>JAJHZJ010000747.1:1541180-2141180 GCA_023548195.1 Bettongia penicillata ogilbyi | reverse complement strand
TGGTCTTCAGAATTATGATCAGTTTTCCTATTTACTATATTATCTGTAAATAAAACCATTCTAATATATTTTGCATATAATTCATCAAAATAATTTTGAATATATTGATAGCTACAGGTAGATCCAGTGTCTCTTCTATGAAATAAAACTTTATTTCTCCCATTACCAACTAAGTAATTTTATGTGAAGTCGTAGTCATTTGATTGTGAAGTCTTTTGAAGTCAAAATCATGTTTATGGGAAAAACATCTTTACTTATTAAAAACATCTCTAATTTTCTCTGGAAAAATTTTGCTTTGTCAATGTATTCTGTATTATACTTCCAAGATATTTATGGTATTAGGTATTATGTTATCTGCAAGTAAAGATTTATATACAACCATCACAATTACATTATGAATCCTGGTGATAAATAAAACTGTGTTTTATGAATTTGTTTATTTTCTTTTCTTTCTTGTCCTTATGCTATCCCTCTTCAGCTGAACCCTTGGATTTTCACTACAAATCAGTTGTGCTTTTATCACAAAAGAACATTACTTCTTTTTCTAAATAGAGAAAATAGTTACATATATAGTTATTGAAAATTTCAAATTACTTATAGCTAATTTAGAGTTATCTTTTAAGTTCCTTTCTTTTTGAAACTTATTTGTCATACTTATCAAAATGAAAGATGTTGGGGAATATGGCAGATAACATGGCACTTTTCCACATTCTGAAAAGATTATTTAATTTCAAGTTTACAATCCCTGAGTTCAAATTTCAAGTTTATAATCCCTGAGTTCAAATGCAACATTCAACTTGACCATACAACTCCTCTGTGTGACAGACTTAGATGTCTGACAGTGATGGTGGCAGATCATGTCTGCATGATTTTTCAAACAAACTCAATTTTGTCCTCGTGCATACATACCTTATTGAATAATCAGGGTGGTGTAGTTACTGTCAGATGACATAAATATGGAACATTTTTTGCCATACTAGTAGTCTTGCTTCTATTGACTTTGAACTTTTTCTCCTTTAATAAAATAGGGATATATATGCAGGCAATAAAACATATATAAAAATTATGGATATTGCTTTCTACCTCCACCTTATCTTAGAATATCTAACACTAATCTTCTTCACACAGGTCACCTGACAGGTGCAAAAACTGTATATAATATACCTTTTAAAGTAATTTCCAAAGTAAATTAATTCCTTAAACAAGAATTTTAACCTGGGTAAAATATATATGTATGTATGTGTGTATGTTACTTTATTTAAATATAATAGGTTTCCTTTGAAATTCTATATAATTTATGAGTTTTAAAATATTACTCTGAGAAGGGTGCTATATATGCTTTACTACACTACCAAAAGGGCTTATGACACAAAGGGTAGAGGGTTAATAAACCATACTTAACATTTCCTGTTTCAAGACATAACAGTATGAAATATCATTCATCCTACTTATCCATGTGTCAAAAATTCAGTAACATCACTCCTATTTTAATAAAAGTACTAGTTTTCATGTAATGAGAAAGAGACAAGTAATATGGCTGAACTCTATTGGTGTAGTACTCAAAATTACTGCCACATTAACTCCAGAAATTAAAATCCACAAACCACAGGAATTTAAAGGAATTAAATTGTCTGTATTTTTTTCAGAGTAACCCTCAGACACAGAATAACTCATACATATTACATGTTTCATTTTTCAAATTTCTTTCCAAAAACAAAAACTGAGCACATGCCTGTAATCTAAGCTACCTGGAAGGCTGAGGGTAATGGATCTCTTGAGCGCCATAGCTCTGAGCAAAACTCAGCCCTGATATGAAATAGCAAGGGCTCCATGCTGAAACAAACAGAAACAAGCCTCTGACCACCATATCCTCCCACCCCATATTTCTAGTCTGGGTAATATGGAAAGACTAGGCATTCAGATAGAGAGATTGATATTTTGATTGTTATAGACAGAGTGAATGAAATTTTTTTAAAAAGGTAAGTTGATGGTACAAGAATGATTAAACCTATTTTACAAATGAGGGCAATATAGTCTAAAGAATTCCAAATAATTTCTTTATGTTCACTCAAGAACAAAATTAGTAAAAGAGTTTTGATTGAAACCCAGATCTTCTGATTCTCTGTCTAGTTCTTTTCTCACTGAAGACTCTTTGAACAATATGCTTTAAGACATTATCAGTAATCTATTTTCCAATCTAGCTTAAAGGAAATGTGAGTTGGTGATGCCAGTGCCATATTCTTTAGCCTAAATCAAAGTAAATAAACACCCCATGTCACGGTTTTCATTGGCATGCAATCTCCACATTGTGTATCAGAGTTCATGGACTTTGAAATAGAACAAAACATACTTCAAATGAATATGTTAAGATACAGCATATCACAGCCAATGAATCTCATTTGGTCGCAACATTTTGACAATAAGGACTGTATCAACTAAAATTTGCAGCTTTCTAGTACCTAGCAAGAATGCTTTATGCATCACAGATATGACATAAATGTTGATTCACTGCTTTTTTCACTTTCCTCTAAAGTGGCTCTTTAACATTAAGAGAGATTCTTAACAAACGATTCTTGAATATCATATGTAGTAGTGGGACACTTTGGCTGTTTATACAGCGTTGCCTCCATCACAATATTTGAAATGATAGAAACAATTCCAGGCTACAGGTTGTAGTTTCAGGTGAAGAATTAACCAACTGTGCTGCATTCAGGATGACTGATAAGATGACCATTTTGTGACATGACACTCTGACTTTCCCATAAAAGAAAAATTTGTGAACAACCAATTCATTATGAGAGTTTGTAAATAATTTTAATAGCTCAAGTAATTTCTTTTCTAATCTTTCCCTCCAGATTCAATCTGAGGTATGAGCTAATTCAAAAAGCATTTATAAAATGTCTACTACGTATATGCTGAGAACTGGGGATAAGAGATCGTCTCTGCCTTTGAGGAGCTCACAATATAATGGGAGAGGTAACACACAAACAAATATGTACAAAGAAGGGACATGCATAATGATTTGGATTTCACACAATTACCTGTAACCACTGCCATAGAAATCTGGACTTTGAGCCTGAAACATCTGTGCTCAAGCCTTAGATACTTGCTACCTGTGTGACCCTGGACAACTTCTCTCAGGCTCAGTTTTCTTATCTGAAAAGTGGGGCTAATAATAGCACTTACACTACAAGTTTGTTGTGAACGACAAATGAGAGCATATATGTAAAGTATATGGCAAATCTGAAACTATGTAAGTGCTAGCTTTTAAGAGATGCATTATGGGGGAAGGAAGGTGATATAGTAGTTTTCAAAAGATGAAGAGATAAGTAGTGGCGGTTAGATACTTTTACTGGTAAGTTTCAATGATACTACAATGTGATCGGACATAACTAAGAGGATATGCATGCCAGAGTATGTATCTGGAATATGACAAAGGGCCTCCTGAGACTTGTCAAAACTGTCAACCATTGCCCGTTTAACATTTTTATGATTAATGTAGAGAAAGAAATACTGCTCTAAGATTACTAGAGTGTTATTATAGATTACAGAAGCATATAGAGTAAACTACAGATCTTAGAAGATACAGGTGATGTTTTCCTTAACGCTGCTGATTGAAGGTAAGTACTTAATCTTTCTTTTCCTGAATACAAAGACTAAATTCTTGAACAGTGATCTTCATATCATTGGAGGAAGTATCTCCAAGATGAAATGGAAGCATGCTTTGAATAGTGTTGAAAGTTAATCCAATGCCTTTGCCATCATATGTGAAGCAGGATTCATTTTGGTAATGGACCTTACTATGCTGTACACACAGATGTACATATGTTTAAACACACATATACATGTTTAAATATAATTCTATGTGCGTATGTATGATTTATATTCATGTATATTTGTGTTTTATACATACATGTGGGTTTGCATGTACACATGTATTATATATGCATTTGTATGTGTTTAATGAAGATGGGCAGACTATTGGGATTACATCATCTTATATATAGTTTACTCTGATTTCTCCTAGAGAAAACTAAACTTTATCTATATAGAAACCTCACTTTCTAAATCAGCAGATGTCAAAACAATGTAATATATTCCAGAATAAACATTCTACCTACAAATCTCCCCAGTTTCTAGTACCAAGGGTGGATTCAGTTGTTTCTTTGGGTCTATCAAGCACAGTTAAATTATCTATAGTTTTTCATCTTCAGTGGCATCCTGTAATTGTCACCACAATATGTCTGCATTCTTGCTATGGCAAGAATTGTGCAGGCATTCAATACAACTACACTTTATTACTGCAGAGCTTCTCTGGAAATCACTGTGCCATCAAATATGGAAACTTGAAAGGTACAAAACATCAGGAAATCAAAAAATAGAATCACCTTGTTGCAAGTTAAACCCCCAGACACAAAGAAAGGGGAATGTTTTGCAATACTGAAAAAAAAATACCTTTTAGGATAAATTTCTATGATTTAAAAGTTTATTTCATCATGTATACATCGACTTTTGATTTCATAAATATCAGGAAATCCCACATGAGGAATACTCTTCACCAATGGAAGTTAATAGTTTCTCTGCAACTTATAGTCTTAGAAGATTTCCTAAGAGCACTGAGAAGTGAGATAACTTGCCCAGGATTCCATAGCACATTATCAGAGTCAAAACTTGAACCTTGGCCTTCCTAAATTCTGAGGATGACTCTTGATCCACTGCACTAGGTCCCACATTCCCTGCCCACCCTTACTGCCCAGATTAGAGACCATCCTCTGAAGAATTCAACTCTTTTATCCCCAGATTGTCTTCCTTGGGATCCCACTGAACTAGTTAGTTAGTGCCTTCCTTGGGCCCCCATCAGGTCCTAGTCATATTTAACTTCACTTTCCACTTTCCAGCCATCTTCTAACAGCCTCACTTCAGTAATTAGCAATGCCCACCCTCCCCCCTCCCCTTCTAGCTATGGAACCATCATCAACCATCAACCAAAATGTCCCTTTCTGTCCACACAACACCTGGGTCTCTCTTCTTCTCTCTATTGGCTATGAGCTCTCTGAAGGCTTAGGACAGTATCGAGTACATAATAAATACGTAATTAAATCTTTTTCATAGTTTTGAATTGAATTGCATTGTTGGTTTTCAGTTCTTTGGAAATTGAGATTGATCAGACTCTTAAGCCTACTATTGTCTTTGTGTAACACGGGTTTACTTATTTGAGACAAGTATATTTCATAATCTACAAAAATTAAAATCTGTTTATATCCCCCCACCCCAATCTGTCCACGTCACAGAACTATTGAAGCACTTATTAAAAGCTTAATTACTTGAATACAATCAATTCACCAGCCACGGGGGGGACATGGCCTTAGACTTTTCAGTGCAAATTTATTCCCACATATCATCTGACACCCCGAACAGACAATCTTTTTGAAAGCCATAAGAATTAATTGATGAAAAACAAAGGAAAGGGAAGGGAAGGGAAGGGAAGGGAAGGGAAGGGAAGGGAAGGGAAGGGAAGGGAAGGGAAGGGAAGGGAAGGGAAGGGAAGGGAAGGGAAGGGAAGGGAAGGGAAGGGAAAGAGATTTTATACAGGCACCAACCTCCCTGACTCTTAGTTTTCTTATCTAGAAAATGATTGGACTATGTTAGATAGACTACTGAGGTTCTGCTCAGCTGTAGCCAGCTGGTCTTGTAGGAAAGAAGAGAAATTCCATTCCAAAGAGTAAGAATATGTAAATTAGCAAAGTTATACAAGGCTTAAACAGAACTATAAAACATTTATAAAAATAAAGGCAAAAATAATTAAGGCTATATATTCACTGCTCAAGGTTAGGTTCTGCCAATATAATAAGACATACATTAATTTCAAGATTTAGTGGTATACCAGTTACTAAGACAACATTTTGTAAAACTGGGCAAATCAAAAGCAAAACTTTTTGGAAGAACATAATGTCCAAAATCTCAAGGAAAATCAGAAAACAATTAAGGGGATATGGTGTTACCAGATCTCAAATTGTATTTTAAGCAAATGATTTTAGATCTATTTTGTATTGATGAAAATAATTTTTAAAAACCTATCAGTGGGGAACACCGGATGAACAAGACATAATAAATAGAAAACAAATACATAGTATTAACCCCAAAACATAGATTACTAAGGGAAGGATTCCCCATTTCAAAAGAACTACTGGGGTGATCATTCAGATAAAAATTTGGCAAACAGATTTAGATCAGTATCTTCTATCATATGTCACAATTGTACTGAAACTAGACAGTTGGTCTCAATAAAAACAGTGACATCATGAGTAAAATAGAACTCAACCAAAAATGGTTACAAATTTTTTTAAAGACAAAAGACAGTTTTCAATATATAAATGTTAAAAGCTTTTTAATGAATAAATAATAAATAATATAAGAAACTATAGGGTGAGGATAAGTATTTGCATCCTATTTTACCGTTAATGTGTGACATGAAAAACTCACAGGAAAAAATATCATAGAAAAGAGATTACAAATCTAGTCAGAGACTTTATATTTTATATATTTAAAGCCCATCGTTTAATCTTATATACAAGAAAACTAGACTGAGAGTGGTTAAGTGACTTGCCCAAGTTCACAGAGCTCAGAAAGAGGAGAGCTGAGATTTAAATCCAGCTCCTCTGAGTCCAAATTCAGCATTACACACGGATGCAAATTCATAAAACCAAGAGCCATTATCAAATAGATGTTTTCAAAGAGCATAAATAGTTTTCAAAAGAGCAATTTTCAAACGCTAAAGGACTATTTGCAAATATGCTCCTAATCACAAATCATAAGAAGAATACTATCAAAAATAATTGTTTTCATTTCACAATTTTCAAATTTGCAAAGAAAACAAAAAATGAAATACAGTAATTCTAAGTGTTGAAGCAGCTATGATAGGACAAACATACCTACACATTATGAAGCTGAAAAGTAGTCCAATCATTCTCAATTTCACTTGGAATTATGCAAAAAAGTTTAAAAAAATACTTCAGACTTTTTGATTCAGTGATCCTACTAATGGACACACCTAGCTAAGTAAAATACTGAAGCAAAGTCATATATGTCCAAAGTCGATGAAAGTACTGTTTGTGATAGGAAAAGACTGGGGGGAATGAGTGACTATATGAAATTTATTGTCAAAAATCTATGATACATGAACGTAATTGAATATTATTATTCAGTAATAAACTTGGGGAACAACCCTTTATTAAATGCCTGCTCTATGTTAGACATAGCGTGAAACACAATGCAAATGTTAAGTTATATATTTGATCCTTACAACACCCCTGTGGGATACATAGTTGCTATTTTTTATCTCTACTTTATAATTGACAAAATTGAGGCAGACAGGTTAAGTGACTTTTCCAGCATCAGGTAGCTAGTAAGTGTCTGGGGCCGGATTTGAACTTAGATTTTCCCTTCTTCACAGAGAGCACTGTATTTCCTGTGTTACCTAACTGCCTATAGGCAGAACACATACATCTGATGAATATGAGAAAAATTATAAAATGGCACCACTATGAGGTGAAATAAGTAGAACCACAAGAAAAATATCTACAATGATTACAGCAATGGAAACAACAAAACCAAAGAAGGAAAAAGAAATCAGAACAACTGAAAATGCAATGATAATGCCAGAAAACAGATAATGAAGCACACCTCTTATTCTTCTTGTCGTTCCTTCATTCTCTAAGAGGATCAATGACATCTGGAGGGTGATGTTTTGACTTGCATATGAATTTGACTTAAGTAAGGCAGAACTGTGCTTTACCTTGTCCTACAGAGTTATGGATGGTCCCATATAGTAGATGACCTTGGCCTTTTCTAAATTAAGTCTTTCTTATGTCTCAGTTTGTCGGAGGCCACACCCATTATTAAATGACTAAAGGCTAGTTAGAGTTGAGACAAAAGATAGTTTAGCACCAGTTTACTACCAAATAGACATTTTTTTTTTTTTCTGGGAGAGGAAGACCCTCAGAATTTCTAGCCAAAAAAGAGAACAATTGCTATTTACACATATTCTAAACCATAATAATAACCTTCCTCAAAATAGAGGTGAAAGAATAGTAGGACAGCATGTTGTATACATCATCAAAAGCAGTTGGTATATTGTGTCCACACACTCAACACACACGCACGCGCGCACACACACACACACACACACACACACACACACCAATGATTCTAATCAAAATACCAAGGGTCTAGTCTTAACTCTTGTTCTTATGAGCTGAATAAACTTGGAGAAGTCAGTTAACATCTCTTAACCTTATTCCCTCCCTTTATAAATGATATAGATAATTTTATCTGCCAAACAACCACAGGCAGTTCTTTTGAAAACTATATTTAATGGAATCTCATTTGTGTAAATGATGACTCAACTAGAGTAGTTTGCAAACCATCTGCTAAAATTGTTTGGATCTTTTTATAAATTATCCATGAAGTTTCCTGGTACCCAGAAGGCTTTATTTTTGTTATTTTAAAATGAAGATAAGATAAACTAATGCACACCAAAAAAAAGTGCAAACTGTAATTCCATATATAATAAAGTAAGGTAGTATTTCCATTGTAGGCACACTGTAAAGATTTGTTGATTTGCTGCCACATGCCCATGAATAATACCTGTGCCTTCCTGGTTCTCTGTTGTACCATCCTTCTCCATTTCTCAGAGACATTTCTTGCTATTCTCTGCTGACAAACTGTCCAGAAATAAACTCTAGTGGTCCAGCCTCTTTGTAGAACCTGGATTCACAAGGCATTTCAAAAGCCATAAACAAAGGCACATTGAACAAATATGTTTACAGCACCTTTCAGAGAAGGAATTTTATAGCCTTTGAGATAAATTTATCACCCTTTCTTTATCTAGAGAACTAGTAGGGACAGGTTCAACCTAGTCTGAAAAAGAAAAAGAAAAGTTACAGATGCAAGGATAGGAACTATTGAAATGATTAGGTTAGTTTTGTTTATTAAAAGCATATTGGCTTAATATATTATAGATTTACATTTTGAAAATATAATATTAACCTTAACAACTTGTAAAGTATTTGGAATATATGAAAGACCTTCATTATAAACCTTTTTTCTAGCTTATTCCACTAAATGATTCCCATTACTGAAAATTCTGCCACTCCCTAATTTTTATGTGCTGTTTCAAGATAAGGTCTCCTTTTTCTGTTACATCATGAGCAAAGTTCTAGGTAGATGACTAAGTGTCATTCATTTCATTATGATTTCTATTTTCTCACTCCCCAACTTGTTCAGGCTTATCCCTGGAGAAGAAAAGACTGGAAATTATTTCTCCAATTTATTACTGCATTTGTCTAGGGGCAATTTTCTGATTGAAATGGCATTAAATCCTCCGGGATGTCAAGATGATGGACTTCATGAATACACAGTCTACATTCATCTGATCAAGTTTTTGACTCCATTACTTTGGCTGTCATGATAAACTGATTGAAATGGGAAAAGAAAAGTTTTCATTTTTAAATTCTTAGGTGTATTTCTGCAACTCTACCAAAAATATTTCCCATCATATATGAATAATTTAGAATGCACATGCAAATATTCTACTTTGTGCATACGCCATGTACTTCCATTATACACATGTCAAAAGTGTCTTTATCATGTACTTATATTCTCACATTTACATTCACATAAATGGGTCTCCTTCTGGTCCTATTCCTAAAGTCAAATGAAATTCATACACTCACACTTGCCAGGTAATGTCAATTTTTTCCCACAATCTTATGCAGAATGTCAGAGTTGATATTTTAGGGTTTTTTTCAACTCTCTCTGCATAAGCTATTTTTTCTTACACTAGGGCCGAGAAAGATGCTACCTACTTGCCCTTTGAGAAACAAAGGAAAGGAACATCACTTTACCTCATTCAGAGTATCTTTCACATCCTCAGGAATACCAAATTAATGAATGTTGAATATTCATAGTAACCTGAGTCTTCCCACAACCAAAAAAGGGTTTATTCCCTTAGATATGAGGAATCATTTGTAAATTGGTAATGAAATTATCAAATTGATACAACGTTGGTTTCTTAATTTGAAGGAGCAGTGGATTTAGAAGCAGAGAGAGTGGTTCAGTGGAAAATGTACTGCATTTTGAATCAGGGTTTAAATCTTGATTCCCCTATTTATAATTTTGTAATCTTAGAGAAGAGCAGGCTTCTCTGATCTTCAGATTGCCTATCTACAAAATGAGGGAGTTATGGTATAGCTTCCCTATATGTTCCTTCCACCCATGAACATGTATTTACAATAATGTGTACATTACTTCATTGGTTGTATGATATTGGACAAATTGCTACACCTTTCTGAGCCTTAGCTTCCTAATCCACAAAATAGGGATTTAAAAAATATATATATTTCATAAAGTTGTAAGACTCAATGGAATGATGAGTCAAGTAATAATTTGAAGCCTTCTGACAGCACAATATGAATGATATAAGCAATATCTATCCATCATACATCAGAGATGTACACAGGATGGGGGTGATGATGGCAGATTTCTCCTTCCCCTTAAAATTACTCCCATGAGTTTATGTGCCCATACACAAAAAATACATTCATAAGAACATTTTTTTCTAACATGTCTGTATTCCAGCCTACTTTCTGCAAGTAAGACTAACTGATAACGTTAACAGAAGTGATTTATTCTATTGATTTTGCTCTGCTGCTTATTGAGTTTTCCTGAAATTCTCCAGTCTTCTACTTGTTTCATCACTTCAAAATAGTACACTTGAAAAATGAGAAGCTGAACACATAAAACTACTTTCTGCTCACAGTAAGATCATTATTAGATTATAAGCTGCCTGGTTTTCATTTTGGTATGAAAAGCACACACCCCAACCCCCATACTCAAAATATACAACTCTTCAGACTACTAATAGCATATTGCCCTTTTCTCGTTGGGATAGAGACTGGAGGGCAGTCATTCTCACTCTGATTTCAGTTAATGAGGATGCACTTACATAATAAAGTCAACTACCAAACCCTAATTATAGAAAATAAAATTGTTCCTTTTCCATCAATGAGAAAATTAGAAGAAAATACATTTCATCATCATGAAAATATATCATTGTAAGTCTCTAGACTCTAATAACCACTAACAACGGCATGTCCAAGAGAAGAGAGGAAAACTGAAAAACAATGTACAAATGGGCATGTGTGCATGCATGCATATACACGCACATACGCACAATATAAGAAATTATATAAACACAGACACAGACTATCATATATGCCCACAGAATGTCCACGAGTTACACTATACTCTTCAAAAGAGGTCTTTCCTAGTTTTCTTCTCCCTGCAGTCAAGAGAAATAATTCCATGGCCAGAGAGAGGACACCGGC
This sequence comes from Bettongia penicillata ogilbyi, assembly GCA_023548195.1. Classification (NCBI taxonomy): domain Eukaryota; kingdom Metazoa; phylum Chordata; class Mammalia; order Diprotodontia; family Potoroidae; genus Bettongia; species Bettongia penicillata. The sequence goes on along the minus strand of JAJHZJ010000747.1, from coordinate 2,129,793 downwards.
TGCTTTAGAAGGACCAGTGTAGAAGAAGTGGGTCTGTCTTATTTCTTTAAATTTATGGTATAAAGCCATCCTTAGAGTGAAAGAGAGGCTAATGCTGTTCTCCAGCTTCTCAGTACCTGATCCACAGCTCAACTCTCTTGTCCCTCCCATTATGATCATATCAGAGGATGAGTAATTCCTATTTAAAAATATACATTTGTTTCCCACAGATGGGTGACCCTGATCATTTTAGAATAGCAATGCTCAGTTTGTCACCTGGAAATTTTGGAGAAGGAAACCTCTCATTTGTTGAATAAATGAATGACATAAAAATAGTGAGCTTCACATCATCCCTGTAAAGTAGATATTAATATTGTCCCCATTTTAAAGTTGAGGAAATTGAGGCTGAGAAAGCTTAAATAATTTGCTAAGCAACAGATGTAAGATTTAATCTCAAGTCTTTTTACTCTAAATTTTACACTGTTTCTGCTGCTTATTCAAATAGGTAACCTGTAGGATCTGAGACTTTTTAACAAAAACTATTTTAACAAATTAAATAATTTTTTTTATTTTATTTATTACATTTTTAATATAAATTTATTTAACTTTTTACATTCATTTTCACAAAATTTTGGGTTCCAAATTTTCTCCCCATTTGTCCCCTCCCCCCACCCCAATACACCAAGCATTCTAATTTTCCCTATCACCAATCTGCCCTCTCTTCTATTCTCCCTCCCTTCTCTTGTCCCCATCTTCTCTTTTGTCCTGTAGGGCCAGATGACTTTCTCTTCCCCATTAACTGTATTTCTTATTTCCTAGTAGCAACAACAATACTCGACAGTTGTTCCTAGAACTTTGAGTTCCAACTTCTCCCCATCCCTCCCTCCCCACCCATTCCCTTTAGGAAGGCAGGCAATTCAGTATAGGCCCTATCTGTGTAGTTTTGCAAATGACTTCCATAATAGTCGTGTTGTGTAAGACTAACTGTATTTCCCTCCATCCTATCCTGCCCCCCATTGTTTATATTCTCTCTTTTGATCCTGTCCCTCCCTGAATGTAGACTTCAAGTTGCTCCCTCCTCCCATTGCCCTCCCTTCCATCATCCCCCCACCCTGCTTATCTCCTTCTCCCCCACTTTCCTGTATTGTAAGATATATTTTCATATCAAAATAAGTGTGCATTTTATTCCTTCCTTTAGTCAAATGTGATGAGAGTAAACTTCATGTTTTTTTCTCAGCTTTCCTCTTTTTCCCTCCACTAAAAAGTCTCCTGCTTGCCTCTTGAATGAGATGTAATTTACCCCATTCCATTTCACCCTCTCTCCTCCCAGTATATTTCTCTCTCACCGTTTACCTTAATTTCTTTTAAGATACGATCCCATCCTATTCAATTCACTCTGTGCTCTCTGTCTCTGTATGTGCGTGCATACGTGTACATGTGTGTGTGTGTATGTGTCTGTGGTCCCACCAACTACCCAGATACTGAAAAGTTTTAAGAGTTACAAATATTGTCTTTCCATGTAGGAATGTAAACAGTTCACTTTTGGTAAGTCCCTTATGACTTCTCTTTGCTGTATGCTTTTTCATGCTTCTTTTCATTCTTGTGTTTGAAAGTCAAATTTTCTTTTCAGCTCTGGTCTTTTCATCAAGAATGCTTGAAAGTCCTCTGTTTCATTGAAAGACCATATTTTCCCCTGAAGTATTATACTCACTTTTGCTGGGTAGGTGATTCTTGGTTTGAGTCCTAGTTCCTTTGACTTCTGGAATATCCTATTCCACGCCCTTCAATCCCCTAATGTAGAAGCTGCTAAATCTTGAGTTATCCTGATTGTATTTCCACAATACTGTAATTGTTTCTTTCTAGCTACTTGCAATATTTTCTCCTTGACCTGAGAATTCTGGAATTTGGCCACAATGTTCCTAGGAGTTTCTCTTTTTAAATCTCTTTCAGGCAGTGATAGATGGATTCTTTCAATACTTATTTTTCCCTCTGGTTGTAGAATATCAGGGCAGTTTTCCTCGATAATTTCATGGAAGATTATGTCTAGGCTCCTTTTTTGATCATGACTTTCAGGTAGTCCCATAATTTTTAAAATGTCTCTCCTGGATCTATTTTCCAGGTCAGTTGTTTTTCCAATGAGATATTTCACATTCTCTTCCATTTTTTCATTCTTTTGGTTCTGTTTTAAGATTTTTTGGTTTCTCATAAAGTCATTAGCCTCCATCTGTTCCATTCTAATTTTGAGAGAACTATTTTCTTCAGTGAGCTTTTGAACCTCTTTTTCTATTTGGCTAATTCTGCTTTTGCAAACATTCTTCTCCTCATTGGCTTTTTGAACCTCTTTTGCCAACTGAGTAAGCCTATTTTTCAAGGTGTTATTTTCTTCAGCATTTTCTTGGGTCTCCTTTATCAAGGTATTGACCCATTTTTCATGCTTTTCTTGCATCTCATTTCTCTTCCCAGTTTTTCCTCCACTTGCCTAACTTGATTTTTGAAATCCTTTTTGAGCTCTTCCATGGCCTGTGCCCATTGGATATCTATTTTGGATGTTTGGGATACAGAGGCCTTGGCTTCTATGTCTTTACCTGATGGTAAGCATTGTTCTTCCTCATCTGAAAGGAAAGGAGGAAATATCTGTTCACCAAGAAAGTAACCTTCTATGGTCTTATTTTTCTTCCCTCTTCTGGGCATTTTCCCAGCAGTTACTTGACTTCTGAGATATTTCTCCACCCCTGCCTCACTAGTGCTTGGGGTCTGACATTCACATGCTGCTTCCCAGCCTCAGGGCTTTCAGTGGGGTTGGGGCTGCTTTCAGGGTGAGATTAAGTTCAGGTTCTCAGGTGGGGGCAGGGCCACCATAAGGGTCTCAGTTCCGTCAGGGGGTTTATGTGGAGATCTTCAACAACCAAGCTCCTGCATGCTTTGGGAGCCCCTGTCCTCTGGTGCCTCTGCTGCTGCCTCCCGAGGGGGCCTGAGTTATGGAGACACCCCGTTCCCCTCTTGGCCAGCCCAGAAGTCTCTCTCACTGACCTGTAGCACCTGTGGGTGGAGGGACCTTCGTGGCCGCTGGAGGTTCCGACCCTGAAGCCTTCTCGGATCTGCTCCTCTCGGGGCTGCGCGGTCAGGGCTGGGCTCCCCTGTCTGGTGCATGATGGGCCTTTGGGGTTGGTTTTTCAGGACTCTCTCGAATGGAAATCTCCTTCACTGCATTGCTGTGCAGCTTGTACTGCTCCAGAATTTGTGGGGAGTTCTTTTTACAGGAAATTTATGGGCTGTGGATTCAGAGCTAGCATACGTCAATCTTTCTACTCTGCCATCTTGGCTCCTCCCACCAATTAAATAAAATTTTAATAATATTTCTCTTTCATTTGGATGTTAGACTGAGTGTGGAATACACCTGGAAGGTGTATGTTTCTCCCTGACATGTATCTTTTTTGAGGTTGTTAATCAATTCATGATTAGACCATTTAAGGAAGCTTGTATCACCTTAATAAATACATGGTATTTATTAAATAAAACTCATGAGACTCCCAGTTGTGAGAAAGCCTATGAAAAGGAAATTCTTACATGTGTGCAGGCATGTGTGTGTGCACATGTGTGTGTGCTTGTGTGTGTACATACCTTCTAATTTTTCCACTGTCCAATTTCATCTATAAGTATATGTAAGCAACTTTTACTTAGTTGGGTTCCATGAGAAACTTTTTATAGGCCTATCTTCCCCCTCTCTTACCTCGTAATACTTTGGTGTTTTGTGAGAAAATTTTGCTTAAGGTTTTTTTCGACATTTCTTTCTGTAATATTTTGTGAGTAAAATTATGCACTGAACCTTTGTGGCCCTCATTTTTCATGTCTTTTGTTAAGAAAAGAAAATCAAGTCATTGATCATATGATCAAGCATAGGAAGGTTCAAAGGAATGTAAAAGCAAGCATTCCAACATACACAGGAGGGCCTGCTATCAAGGTTCTTTGATCTTTTCTAAAAGGAAAGACAACTTTTCAGGGGTCAACAATCACTTTAATCAAGCACTTGTATCATTCACTTAGTTCCAGGGAAAAGAGTCAGCACCTTGAACTTCAGAGAAAACAGAGAAATTAAAATTAACAGACATGTTTCCAAATGTCTGACATAAGGAATCCATACATCATAGATCAATAGACAGATCCAGCTGTCTAACCATTACATACATACACATGCATCACTTTGGTAAAAGGGGAGCACATCCTACCTGAGAGAGAAATACAACAACTGGGTTTTCAAAGTCAGGGGCTCCTTAGAGCCTGGTCCATAAAGCTTCTTCCAAAAACTAGACCCCAAAGCAAAACCACACTTCAGAGGATTTATACACTTTTTAGAGCCAGAAGACATGACAACCCTTGTGAACCAGTGCATCATTAAAAACAGGTAAGGGCTTTCCTACCAATCTTCTGAGGCCCACTAATGGGTGGGGAAGATCTTCTTTAATCACATTCAATCTGAGGAATTTGACTATACGAAAACAAAAACAGAAAAAGATCCTACTTTGCTTGCCTTTACATGGAACCAAAGAGAATAATGAGCACAGTTAAGATTTAGTTTGGGCCATAGAGAAAATGAATATTTGAGGCATGATTTGAATCCATTTCTTTGTGATTCCAAGTAATTGCCCATACTAATGCACAATACCTTACTTTTATGGCTAAATTGATTTCTAGTACATTATGCCTAAATAATAGCTAGTTTTTAATTCTTTAAGATTTGCAAAGTATATTATAAATACTCTCTCATTTATCTTCACCACTCTGGAGGTAGGTGGTATTGTTTTCACTATTTTACAGATGAGGAAACTGAGGTAGATAGATGTTAAGGTATTTGTCCAGGATTCTCATAGAGGCAATTCCTTTACATTGGTTAAACTTGAAAGAAAATGGTGATATCAGAATTAATGTCTTTGTTTCTATATGTTTTTCATTTTCAGTAGATTGAGTGTTCTAATGTGTTCTAATTTTCCTTTCTTTCTTCTAATCCTGCATTTTGATCTTTTTTCTTTTCTACCCAGTAATCAAATTCCGTACTGATGGCTGACTTGGAAATGACTCATATCAATCTTCAGTCACTTCTTGTTTAAGATTGACTCAATTTTGGGGGGATTGTACTCCATGTAAAGCACCTTCTGAAATTCTTGGCAAAAAAAAAACCAAACACTCATGATATACATCATGCATAAAATTACATACATACATGCATGCATCAAATTACTAATTAATTTACCGCAGTTAATTAATTTATTCACATTTCACATTGGAATCATCAAGAATTAGGTCATATGATAACTTGTTCAAAGGATCATGTTCAATTCTTCAAAGATTTCTTTTTTAGCCTTTTGATCCTCCCTAACAGGTTATTGTATATATGCCTCAATTTAAATCATTATTTTTTTCTTCTTGCTGCCTTTTAGGGAATGATCACTCATTCTTCTAACTCTTTTATTTGTAGAACCCAGGGACTATCTATATGTTTAGTTGAAACATCTTTATTTCATGGATTGCTATATCCAAAGAACTCTGCACTACTGGTATTGAATCTTTCCATACATTGCTATGTTGATCCTTCAGGAGAGGGAGAGAGAGAGAGAAGGTGAGAAAGAAAGAGAAGAGATTGGGGATGTGGGGGAAAGAAATAGAAATAGAGAAGGAGACACAGAAGAGGGGGTGGGACAGACAGACAGACAAGAAAATTACAGTAGTTTTCCCTCTCCCTATTTTTCTATCTTCCAAGAAAGTGGTAATATATATTTCATTCCTTAAAAGGAATGGCAACACATAAACTGTAACCATTTTTGTGTTGAAATTTAAATTCAATTCTATCATTTCCAATAATGATGAAAATGGTTGCAGTTTATAAACATACAGATGATTTCCTCATATGCTGTTATATTAGCATCATCTTCATGTTTACCCTCTTCAACCCACCTTTAACAAGTTGCCTGATTGATATTCCTAAAATATCACTTACTTCAGGCTTTTACTGACCCCAATTTCCTCTTGAAACTACTTTGTGTATTTTTTTAGTACCTACCTAATTGTTGTGAGACTCAAATGAGATAACGTATAACAATGATTTGAAAATCTTAAATGGAGGGAAGCAAAGCCAAGTTGTTGGAGAAAAGACAGGAAGTTCCCTGAGTTTTCTCCAATTCCCCTCAAAACAACTTTAAATCACACCTCAAAATTAATTCTGGAAAAAAGAACCCACAAAAAGACATGATGGAACATTTCTCTCGTTCAAGATAACTTAGAACTGCAGTGAAGGTCTGCCTCATTTTGGTAAAAGGACAGTACAGCCCACCAGAAGCAGCATCTGGGCAAGCCATAACATAAGCATGAGCTTCATAACATAAGCACAGATCAGCAACTGAGGCCCTGAAGTCCAGACTTAACAGGCCAGAAGCATAGCAGGCTAGATATGAGGCCTTCAGTCCCTACAGAGAAGCCTAGAAGACCTGAAAGTCCCAGAACAGCTGGGCTAGATTAAGCTAGCAGACCCCAGTGTGAGCCACAGTCCTCTAGACATCTGTCATAGAAAGTCAGTGACCAGGCCCCTGGTGCAAAAAGCTTGGGACAGTGTTCCCTGCATACTAGAAGCAGAGTTCAACTTTAAAAGTCATTACATAGACTGGAAAAATGAACAAAAAAGAAAAACAGAAAGCTTTGACCACATCAAGCTTCTGTGGCAACAGGAAACATCAAACAAACTCAGAAGAGCACAATAATGTCCAAATGCCTACATGTCAAACCTCAAAGAGAAATATGAGTTGGTCTTAGGTCCAAAAAGCTCAAAAGGAGTTTAAAAATCACAAAAGTGACACAGAAGAAAAATTGGGAAAAGAAACTAGAGTTTTATAAGAGATTAATAAAAAAAGAGTGAACAACTTGATAAAAGAAGCACAAAATATGTAAAAGAAAAAAACACTTTTTTAAAATAAATACAATTAGACAAATGAAAAAGGAGTTACAGGAATCTAGTGAAGAATACAAGTTCTTAAAAAATAGAACTGGCCAAATGAAAAAGGAGGTTCAAAAACTAGAAGAAAGTAATTTCTTAAAAATTAGAATTGGCCAAGTGGAAACTAATGACTCTATGAGACATCAAGAATCAGTCAAAGAAAATCAAAAGAAAGAAAGAAAATGTAAAATACATTGTTTGAAAAATAACTGACCTGCAAAATAGATTGCAGAGAGATAATTTAAGAGTTATAGGTCTACCTAAAAGCCATGAGAGGAAAAAAAAACAACCTGAATAGCATCTTTTAAAATATTATCAATAGGCATTGAAAGAAATCACTGACCACCTCTTGAAACAGATCATAAAATGAACACTCCTAGGAATATTATAGCCAAATTCTAGAACTCTCATGTCAAGGAGAAAATACTGCAAGCAACCAGAAGGAAACAATTTAAATATCAAGGAGCCACAGTCAGGATTATACAGGATTAACAGCTTATACATTTAAGGATCAAATAGTTTGGAATATGATATACCAGAAAGAAGGACTTAGATAACAACCTAAAAACGACAACCTAGCAAAACTGAGCATAATATTTCAGGGGGAAAATGTTGTATCTCCAAGACAATATTCATAGCACCAGTGGTGACTTATCAATATGCTGGCATAGTTCTGAATCGCAAAGTATAACAAACTCTCAATATAGAAGGCAGAAGAAGAACATTTATACAGACACCAGAAAGCAAGATCCCAACACCAAAAAGTCAAATCCATTATAGTAACCAAGAAGTCAATATACATTATTGCTGCAGGGAACAAAACCATTCCCAAGCCTTCCTCCTGCTACTGGGGCCTTCCCACAAACAAACACAATACTAGTTGTGCCTGCCTGTGTCCTCTCTTCTCCACTACTAACAGCTCTCCCCAACTTCCTCACAGTTCTGCTTTACCCTTCCTATTCTACCTGTTCAGCAAGTTCCTCCCACCACATGTGACTTAGGCTTCCATGTGATTTAGGCAGGTCACATGGGCCTATTAATGAGTGGGAAAGATCTTTCCGTTTAAATTCCTATTACATTTGACCCCATGTTCTTTCATATCTTTACATAGGTTTGTGGGGCAGTTGGTATCAACAGAACTGTAACAGAGATAATAGAAAATAAGCATATAAAACATTATCTTAAGTAACTGGTGTCAACAGAACTGTACAACAGTATAACAGGGATCACACAAAATAAGCACATAAAACAATATCTTAGTATAGGACTTGAGCACAATCTTGGGGTAAAGGGCAAAGGTCTCTCCTTTAGCTTTTTCAATAGCTACTTCCTGCTGAAACTGGAGCTCTTCCTGCCCCAAGAGTTCCCATTTGAGAGGTCAGCTTTTTAGTTGACATCTGGAGCTTAGTTGAAGCCAAGTCCAGGGGTGACACATCACAGTCATGAACAGGAGGTGACATGTGGTTAATCAGGCATCTGTAGGTGGAGGGTACTAAACCTACAGAAAACAAATCTAGCAAACAAGCTAAACAGATAAAAAGGCAGAAAGATACAAAGAGATAATAACCAGAAAGAGGGTAGACATACAGTCAACCATGCTTCTGGACTCCATGAACCCACAATCATAGTCTCATTCACAGTAGAATATATCGGTTAAGGGTACAATGTGGTTATCATTTTCTCTTGAATAAGCAACACTTATGGTATCATTTTTCTGTAATGGCAAGCAAAGTAGGATTGTTTTAGACAATCAAATGCCTCTGATTGAATCTTGCTTTTGATTAATCAAGACTCTTTAACTAGATATAGTGTATGTATATTGTAAAGAGAGTTTTAACCACTCGGACATATGCAAGTGGGCTCTAACCAATCAGATACATGTGGGCTCTAGCCAATCAGATGATGACTAGAACTATATATAAAGACAACCAGAGCTGAGAGAAACAGACACGAAGAGAGCCAGTGAAGGGCTGAGCCAGCATTAAGAGAATTGAGAGGAGACCTCTGAGAGCTGGGAGGAAGTCAAATCTGTTGGTCTGAGCTGAGACATGGAAGAGGAGCAGAGAGCTGCTTATGTGTAAATTCAGGCAAGAATTGAGAGTGGTTAGCCCAGAGAGAAAGAGCCATGGGACTTGGAAGCCAACCTGGAGTTAAAATGAAGGAGGACTTTATTTGGACACTTGATTGATGATTGTTTGATTGTTCTTACAGTGATCTAGGGGTGGATGAGGTGGTACTTTGAAAGGGACTCGATATTGATGAATGATACGTTATACTTCAGGATGTTGCTATGAATGTCATGCTTTACTTTATTGAAAAATGCTTAGTTTGGTTGTTGAATAGAGAGTTCATTGTACTATATGATATTGACCCTTAAAATCATTCACAGCAGCAGTCCTCAGGTGTACTGCTTGTGATTGGCTTTACACTTTTCCCTCTGCTATAATTTCTGTAGCCTTTGAAATATCATCTCCCTTCTGTGTTACCCATAATGTCACTCCCAATTTTATTTTATCTATTGAAGGAACACAGTCCTTCAATTTCTCTACTAGTTATATCAGGAGGGTCAGTTTTCACAAGGGGTATTATTTTACAAGGGAAAATAATCACTTGAACTATTATATCACGTTTTTAATGTTTATGTATTTATTTTTAGTTTTCAACATTCATTTCTATAAAAATTTGAATTTCAAATTTTATCCCCATCTTTCCCTTCCCCATACCCCAAAATGCCTTGCATTCTAATTACTCATTCCCTCAATATGCCCTCCCTTCTATCACACCCCTCCCTTCCCTTAGACCCATCTTCTCTCTTTTCTTGTAGGCAAAATAGATTTCCAGAACCATTACCTGTATTTCTTATTTCCCAGTTGCATGCAAAGATAATTTTCAACACTGGTTCCTAAAACTTTGAGTTCCAGCTTTTCTCTCTTCCTCCCTCCCCACCCATCCCCACTGAGAAGGCAAGCAATTCAATATAGGCTATATATTTATAGTTTTTCAAAAGACTTCTGTAATAGTCATGTTGTGTAATACTAACTATATTTCCCTCCATCCTATCCTGCCCCCTACATTCATTCTATTCTCTCTTTTCACCTTGTCAGTTCCCAAAATTGTTTACTTCTAATTACTCCCTCCTCCCATTTGCCCTTCCTTCTATCATTTCCCCTACCCCACATGTCCCCTTCTCTCCTACTTTCCTATGTTGTAAGATAGATTTTCATACCAAATTGAGTGACCATGTTATTCCCTCCTTAAGTCAAATGTGAAGAAATCAACCTTCACTTTTCCTCTCTTACCTCCTGCCTTTTCTCCTCCACTGAAAAATTTTTTTCTTGACTCTTTTATGAGAGATAATTTTCCCCATTCCATTTCTCCCTTTCTCCTCCCAATATATTCCTCTTACCCCTTAGTTTTATTTCTTTTAGATATCATCCCTTTTGATTCAACTCACCCTGTGCTGTGTGTGTGTGTGTGTGTGTGTGTGTGTGTGTGTGTGTATAAAACCTCCAACTACCCAAATACTGAGAAAAGTCTCAAGAGTTACAAATATTACCTTTCCATGTAGGAATGTAAACAGTTCAACTTTAGTAAGTCCCTTATGATTTCTCCTTCCTGTTTACCTTTTCATGCTTCTTTTGATTCTTATGTTTGAAAGTAAAATTTTGTATTCAATTTTGGTCTTTTCATCAACAATACTCGAAAGTCCTCTATTTCACTGAATGGCCATTTTTTTCCCCTGAAGTATTATATTTTAATCCTAGATCCTTTGACTTCTGGAATATCATATTCCAAGCCCTTTGATCCCTTAATGTAAAAACTGCTAGATCTTTTGTTATCCTGATTGTATTTCCACAATGCTTGAATTGTTTCTTTCTAGCTACTTGCAATAGTTTCTCCTTGACCTGGGAACTCAAGAATTTGACTACAATATTCCTAGGAGTTTCTGTTTTCAGATCTCTTTCAGGCGGTGCTTGGTGGATTCTTTCAATATTTATTTTGCTCTCTGGTTCCTGGATAATTTCATGAAAGATGATGTCTAGGCTTTTCTTTTTGATCATGACTTTCAGATAGTCCCATAAGTTTTAAATTGTCTCTCCTGGGTCTATTTTCCAGGTCAGTTATTTTTCCAATGAGATATTTCACAATATCTTCTGTTTTTTCATTCTTTTGGTTTTGTTTTGTAATTTCTTGGTTTCTCATGAAGTCATTAGCTTCCATCTGCTGCATTCTCATTTTTAAAGAGCTATTTTCTTCAGTGAGCTTTTGGACCTCCTTTTCCATTTGGCTAATTCTGCTTTTTAAAGCATTCTTGTCCTCATTTGCTTTTCGGACTTCTTTTGCCAATTGAGTTAGCCTATTTTTCAAGGTGTTATTTTCTTCATCATTTTTTTGGTCTCCTTTAACAAGCAGTCAACTTGCTTTTCATGATTTTTTTGCATTGCTCTCATTTTTCTTCCCAATTTTTCTTCCACTTCTCTTACTCAATTTTCAAAATCCTTTTTGAACTCTTCCATGACCTGAGACCATTGCATATATATTTTGGAGGTTTTGGAAGCCTTGACTTCCTCTAATGGCATGCATTGTTCTCCCTCATCTGAAAGGATGGAAGAAAATACCTGTTCACCAAGAAAGTAGCCTTCTATAGCCTTAATTTTTCCCCTTTTTTGGGCATTTTTCCAGTCAGTTACTTGACTTTTGCATTCTTTGTCAATTGGAGGGTATACTCTGGGGTCCTGTCAGTTCTTAGTTCTTCTAAGGTGGCATAATTGAAGGAGAGGACTTCACTCCTCTCCTGGCTTGTACACTGATCTGGGAGCAACCAAAACTTTTCTGCCTAGAATCTGTGAGTAGTAGAATTCCCTTTCTACCACAGCCTCTACCTCCACCATGCTGGCAATTCCTCCTTACCCCAGAGCTGTGCTCAGAGTTGAGTTTCAGATCAGCTGCTCAATTACCCCATGGGATTTAAGTGGAGGGCTCCAAAAATAGATGCTGCTACTACAGTGGCTGCTGTAGGTGGTCCAGACCAGGTTCCCTTCTCTTGAGTGACCATGTTCCTTTCTCCAGGGTGAAGGAGCTTTCTCACTGACCTCTGAAGGTGTCTGTGGTGTTTGAGGGTTGGTCAGTCTGAGAAGTGCTGCTGCCAGTGGTGCCCTGAAGACTGTTCAGGGTCCTGTCCTTGCTATGCCACATGGCCCACACTGCACTGCACTCTGCTCTTTGCCTGGTATGACACAACTTTCTTTTTGTCCCTTCAGGCTGTCATGGGCTGGAAATGTCCTTCACTCTGTCGTTTTTTGACTTCTACTGCTCCAGAATTTGTTTAGAGTTATTTTTTATAGGTATTTTATGGGCTATGTGGTGGAGTTTCTACATGTCCATCTTTCTACTCTGCCATCTTGGCTCCTCCCCCTATTCGATCATTTTTGCAAAACTATATGTGTTCTTCACCTAAATTTTGGAATGTCACAATAATTTCCCCTTCATAATTAGAATCTATCACTCCAGTCACTGCATATATTCCTCAAGCTGCTAATCCTGATTTAGGTAATAATATCTATTCAAAATGAATTTTAGGGATTCTCATACATATTCTAGTAGAAGCTTTTCTTATTTCTTTTCTATCCAAGTGAAAATCCTCAAAGCAATGTAAATCATATCCCGTTGAATATGGTGCTGGGAAATCTGGCAACACAGTCCAGTTATCAATATTCAGGTTCTTATGTGTTTGGTGTTTTCTAATTTGCAGATCTGAGGTTATCATTTTGAAGAAAAGCATTAATTCAGTCACCAAAAAGCAAGATCCCAACACCAGAAAACCAAATCCATCATAGTAACCAAGAAGTCAATACACGTTATCACTGCAGTGGACAAAACCGTTTCCAAGCCTTCCCCCTCACTTCTGGGGCCTTATGTCTGCCTGACTGTGTCTTCTCTCTTCCACCCCCAACAGGTCTCATCAACTTCCTCCCAGTTATGCTCCATCCTTCCTCTTCCACCTATTCAGCAAGCTCCTCCCACCACATGTGACTTAGGCTTCCATGTGTTTAAACAGGTCACATGGGCCTATTAATGAATGGGAAAGATCTTCCCATTTAAATTACCATTACAAATGGGCATTCAATGAAATAAGGGACTTTTAAACATTCCTGATGAAATGATAAGAACTAAAAAGAAAATTAGATCTCCCAATAGAAGACTCAAGGGAAGCAAAAAAAGGTAAACAGGAAAGAAAAAAAAACAACATGTTATTCAATAAGGTTAAACTGTTTAAATGCCTACATGGAAAGATGATACTAGCAACTCTTAAGAACTGTATCACTATTATGGCAGTTAGAAGGATTATACCTAGACAGAAGGTGTGGGTATAATTTGAGTTTGATGGAGTGATATTAAGAAAATAAAAGTGAGAAAGAAGACTGAACTAGGAGAAGAGAGAAGAGAAAGAGAATAGGGTAACACAATTATATCACAAGAAGAGTTACAAAAGATCTATTACAGTGGAGGTAAAGAAGGGAGGAGGGTGACCATTTCTTGAACCCTACTTTCATTGGATTTGGCTCAAAGAGTAAATAACATATACATTTTTTGTTGATATAGAAATCTATTTACCCCATAGGAAAATAGGAGGAGAGAAGGGCAAGAAAAGGTGGAGGCTGATGAAAGGGAAGGCAGATTGAGGGAGGTGGTGATCAGAAGTGAAACACTGATGAGAAGGGTGAGAAGGAAAGGAAAGAGAAAACTATAAGCAAGGAAAATAAGATAAGAAAATACATAGTAAACCTAACAGTGCCTGTGAATGAGATAAGCTTACCCATGACACAGAAACAGATAGAAGAGTGGATTAAAAACCAGACTCCTACAATGTATAGTTTAAAAGAAGCATATTTGAAGCAGAGAGACACACACAGAGTAAAGGTAAAAGACTGGAACAGAATGTATTTAGCTCCCCATTTTTTTCTGGTCTTTTCTAGGCATCTTGTTTCTAAGCTCCTCAAAATTCCTCTAATTTTATCATCTGGTAATTCTCACAAAGTCATTATTTTACATTTAAGTGAAAGTTGCTCTGTTCTTGGGTGTATCACACAGTTTAGTAGAAAGAGCATTAGAAGTAGAGTAAAAAGATGTGAGTTCAAATTCTAGCTGTTCTGTCAGTGTTTCTTTGAATGATTCACTCTCCTCAAGGTCTCTGTTTTATCATTTACAATATGTTGAGATTTTATGAAATTAGTTCATATTAACAGCCTATGCAGAATTCTAGAATATATATTTTTAAATTCTTTATAAAGAGCACAAAATCAAATTTCTCCAAAAAAGATCATAAGTTTGGAATTAGTAGAATCACAGTTAACAAGCTTTTCTAATTTTTAAATGGAAAGATTTTCAAATATTTAAGACAATTATCTCAAAAGTTCTTTTTAAACTTAATTTATTAAACATTCCCTTTCTCTTATTCCTCCGAAGATGTTAAAACAGTGTTTAGCTTCACAGAATTTTTAGTTTTGAAGATATAATGATTTTTAAAAACCAGTTCCAGTAAAATGCACTGAAACTTTGGCACATGTTATTGCTTTTACTGCCAATAAATATAATGAATGCAACTAGTTTTAGAGATTAATTTCAAATATAGCTTGCTATGATGCTCATCTCTCATCAAAAATAATATACAATACCATGTTTATGAAACTAAAGCAATTTTAATGCAATTGTTCTAGCATATTGAATCTTATAAAATTGGTTTTGTTATCCATTTGCATACTGTTAGCATTTTTATTTAAATGAAAGCATTGTACCACAGTACTGATTCCTGTGTGTTATTAATAAATCAGAAAATAACATATCCTTATGCAGATGCTCAAATGAATATTACTGTATTAGATATGAGGCCCAGTAAACAAAGAAGACACAATTTCTACACTCAAGAAGTATGATTTGTATTTGGAGACATAAGAGAGAGATACAGTTAAACAGAAGAAGACAACAAGAAATTTAAGGTTATGTGGTAGCTTTTATCAATAACATTACTAAGCAAGGGAAAATTAGCAAAATTTACCTTGTAAATTTTTCATATCTATTAATCTGTCCTTTCTCTCACTCACTCTCATCTACATACACATATATAGTAAGCTTTTATACATGCATACACACACTGATATGCATATATACATACATAAACACATACATATACACATGTGGTCATGTGTTCATATACACATATATACATATATAGAGAAAGAGACAGACAGAGAGACTCATGTATACATACATGCGTATAAGATATCCTAAAACCCCAAGTCTTAGTGCAGTTTTAGGATTTAATAGTTAAAGACTTAAATATTTTTGGAATATGTGTATACATAAGTGTTTATATGTATATATGAAAAGTTATATGTGTGAATGTGTTCATGTGTTGTGTGTGTACATATGCACACATACACATAAGTTTGTGCCTATATGTAAATGTCAGTAAATATGTGTATACGTATATATGTGTATACATATACACATGTATATATACACACATGCATATACATACACACATATACACGTGTGTGTGTGTTTGATGGGTACATGATTCAATAGGTAGAGTTCTGGCCTTGCAGTCAAGAAGAACCGAGTTCGGTCTGATCTCAGACACTATTTGTGTGACCTTGGACAATTTTCTTCTGTTGGACAATTGATTTCTGCTTGCTTCAGTTTCCTCAACTGTAAAATGGGGTAGTTAATAGCACTTATATCCTTGGGTTTTTTGAGCATCAACTGACATAATGTTTTTGTAAAGTAGCATAGTGCCTGCCGTATAGTATCACTATATAAATATTAATTGATGGTGGTGTTGATGGTAGAAGTAAAGCATATATGCATGTATCTATGTAGGTACTATACACCAATACACACACACACACATATATATATATATATACCTGGAAATGTATAATATGAATATATAGGTATATATACATATGTGTGTGCATTGGATGATTGCATAATATATGTATATTTTACACAATGTTTATATTATATATAATACATAATTACACATACAATATATATTTTATAATATATGTATAATACATATATTATATAATATGTGTATAACATATAATAAACACACATGCATACATATATGCTTGTGCATAAATGCATTTTAAAGTATAGCATATACTAAATATGTATTTGTGTACACACATCTTCCCCAGTCTTGTGTCCCTTTCCAAATATGTACCTGAGAAAAAGGTAATGTAAAAGGGAAATAGAATCAATAAAATCTGGTAATTGAGCAGATTTTTTAATATGTATGAAGGAATGTAAGGAATTGAAGATGGTTTCAAGTTGTGAACCTGGTATACTTGGAGAATATTGGTATCCTCAATGGTATGAGTCAAGTTTGAAAGCCCGGGGAGCTTGGGAAAGGAAAAGAACATGATCCCGTGGAGTTTGAGATACCTGTAGGACACCAATTAGAAAGTTCATTAGGCAGTGGGTGGTGTAGGGTTCAGGAGGAAAAAAAAAATACCTGGATAAATAAATCTCTAATTGGTATAAAGATAACTAAGCCCATGGAAGCTAAATGTAATCATTACAAGATAATCTAGCTAGTGAAGAGGGGTCAGGATAGAACCTTATAATGATACATCCATAAATGTGGGGTTTTGACATAGAAGAGGCTCTAGTGAAGGAGCCTGAAAAGTAAAGGACAAACAGGAAAAGAACTAAGAGTCATGAAAACACAGAGATGAATGAGAGCACAGAGGAAGAAAACAGTTACTGGAGAGTATTCACATTCACTCTGTGCTAGGAGGACAGGGGCATTAGTGTCCAATCTACGAGCTCCAGAGTGAATTGTGCTTAAAACTTGGTCTTTGAGTATGAAATCCAGCCAGTAAACCCTAAGGAAAGAAAGGCAGCTCTCTGGCAATGAAGAGTACCTTTCCCTAGGCAGAGCAACCCAGGTAAGGAGGGAGAGGAGAAGAGAGGAAGGAGAAGAGAGCAAGAGAGGAGAGGAGAGGAGAGGAGCTGTGATGCACTTACAGGTTGCATTTTGTCCTTCATTCTCAAGTATGACATCAGAGAGATGATGACATGACTTGCATTGACTTTGATTTGAGGGAGAGAGGGCTATGCAAGGTCACCATCGACAGGGCTTCCCTCTCCAGTTTGATTTTTTTTTTTTATTAAAAGGGCCATCCCTTGAGCACCTACTTAAAGAGACCTAGTCACTGAATGGGTGGATCTCACATAAAGTGAGAATCTGAAAAGACTTTAGCCTAAAATGGCCAGGGTCTCCCATTGCATCTTGGACCATCTCCAGTTGACCTGATGAATATCTAGTCACCTGGACCCAGATGGCCCTGGAGGAAAGAGTGAATCTGGTGACCTTGCACTGCCCTCCCTCACTCAAATCAAAGTGAACTGCAAGTCATGTCATCATCTCCCTGATGTCATGGTCCTCTTCAAGAAGGAAGGACAAAACTCAACAGGAGAGAGTGTTCACCAGTGTCAGATATTCTGCAGCCCTTAACAATAAACAATGAGAAAAAGATCCACAGATTTGTGAATTAAAATATACATTTGTAACTTGATAAATATTCCACTAAAATTCAAGAAAAGTCCATGTACACATGAATAGACTATACTGTTTTACTTTAGTGAGGTTACTCAACTTCCACCAGAATTTAATCTCTTGTCATTTCATTCAACCATTACACTAGCCTTCTGATGGTCACTTTGCCCCTAGAAGCCCTGCCATAAACAATTCCTTCATATAGTTGAGAAAAATGATCTTCCTAAGGCACACACAAGAACAAATCCTGTGTCTTTCTATAGATTGTAAGCGGGGAGGGGAGGAAGCAAAATCTCTAGTCTGACATATAAGACCTTTCACAATATAGTAATTTTTTTCTCACATTACTCCTCTTCATGTACTCCATATTGTAACCATACTCTACTAATAATTGTTTCCTGATCATTTTCTGGAGTCTCTCAGTCTGTGTTTTTGCTGAGCTATCCTTAATTCCTGGAATCATCTAGCTATTTTCATCTCTATCTTTCAGAATTGTTTTCTCCCCTAAAGGATCAGTTTTATTGTTCTTTGCTCAGTTTTCCTTGATTTCCCATAGGTGAAAAGTTTATTTTTATTTTTTAATAGAGTACATCCACCTGGTCTTTCTTTTTCTCACATCATCCCTTACCTGATATCATACTAATTTGTGTACCTGTCATAGCTCTCACTTACCTGTCAATAGACTACAACTTTTTGGAGGACAGGAGTTTTAATTAATTTCTTTTTTTTTTTGACCTGGGTCTTAAAATTTGGGTAATATTTGAAAAACCAGAAGGAAATGAGTATACATGAAAAAAGAAGAGCAACAAACACGTACTTGTGAATTAACATTCTGGGTTTGGGTAGAGTGCTGAGCCTGGCCTGGCTGGAGTAGAGAGTTCATTCAGCACCCATAATCAGAGGACAAAGTAGTTCCATACAGATTCCCTTGTATTTAAAGCCAGGCAGACATTATGTAATCTTCTCAATTCAATTCAATAAACATTTATTGAACTCCTAATATGGGTAGAGCACTGAGGAAATTTAAATATATATATATGTATGTATGTACAAACACACAAGACGTGGTCCCTGCTCTCTTGGAAATATAGTCTTGTGGGGGGGGGAGAAGGCATCTACACAAGTAACTAAAATATAAATCAGAAAATCATAAAAGTATAAAAGAAATACAAAAAATTGTGCTATGTGAAGTCCTGTGGTGAAGATAATTTCTGAGTATGGGGATGAAGGAAGACTTCATGGAGGAACAAAGCTTTTCAGTTGTGCCTTGAGGTGGGAGAAAGATTTCAAGTATTAGAGATGAGGGAAATGAGAGTGTTTTAGGGACAAAGGACAGTTTGAACAAAATCACATTGGTGAGAAAGTATGAGATGTGTTGGGGAGATAGTAAATGGTCCTGTTTAACCTGTTTCAAGGATAAAGTGCATATTTTATGCTTGAAAGTCAAATTTTCTTTTCATCTCTGGTCTTTTCATCAAGAATGCTTGAAAATCCTCTATTTCATTGAAAGACCATTTTCCCCCCTGAAGTATTATACTCAGTTTTGCTAGGTAGGTGATTCTTGTTTTCAGTCCTAATTCCTTTGACTTCTGGAATATTTTGTTCCACGCCCTTCGATCCCTTAATGTAGAAGTTGCTAGATCTTGTGTTATCCTGCTTGTATTTCCACAATACTCAAATTGTTTCTTTCTAGCTGCTTGCAATATTTTCTCCTTGACCTGGGAATTCTGGAATTTGCCCACAATGTTCCTAGGAGTTTCTTTTTTTGGATCTCTTTCAGGTGGTGATCTATGGATTCCTTGAATACTTATTTTGCCCTCTGGTTCTTGAATATCAGGGCAGTTTTCCTTGATAATTTCATGAAAGATGATGTCTAGGCTCTTTTTTTGATCATAGCTTTCAGGTATTCCCATAATTATTAAATTGTCTCTCCTGGATCTATTTTCCAGGTGAGTTGTTTTTCCAATGAGATATTTCACATTATCTTACATTTTTTCATTCTTTTGGTTTTGTTTGGTGATTTCTTGGTTTCTCAGAAAGTCATTAGCCTCCATTTGTTCCATTCTAGTTTTTAAAAGACTATTTTCTTCAGTGAGCTTTTGACCCTCCTTTTTCATTTGGCTAATTCTGCTTTTTAAAGCATTCTTCTCCTCACTGGGTTTTTGAACCTCTTTTGCCAGTTGAGTGAGCCTATTTTTCAAGGTGTTATTTTCTTCAGCATTTTGTTGGGTCACCTTTACCAAGGTATTGACCCGGTTTTCATGCTTTTCTTGCATCTCTCTCATTTCTCTTCCCAGTTTTTCCTCCCACCTGTCTAACTTGATTTTCAAAATCCTTTTTGAGGTCTTCCATGGCCTGAGCTCATTGAATATTTATTTTTGATGTTTGGGATACAGAGGCCTTGACTTCTATGTCTTTCCCTGATGGTAAGCATTGTTCTTCCTCATCTGAAAGGATGGGAGGTAATATCTGTTCACCAGAAAGTAGCCTTCTATGGTCTTATTTTTTTCCCCTTTTTTGGGGCCTTTTCCCAACCAGTTACTTGACTTTTGGGTCCTTTGTCAAGAGTAGGGTATACTCTGGGGATATGTAAGGTCTCAGTTCCTTCAAGGTGGCACAACCAAGTCACACTTCTCTGGGAGCAACCAGAAAGTTTTGTGCTCAGAATCTGTGAGTTGTAGAGTTTCCTCTCCACAACTACCTGGCCTCCAGTTCCACCAAGGTAGCACTGGGGGCTGAGATTCAAATAAGGTGCTGAATTCCCCCAGGAGCATTAGGTAGGGGCAGGGCCACCACACAGGCCTGAGGTAAGGATCAGCTCCTCAGTTCCCCCAGGGATTTTACTATCTAACAATGAATGCAGGGTGCTGTGGGAACTGCTGCCTCCTTATGTGACCTCTGCTGCCCCCTGATGCCTGAGCTATGGGACGACCCTGCTTCCTTCTCACCCTCCTGACCTTTCACTGACCTTTGTTGTCTGTGGGTTGAGGCAATCTGCAAACAGCTGTTACTATGGCTGGGGATCCCGCCCCTGAGGCTTGCTTGTGTCCTCCTCCTAGAGCCCTGTGGCACCACCAAGGCTGGGCTGGCCTCCGTTCTGTGTCCAGTGCAAAAGACCTTTCCCATCAGCCTTTCAGGTCACCCTGGGCTGGAAATCTCTGCTCCCTTGTTCTGTGGCATCTGCTGCTCTAGAATTTGTTGAGTCTTTCTTTACAGGTATTTTATGGCCTGTGGGGGAAGAACTAGTGTATGTTCATCTTTCTACTCCTCCATCTTGGCTCCACCCCCCCCCCCAAATAATTTCTTTACCTTTGTATCATAAGACCCAGCGCAGAGTCTTACAATGAATACTATGCATATTAGTAACAGAAAAAGATGTTCAATGAATGAATGAGGAAATAATTATAGAAAAAGAATGGTAAGAAAGGTGGGAGGAAAACTGGAATAGATTATTGCTACTGAGAAAAAAGGAGACAAAAATTTCAAGGAAAGTATTCTCAGTTGTTATCAATAGTTATCAGGGCATATAGACTAATAAAACAATATTTGATTGGTAGACAGGCAGGTTACAAGAGGACTTTCAAAGATGCTGCTTGAGTAGTGCTGTCAATCCAATGTACAGTGGTTTAAGGAATGAATAGATGATGAGGAAATGGAAGCAGTGAAACTGTTTTGAAAAGAAGCCAGTAAATCAAATACTATCTAGAGAGGAAAACAGGGGCAAATGAAGACATGTGGTTTCATGGATATCCTTAATAAAAGGGAAGAATTCAATGTAAAATTGAAGTGGC
Source organism: Bettongia penicillata ogilbyi (assembly GCA_023548195.1). Lineage (NCBI taxonomy): Eukaryota > Metazoa > Chordata > Mammalia > Diprotodontia > Potoroidae > Bettongia > Bettongia penicillata. The sequence continues at coordinate 2,108,474 of JAJHZJ010000747.1, read as the reverse complement.
TAGAAGAAAGTAGGGTCCTGAAGAAGGAAAGGGAAGAAGAGATGAAATGCATAGATGGCATTAAATGCATACTTTTTGGGGAAAATAGGGATATTACTTCTCTCATTTAAAAAAAATGTATTTTTATGTATCTATCAGCTATCATACTTAATGATTTATCATTTTCATAATAATAAATTATGCTTACAAAGTACAAAAATATTAAGAATAGTTGTACCATTCATACATTGTGGGAAGATGAACAATAGATCTAGATGTCCAGTCATCACCTCTTTCTGCCTCAATTCACTCATCTGTAAAATGTAAATAATTTTACCTGAAATTTATACCTTGGAAGAATGTTGTAAGAAAAATGTTTCTTACATTGTAAAGTGCATTAGGTATAGAAGTGTTATTTGTGGGCATTTCTAATATGTGAAGACTAGAAATAAACTTCCATTTATAGGGCTATCTTTCCACTCTTTATTTCATTCCCCAACTTATCTTGTGTTCTTGTTAATATGTCTCTTTGGGTTTTAACCCACATTTCATATTGCGGGAGAAATCCATGATTCTTTACCTGGTAAGACCAAGATCCAGTTCACACACACACACACACACACACACACACACACACACACACACACACACACACACCCCATGATGATAGGCAAGATGAATCCACTGTAGTTTTCTGCACTACTCAATGTGAATACTTCAGAACAAGTCTCTCCCCAAACCTACTTTCTTTTCTAGTTTCTTTTTTTTTTAATCTTTACCAACCACCTAACCATAAAGGCAAAACAGACTTCAAGCTGTCATGCTGCTATCTGAGAGTACCCAAGAAATAAGGTCTCAGGAGACAAGATATCATTTCCGTATAGAAATCAAGGAGATGTGACATATGGGTGTGGTCTGTCAAGAAGGGAGAATGCAGGCAAGTATTTTCTCCCAATCCCTTCAGAGTTATTTCTGTCTCATCACAGAAAAAAAAAAAAATCAACCACTGAAAGATTTGATTTTTATTTTTAAAATGCAGTGAGTAAGGAGTAGTATTTTTTTTAAATAAACAGAAACATTATTCTTATGTATAAAATAAACTTCACTTGTCCAATATATAGGAAATTTGTTGCAGTCCACTTTAGATTCAAAAGCTGAACCACTCAGCAATGATGCATATTTTGATATCTCTTGTGAGATGAAATATACATTGTTTCATGATGTGTTGTACTTTAGAGAAGTACAAGATTTTTAAGATTTTTGCCTTCCTGTACATAACTTCTGCCCGTGACCATTCTTTTGCTGCTAAGACATGAATAGATTGGGGAGAAAACACTTGAGAATTCATTAATCTTTACAAACAAGAGGCTTTAAAACATTATTTTAAAACCCTAGTTTGCAAATTTTCAAAGGTCACATCTCAGAAATTATTGTCAATTTATTCATCCCTTGATAGAATATCTATGAATAGGTTAAGATTATTAGATCATCAATTTTTGTTTTGGTTTAAAAAGGCACACAATTTATACATACAGCTGGGCTACTAACTTCATATCATTATCTAGTTCCTGGATACATTTTGGTAATCCTATGGTCATAGATTCTATTGATTTTTCCTAGAAGTATACTACATTGAAAGGTGAAGAGACACTATTCAGTAATAGAACTCTCACATATAAATAACAGATGATAAAATATATTAATTTATTCAATAAGCTTTTAGCACCTACTAGGTGCAAATCACTGTGATAGGTGATAGAAATGCGGAGACAAAAATACATTAGCTCCTGTTTTCAAGGAGTTTACATTCTATGAATAAAGATTCAAAGTTTGGTTTTAGCCCAGATCTATGATGTCATTGATAAAGGGAATCCCCAGTGAAACAGGCCAGTTGACCAATTGTTCTACTACCTAGGGACTTAGATACCTGGGACCCTGAGAGGTGGTTAAATGACCTGTCCAGTCATTATCTGACTGGCTCAAACACAGATAATCCTGACTATAGGCTGGCTCTTTCTTCTTTTTCCCATGGCTGCTTCTCTCACCGGACACTGTAGCAGAAGATAATAGTCATTTAAGATGCACTTATAATGTTGGCCAATGCCCCATGTTAACTTTTTTGAAGAGCTTGAGAAGGAATTTGTGAATGCAAAGTGGGAATTGAGGTGATCCAATGAAACAACCTCAGGATGGATGAAGGTCCTTCTAGGTCTCAGGCACTTCTGTTTCTTAGGTCTCAGACCAAATGTCTATGATGTCAATAATTCTCTTTCAAAAAATTTTGCAGATGATTAGAGAAAAAAAGAAAAGAACCCATATGTCCTAAAATGTTTATAGAAACTCTCTCTGCAGTGGCAAAGACCTGGAAATTGCAGGGACACCCATTAATTGGGGAGTGGCTGAACAAGTTGTGGTATGTGATTGTGGTGGAATACTATAGTTTTATAAGAAATGATGAACTCTGTGTAGAAAATATGGAAAGAAACAGAAAGACTTGCACAAAATAATGGAAAGAAAAATGAGTTGAAGGAAGAGAACATTGTATACAATGCATACATATTTGTATAATGTTTACAATATTGCATAACAATATTTTTAAGAACAACTGAGTGAATAGGTCATTTTGACTATTAAAAAAGGAATTATAAGGGCCATATGAAGAAAGACACTATATCTAGAGAAAGAACTAAGGCCCTTTAACATTTATCCATCTTTCTTTCAATGTCCATTCTCAGATATAATAATCATAACTGAAAACAGTACTCCAGATTTGATCTGACTTGAGATGATCATGGTAGAACCTGTCAAACTGAACGTGAAAACCACACCCTTCTTTAATGTAACCTGAAACTATATCAGGATTATTTTGGCTGCCTTTTCACATTATTTACTCATATTGAAATTCTAATTTTACTAGTTTAGCTTAATAAAACACTTATAATGTTTTGAGGGGAAACTGTTGTCTAATTTTCATCTAAAATTTGTGAAATTGATTTTTGGAACACAAGCTTATATTTGAACCAGTTGCTTGCTTTTAAAGGACATTTTCTATCCTGATTCTGTTATCTGATGTATTAGTCATCTCTCCTAGATTTGTGTGAGCTGCAAATTTCATAACTGTTTCATCTAGACTTTTATTCCAATCACTGATTTGACAAAAAGAAAAACAAAAAAAGCACAAACCAAACCTTCCTCCCTCCCTCCCTCTAAAATATGTACATATGTATGTATACATACACATAAATGTTTATATACACATATACATAAATATATACACACATATACATGGGTATATGTGCAAATATAAACATATATACACATATTTGCATATAAAAATCCTAGCAACTGTTTTTATTAATCTTTAAAAGTTATCATAATTTTTAGAAAATGTTTATTTTGACACCAGTGTCAAATGGACTGCTCACATTTTCTGGTAATTTATGGCCTAGAGGCACTTTCTTGTGATGCACGTTCACATCCAGCATTCTTCTTTGATGCAAAAGTCATACATCTTAAAGCTACTTCCTTATTCAAGTCTTTCTGCATCTCTTTGCTCCCATGTACTCTCCTATTGATTTACTTTCTATTGACATAGTGTAGGAAGGGAGAAAGGGAGAAAGGAGAGCTAGCATGAAACCACCTCCTTCCCTCAAGTATAGTACCTTCTCAGGACTTCAAATGCTGGATTGTTTTAGCACTTCTGGTTGCTGGTTTTATGCCTTTGAGTATGCCCAATGCTATCAGTCAATCACAAGGTATTTTTCATGTATTCTCATCCTCCTTCATTCAAAAGATGAAATCTCAAATTACTTAATGACATTCACACATTGCATGAGATAGTAGGAAAATTTCTTAATACTTTGCTAAAATTGTTGACATTAATTGATTTAAGTGGATGTCTAAGCCTTATATAATTGAGATGAGGATAGAATCCCCATTCCCACACATTTCCTTGTTTTTCATATACACATTATACTCAATATATTTCCTGCTCTAATATATTTCCTTCATCACCTCTTGCTGGATTTTTTCATGGCCTTCTAATTGGCCTCCCTACATAAAGTAATTTTTTCTCTGTCTCTAAGCCATCCATCACACAGCTCATTAATATTCCTAAACTATAGGTCTGATATTACTCCTCCAAATCTCCAGCACCTCCGTATAACTATTAAGAAAAAAAATAAATCTTTTATGTTACCTTGACAGCCTTTCACATTCTGACTTCAGGCTGCCTTTCCTGATCCCTTCGACATCCTTTCATATACTATATGATCCAGCTGGAGTGGCTTATTTAAAATAAGTACTTCACCCAGGATATTTCATCTCCTGTCTGTGTTTTACCCTGGCTATCCCTCTTGCCTGGAATGTGTTTCACCTTCGCCTCTACTTCTTAGAATTCATGATTTCATGCAAACCTCAGTTTATGTGCAGCCTCCAAATAAGGCCTTCCTGATCCTATCAGTTTCTACAGCTTTGCACTCTGAAACTAATATGTATTTAGCTTATATATATTGAATTCATTTAAATATTTACATGCGGTAAGCTCTATGAAGATAGGAGTTACTTCATTTTTATCTTTCTATTCCTACTATCTAAGAAAACAGTTGATATTTAATTAATGTTTGCTGAATAAATGATAGCCAAGCTAAGTAGGATTATAGTAGAAGGATATCTAACTGGTCTGAACCCCTTCAAGTCACCAGGCCCAGCTGGGGTCTTTATATGATATTCAGAGTTGTTGCATGTGTGATTGCTAAGTTATTGTCTCAGATGTTTAGAAATGGTGAAGAATAGAAAAGTTATTCCCAGAACTGGAGCAGAGAAAATAGTCTGACTTCAAAAAAGAAAAGAAAAGAATGAAAGAAAGAAAAAATCAGATTAAGTTTATAATGTATAGGTCAGTAAGTTTGACTTTTATTCTTCCAAAAATTCCAGACCATATTGTTAGAGAGATGGTTAGAGGAGATCTAGAAAAGGAAGCAATGAGAACAAAGAACTAAGGGCTTCATCAAGAACAGATCATTTTGACAAGTTCAGTAAACTACAGGAATGCTGAAGAAACCTACAAAGAGAGAAGCAAATATGTCTAGGTTTTAGCAAACCATTTGTCAGATTCCTTCATGCTACTGTTATGGATTGGAGGAGGAGCCTACATAATAGCATAGTTAAATGAATTTGGAGCTGATTGAATATTATAATTCAAGCTCTAGTTATTAATTATTCAAAATGAACCTGGAAGGAACCCTGGAATAGAGTAATCCAGGGATCAGAACTTGGTATTATTTTATTTAACATATGTATTAATAACTCAGAAAAAGCATAGATGACATGTTTATGAAATGTGTGGATGACACAGATCTGGGAGACATACCTAACATATTGGATGAGCTCATTAGAATCTAAAAATATCCTGTCAGAGTAGATTATTTAAAAGAAGCTAATAAAATGAAAGGCAATAGGGATAATTGTAAAGTCTTTTACTAGGTTTTAATACAACATCACAACAGCAGTATAGGAGAAATTGGGTAGATGAAACTCATCTGAAAACCAGCTGGAGGTATTAGTGCACTATAAACTCGATGTGTTCAACAGTGCATCATGGAAATCACATGATCAAATAGGAGGAAGAAAGGTATATGTCAAAAAAAGTGTATATCAGCAGAGAACACACTAGCATGAGTTATTGGAGCAGGATTTTTGTGTCAAAAAGATAGTATTAGAAAAAAAATCTATTTGAAAGAAGCATATTTGTTTCCTAATATATAATTAGGAAAAAAGAAGAAAAATTAAAAATAAATATTTAATTAATAATCATGCTGTCTTCTATATTCTACCATTCAAAGATCTCATTATCTTTGGAAACATTAATTTGATTTATGTTATTTCAAATTATTTCAACAAAAATCATTCATCTTCACATTTTAGAGGAATTAGTATGAATTTTACAATATAGCTTTTTACTGGTGGTTTTATATATATGTATATATATGTATATACATATATATACATATATATATATACTCAATTTAATTCAAGAAAGTTTTCTTTTTTTTTTTTAATTCTTGTAGTCCGTTGCTAAATCTCTCTGACACGGGAGAATATGTTGATAGTGTTAAATGAAAGAAGCATATTAGTAGACAACTAATGAGATGAAAAATAACTTAGTTCTTATTTTGGAACAAATTATTCTGGGAACTATATTTACCATGTAGCCAAGTTAATATAATGTAATAACTAATTGCAATAAGATAAATTTTATTTAAACACTTATTGTGGAATTGCTTTCAGAGATGGACTCAGGATTATAATTTAGTAAAGGGATCTGAAACTCAAATTTCCCTTTTTACTTTAATGTGAAACATTCATAATTTATACAATGACTATCTAAATATTATTTTTTTATTCTTAATCCCACTGTATATTTTCCTGGTATGAGATTTCATTGTATAATTTTGGGTCGTGCAAATAGTCTCTACCTGGGTCAAAGTTTTAAGATGGCTATGGAGAGAATGCTAAATTTGAAGACAGTTATCAATATCATTCCTTCTTGTCTTATGGATAAATTTCACCCTTCTTTTGTATTGTTTGAAGAAGATTCGCTTGAATTGAAAAGTGAAATGACATACAATTTTATAATACACTCTGTAATTTGAAACAGAATTGGGACATGAAAATAATAATCACGTAGCCCTTGTGAAGTCTGGGTTACCTTTTCGTCGATTCTCATTTCCATTGAGAATCTGGTCCCTAGATCTTGGGTAATCTGCTCCTCAGATTATAGGAAAAACCCTTATGAATCGAGGGCAATTCTCTTCTGCCATTGGTTATAGTCCCCAACATTCTCATTTCCTGGTTCTCTCCAAAATTATCACTTGAGAATTAGTCATCCAGTTGAAGGTGGTTTTTTAGGGAAAAAAACAAAGTACTTATTAAGATAGTACAATAAGAACAGCTGGTACAAATCAAGTCAGTAAGCATTTATTAAGACCATACCATGAGCTGGGCACTATGTGCTAAGTGCTGGATTATTGGAGTGTTTTGCCACTTCTTTTTACAGCTCATTTTACAGAAGAGGAAACTGAGGCAAACAAGATTAAGTGATTTACCCAGAGTCACACAGCTAGTAAGTATCTGAGGTCAGATTTGAATTCATGAAGAAGAGTCTTCCTGACTCCAGGCCCATTAAACATGCCACCTAGCTGCCCCTACTAAGTACAGGGGAAAGATAAAAAAACAGCCCTAATTCTCAGGGAGGTCACAGGTTAATGGGGGGACAACACACACACACAACACCAAGTTCTCAGAGGGAAGGTACCAAGATTAAAGAGGAACATGAAAAAACTTCCTTTTAAAGAGTTTGTTTTTCCTTTATGGAATGAAGAAAGCATAAAGCTTTTTGCAGAAGGTAAGACTTTAGGTGAGATATGAAGAAAAACCCAGGGAAACTCTCCTGATTCAAATTGCAAGACATATAGAAAAGACATTCTAGCTAGATATTTTCAGGTATATTCAATCTCTGATCAGATATTTGTCAGCCTTATACTTATTGTGTGTTGATCTAGGAAACCAAATCTCATTTTCAGATACTACTTTATTAGAGAGCAGTTCAATTTTCAAATTATTTCTCTTCATCTTTTGTTTTTATTGGGCAATAGTGAGGAAAACTGGGGATGGAGCCAAGGTGGTGGAATAGAAAGATGCATCTACTCCAGCAGCCCCCTCATAGCTCATAAAATACCTGTAAAAATGATCCTAAACAAATTCTAGAGCAGTAGAAGCCAAAAATGACAGAGTGAAATAGATTTCCAGCCCAAGATAGCCTGGAAGGTAGACAGGAATCACACTGGGCTCACAGTGTAGTGCAGTCCTCAGAGTGCAGCCCAGCCTTGGCCAGGTACAGGCAGGCCTCAGGGGTGGAATCCCTAGCAGCAGTTGCAGTTCTCAGATTACTCAAACCAAAAATGCCAAAGATAGCTTCAAAGGTCAATGAGAAAGCCCTTTCAACTGTGTGAGAAGGGAAATGCTGCTAGTCCCAGCAGCCCCAGGGCAGCAGCAGTGCTGCACCACCACATCCATTTTACAAGTCCTCCACCTAAAAGCCCTGGGGGAATCAAGCAGTTGATCTGGATCTCAGCCCAGAGTGGCAGTCCTGGAATGAGGAGAAATATGCTGGCATAGTGGAACTGGATGGAATTGTGGAGAGGGAACCCAACTCACATATTCTGGGCAGAAAAGCTCTATCGCAGCTCTAGAGCAGCTCAGCCTTGGCCATAGGCAGGAAGAGACCCGTAGCAGGCCTCCTATGCAGAAGCCTCAGCAGCAACTGTGGTTCCCAGATTGCTCGACCCACAAATGCCAAAGATAGCTTCAAAGATCCTGGGCAGAAAAGCTTGCAATAGCTCTCTGACCAGAGCACAGGCCAGGAGAGGAGTGAACTCCTCTCCCTTGATTGTGTCACTTTGGAGGAACTGAAAATTTACAGGTCCCTTGAGTATAACTTCCTCTTGACAAAAGGACTCAAAAGTCAAGCAACAGGCTAGGGAAATGCCCCCAAAAAGGGGAAAAAAATAAGACAATAGAAGGTTACTTTCTTGGTAAACAGGTATTTTCTTCCATCCTGTCAGATAAGGAAGAACAATGCATGCCATCAGAGGAAGATCTAAAAGTCAAGACATCTCTATCCCAAACCTGCAAAATAAATATTCAACGGTCTCAAGTCATGGAAGAGCTCCAAAAGGATCTTGAAAATCAAGTAAGAGAGGTGGAGGATCAATTGGGAAGGGAAATGAGAGAGATGTAAAAAAAGTATGAAAAGCGAGTCAACAGCTTATTTTAAAGGAAACCCAAAAAATGCTGAAGAAAATGACACTTTTAAAAATAGGCTAACTCAATTGGCAAAAGAGGTCAAAAAAGCCAGTGAGGAGAAGAATGCCCTAAAAAGCAGAATTGGCCAAACGGAAAATGAGGCTCAAAAGCTCACTGAAGAAAATAGTTTTTTAAAAATTAGAATGGAGCAGATGGAAGCTAATGACTTTATGAGAAACCAAGAAATTACAAAACAAAACCAAAAGAATGAAAAAACATAGATGATAATGTGAAATATCTCATTGGAAAGACAATTGACCTGGAAAATAGATCCAGGAAAGACAATTTAAAAATTATGGGACTACCTGAAAGCCATGATCAAAAAAAGAACCTAGACATCATCTTTCATGAAATTATCAAGGAAAATTGCACTGATATTCTAGAACCAGAGGGTAAAATGTGTGTTCATTCTTTGTTGCCAAAGAAGACTATGCCAATGTCTTCTTTGTTGCCAAAGAAGACATGGCTTGCACTTCACTTTGTTTTGAGTGAGTGAGGGCTATGCAGGTCACCAGCCTCACTCCTCCTCCAGAGCCATCAGAATCCAGTGACAAGATATTCATCAGGATGACTGGAGATGGCACAGGATGAGGCAATTTGGGTGAAATGACTTGTCCAAGGTCACACAGTTAGTGAGTGTCAAGTGTCTGAGGTGAGATTTGAGCTCAGGTCCTCCTGACTCTTGCACTGGTGCTCTATCCACTGCACCACCTAGTTGCCCCAGATGGTAAAATAAATATTGAAAGAATCCACCAATCACCTCCTGAAAGAGATCGGAAAAGAGAAACTCCTAGGAATATTGTAGCCAAATTCCAGAGTTCCCAGATCAAGGAGAAAATATTGCAAGCAGCTAGAAAGAAACAATTTGAGTATTGTGAAAATACAATCAGGATAACACAAGATCTAGCAATTTCTACCTTAAGGGATTGAAGGGCATGGAATACGATATTCCAGAAGTCAAAGGAACTAGAATTAAAACCAAGAATCACCTGCCCGGCAAAACTGAGTATAATACTTCAGGGGGGAAATGGTCATTCAATGAAATAGAGGATTTTAAGCATTCTTGATGAAAAGACCAGAGTTGAATAGAAAATTGACTTTCAAACACAAGAATGAGAAGAAGCATGAAAAGATAAACAGGAAAGAGAAATCATAAGGGACTTACTAAAAGTTGAACATTTTACTTTCCTCCATGGAAAAATATTTGTAATTCTTCAAACTTTTTTCTTAGTATTTGGGTAGTTGGAGGGATTACACACACACACACACACACACACACACACACACACACACACACAGAAAACAAGGTGAGTTGAATAGAAAGGGATGACATATAGAAAATAAAATTAAATGGTGCAGTAGGAATGTATTGGGAGGAGAGAGAGAGAGAAACAGAATGGGGCAAATTATCTCATAAAAGAGGCAAGAAAAAGTTTTTTCAATGGAGGGGAAAAGGGGAAAAGTGAGAGGGAAAAAGTGAAGCTTCCCCTTATCACATTTGGCTTAAGGTTTGAATAACATGCACACTCAATTTGATATGAAAATCTATCTTACACTACAGGAAAGGAGGGGAGAAGTGGGGTGAGGGGGATGAAAGAAGGGAGGGCAAATGGAAGGATGGAGTAATTAGAAGTAAAATATTTTGGGGAGGGACAAGGTAAAAAGAAAGAATAGAATAAATGGGGGGCAGCATAGGATGGAGGGAAATATAGTTAGTCTCACACAACATGACTACTATGGAAGTCTTTTGCAAAACTACACATATATAGCCTATATTGAATTACTTGCCTTCTCAAGTGGGTGGGGAGATGGGTGGGGAGGGAGGAAAGGAAACAAGTTGGAACAAAAAGATTTAGGAACAGATGTTGAAAATTGTTTCTGGGAAATAAGAAATACAGGTAATGGGGTATAGAAATCTATCTTGCCCTACAAGAAAAGAGAGAAGATGGGGATAAGGAAAAGGGGGGTGTGATAGAATAGAGGGAAGATTGGGAGAAGGGGTAATCAGAATGCACATTGTTTTGGGGTGGGGGGAGGGGAGAGATGGGGAGAAAAATTGGAACTCAAAATTTTGTGGAAATGAATGCTGAAAACTCAAAATAAACATTTTAAAAAATAGCAAGGGAAACTCAATTTTTCTCTACATCTATTTCCTTCTGATTCCCCCCAAAAAACTTAGCTGTATATTTGATACTTATACAGAATATTCCATAAGTTTTAATGCAAGTCTAAGCTTTAATAGCTTAATACTGCACTAAAATTTTTGAGATATTATATATTGTCTTCACATAACAGAGATATTGTAAGGGTGACAATTCATATACACACATATGCATGCATAAGTGTGTGTGTAATATATATATATGCTTATGTATACATGCTCTATCAACCATAGAGATACTACAAAAGTCTTATTGTTTGAAATCTCTTTAAGTATTCCACCTCAATTAATTACCTGAATGTCTGAATCTCTCCTCCCAATCACCTCATCACTGTCAACCTTAAAAAAATCAAAGAATTCTGGGATCTCAGAGTTTTAATATACACCAAAGTCCACATAGATTAAAACAACCTCTATGTAAATAAGTGGTTTTTCTTCAACATCTCTGAAGAAGAGGTAAGTCTATTGAAGTTAGTCATCACATAATGTTGCTTTTACTATGTACAATGTTCTCCTAGTTCCACTCACTTCATTTAAAATCAGTACATGTAATCTTTCCAGGTTTTTCTGAAGTTCACCTGACCATCATTTCTTCTGGGCAGTACAGTATTCCATTGCATTCATATACAACAACTTGTTCAGCCATTCCTCCATTGATGGGCATCTCAATTCCCAATTCTCAACCACCAGAATAAAAGCTATTATAAATAATTTTGTACATGTATGTCCTTTTCCAGTTTTGATGATCTTTTTGGAATACAGACCTAGAAGTTGTACTGCTGGGTCAAAGCCTAGGCAGTTTCATAGTACTTTGGGCACAGAGGAACTTTTAAAAGTGCATTCAAGAAAAAAATACCGAAAAAATACACAAATTCAACACTTTTGTGCTCATATGCTGCATATGACAGTGACAGTTCACATTTTCTTATGCAGTCCTCTTTCTGATTCTTCTTTGTATTTTTAATTTATTCTTAATTATTGTTAAGTTTTCAATAAAAAAGAAAAAAAAGATAAATTAAGGAAGGAAGGTGTGGGTCACTGGTTCTATGGTTGTAGACCAGGTGAATTTTAGATGAGGAAAAGTTAGTCCAAAATCAGTCACCTCATTATTGTCAAAAGAAAGACAATGACAAAAATAACAGTAATAGCAATGATGAAGGCAGTGATGGTCATGATGTTATCATACCAAATGCTCATAATCTCCAAGCTACAGGGAATACAATTCTTTCAAATCATGAAACTTATGAAATTCAAAATTATTTTTAAAATTTAACATAAGAATATAAGAAATCAAATCTTGTAGAATAGGATGAATACACATATATAATATAATGCAAATACATATTATTATCAATGTAAGCATTAAATTCCTTGGATTCTGTCTGCTACTGGAGTTGTGTCAAAGGTATTTTCAGTGAGTGCAGAGAAGTTGAAATTATATCATAACAGGTTATTCAATTACAAAAATAAGTTATTTTTATTCATATGTCTAATTCTATACAAAACATTAAATACAAAAAAAAAATAAGATAGCAACTTTCCCCAAGGCCACTTCTATATAAGATCATTTTAAAATTTGAGAAAATAATGGAATTAGGATTAACCATAATAGCTCATGTTTTTACATTTCTTTATGACTGTAATATTTTCATATACATCAGTTTGTCTTGAAAAAATTTTTGTTGTTTGCAGAAAAAGTATAATAATTCCTGTCTTATAGACAAATAGAATTATAAAGAATGGAATATGGTTTGCCCAATTCTAAATAATCTGTAAGTAGTAGACCAAGAATTAAAGTCCAGATTTCCTTTTTTGCAGTCCCAGTGCTTAGATAGAATAAGTGATTGATGAGTGTTACAATGTCATCTTTGAAAGAATTGATCAATAAGTTTATGTGTGAAAGTATATGGAAAAGTAAGTGAAAACAGGACTTATGATCTGCATTGTGAAGAAGAAACTTCTGTGTCTCTAAAGATCAGTTTTATTAAGTATCATAAAACGATGTTCTCTGTGATGACATTTACCAGTCTTCATAGGATATGTTGGGAATTAGAGAATAAATTCCATAAAGCATGCATCTTTAACATTTTAAACTGATTTTGCATTTACCTTGTCCCTTGAGTTGTATGTCTGTGTGTGTATATGCAATAAGTTTTTAGTGTTTTATTCATTTTATAGATAGTTTGCATACCTTCTCTCCTTACCCGTAGGTATATCCTGATACCTGATAGGTATACGTATATCCTGATATTCATTTGACTTTAAATGTATATCTAAAATTTTTAAGTTCAAACATCTTAAATGCATCTTCTCATTAAAAACAGAAAAGGCTTTAAACCACAAAAATATTCTTTCTTGAACAACTTTCTTTATTTCAATATGACATTTTTACTGACTTAAGACTTTCCAAGACATTAAAGAGTTCATGTTTATCATGACCAGTCTAGGATTAACTTCCAAAATTTCTTCTCTGGTTAAAAAAAAAAAAAAGATCTTTCTAGTTGCAGGTTTCACTTCTCTCTTTGACTAAACACCTTATAACCTGGGTCATATTAACTTTTTAGACTTCCTATTTAAATATTTATCAATAATAACTGTTTCCTTTTCCCTTGCAGCTTGATTTAGTCATTTTTCTTTTGCTCATTAAAGTAGCCATTCCTTGACTACTTCTTACAGAGGCTTATTCACTGAATGGGCATTACCTCCTTCTAAGTGAGTACCTAAAAAGGCTTTAGCCTAAAAAGGCCAAGGTCCCTTATTGCATCCTGGGCCATCATCAGTCATCCTGATGAATACCTGTTCACTTGATCCAGATGGCTCAGGAGGAGAAAGTAAGGCTGGTGACCTTGCACAGCACCCCCTCACTCAAAACAATGTCAAGTGCGAGTCATATTATCATTTCTCTGATGTCATGGTCTTCTTAGAAAATGAAGGGAAAACACAACATATATGTTAAACTCCTCCAGATCCTGTCTGGTTTAGCCATTATGGGCCTATATACTATTCTCTATACAGTCTTCCATCTCTTATCTCTGTTCCTTTGCACTGATTGTCCCATATAACGTGAGGGATCTTCCTTCTTACCACTGCCCTTAGAATCTCTGGTTTACTCCAAGACTCAGCTCAGATACTATCTTTAATGTTTCTTGTCTCTCTCAGCTTTTAGCTCTTTTCTCTCCAAGGTTATCCTTCTTCTATTAGTGTCTTGTACATAAACATGGGTTGTTACTTATTGGGGAAAGCCAATCAGCATTAGTAGCCAGGATAAGGTAAAATATTACCCTAGAAAGTGCATAAAAAATAAGGCCTGTAATTTCACATTACTCACTGATTAATGGTTAAAACGGAAAAAGGGAAAGAAAGGAAAAAGAAAGGCTATTAGTGCAAAAAAAGAAAAGAGAATAAGGTCCATTAAGGTAGAAGTAGGGGGCAAGGGAAAACTGGGTCACTGAGGAGTATGTATCTTGTCAGGAGGAAAAGGGTCAAAGTTCTGGTTTTTGTTGACTACTTTCTTGAAGAATAGGCATGGAATATACAAAAATTCAAGCTGTATTGCTTTTGCCCTTTTGGGAAAAAAATCCAGATTTACTGGAATTGCTTTTAACTATCTTATATCTAGATTGCCCCTTACAGGCATAATTTATTACAACCCCCTCACTTGACAGATAAGGAAATTGAAGCTCAGAGAAGAATTATGAGATTTGCTCAATTCACAAGGCTGGTAAGTGATAGAAGTTGACATAGAACAAAGGTCCCATGATACCTTCTTCAGTGTTCTTCTCACTATACCAATTGTAATCTTCCGTTGTATATCTAAATTTGTAGAATGTCAGTGGTATTGCTCTAAATCAAAGAAAAGGTCAGCAAAAATATGACTTAATTAAAGTTATGATATTCTTTCAGGATACCTTCTATCATTACTATTGAATTGTGTTTATGTGTGGTGATTTCTGGTAGTTCCCATATTTGGAAACTAAAACCTCATTTAAAACCAAGACATACTGGGAGGGGTGTGGGAAGAGTATGGGGAGGTAGTAAGGGGAATTCTGGTAAGTCAACTAAGATATACCTACCCATTTTTCAAAACAATGGGCAGAGTGCCAGAAACCTGATCATGAATTAACTAGAGCTATTTAAGGCCAAGTCTCATTTACACTCCAAAGCTCAGCTTCTGCAGCTGCTGGCATATATTCTGCATCATTGACTTCACCTGCTCTTCCTTTGACATCAGTACGTATATCTGAGCACAGAGTGCTACTTCAAGTCTTACTTTTTACCTAAAATCCTTTTCCTTTCTTCCATCAAAATGCTCTGTTGTCAATTATTTGAGTAGATAACTCTCTTTTGTTAGAAAAATACAAATAGAAATATGAATGAAGTAGCAGTAGGATGCTAAAGATTTCCTAACTACCTTAAATATAAATACTTTCCAAAGCCTCCACAAATGTCATAGCCCATGCTAAATATTATGACTACATATTATATTTAATTATATATAATATTCTTCATTGAAAACTAAACACTAATAAGCCTGTGACTAATGTAAAGGAACTTTTTTGCTGGTGCTTGCAATTTGATATTTTATCTTATATTAATAATTCATTGTCATGGAAATGAAATATTAAGTTGACAATTAAATGCATTTGATGGATGCATATTGAAAATTACTGTCAAGCTTTAAATTATGAATTTTACATCTGATGTGCTCTAATTTGCGTTGATAACAAATAAAAAGCAACTCCTTGCTACTGCCTGCTAAATGATCTCTATTAACTTGATGGTAAATGTCCTATCATGCTGTGTTTGCACAAAGCACTGCATGTATTACGGATCAGGTGTAGGAGAAATACTGTTTAATTGGCTGTTACCTATATTAACATGGATATGAAGAAAACATCATTAGCTCAGGAGATAACCTACAAATTAGTTTGGTCTTTTTGTTAAGGGATTTTGCATGTATTAATACTGATATCTTAACTTTCTATAGTAGCCAGGAATTTTATCATCAAATTAAAGAGAAAAACAAAAACTGTTGAGTCTCCTAAGCCACTTTACCAACCTCAGCCATGTCACAGATTATCTGTGGTCAAGGAATTTAGAGACTTTCTATAATCAATATATTTTAGTATCCATACATGTTTATCAAATTAATCTCTACCATTTATTTGCCATATAGGGAGAATCAGGTTGTTTATTAGACTAAGATATTGAATTGAGGGAGCATTAAATGATACAGGCCAAAGATACTACTCTGGTAGTAATTGATGGGTAAAGAAATAACTGGAGAGTGAGTGATAAGTGGATAGAGCCATATTCTTCCTCATAAATTAAAAAATGTGTATTACAGCACAGTGAATTGCTATATGAATTCAGAAATTCTGTAGAGCAACCCTCAACATGTAACCACTTATTGAAAAAAATCTGGTTGTGTTTGTTTGATTTTTGAAAGGTCACAAGTAATAGTAAAAAGCGTCCTGATTTTGCCATTAGAAGTCTCAAGTTAAATGCTAGCTCTGTCGCTAACTGGCTGTGTGAACTTAATAGTACCTTAAATTCTCTGAGTGGTAGCTCCCTCATGTATAAAATAAAAGTTAGGTTAGATGACTTACAACTTCTGACTTTAAACCTATAAATTCTCACTATTTTCTTTTTCTCAGATACTTCGTAATCTGAATAACCTTTATGAGATTTCCTCAAAAGAAGTTCTACTGAATCATTGTTCATGTTCTCGTTGACTTCTTTCACTTGCTTCCCATGTAGGAATGTTCTGGAGCCAGGTCACACTACCTCTGTGAGCCAATTGTTAAATTTTCAAGTTAGTGTTTACACTTCAGAAATCAGCAGCAAATTAGGGCTTGATTTATTGCTTTATTGAATGTCTAGACTTAAAGCAGTGAAAAAATGTCTATTGTGAAAAACAAACAAAATTATGTCAGATGTACATTTTTTAGCTTTTAAACATTTACCATCACACCACACATGTGATCTATTATGATATGAAAAAAGTTAATTTATAAGGCTCATGCATTAAACCTTCCCCCCTAGCAATTACCAAGGAGTTTCACTGTATATTAGAAAATTAGTATGAATCAAATAATTCCTAATTAACATTAGAAATTAACTACATTCTCTAATAAAAATGACAAATATTTCTAAAGTGATTTTACAGATTTTTTCCCATCCCATCAGTTTTATTTGGTGTATATCTTTGACTTTTTAAAACAATTTTATTTAAAAGTTTTGAGTTTCGAATTCTTTCCCTCCTACCATCTCTACCCTCTTCCTTCTTTGACACAGTGTTATACAAATGCAATTTTGTATAACATTTCTAGATTAGTATTTTTTACAAGAAGACTCAAATAAAAGAAAAACCGTAAGAGTGAAAAATAGCATGAATCAGTCTGTATTCAATCAACATCAGTTCTTTCTCTGGAGGCAGATGTTATGCTTCATCATCAGTTCTTTAGATTTTTAGTTCAATGATCATTGTACTGCTGACAATAGCTACGTCATTCACAACTCTTTGCTGAACAATACTGCTGCTTTGTGTACAATATTCTCCTGGTTCTGTTCATTTCACTATGAATCAATTTATGTAAGTCTTTCCAGGTTTTTCTCAAATCATCCTGCTTGCATTTCTTATAGTGCAATAATACTCCATTACAATCATGTATCACAGCTTGTTTAGCAATTCCCCAAACGATAGGCATTTCTTTCTTTTTAAATTTAAATGTGTATTTATTAATTTTTAGCTTTCTACATTCATTTCCACAAAACTTTGAGTTCCAAATTCTCTCCTCATCTCTCCCCTCCCCCACCCCATAATGCCTTGCATTCTGATTGCTCCTTTCCTCAATATGCCCTCCCTTCTATCACACCTTTCACTTCCCTTATCCCCATCTTCTCCCTTTTCTTGTAGGACAACATAGATTTCTGTGCCCCTTTACCTGTATTTCTTATTACCCAGTTGTATGCAAAAACATTTCTCAGCATTTGTTTCTGATACTTTGAACTCTAACTTCTCTCACTTCTTCCCTCCCCACCCATCTCCGCTGAGAAGGCAAGCAAGTCAATATAGGCTACATATATGTACTTTTGCAAAAGACTTCCATAATAGTCATGTTGTATAAGATTAACTATATTTCCCTTCTTCTTATCCTACCCCCCATTTATTCTATTCTCTCTTTTGACCTTGTTGTTCCCCACAAGTGTTTACTTCTAATTACTCCCTTGTGCTATTTGCCCTCCCTTCCATCATCTCCACCACCCCACTTATCCCCTTCTCCACTGTAACATAATATAGATTTTCATACCAAATTGAGTGAGCATGTTATTTCCTCCTTAGGCCGAATGTGAAGAAAGTAAGCTTCACTTATTCCCTTTTACCTCCCCCCTTTTCTCCTCCATTGAATAAGATTATTCTTGCCTCTTTTATGAGAGATAATCTGACCTATTCCATTTCTCCCTCTCTCCTCCCAATATATTCCTCTCTCACCCATTAATTTTATTTTTTTACATATGATCCCTTCCTTTTCAACTCACCTTGCGCTCTCTCTCTCTCTCTCTGCGTGTGTGTGTGTGTGTGTGTGTGTGTGTGTGTGTGTGTGTGTAATCCCACCAACTACCCAGATATTGAAAAAAGTTTCAAGTTACAAATATTGCCTTTCCATGTAGGAATGTAAATAGTTCAACTTTGGTAAGTTGCTTATGACTTCTCTTTTCTGTTTACTTTTTCATGCTTCTCTTCATTCTTGTGTTTGAAAGTCAAATTTTCTTTTCAGCTCTGGTCTTTTCATCAAGAATGCTTGAAAGTCCTCTGTTTCATTGAAAGACCATATTTTCCCCTGAAGTATTATAGTCACTTTTGCTGGGTAGGTGATTCTTGGTTTTAGTCCTAGTTCGTTTGACTTCTGGAATATCATATTCTATGCCCTCCCATCCCTTAACGTGGAACCTGCTAGATCTTGTATTATCCTGGTTGTATTTCCGCAATTCAAGTATGAATTGTTTCTTTCTAGCTGCTTGCAGTATTTTCGCTTTGAACTGGGAACTCTGGAATTTGGCCACAGTGCTCCTAGGAGTTTCTTTTTTTGGATCTCTTTCAGGAGATGATTGGTGGATTCTTTCAACATTTATTTTGCCCTCTGGTTCTAGAATATCAGTTCTCCTTGATAATTTCATGAAAGATGATGTCTAGGCTCTTTTTTTGATCATGGCTTTCAGGTAGTCCCATAATTTTTAAATTGTCTCTTCTGGATTTATCTTCCAGATCAGTTGTTTTTCCAGTGAGATATTTCACATTATCTTCCATTTGTTCATTCTTTTGGTTTTGTATTGTGATTTCTTGGTTTCTCATAAGTCATTAGCCTCCATCTGTTCCATTCTAATTTTTAAAGAACTCTTTTCTTCAGTGAGCTTTTGAACCTCCTTTCCCATTTGGCTAATTCTGCTTTTTAAAGCCTTCTTCTCTTCATTGGCTTTTTGAACCTCTTTTGCCAATTGAGTTAGCCTATTTTTCAAGGTGTTATTTTCTTCAGCATTTTTTGGGTCTCCTTTAGCAAGGTGTTGACCTGCTTTTCATGCTTTCCTTGCATCTCTCTCATTTCTCTTCCCAATTTTTCCTCCCCCTGTCTAACTTGATTTTCAAAATCCTTTTTGAGCTCTTCCATGGCCTGAGACCATTGAATATTTATTTTTGATGTTTGAGATACAGAAGCCTTGACTTTTGTCTTTCCCTGATGGTAAGCATTGTTCTTCCTCATCCTAAAGAATGGGAGAAGATACCTGTTCACCAAGAAAGTAACCTTCTATAGCCTTATTTTTTTCCCCCTTTTTTGGACATTTTCCCAACTAGTTACTTACTTTTGCGTCCTTTGTCAAGAGTAGAATATACTCGGGGGATCTGTAAATGTCAGTTCCTCCAAGGTGGCACAATCAAGCATGTACACTGGTCTGGGAGTAAGGAGAGATTTTTGTGCCCAAAATCTTAGCAGAGTTTCCTCTCCACAGCCACCTGGCCTCCAGTTCCGCCAAGCCAGCACTGGGGGCTGAGATTAAGATAAGCTGCATGGCCAGGGCCACCATTCAGTGTAAGATAAAGATCAGCTCCCTCAGGGGCTCTACACAAGGCTGAGGTAAATATCAGCTCCTCAGTGCCCCCAGGGGTTTTATGATCCAACATTGGATGTGAGCTGCTGTAGGGGTTGGTGTGGGAAATGCTGCTGCCTGCCTGATATGGCCTCTGGGGTTGCTGCCTAAGGCCAGAGCTATGGGATGGCCCTTCTCCTTTCCTGACCAACTGAAAAAACCCTGTCACTGACCTTTGGCTCCTGTGGGTTGAGGGATCTGCTAATTGCTGCTACTGTGACTGGAGATTCCACCCCCAAGGGCTGTTTGTAATCTGTGCCACATGGCCAAGGCTGGGTTGGGCTGTGTTCCACATCCAGTGCCGATGATGTTTCCTGTGGGCCTTTCAGGTCATCCTGGGCTGGAAATCTCCTTTACTCTGTTGTTCTCCACTTCTGATGCTCCAAAATTTTTTGAGAGTTCCTCTCTCCTGGTATTTTATGGGTTGTATAGGGAGAGCCTGCATATGTGTGTCTTTCTACTCTGCCATGTTGGCTCCCAATCAACAACTTTATTCAAGAGAATGACAATAATGATACAACTTACCAAATCTTATGGGATACTGCAAAAGCAGTTCTTATGGGAAACTTTATATCTTTCAATACCTATATGAATGAAATAGAGAAAGAGGAGATAAATAAATTGGACATGCTCTTGAAAAAACCTCAGAAAAGCCAAATTGAATATCCCCAATGTTGAGAATTGTTTTTGCATGCAATTGGAAAATAAGAAATACAAGTACTAGGGTATAGAAATCTATCTTGCCCTATAAGAAAAGAGAGAAGATGGGGATAAGGGAAGGGAGGGGTGTGATAGAAGGGATGCAGATTGGGAAATGAGCTAATCAGAATGTATGATGTCTTGGGGTGGGGGAGGGGAGAAATGGGGAGAAATTTGGAACTCAAAATCTGTGGAAATGAATATTGAAAGCTAGAAATAAATAAATCAATTAACTAAAAAAAGAAAAATGTTGTACGGGATGGCTAACTGGAAAGGGATGTACAGGTAGATGGGGTCAATGTAAGTGCTGTAAAAACAAGGATATTATTAAAAATTACTTTAAAAATCAATGAATGATATCCATACTATATAGACATCCATCACATTTTGCATTAAAATAAGGAACCATATGATAGACTATTTCATTCAATACTGACTTGTTTCAGTGTTGTTAGACTTCTCAGGTCTTCAAAAACCCTAAATATATATGATCAGGAGCCTTCAGACTTGTTGGGCTTTCAAAGACTGTCAGAATCAACAAAACCTGACCTGATAATCAGATGTGCATTTATATACAGGGAACAGAGTCTACATGTACCGAAGCTAAGTGCTCCTATGTCCCTATTTGGTATCCTTGATCGTTCAGGCCCTCTAGATCCTCAAGTATGGCCTTTTGACTGAATCCAAACCACAGATGTTTGGCCACATATGGCCTTGAGGCCACAGGTTCCCCATCTCTAGTTTAGGGTTAAGTAAACTTCTTTGCGTTAATTCATGAAATGACAGAATATCAGGTATCTCGTCCTCCTCTATCAAAAGGTCTAGCTCAGGTACTACTTTCTTCATAAAGCTGACATTCCGTGATCTTTAAATTCCATCCAACACTGACAGTGATCTCTCCCTCCTTAATTTTTTTCTAAAGATTTTTTTTCTAGATCTCTCCTTTGCCCTCCTTGTACCAAGGTCAGTGTCTTGTATATCACAAACATGTTGGGTTTTTTTAGGTAAATTATTTTAAAAAAATAGAGAGCATTGTGTTATGAAGGAAAACAATGATAATACAGGTTCATGTAGCAAAAAAATAATCATAAGGTAGAATACATCATTTGAGTAATCCAGATTAAAATGTCTAATACCAAATTACCTTAATATCCTTCTTCATTTTTCCTGTTGTTTCTAATATTCGCAATACCAAAAATACCAAAATCTCTGACATTTTTATCAGTAGAGGCAATGGAATTTGACTTCAAAAATTATTTTCTTTTGCAAAGTCAAGTCTTCAAGTTGCTTCAAAATGAATTAGAAAGTTAGTGATATACTCAAATGATTGCTCTGGAATATTTGTTATTAATTCGGGATCTGCAAACCTGTTCTTTTAAAATATATTTGTGTATGTGTGTGTGCGTGCGTGTGTGTATAAATAGACAGAGAGAGAGTGTACATGAAATAATTGGTTTCCTTTGTAATCCTTTTCTGTTGCTACCCCCATTTGATGGTAAGCTTTTTAAGGGCAGAGGTGTCTTTCTTATTTGTATCTCCAGTGTTTAGCACAGTGATTGGTACATAGAAGGCACTTAATATATATTGAATTGGAATTAATCCTGTGTATTTGGTATGTTTATGTATATTTTATGTATTTATAAGCATAGTTAGAATATGTATTTATAAACATACTCAGAACACAGAGAAGGGGTTCATCAGCTTTACCAGAGTGCCATGACACACACATACAAAAAGGTCAAGAATCCCTGCTTTTGACCTTTATCCCTGACAAGGTAAAATATGTAGAATTGATCAAGGAATCCACTTTCTAAATGATACATATGGATATGCACACTGTCAAACACCTATATAATGCCTATGAAACTATGAATATTTTCATATATGAAATTTTGATTCCCCTATGTCTAGGACAAAAAGTGCGTGTCAGTTCCCTAATTTTCACTTTTCCCTGAAATATCCAGACAATACAACTTAAAGCATTTGTTTTAAAACCTAAATTATACTTGAGGACCATTATTAGATTGCAACATAGATTCCTTTCCTCCATAATGAATCATCATGCCTTTAGCCTTTCTCTGTAAGTTTTCCTTAAAAATTATCTTAACATTACAAAATCTATACCCTTTTGTTAGAATACTAAATAATTCCATTTCAAGATCTGAAATTGAAATCTGATTATCTCCTCTGAGCTATGAAGAAAGGTCAAATGCTTATATTTATTCTATCAGCTTCTCAGCTTTTCTTAAAGCTCCTACAGTATTTTAGATTTCATTGACTTCTATTCATTCTCTAACCCTCAGTTAATGAAGATCCTCTTTGACAGTAACAATCAAGGAGAGAAGCAATAGAGCACATTTAAGGTTAGAATCGGGTTATCTGGGCAGGAGAAGAAAATATTTTTCTTCAATCTGTGTCTATAATAATTCTATACATTGAATCAAATCATGTCTTCCACTCTACAAGGTCAGTGCCTAATGCAATACCATAATCCTATTAAGTTTTCAAAGCTCTCAATATCTTTGACCTATTATATCATTTTACTTTCCCAATAATTATTAAGAGCACAAGAGAGCACATCTTAAAATGATTTGAGAAATGATAGGACTGTATCTCATAGAACTTGCTTATAGTAGCAATAGCAGAGTCCTGATGCCCTGACTCCATGTCCTATGTCCTTGGCATGAATCCATCCTTGCTTCACACAATAAAGCAACATATGTGTGTGTCTGAAGATCAAAACTGTTTTATAAATATTGAGTGCCCTTTGAGGTTGTATATGGAGTAAGTTTAATAAATTCAAGATAGTTTTGTAGACTCAAATATGTCACTAAAGCCTTTAAAATTACTAACTCGTTCAGCACCAACAGATTCACTGAATACTCAACGTAAATTGAAAGTGGCAAGCAGAATCCTCCTCAGGGAGCAGTAAATCACGTCAGTCAGGTCCCTGTGTCATGCTGTGTTGAGTGGTGTTGTGTTGTGCCGCCCTGGGGATCAGGTGGCCAGTACTGCTCAGCTGGTAGTGGTAGGAAAATGCTAAGGTACAAGTAGTTTGTGCTGAAAAAAAGATACCGTCATTCATGCGAAATCAATTTCTTTCCTACTCTTTCTTCTCCTCTTGTTTTCACCAGTGGTATTTCTTAGAAACTCCTGAGTCACAATATTTTTATTCTCCCTTCAACATATATCCATATCTATAATCAAACCTATAATCAAACCTCCTGGGACCACATGTGTCTTCAGTCTCTGATGAGCCTTTCTCTAACACCACCACTTTATCTTTTTTTTTAAACTTTTCTCCAAACTGTGATTTAGAAATGTGATCTTTATGGACAAAATAATTATGAATATTTTTGTTAAAAAAAAAGATTAAAAAGTTTACCTGCTCACACATACTGATAAATTGCCTATGTTATCGAGTGACATTGTTACCTTTTAAGCCACTGAGAACTGGTAGTGTGGAAGTCCAGGATAAGAAACTCTTCCCTTATTCTGCTCTTGCCATAATAATGAATGTCACTAATGGGTCATAGACAATAGAGAGAATGGCTTTCTGTGTATCAATAGAGCAGGACCAGCTTGATTCAAAACTCAACAGAGTTCTCAATAGAACTATTCCTTTTGTCTTCTATTCTTTCATTTCCCATCTTCCTCTTTTGGTCTTGACCTTGGCAGCCACTTCCCAGCACCCCTTGTATCCCATTCTTGTCTTTTGCTTTCAAACTCTCAGTGCCACTGAGTGTGGATTATATCGGTGCATATTTTCACTGGGGAAGTGGAAGAAATATATTGTGCTTTTCCTCAGACCCCAAGCTTATCCAAAGAAAGTACTGGTGATGTATCAATAAGAATATCAAGAAACTGTAAATATTTTAGTTGTAAACTCCCCACTGAAAGATACAGATTTATCTTACTGAAAATACGATTTTTAATTTAGCTAGATGCAAACAAAAGAAGGAATTGAAATTCTAGACACATTGTGGCATATAAAGCTAACTTGTAAATGTCCTGGGTTTTTGATAATCATTCTGTAATGAGGAATAACACCTATTATGTGCCAAGAACTGTGATAGGCACTAAGGATACAAAGACCAAAAAACAGAACAAAACAATCTTGGTTTTGATATGGTTTTATTTTATTAGAGCAGAGAACATAGGACCACAGGTCTATAACCTCAAGTGGAAGTGACTCCAGGGGTCATCTTGTCCAATACCATCATTTTACAGCTAAGGAAACTGAGGCCCAGACAGATTGTCTTACCAAAGGATACAGCCATAGAAATATAAGTACAAATAGTACATGTAAAATAAATGCAAGATGATTTCTGGAGAATAGTACTCAAAATGAGGGGTATCAAGTCACCATAGAGTAATAGGCACTTGAGCTGAGCTTTGAAAGAAAAAGAGAGGTTTTAAAAGGGTTTAGAGAGAAGTGGGCCCATACCAGACATGGGTTACAGGTGGTCAAAATGTATACAAATGGCAAAGTAATATTATGAAGAGAATTATTATATATTTATTATATTTATATATAATATATATCATACATTACATATATGCATATATTTATATATGTACACATTTATTATATAAAGGATAGAAAGGTAGTTTGAAGCCAAATTGTTAAGACTTTTTAAAGTGCTAACACTGGAATTTGAATTTTATTCAATGGGGAATCATTAGAGCTCTTTGAGTAGGCAAGTGACATGGTCAGACCTATGCTCTAGGAATATCTGTTTGGCACCTGTGTTAAAGATGGATTTTGTGGGGGGAGAGGGTGAATTGAGTCAATTATTGCAATAATCCAGTAAGAGATGATAGCGAGGTGGTACGGAGGATAGAGTGCCAGGCCTGGAGTCAGGAAGATCTGAGTTCAAATCTCGTCTCAGATACTAGCTGTGTGGCTCTGGGTAAGTCACCTACCTCTTTTGGCCTCAGTTTCCTCATCTGTACAATGAACTTGGAGAAGGAATTGGAAAACTCAGGTTTCTCTGCCAAGAAAATCCCAAATGGGATCATGAAGACTCAGATACCATTGAAAGGACAAAACAATAATGATGACAATAAAAGTAAGCTCTAATGTGGGTCCGAACTATTAACTGTGACAGAAGAAAAGAGGACAGATCAGAGAGATTTGTAGAGGTAAAACTGACAAGATTCGACAAGTCATTGGCTGGGGTGAGAGAGAATAAAGGGTAAACATTGGCTGTAGGCGTGGCTGAGCAATTTTCTCATCCATGTGTGGGAAGCCAGGAACATAGCAGAGGAGGGCACCTTTCTTCCTTAACTTAGAGGTTTACATTATTGCATGTTAATGAGCTTGAACTCAATAAATAATTATTGATTGATTAAATAACCCTACACAAAAGTGTTAATTAGTGTTTCCTGCTTAATCATCAATGGCTTAGAAATTTACTGTTCCATTACATCTTGTCCATCTCCACAAGGTAGCACTAATTTTTAGGGGAAAATATTAGAATATTATTTAAAAAGTGGTTTGTGAACACTCCAAAATAGATGTTCATTATAAGCCATTACAAGTTCAATCAAATCCCCGTGTGGAATGATATGTCTGTTCTTCCTGTGGGTAGGCAATATAATTGATGGATAATACAATTGATTCTCTCCTACTCTAAGAAAGTAAGCTGTGCTGTGCTTCTCAGCACACAATTCTTGTGAACCAGTGGCTTCAATGAAAACAAGCTTCTCAGATATTCTTATGGATAAGAGGGAGAAATGTAGGCTGGATGACATTATGCACAACTTGGATATTGGTTAAAAGAATGGACCTAAAGAATTGTTTAATCGTTATCAACTTTGAGGAAGCAAATGTTCAATGGTGTACTTTGATACGTGGCAGTGCAATTTTTACCCAGGGTCTGAAGTTGTTTTGTTTTTGTCCTTGAAGCTCCAGAGGCATGTGAAAGTCTCATCACCATCAATAAACATTTATTGAGCACCAACTCTGACATGTTACTTTTGATTAAAGAGACAACTTTCCCACCCACTAGAACCTAACAATCTATAATTATAACTATCTCAGATGGCCCAGAGAGAGTTTCATTTAGTAGTAAAATTTTTGGCCACTAACAAAGGAAATGGTCTTAGGAGTTTTAGATCACAGTTGAGCTGGTGAACTGGAGTGGATTTGAATAGGACATGGTGCCTGAAGCCATTTCCATGCTCTGTCCCCTCAGTCACCTATTCTGTCAATGATGTCAATGATCTTTAATTTTGGTTCTCTGAAACAGGGCATGTAAATTGACTAGCCTTCTTTAAGTAAAGAATTTAATCTTTCATGTGGATGGTACAAGATCTCTAAAGTGTTTTAAATTAATCTGGAATCCATTATCTATGTTTCTTTATTGAATGAAAAAGTAGTTGTTACTTGAGAATTGGAAAAAAAAATGGATAATACTTAACAAGACAAATTTAGGCCAATTTTAGAAATAGTCATATCCCTTCAATGTACAAAGACTCTTTATGAATAATTAACATAAACAGGATTTACTATTGTGTCTTGTTCTTGTCTTTTCCTTTTTGAGGTCGAGGTGGTTATGCTCATGCTTTGCCTATGATTTCATCAGAATGAGGAACTTTAGTTAGAAAAATTCCTTCTGCCAGCGTGCACCTGCACTTTCGTTTGTCTTTTATAGTCTTAGACAGATGCCTGGATCACTGAAAGTTACCCTTGACCATGCATACAGAGCCAATGTGTGTCAGAGGGAGGTCTTATACACCGAAGTTTTGCAGGATCTTTAGCTAGTGTCCAGTAGAACTCTTTTTTTCTCCCTAGGACATTCTGCATTTTTAGAAGCAGCTCCTTTAAACAAAATAAAAAAAACCCAATACTATAAAATAGTCTTTTTATTCCCAAGACATAACTTATAAGGAGGAGATGACTCATTCAAAATATATGACTGATGTTTATTTCATAGTTAGAAATCAGTTCAGTTGCTTTCAGATACCAGTTACAGGCATAGGCAAGTGAGGAAATGAACCACATTTCTAAAAATGCCTGCATTTGAGGTGGGAACATTTATTGAGAAGATTTTATTTCCCATGTGCTATATGATTATAGTACAACTGGGAAATGTTTTGAAGGTATTTAAGGAAACCCAGAGATAAAGGTTAAATAGAGTTCATTTCCAAGATTTTTGAGCCAGGAGGTGTCTTGGGGCCACCCAAGATGTTAATATTAATCATCACTGAGGGATGAATAATTCTTGACTAACGACAGGCTAAAACCTTCATTGAACTTCAGATTCATCAAGAAAGGGATAAGAAAGAGGCAGCTGATATAGCCAGGAACAGGATTAAACAATACTATCAAAGCCATTTTCTGACCAATAGCTCACTTTGACTGTAAACCGACCTTGCCTATTCCTTCCCCCAGTAGAGCTAGCCATCTTTGGAGGTGCATGTTCACCAAATTTTTCTGCAAGGAAGTTTTTATTTTTAACTTTATTTTAAATATTGATTCAGGAATGTGACAGAGAATGCTTTCTGGTACCTGTCTATTTTCTTTTTATCTATTTTTAAAATTAATTTTTGTCACAATGTTTTACTATTTCAACATTATTTCTTGCCTGAATCTGTTAGCATGGTGAGCAAGAAAATGACTAAAGCAACATTAAGTTTAGATATCCCCAGTTTTGAAAAATTATTAGGTCAAACTAGACACAGAAATAAGATAGAATTCAAAATTACCTGCAATTTGAACCTGATTCTGTCAGGGTCTAGAGAATATAGAACCTAAAGACCTCTACCTTTATTTCTAATTATTATTTACTCATCTGTGCCTACATCTCTCCCCACTAAGGGCTATACTATGTCTATACTTCATCAGTCTTCTATATCTAACCCTTTCTACCTCACTCCAAACCCCCCCCCCCTCTCTCACTGTAATTGCAAAGGAAATTGAAGATTTTCCCTGTCCCTTAATAGCCCATGTGATCTGCTTTGAGCTTTGGCCCAACCCACATGAAGCTCATGGTGGAAGGAGTTTGCTTGCTGAAGGGTGGAACTTGAAGGGTGCAGGAAGAAGAGAGAGAGAGTGGCATCAGGCAAAACAGAGCAGAGCAGCTACCATGAGTAAGAGAGGGATTAAGTTTGTTTAAGGGAGTTTGGTTGTGGGGAGACACACACACACACACACACTGGACCCTCCCACTTATTTAAAAAGTAGAATGAAGATGCAATATAGCAGTGTTCCTAAAATAACAATAGACATTTCCAAATTCATATTGCTGTCTGATATTATCTTCAGCTGAATGAGTCACAGATAATGGAAGGGGATATAGTTAGTAACTTACAAAATGCTTTTGTCACTAATAGGATGCTTGGTCTAGACAGTTGTTACCTAAAAGCCAATCAAAACTATTACTGGTTGGCTGGATGTTGATTGACAGCTCAGTTGACCAGTAACGTGGTTTGAAAGAGTTGGGAGTAGTCCTGGCTAATGTTTTCGTATAACCTATAACAATTTCTGAGACCTCAGAAGTACAAAAATTCCTTCAATGGGTATTGTTATAATTTCACTTCATTTTTCCCTCCCACAGCTTTAAGGTAACAACCAGTAACATATGTGAGGTGGGGGAGAAAATAAAAGGAACTAGACAACTCCTGAAGGCATTGGAGTATCCATAGATGATACATCCTTCAGATCTTTGCTATGCTCCAGGGAGAGAAATAGAGTATTGGAAATATCACACTATCGTATAATAGACCACATCAGTCAGTTAAACCATGTCAGCATTTCCTTACTCTGAAACATAGAAATAAGGACCTGCAATTACCAAGTCTAAGTGTCTTGCAGTCTGGCATTTGTCAAATATTTTGTTTATTATAATGGACTCACTACTAAATGAATATATGATGGAAGTATTTTTTTATGAAATTCCCGTGACCACACTCAACCTCTATATATTCAAACACCCAAAATTTGAAGGAAAAATATTTAAATTATAGCAAATCATATAGCTATTGGGAAACACTATAAACTGGCCCCATTTACTTTTCATCATTCAATGGATTTAATTACATTGTGAATTAAATCACCTTCACTACATAGCTAATTTTGCACTGGGACTCTGTAATTGTAACTTGCAAAATTGACATAGATATGAAATCTGTTCCCTGGCATCATTATAATGGCAACATGTTATAATAAGATATTACTGTATCTGGAAATTTAATATTTGGTAGACATCTCAGTGTCCTCAGGACATATTCACATCACATCAATTGTAGCCAGGAACTTTTAAAGAGAATAAGAGGGAAGTAGATGGGAAATGTTGAATTCAAAGTACAGAATTAGATCCATGATTTTATCAATTTGGATGCCCTCCACTGATTGCAGATTGCACCTCATCCAAGCATACTCATCCTGTGCTAGTCTTGTCCATAGCTTCTGATAATATCGCTGCAGTAGGTCTGCCTGATATGCTGAAGACCTTCCTTATTTTTTCCTGACAGTGCACAGACAAAAGTGGAACACTGGGGAAATTCACCTGGGGTCTCTCTCCCGCCATGTGACCAGATCATCATCTCTTCCTGTCATTCATTTCTCTGATATCATTGTCTCCTTAATGTTTCTTGTTGGCTATATGCTGCAGCCTACTAATACACTTACCATTTGCCTCTTCAGTGTCTTATGATATACATTTTCTTTTGTTTGAAAACTGTTGTATTCCCTGTTTTAACCCAGCAAATTCAACTGGAAATATTAATGGTGGGGAGGGAAATTCCCATTCTTTTCTTTCCTAAACTCTCCATCTTGTACCAGTGGGCCATTTTGTAAGAATGATGTAAAGGGGGACACAAAGAAACTAATCCTAATTACAGCTAATTATTGTGTAAACTTGGAATGAAACCCACTTCAGTTCCTTTGATCAAATATTAATTAAGCATCTATTATATGCTGGGCCGGGGGGCAAACCTGTTTCCTCAAGGTCACATGGCTTTCTAGGTCCTCAAGTGTGGCCTTTTGACTAAATCCAAAGTTCACAAACCAAATCCCCTTAATAAATGGATTTGTTCTCTGAAGTTAGGATTCAGCCAATGGGCACACTAGAAGACCTAGAGGACCACATGAGCCTCAAGGCTGCAGTAGTAAAGTTTGGATTCACTCAAAGGGTTGCACTTAGGGAACTAGAGGGCCCCATGTGACCTCCCGTCCCCAGGTTCCCATCCCTGTGCTAGGCAGTAGGTATTTAAAAACACCAAATTAAAAACTAGAAACAGTTTTTGCCTTCAAGGACATTGCATTATATTTTGTATGTATGGGTGGGAGGAGAGAGATAAGACAACATGTACAATGATGAGTAAATACAAATATACAAAGTAAAGTTAAAGTAATGGAGGAGAAGAGGGCAAGCTAATTAAATCCCATTCTCCTCATGCCAGTTCCATGCTCTTTTCACAGTTCTTGCAATCACAGTGGTATGCATGTGAGAGGCAGTAATTATTTTAGGTTTATCTCCACATTTGGATTTGGATCTAAAATAACAATGCAGTGAACATATAAGAGGTAGACTTAGTCAATATTAGGGAGTATTTAAGGGAGAAGTATTAAGGGAGAAGAAGAAAGGTCTTACAGCACTAATGTAAGTTATTAAAAAAAGAAAGAGGAAAAGGGAAATGAGAAAAAAGAGAGCAGTGAAATTTATAAACATTTCTTTGTTATTTTGTATCACATAAAACAGAATCTATAATGCATATCTTTATTTTTCTTTAAATAAAAGAAAAATCTGATAAAAATCATACCTATTCCAGGAAATGCTACGCTGAGAAAAAGAACTCTTGCTTTTATCCATCATCCCACCTGAATAAAAATAACTTTTTTTCAATCAAAAATATCACAGAACCCACTTTTAAGAATATGATTGATGAGAGCCTATGTGTGGCTGACAATACTGAAGATGAAGTTCAAAAAAGTATAAATTCTTGATAAATGTTTATGCTTTTTTTTTTTGGTCAATAGGATCTTTGAATGACAAGGCCTATAGCTAGTGGTATAAGACTATTTCATCTCATTTTTATGATTACTTAACACAAGCAAGTCTTCATTTTTCTGAACTCAAAATGGAACAATATTAACCAAAAAGGAGCTAATGTTGCCAAATACAACATTTCCCTTTCCCTTACTTTATGAACAGAGTCAACATAGTTGTTTAAATGATGGCAACTATGAACAGTGATAAAACTACTGCCTTATGTAACAGGCATTTCAGTGCATGGCAAGCTGTAGCTACATGATGGCAAAAATTCTGATAAATGGGAAAGAATATCTTAAAAATCCAAATTTTTAGTGTACATAAGGCTGGACACATAAGAATTTAAAGATAACAGCTAACTCTGGATTCAGAAGACCTGGGTTCAAAGCATAATTCTGCCTTATATTACCTGAATGACATTGGTTAAATCACATTTCTCTGGGTCTCAATTTCTTCATTAAATCATTGTTCATTTAATGGAATTTTAAAACTCGAATTCTTTGTGTGACAGTGTATAAAAGATCTGCAGAATAGACCTAGACACAATTTACCTGGTCTACTCAATTCCCACAATCTACCTCCACATTCTTCTACCTCAAAGGCAGCTTTAAATTAGTAGTATGAATACGTGTACTACCATTTATTAACTGTGCATTTTGATCAAGTCACTTTACTAGTTTGTGCCTCGCATCCTCCATCTGTAAAATGGGAGCATCAGATCACTAAAGTGTCTTCCAGGTCTAAGTCTATGATCCAAGAGAAATATCTCAGTCATTTTTATTTCAACAAAAAATCAAGCCATTCTATTAACTATCAGAAATCTTTTGTAATTTTTGTGGGATATAAGACTTTATTCCATTCATCTGAATTTTAGACACCAGGGAGCAGTATGGGAAGTTGGGGGAGAAGAATTCCTAATTCCTGAAATCAAGCTTTATAGATCTTCCTACTCCATCTACATGTAAAGCCAGCCCTATGTACCTCAATATTTATAATTATTGTGGAAGATTTCACTTAATGAGCAGCTTCTTTAGAGTCTGCTTTTGGGGTGATAGAACGGATCATGAGGAAGTCAAGCAACAGAATCAGTGTTGACGAGCGCTCGCAAAGCATATCCTCCCAAATGAGGCAAAGGACATACTGCAGCATACACGTCACCATCCTAGACGATCCTGCATGGGAAGGTAAAATAGCACAATCCAAAATACTGTGAACCTAAAACCCTGAAAGGGGTCAGAACAGTTAGCATCATTGAAATAATTCCACAGTAACAAAACATGAAATGCTTTAAGGACAGAGGGAAATACAATTTCAAATGAATTGTGAACTGTCAGAGGACTTTGCGGAACTGAAAGAGAAGGCTATGTGCATATATAGGACCTTGTATGTATATACATATATGTGTATATATATATATATGTGTGTGTGTGTGTGTGTGTGTGTGTGTGCGTGTGTGTGTGTGTCATGGAAAAAAGTTCACCCTTCAATCGAGTATTTTTGTAACCAATTTTGCTTATTTTTTCCTCTCTCATTGGAAAGCATCTATGAGTCTAAGACCTCGTTAAACATAACTATGAGTTCTGCAAATGGTGACCACACTGCTAACCGAAGTCTCAATCCATGGAAATGTTTCGGCTACTATGCCAAAAAAAAAAAAAATAAATCTTTGCTTTACTTTCCCAGTGCAGAAATGTGGCCAATGCCTGAATAACACTGTATTACTTCTGTGAACAGCTGCTAAATAAAACAGTTCAATTACACTGAGGGAGGAATTAATTACATTACTACATTTTCATCTATAAGCATATTTTATTTTTTTATAGTACTAAATAATTGCATTTCATACCATGAGCCTAAGTTTTAATTAATGTAACAGGTTCATTACCTTACTGGACATTTCTGTGATAGAATTGAACCATCAGTATGGGATTTGTAAAAGCTTATAGAAAACAATGCACTGTGTTTTGACCTGCTCATTTTTGAGAACCTTCTATTTCCAGGAGCTTCTTTTTGCTCTAGAGATAATAGAGACTTAAGACAGAATTAGAAACAATGAAAAGGACTTCAACTTTAAGTTGAATAAACCAATTACCACTAGAAAGCTAGGGAGAAATCCGTATATAATGTAACATTTGCTATACAGAATAAGTCACATAGTTAAGGCATTTTTTATTATATTAAAAAGCACGGATTTGGTCTGCCTAATGAATAGAAATATTGGTACAATTATCATCGGTTTCCACAGGCAAGGGAGTTTTCAAGGGAAATAAAATGTGAGTGCCAATCATGGGAAACTGACCCTGAAGAGTACAGGGAAGGATAGGAACATGAATAATGATGGAGGGTTCAGAATAACAGGGAGGGTGCTAAAAGATAGAAAGGATATAATGAAGCATTTGAGGTGGAAAAGACAAAGATAGAGAAGCTGATAAAAGTTCAAGGCAAGCCATGAAATCTCAAAGGATATTTGTGGATACTGGTAACAACAAGGTATAGTATTGACTTTTAAATAATGGTTTGACTGTTGTATTAAAATATTAAAATATAATATTTAATCCTGAAGTCAGATGAAACTGTATGTACTTCAAATATTGAAAATAATCAAAGGAGGAATCAGTTTACTGAAGAAAGCACTGGACTTCAGTAGAGGGGGAAGGGAAACAGAAGGAAATATACACTTATATAACATGTGTTGCATGCCAAGTACTGTGATGAGTGCTTTTATATAAATAACATTTCATTTGATCGTCACACTATCCTTGTGATGTAGATGTCATTATTACCCTCTTTTTATGATTGAGGAAATCGAGGTAAAGGAGATAAAGGTTTTATTCCTAATCTGTGGCTTAATGCTGTACCCTTAGACAAATCAGTTAGCCCTTCCAGCTTTCAGTTTTCTCAACTGCATAATGTGGAATTGGGAATACACATTTCCCAACATGTACTTTTGTGTGTGTATGTGTTACAGGCCCCAATGAGTTTAATTTAAATCCTAAATTAACTTACAAATTTCCTTCAGATGTGTACTATATTACTAGATGATATTTTGTAGCTAATTCTCATAGAATAAATATTTTGATTGACATTGAATACAAATACATTAATTTGATGTTTAATGATTAATAGATGAAACCTGAAAACGACAATTTTTAGAACTTCATGAGGCACACTATAGTTTTGTTGAGCTTTCTCATTTATGAAACTGAAGGAACTAAAACTAAGAGGATTTCCGTAGTCTTTTCTAGATGCTAACCATATATTCTGTACAGTAAACCCATCTAGAAAATCCCTAACAAAGGTTCATCCAATCTGTGCTTTGTGAGGTAGTTCTTTCCAATGGTGACAACTCTAATTAACAAAGCTTTTATTATACTGAAAGCAAATTTTATTCTTTTTTAAATTCTACTCAGTGGTCTTGGTTCTGCCCCTTGGAACATAATCAAATAAACTACATACATGACAGCCTTTCATATATTCAAACACAGCAACAACAACAGAAACCTAGTAAATCTCTGCCTATAATCTTGCTGTTCAATTGTTTCAGGGAGTTGTAGTATGTCAGTATGCCTCATAAAAGCTAAATTACATTTATTTCAGGCATTTTAGGTTATTTATATGTAAGGTAATGTCACAGAACTATGTATGGTCTTTTAAAGCCCATTTCCTCTAAATAGAATTTGGCTTTAGTTCTCAGTGAGATATTTTTTTAACAGGCAAGAGTTTGTGCATTCCAGCCAGGAACCCCTGCGCTGCTCTTGTATCTGAACCATTGTCATAAGATGAATAATAGTGTCTGTTTAAGGAAAGGATATTTTATTAAATATTAAACCTGGGAACTCTGTTTTCTCCTGTGTAGTTTCTAGGTATTTTATTATTATCATTATTTTTTAAACATAGAAGTCTTAAGGACTAAAGATGTCAAATACTCAATATCTTTCTGCTGGAAATACATTTGTCTAGATTTGCTGGAGTCCAAATAAAAACATGACTTTGTTTTCCTTTGGAGAAGAAGAGAAATACTCATTGGAATCAATAGTCTCGGTTCAAATAGGTGATCGAAATTGCTAACCAAACTACCCCAGTTTTTAGCAGTGTTTATTGACACTGTCAGTTCATTCCTACTGTCAAAATAAAGATGACCTGGGGTTCCAGAAGCACAGACCTATGGTAAAATTTAATGGGTCCCTCAAGGGACTGGGGCCACACTCACCAATAATAAATTATTCAACTGGGTCAAATTAACACAGCATAATAATAAGCAAAGGCTTATCAACTAGAATTTAGCCCTTATCAAACAATAGATTTTGATCAGATCTTTCTCATACTTCTCCGAATACCTCTTCTCATTTAGCATTCAAAATTAATTGGAGAGTCAGAACTCTGCAATTCCATAGGTAGGAGAAGCACAGGACTTTGTACTCTAAAGAAATCTGTCCTTTAAAATATCTGGGATTTTTCTTCAATTGACCTTAATGTGAATTTATTCATCTTATTCTGCATTAGAGCTCTTGGGAACTAAACAAAGAAGACATATCCTTTTCTGTGTTTCCAGGAGAATACACTCTACAAGGGAAGGGAAACAAAATATGTGGGTATATATGTGGGTTGTTGGAAGGAGTCCCTGCGACTAATCCAAATGAAGCACAGTGATGTCCGATGAGACCCAACTCCACAGTGGGATAAATGAGCACTTGACGGAAAACTTTGGCTTTCCTGCAATATGCTGCTGTTTGTGCTTCTGATCTCAGGACTCATAGCAGCGTGGCCCTGCACACAACCTACTTCAGGGAACACACTCGCAGATACGTAAGGCAAAATGATAACACAGGGTCATGATAATCTGTTTCTTTCCCGAATCCTTCCTCCCTTGCTTTTCTACAATTTTAACTACTTTCAAGGGGAAGACTCATGGAGAAGAAAATAATATCTTCCTTTGAGCTTTTTGGTTTGTTTACTATATGATTCACCATTGCCCAAGAAGCGATAAGATATAACTTATTTTTAAAAAGTTATTGTAACCCATTTATCAGAAGAGATTACTAGGCCTTCATAATGGTGACTTTCTTATCTACAACTAGTTTCAAGCTGATAGATATGATCAACTGTACAAGTCAATAAGGCATTTATGGATTCTTATCTGTAAATGATGCCGATCCTTTCATCCTTCCTGATAGAGGGTTTTTCTAGTGGTTATCCAAAATGGTTTAGCGGGCAGCATACAGGATTGCTTTACTTTCAAGATCCTTTCTTTGTCTCCTCTATTTAAATCAGCACATACCTTTGACATCAATTCAACTTGGTGCATTGTGAGGATGATTCAAGTCCAGTGAGTGACTACTTGGGTTCTACAGGTGTCCTGTTGGTGTCTTTCAATATCTTGACTTAACTCACTTATTCTTTTCTTAAAGCAAACAGCATTGAGTACAGAAGAGGAGAGTCAGGAATTTTGAGCTCTGCAGCAAATGGCACGTATCTCAAAATAGTGGTGGTGATGATGATGATGATGGTGATGAAGACATCATGAGTAACCTGGGTATAGCCAAGACTAGAACTGTTGAGTTTTGACTCCAGAAGTACAACTCAATTGAAACTCAAAGTGTCATGGCTTTATGAAGAAGGGATAGTATAGTCAGGGCTCTCTCCTGGCATAAAAGGTGATAATTCAGACATATCATGACACTTCAGTCATGCTAAATAAGTCAGATTTTTTTCCATAATGCCCTCAGTGCTAATTTCTTCATTCACTCTTGCCTCAGATGTACTTAGGGGCAGCTAAGTGGTGCGGTGGATACAGCACCAGTGCAGGAGTCA
Organism: Bettongia penicillata ogilbyi; assembly: GCA_023548195.1. Taxonomy (NCBI): domain Eukaryota; kingdom Metazoa; phylum Chordata; class Mammalia; order Diprotodontia; family Potoroidae; genus Bettongia; species Bettongia penicillata. The sequence goes on along the minus strand of JAJHZJ010000747.1, from coordinate 2,070,812 downwards.
GGAGGACCTGAGTTCAAATCTCATCTCAGACACTTGACACTCACTAACTGTGTGACCTTGGGCAAGTCACTTAATCCCAATTGCCTCATCCTGTGCCATCTCCAGTCATCTTGATGAATATGGTCACTGGATTCAGATGACTCTGGAGGAGAAGTGAGGCTGGTCACCTGCGTAGCAAGTGCAAGTCATGTCATCATCATTTCTCTGATGGCATGGTCTTCTTCGGCAACGAAGGACAAACACACCTGAGATGTACTTATCAGTGGTATATATATATATATATGTGTGTGTGTGTGTGTATGTATATGTATATATGTATGTACGTATTATATATATATGTATGTACATATATATGTATGTGTATATATATATATATTAGCTCTCCTTCTCAATGCAAGTTAGGCTAAGTTTTCCTTGAATAGTTTCGAAACCATTCTTAAGAATGTATTGACTCAGGGAAATAAAGGTGAAACTATTGCGATTATTCCCTGGTCCCCTCAGTATAAACGGTTCTAGATTCCCTCTGATTTCTCTGCTGGTGCAGCATGATGGGCATTTACAATAACAATAACAGACAGCTAAGCGGCTCAGTGGAGCGACCATTGGACCTAGAGTCAGGAAGATCTGAAGTCAAACGTTACCTTGCACATTTACTCGTCAATTGACCCTATATTAGTCTTGCTCAAGCCCCAATTTCTTCATGAATAAAATAGAAATAATGGAACCTACCTCAGAGAGCTGTGAGGATCAAATAAAAAATATGTATAAAGTGCTTTGTAAAGGACTCCCTTACCACTAGTTTGTGGATTTTAAGATGACATTGAGTCCAGTGGATGCATGATCTGATCCAAGGCAAGATTACAGTTTATTAACGGTGAAGTATACAGATGTTAATAAATGGGTCAGACTGGCCTCCTCAGTAGGTCACTGACCCCATGGGTCTGAAAAGACCCTATTTATTGAGTCCCTATAGAAACTGGAAAGGAAGGGGATCACTAGGAGTAGTTCCAAAATCCTTAAGATAAGCTGCTACTGGGGGGAAGTGAATTAGCCTTCAGGAATGAGTATTCATGCTCCTCCTCACTGACAATTAAAGAATGCTCCTTGCTTTATAGACCTCTTCCACTTCTAGTCATCTTGGCCAGAAAAATCAGTCAACCCAATAAGCTTCCCCTTCCCCCTTAGGCCTTCCTCTTGGATACCAAGTCACCCCTAACTTTGACAAGAATAAGGAAGGACTGAATAGTCATATCCTGGGGAGGGTCCTAGGCAAAGCTGGTTATTTGTTTACCTATAAGTAAATAAAGCAAAGTTCCCACTTTAAACTGGTCACAAATGTAGTGGGGCCTAGGAGTGATCATACTCTTCATCCTACGCTTTAGGTTAGACTTGGGGAGATTGTCTTTTGAACTAAACTGAGAAATGGGGTTTGACAAAATGGGGGATAGAATGGATTAAAGAATAGTAGATTATTAAATGATGCAACACAGTATTAATTGCTCAAGCTGTTATTGTTAACTGAGAGTTAGGGAAATTTCAAGGAATTGCATTAACACACAGAGCTATCAATGTATATTCTTTTTCAGTCATGGCTAAGTACAGTAAATTTCTTTTTGATAATTACTGAATGGGCTACAGTGTTTGATTTCATGTTATTATTGAATATAAACTATTAGAGGACTCTCCTGGGTCAGACCCAGCCCACACTACTAGGTTTGATTTGCTTCTCTTTTAAAGGATCTACACCTAGAACTTCATAAATGCTTTACTTCTTCCCTGTTTATGTTTCTAAAGTACCAGATTATCTCTTAACTCACCTCCATCCATATGCTTCCAGTTAGCTCCTAGGCTAAGAAGCTTAGCTGCTAATTGCCTGACCACAGCTTTGTCAGATGATAAAAATGGAGTCAACCATATGCTTTGGCCCCACTCCATCACCACCTCATCAGGACAGATCTGAAAGAATTTATTTCAGCTCTCCTTCCTCAGGAAACAGTCCATAGGCAACAAAAACAAAGGCATGCTGGTGTTCTATAATGAGACCTTTCTCTTTTCTCCTCTTGCTTTTCTCCTATCTGTTTATCATTAAGGAAATACACATGGGGAAAATTTTTGAAATGACAGAATTAAATGACTCATGCTTTGTGGCATTAATTTGATGTTGTTAAAACAGAAACCAAGAATAACACAAAACTACTTCCACTAATCTTTTGCAGAAAAATGCTAAAATTAAATTAAATTTTAGTATTCTAAATGAGCAAAACACTGTCATGCTAACTCTGTCCTGTTAAGAAAGAAAAAAAAGAATTTTCAACACTGGCATAGATTTGTTATTTTGTTTTGTATCATAATAGAACTTGCATAAAACAACATACTCCATATAATTGATTCTGAATCATCATTACTGGACTAGAACACTGCCTGAGTGGAGTTTTGCATGGCTGTATGGTACCACTTAAACAATTTTGTATTTTTTTGCTTGTGTTGAGGACAGGATGCTAAGGAAAAAAACCAAACGTTCTTTCTTATCTAGACTATTCCCAATTTCCTCAAAAGAGGATATAAAGATATCCTATTTCTAATAAACTATTAAGAAAAGTAATCTAGGGTTGTTTGTTTTTTTTCCCCTCTAATCCACAAGTGTGTTCCTCTAATTAGGTCTTTCATGTACTTTTTTCTATGAGGGATACAGAATTCCATGAGGTTCTTTCTCGAGGGCATAGGGTCAAAGTCTCTACATTACTTTAAGAGTAAACAACACATTTTCAAATAAAATCACATGAGGTTCTAAAGCATTATACCAACCTCACATATGTAGACCCTGAATTGCCATGTCTAAAGTAAACATGTCATGCTTGTTATGTTTTAGTTTGTGGTACATTCTTCCAATACTGGATGCATAAGTCCCTGAAGCTTGAGTATGTCTTTTCAAAATCAGCTTTGGAAAATGGGTAGATGCAAAGCAGCTACATGCACATAAAAATAAAATAAAGTAAAATATAATGGCATCCATTTGTCAACTCCAATACACTATGCTTTCATATCAATCTTTCAGGATAATTTTCTTAGTGGACTTCCACTTCAGCCATCCATTGTAAGCTGGTATAAAATGTCACACTATATTAGTTCTATAGCACAATAAAACCAAAAGCTACTTTATGACTTCCAATTGAAAATAAATGTTTTATAGGGAACATTTGCTCTCTTCATTGAAACAGCAGAAATGCTGGTATGTGATTACTTCTCTTCCTGTCTTCAGAGTTACTCAAGAGAAAAACACCAAAGACACCTCTGTGAGTAGTAAAAGAAAACTGCAATCCCTCACAAAATATCATTTCTACAAGAGTTGGACTTTGAAAGAGTAACCAAGAATTTGTCTAGTTTCGTGGGAACAGTATTTTTAAAGGTCCATGTGGGAAGCGAGGAGCTACCTTTGACACCTAATCCCAGAAACTATACCTAAGGATTTAGCACTGTATTAGGAAATTTGCTGAGATGGTGTAAGGATATCATTTTGGCATAATTTCTAGTTCAGGGTAACATCCTTTTCACCAATGTAATGTTCCCTTGAATTTCATTTTTACCTTCCAAATCTAAATGTTTAAATCAAAATGGTGACATAAAATTTATCAAAAAATTTAAAGTATAAAGCACAACTACTACTATAACTCTAAATGCATTTGGCTATCATATTTATTTTTTCTAGATTCATTCTTTTATATTCTAATTTCAGTCTAATAGATATTTGTATGATATATGTGCAGTTGTCCATAGTTATATTTTTTAACACCAAACAAAACCAAAATTTGACCAGATGCCACATCTTGAGTTCTTGTTGCTGTTTTTAATGAACTTCATACTCTTCAATTTTCATTTTTCCCACTTTACTTGAAAGTACTTGCCTAGATGGTCTTTGCCTTCCTCCAACTGGGACACATGGCTCCCAAAGAGGACTGTTTTACTTTAGTTTCTGAGAAATTCTCCACCAAAGAGAAGGGAGATACTATCTAAAAACTCATAGATCCACGATGAAGATGGCTCATCAAGTCACTTTTGCTACTGGTCTCTCTTACATTTTCATTCTTATTTCACATTATTCCCCTTCATACATTCTACATACTTATTAAACTAGACAACCAGTTTTCCCTTGTTCTGTTATTATCATACACATTTCCATGCATTCAGGTGAAGTGTTACCTATTTGGAATGCACTTTACTCCTCATCTTTACCTATCAGATTCCTTTTCTTGCTTCAGAGATTCTGATTTAGAGCTGCAAGACACCTTAGAGGTCGTCTATTCAAATACTCTCATTATAGAGCCTTACAAGGTCACATAGTTAATAGATAGTAGAACAAAGATTTGAACCCCTGTTCACTGGTTCTGTAGCCAACAATTTAGCCCTCAGCTAAGTTGCAACTCCACTCAACCTAGACAGTAGATATATGATCATACTCATGTATTAGTATTTCATCACATATCTGAGACCTATCTGGTACACCATAACTTTGCCTGGTCTTAAAGAGAAAAGTGTAGTTTATATGCACACAGCACTCAGCTCACAGTCAGGAAAACCGGTTTCAAGTCTTACCTCAGACATATATTGGCTGTGTTTCCCTAGGCAGTTTACAACCCCTTATTGTCCCCAGCCAATTCTCTAAGACTGTTGTAGAGAAGGTGCTAATTTACATTGGTAGAAGAAATTATCTCCTGCATATCATAACTTCTCCTTATCTTGCCAGACTTTGTAGCTGGTTTTCGGCAAAACTAATTGACATTATTTGCTAATGTTAAAAGCCTTTGATTTCTAATAGTCTTTGATTCTCCTTTCAGAGAGATTCTCCTTTTATGAATGGTCCTTATTTTATATTTCTGGTCATTCATTTTTTACGCAGCTGAAATTGCAGCCAAAGGTCTTTTCAATCTCCAAAGGCTTCGTAGTGAACCCAGACTAGGAGAACTTAACCTCTTCAGCAAAGTGATCCTACTGCTTACATCTTAAGCTGGGATGTTTGCTGCTCACTTGTTTGCTACTTTAACCTTTGACTGGTGCCTTGAGATTATTTTATATCCCCTCAAAATTCTCTCTGTCTCTTCTTGCTCTTGAAATAAGTCTTCAAAGATCTCTGTCATTTGATTTCTCTGTCAGTTCCATCTTAATCTTTTCACTTTGATCTTTTAAGCCCGCCATTCTCCTTTCCATCCATAGGCTCTGATGGTTCAAGACAGTCTCTTTATTCTTACTTGTCTTTCCTTTTTTTTTCTTGTGTTGCCTTGAAATAGTCTATTCAGCCTTAGAGTGGAAATAGAGAGATGAAGTGTGTAAGGATTGGGAACAGACTGAATTAAACAGAATTTGGCTCCAAAAAGATCTTGACAGATTGGAACAGTATGTTAAAATCAACATAGTGAAAGTTAATAGGGATAAATATAATGTCCAGTACTTGGATTTGAAACCATTACCTAAAATAAGAGGGAAGCTAGAAAGTAATCTATGTGAAACAGACCTTGAAATTTTAATGGATTGAAAGCTCATTTGGAGCTAGCAGCATGACAACAAAAGTGCAATGTACAGAGCAAGGAAGATGATAGTTGTGCTCTGCTCAGACGATGTCTGTATTGCTGTGGCCAGTAATAGGTGATACCTACATTGTAGAAGAGATATTGCAAGCTGAAATAAGTATTTAAAAATACGGCCAGGATGGTGCTTGAAATTATCCTATATGTAAAAATAGGTTGAAATAACCGGGACTGTTTACTCTTCAATAGAGAAGATGTTGGATTGTGCGTACATGGGGGTAAAAGTGTTTAAACATTTTGAAGGATTTCCATATACATAAGAAATTATTAGATTTATTCTACAAATGTCCAGAAGAATGAATTAAGACAGATGTTGAGATTATGGAGAAGCAGATTTTGTTTTGACATAAGGAAAGACTACTTAACAACTAGATATTTCCCAGATATAGAGTGGGGCTGAGAAAGGCAGGGATGGGAAAGAGACAGACAAGATAGAAAAATAGAGAGGAATGAAGCAGAGGCAGAAAGATAAAGAAATAATTTCCCATCATTGGGCAACATTCAAGGCAAGGATAACTTTTTTAGGGGATCTGTAACAGTAGTATGATAATCTTTCAATGGTGATCTCATATAACTTTCAAATCTCTTTGTAATATGTGGTAAGCAAATATAAAATACTATGAAATCCAAAATGACTCATTTACTTTATATACCGGTGTAAAGATAGAGTATCAACTTTAATCAGTTTTATGTCTTTGTCTTAGCCTTTTTTCTTTTGCTATAATTACCTATAAATTATCTTCTTTCAGAGCTCTGTAAATTCTCTAGCCTTCTATCTTATCTATGTTATTTCTTTTAAGACCCTCCTTTATAACAGGGTCCCAAAAGGAGCAAGGCTTTGTTTTCAAAACCCAGTGGGGATTTGCCATTTGGAACAATGCAAGGCAATTGGAAAGTGCCAAGTCCTACCTACCAGTTCTTACTGCCTCATAAGTTCTAAATTTTCTTTTTATTCCTACAGCATGCTGGTCTATTTTCATTTGCTTTAATTAATTCTAACTCCTTTTCTGTGCATCAGAATTTCTTTCCTATTTATTTGCAAAAAAAGTATAATAGGATGCAGTGTTCCTGAGTACCAAGGTTACAAGAATAGTGAGAGCTAACAAAGAAAGGACAATGGGTTCTAGTTTCCACTTGCCATCGACTAGCTGGTGATGCTGAATACTACCCCCCCCATTTCTATGTATCTCATTCTCTTTATTTAGGGGAGGGAAAGTAGAGTAGCCACAGCAGCTGCTATATAAAATTTCTTTTTATTTATTCCTTCAAGAGACACCTTTTTCTCTTTTCTGCATTGCACATCCATTTTTCACATTTCGCATTCATTCACATTTATCATTTTTACCTCCATAGTATTTGTATTATTATTCAGATTTTAGCTGTTGTTCAGTTCTGAGTCCTGTCCAAGTCTTCATGACCCCATGGAACATAACACATCGACCCTTCTATCCTCCCCTCTCTCTCAAAGTCTGTTCAAGTGCACATTCTACTTATCTTCTATTATCCTTTTTTTAACCTGCCTTACATTGTCTCTTATTCCTATCATTGTCTCATTCTCTGACTTGTCTCTTGTATCCCTCCTTCCATTTAACGATGGTCTCATTATTGTCCTTTAGTTTTTTTTGGCCCATTAATTTCTCTGGTTTCTCCTTGACTCTAAAATTTCTTTCTTCCATTGGATATTAGGCAAAGTCATCACTTCTGAAGTGTCATCTGTCTCTTTTCCTCTGCAAAACTGGTCTCCTCAATGTTTCTCTACTGACGACTTATTCATCTCTAGTATCCTATCAGATTTGGTTCTCATTTTTTTCCTCAGTGTCTTCTGAAATTCTTGCTTTTTATAATCCCCAATATCTTTCAGAAACCCTCCCTGGCAGCCTTCACTTATAATTCCTAGAGATCTACCTACAATTTTTTAAAGTTTGTTTAAAATTTACAATCTCTAGTATTTGTGTTCCCTTTTCCTTCATGGCCTTTGAAGTTGACCCAATTGCTTCTACCTTCATTTTATCCTCAAGAGTCCTAGGACATTTGGCATATTTATGGCATCCTCTCCATAGAAGTGTAGAATGAACTAGGGGTATTTTTTTGTTTGTTTTTGTCCTGTACCAAGGCAAATACCAGAAATATTGTTTGTAGCAAGTAGTGTTGGGGGGTACAGAAAGACGGGTAGTTGTGAAAAACAGGGATTCTACAACCAAGTAAGTAAAAAAGATGAGATGATTTTAACTAATTATTCTTGAACATTGGACCTTTTTTTATAAACTTCTGAAAGATTTCTAGAGCTGCCACTGTCCTCTAAATTAATTATCTTCTAAATTCAGAGTTTGATTGTGGAGGACCAAAGGCCTGATTATCCAATCCTAATTAAAATTCTTCAAATGGTGCATACTATTCTTTGTAAAATGCTGGAAGCATAGCTGAGTTTCTGTTCACACCTGAAACAAACTTCTCACTGAACATGACACAAAGGCTATTTATTGAGTCATAACTTTAACATACTTTAGGGTATCACCTATATTAGCAAGGATTCTTCTATCTCTGAAATAATAAATATATAAAAGTCATATCTTAAGTACTTTCTTTCAAGCACTGTGCTAAGATCTGGGAATATAAGTTACAATTGAGCATGAAAGGTCCTTGCCCTCAAGGAGTTTATATTCTAATGAGGAAAGTTAACACTAAGAGGAGAACTACTAGAGTAAGAAGGGGTACAGAAAGGAGGCTGGTGAGGAGGAAGAGGTCAAGATAGTGAAGTCCTGAGTAGAAAAAAAAACCCATCATATATCATTTGTCCAAACTCTAAATCTATACAGTGGATATTTGGTTTATAGATCAACACTTGGGTGGCAACTCAGAATCTATTTATTTTTACAGATAAGGAAACTGAGTCCCAGGAAAGTGAGTGACTTACCTTGTCTCTTTGGTAGCTCTTACTTGAATTATTAATTTGTCCTATAGTCTAAGATCAATCACTATGGAATAAGCATTCCTTTTAATCTTGGCTTCACTGCTGTAATCAATCCGAAATTCTTGCCAGTTTCAATTCTTTTTGTACTGATACAGCTGCCAAAATAAATTCAGTTTCTTAACTGTTCTGAAATTCCCTTCAATCTCCTTATCCCTACAATTTAAATTACTGTTGTGTTCAGACTAATTTAAATAATTTCTTTCTGGGTAGGTGCTCCCATCCTGAGGGAAATGGAACTTTGGAAGGAAAGAAAGTCACTAGTTAGTAAGAATCTTCTCACTTTCCTCCTCCTCCCCTCACACAAGCTACTTAGATTTCTCACCTCTTTGAAGTTTTTTCTGTTTTTTTACTCTCCTCTCCTCCTATAGTCTTTATGAAAGAACAAGCAGACAAATGATCAGTGATGGCTTCATCCTTACCATTCTACTTAAAAAAAAAAATCTTCTTCTAGTGTTGCTTTAATTCTTCTCTTTTCCCTATCTTGTTTTTCTTCAATCTTCCCATTTTGCATTTGTGCCCTGAAAAAATTGCTTAGAAAACATCTAGGCTTGCTCTATTCTAATCCCTTCTAATTATTTCTTCTGCTACTCCTTTTATCATTCGTCGTTCCTATCCAGTGTTACATGAGTGGTTACTATACCTTATTCTCCCTATACTCCACCACCTCCATTTCTCGATCTAACTCTTGTAGTAGTGGAACATCTGCAGCAATCCATTCTTTTCTTCCTCACAAGCAAAGGCCATATTTATGCCTTCCTAGAACCCAGCATTCACTTACAGGTGAAACTTTTCCCTCACCACCAATCTCAGCTTTTTGCCGTTTTAATGATTAAGAAACAAGTGGTTTACTCAAGGTCACACCGCTAATTAGAGTTGTAATGGGTACTAAAACTCCTAGGTCTCTGGCTGTTCTGCAATTCCTAAAGACAAAAAAAAGATTATGTCATATTTTTTGCCATATAACAGGCTAGTTTGAGGTCTGTGTGTTATATAGAAAGTAATAAAGTTCAAAGGAGTAGGTGTTATTCCTTTGGGAAAAGTTCCTCCCCCATCCTGTACTAGGGGAAGAAAGGTACTTTTCTTCATTTATTTGCTTAAATTGGATATATATTTTGCATGTAAAGATTCTGTTTTAAAAACTGTCACAGAAGAAAAAGCGATATATCCATTTCCCATTTTGAAAAAAATACAATTGAGAAATGAATGATTTTTTTAAAAGAATTAAAGAAATAAAATTAATTTTAAAACATTAAAAAGTACTTTTAAATTACTTCTCTAAAATTGGTAATCATCAAAAATATGAGCTATAATTGAATTTAGTCCCTGGCACTTCAGTAAATTAAATAATCTGTGAGTAGTCCCTCTAACTGTAAGCCTGCCATAGAGGGTCCTTTTACCATTCAGGATACTTCCTCCAGATCTCTTGACATTGAGCGAGTATCCATGAAGAATATATGATGTCCCTTATAACAATAGACACTTCCTCTGCCCTTCATCTTTGCTACATAAATAACCCATTTCCTTCCTTCTTTCTTCTTTTCTTCCTTTCTTTTCTCCCTGTCTCAGGCTGGAAGTATAGTAGTCTGATCTTAAAATAGCTTGAAGAACTTCTGCCCCTAGGGACTTACACCATATTGTTGCCTGGCTATGCTGAAACATGACTGACTGAAGTCCTACTACAGCACAGAAACCCCAAATTCAAGAACTGCACCAGCTTCAGCCTTCCCCAAAAGTAGGGAAAAGCAGCCTGCAATACCATACCTGGTCTCACTTTCTCCATTCATAGTATGTTTGATGATACCCATTATACCATTTTCCCCATCACAATTGTTCCTTGGATGTGTGCTGTAGCCTACATATGCCCATGCAAAGTGGATCCATGGCTGTTTGCATGGCTCCAACTTTAATTCTCTCGAGAATAATATTTTCTGACTCAATCATACAGCATCACTAAAAGAATGTCAATGTTAGAAATATGGATCTTGGTTTCATACAAAAAGTTTGCGATCATTAAAAAGACTGAAGTTTCTTAAAGACAATTCAACAGTCTCTCCTTTCTATGATTCAATTCCAGGCTATATTCACTGTCAGTGAATGTCAATTAAAATTAATTTAACATTATTTGTTACTGAGCACTCACTAAGCGCTAATGCTAAGCGTTTTATTTTTATATTTGTCCAGCATATTTAGTATCGTTCATTTAATTGAACATCATATTATGGACAATAGGTATTTTTTATCCACTTGCTTTTTGTTTTCTCATGAATGGTTCAGTGATCATTTGAATGATGGTGTACCTCAGGACGCTCTCCTATCTTCCTAGGTTTGATGTAATCAGCAGAGTGTCATCTAAACAGAGAAGCATCTGGAGGACACAAGCATCTGTAGGGAATTGACTCCATTTGGACTCTGTGCTGAAAATCCTACATGAGCAAGGCAAGTAACTTTGACAACTATATAGCCTTCTTTTGTATGCTTTACTTGGTGTTAATAATCAGAACTGTCAGAGCTGTCATATCTTTCAATTGTCAGAGATGTTATGGTTCTTTTTACACAGACATAAGAGATGCCTTAATGGAAAATAACCTGCAAGGAATCATTTTACCCTGAATCAAATACTTTTTTTAATTATTAAGAAACAGCTTTTTTTTTAATTGTTTACAACTTTCAATCAATTACATGATTGTAAAAATGGAGTATTCTGTGGAAAAGAATTCATATCAATGTCCCTGTTCTCTTCTCAAACCATCCTTAAGTATGTTCTTGATTTATTTGTAGATTATTCTCACAAAGATTTTCTAGAGATAGGAAAATACACAAATGTTTCAGTATTTAATGATACTTTTCTTGGTTGTCTATTTTTGGTCATTACACTGGTCATGATTTTTCCAAGCATTAAGCATCTCATAAATATCTCAAGAATCAATATCTCAAATTTATCACTGCCAGGATAGGTCTTCCTTGTCCTTCCCACTCTCTAATTGATCTCTTACATAGCTGCCTGAAGATATTATTCCTAATATATATATATATATATATATATATATATATATATATATATATTCAAAAACCTCCAATGGTTCTGCATCTTTTTCTAGAATAAAATTAATTTCTCTGTTTGGTGTTGAAAGCCCTTCACAAACTCCAGTCTATCTTTGTGGCAGACTTTTATTATTTTATTAAAATATTTTATTTGTATTAATACTTTATATATGTAATATGTACTATATATAATATAAAATATTTTTAAAATATTTCTTTTCCTATATGTTATATTCTAAGCAAATTTGTCTACTTGGTCTTCCTAAATGATTATCTCTCTTTATTCTGCATGGTTGAAATGCACTCTCTTTAACCCTGCCTTTTAGAATCTTTATCTTCTTTCAGATCTCAGCTAAAGTAACATAGTTTTTTGAACCTTACTAGGTGTCCCCTACCCTTTCTCTTTATTTTATATTTACTGTGTATTTATTGCCTATTTACTTATATCTGTGAATGTTGTATACTCAGTAGAATTTAAGTAGCCTTTCTATTCCCAGCTATCAGAAAAGTACCTAGCATAGAGAATGTGGTTAGTAAATGCTTGTGATTGATGACTGTAGACTTAGCCATGTTCACAGTAGTACACTTTCAAAATTTTTATTTTTGCTATTCCTTTGTTTCAGTTTTGTCCATCTCTTTGCGATTCTGTTTGAGATTTTTCTTGGCAAAGATACTGGAATTACTTACTTCTCCAGCTCATTTTAAAGATGAATAAACCAAGGCACTCTCCACAAAACATTCTGAGATACTAGTGATACTAGCCTCCTTGTGGTTCCTCTAATAGAACATATTATATCCCAACTCAAGGCACTTTCAGTGACTTGTCTCTCATGCCCGGAGTTTTCTCCCTCCTCATTTCTACCTCCTGTTTTTTTGGCTTATTTCAAACAAATCTCAAGTAAAAATCCTCCCATAAGAAGGCTTTCTTAGTTTTCTGTTTTCTTAGAACCTTTTTTTTTTGAAATTGTCTTCAATTTATTCTGCACACATATATCTTGTTCATATGTAGTTTTTGTATGTTTATTTCTCTTTAGACTATGAACTCCTTGAGAACAGGGACAGTGTTCTGACCTTTTTTCATGTACCCAGAGGTTAACATGGTGCCTGGCACATATAAGATACTTAATAAATGATTATTGATTGAGTGCATTGGTAACTGTGATGTCAGAGTACAAATGTATTGCTCTACTGTCATTAATGAAGAAGTGTTTGTTACAGAAATATTTGCAAATTCCTCTTTCTCTGCAGCTGTCTCTTTTGCTTTCTCTATATTTATGTCTGTCTGTCTGTCTGTCTCTCTCTCTCTCTGTTTCACACACACACACATACACACACATACTTCTGCTTTATTTTTATCCTTTCATTTTCTCCCTGAATGTTCTGAAAATAATATTTTAATTGTGTATCTTGCCAAGTGTAACAGTAAGCACCTCAAAATACACAGGGGGCTGCTATCACAGGTTCTTAGATCTGCATTCATAAAAGGAAAGGCAACTTTTAAGGGGTTAACAATTACTTTAACCAAGTACATATATCATTCACCTAGTTTAGGGGAGGCAGCACCCTGAACTTCAAAGAAAATATAGAGAAATCAAAAAGTCAACAGACATGGCTTTCTTTCCCTGACCACAATTCAACAGACAGGTCTAACTGTCTGACTGTAGTTACCAGAGAGAGGAGTACTGACATCTGGGTTTTCAAAGCCAGGGGGCTCCTTAAAGTAGTTTCCCACAATCTTGTCTGGCACTCAAACCTCCTTACAAAAACTAAGCCCCTAAGTAAATCCTTACCCTCAGAGCATTTATACACTTTTTAAAGGCAGAGGGCATAGCCCTCTGATCCTGTGCCTCAATAGAAAAAACCAAAGGTACTTGGGACCCTCCTACAAAACAACTCCCCGAATCAAGTTTCCCACAATGGGCAGGCCTATCAATGGGTGGGAAAGATCTTATTCAATCAAATTATTCAATCAGAGGCACTTTCAGTAAAACAGAAACAGTGAAAGATTCTAATTTGATTGCCATCACACCAAGCTTTCTCTAAACCAGTTTTTCTCTCCATCAATTTTTGTTCTTTATGTTCATTAACTTTCACACTTACTAAGTATGTAGTAAGCAAGTACTACAGTAAGTGAATCCTTCAGATGATTTTAAAAGTTTTATTACTTCCTTTTCCTTTTACAGAACATTCATTTCCAAAACTCATATCCCCCTTTCCTCCTTCAAAGTCTTCCCTTATAACAAACATAAAAAGAAAAACAATTCATCAAAATCAAAACAAAAATTGACTATATTTGACAACATGTACAATATCTCATAATCATAGAGATCCACCTCATCAGGGAAAAAGGGTATATGCATTTTCTTGTCACTTCCATAGGGTCAGTCTTTGTTATTATAACAGTAAATATTGTTTCATTTTTACTGTTCTTTCTATTTACATTGCTGGAGCAGTTATAAATATTTTCCCCTGGTTCTGATACTTCAACTTACTTCAACTAATACATGTTCTCATACTTCTTTGAAGTTCTCGTATATGTTTTTTCTTATGGTATAATTATATCCTATGGCAAACATGTACCACAACTTATGAAACTATTCCCAGTCAAAACCCACTTTGCTTCCAATTGTTTAACATTTGCAAAAAATACTACTTGAAATCTTTTGTAACATAATGAGGCAGTCCTTCATGTATTAAGAAAATAAAATGGTGTGAACATTGTATTTTTTTCCACATAATTCAAAGTTGGCTTCTAAAATGGCGAAGTATTTATAATTCTACCAGTAGCTTAACAATGTGACTATCTTGAGGCTACACCATTAGCAATGACTATTACCAGTCCCTTTATTGTTCTTAATCTGTTGGATGTGTAAAATCTCAGAGCTGCTTTTAGTGACATTAGAAAAATCTTTCATGTGGTTGTTTAATCAACTGACCATAAAGACTTTTGTCTAAGGCCAGATTTGAACTCAAGATTTCCTAAGTACAGGCTGAACACTCTACTAACTGAACCACTTAGCTGTCTTCTAGGCAAACAGAGCTTAAGGGACTTGTCTAGGGTCACATAGTTAGTAAGTGTCTGAGACTGAATTTGAACCTTAGTCTTCCTGACTCCAGATACACCACTTTATTCTTTGGGACAACTAGATACTGCTAAATGCCTCCTATGTCAATCAGTTAAAGAAAAAATTGTTAAGAGTTTCCTATGTGGAAGGCATTGTGGGATATCTTGGGATACAAAGAAAAAGAAAAAAAAAGGACCATGCCTTCAAGGAATTCACACATTAATATGTTTTTTTTTATTTTTAAAATTAATTAAAACATTAATATGTTTTTTCTTTGAGAAAACATACAACTATGTAGTTATGTAATAGTAATCCAGGGCATTCCCAGACTCTATTAGCTAACTCAGGCCAGTTGTGGCTATGTAGACAATCCAAAAATATTCCTGTTATTAACATGGTTAACCATCTGGAACCAGTTATAGAATACTTACTCTGGTTCCTCCAAAGCATTTCTCTTACATATATATCCTCAGGACTTTCATAGAAGTAAGCTTCCTATGCTCTTTTCATAGAAAACCTGCAATAGTCAAGCATGCTGATGGGACCTGTGAATATTCAGATATTGGTTATACATAAAATATTTATATAGTGTAATAAGATGGTAATATGAGAGTGAATATAATACAAGTAGAGAGAGGCATGAGAGCTTAACTTTTAAGGAAGTCAGAAATTTTTTTTTGAAATTTTAGGCAAAGTGGTAAGGAGGCAAAGCATTACAGGCATTGGAGACAATCAGGTAAAAGAAACGAAGGCAGGAGATAGAGTGGTATGAACAAGCAATGGTCAGAAGACTAATGAAGCCGAGTCATAGAGCATATAGAGAATAGTGAACTGTAAGAAACCCAAGTAAAGGACATGAAGATGCAAAGTTGGAATGGGATTACATTTCCAGGAATGAGTGGAGGGAGCAACCTCAGAAAAGACTCAGAGATAGAAGATTGGATTGTTGAGAATATCTAGCTTGGTATTGGATAAACAATAAATTTCTGCAACCTGTAGTGATGTTGCATAATTTTGACGTTTCCTTTTACAATCTTCATTGACCTATAAAACTAAACTCTATGTGACTAAATCTTCAATAGTTTTTTTAAGACCATGACGCAATCTTGACTATAATCAACTGGGCCTGATTTGGTCATTTGTTGAAAACTTATTAGTCAACATATTATTTATAGGGTTCATGTGGATGTCATTCATAGAAGGTCTTGTGATTCCACCCTTGGATTTGAATCATTTTCTAGACTCCATTTCAAGTTAGCCTACTTTCAGTTCAGCTCTAAAAATCCAGGGGTGAAAGCCTAATGTCAGTGATTTGCTTTTGTTTAATGATTTGATCTCTTTGTTCCAAAAATATTTCCCTGATTATTTAACCTGTGAATCCTGAGATTAATTATGTGATCATTTTGTGAATTATTTAGAGAATATCTATTAACACCTCTTTTGGATTAAGAAGTGTTGGTCATTCTTTAGCTGCCTTAGGTTGATTGTCTCTGTATTTTGTTAATACTGTTCAGGATTTTATTAGCATTGTTTGCAAATCTATTATGATTCATTTTATAATTCCAAAAGCATATATTAAGATTATAATTCTATGATTGTTATTTGCTTAAATATTTTCTTCCCACTGAGTTTAAATTTCATAATATGTCTATCCACATATACTATTGCTTCCTCACTGATTATTTAATGCTCAATGTGTCTTGCCTGGAAGAAACTAAGTTATTTGTAAGTATCAGCCTCAGTTCCTGTAGTCTCTAATGTCACTAGGTAAAGATTAAATATTTTATACTTACAGAGTTCAGGTGATATTTTCATATTTTTGGCGAAAGAGTGTCTAAGGTAAAGAAGCTGATTAATGTTGTGTTTTATTTTAATGGCACTATATAATTTGAAAGGCAGGTAAGTGGCACAGTGGTTAGAGTTCTGGGTCTGGAGTCAGGAATACTCATCTTCCTTTGTTAAAATCTGACCTTAGACACTTACTAGCTGCGTGACCCTGGGCAAATCACTTAATTTGCTTGTCTCAGTTTCCTCATCTGTTAAATGAGCTAGAGAAGAAAATGGCAACCTATATTGGCCAAGATAACACCAAAAAGGGTCATGAAGAGTTGGACATGGCTGAACAACAAAATATAACTTGTTGATATTCAAATGTATTTTTATTATTGCTATTACAACGGTTAATTATTAAAACTATCTCATCTTAATGGTGTATAGAGAGAAATAGTTCACAGACAAATCTCTATCTTGGTATCATGCTTTTATATTTAATATTCTTTGAAATATTACACCAGTGGTTAAAATAACGCATTTGTAACTTGAATGAAGGTATTAGACTATAACCTCATTCTCTGCAAAACCCTTTACATTTGTAATCTCATTTAATCCTTACAGCAACTCTGGGAGGAAACTGAGGGTGGGAATGGTTAAGTGATTCGTCCCTCTATTAAACAGTCAGTGAGTATCTGAGGCTCAACTAAGGACTCAATTTAGGTCTTTGTAATCCCAAATCCAAAGCTGTCCAGAATGTATCATCTAGATTATACATCTAAATCTCTATATTTTAAACCTTAGAAATAGTACATTTGGACTTATAAGCATATTTTTTTTCATTTTTTTGTTGTGGCAGGTGTGGGAGTACTAGGAGTGATGGAAATAATTTTTACCTCAATACAAGAAGCTACTGAGATTAGGGAATGCTGGCCAATAACATATTCTGGTTGTATTGCCATGGACAAGTCACTTAAACTTTAAGCGCTCTAGGCTAATGGTCTACAAACTATCTTGAAAGGGCACCCCTATCAGTTAAAAAAAAAGTTTATAAATTATATGTATGTACTAATGTACTAAGATGCTGCATTAAGAAACACACAACGATAGACAAAATGAGATAAAAATCAAATAAACACTTTAAAAAAGTATTTATTTTTTTTAGGAGTAAAAAACTACTATTGTCACTAAAATATTAGTTTTTAAATCTTTAAATTTGATATAGGTAGCACACTTTAGATTCTGAGCAGTTAACTCCATTTGATGTCCTTTAATTGCTTCTTCAAATTGCTACTATGCCCCACATGGATCACTTTAAAAATTGAGTACTTTGCCTAGACTCTAAATAATTCACAAAATAAGCTACTATTTCTTCAAATTTATGTTAAACATATTTTAATAATTATTATGACTAACTGTCTAAGTTAGTTAATTATGTTATTTTAATGTTGTTAATTTATTTTAAAGTTAAGTTAATTTATTTTAAAGTTAAGTTAATTATGACTAAGTAATTAGCTTAAAATTTAAAATTCTTCTGCCCAAACAATGGGCAGATTGATGTTTGTCATCAAAGTGTGCGTGCTCATCACATTGCATATATGGGTATTTTCTGTTTTGTCATATTAGATTGCTGCATAGAAATATTTTGATTTGGGGTTTTTAGGGTGTATTTAAATGATCATAAATAGAGGTACAAAAAAGATGTGTAATTTTTAATATAATTTTCATCAATTATTGAAATATAAGTTCTATTTGAATTCATTTTCATTAATTATAATTCTAATTTATTAAAATTATAATTAATCAAATATAATTAATATCTCTAAAGTACAATTTTAATTTAATTATTTTAGTTTTGAGGAAAATAGAATTATTGTATCTGAAGTTTCAACAAAACAAGGAGCTATGAGTTGTAAAGACAGGATTAATAATCAATTCTCTGGCTTATTTGTATCAACACAAAATAATATTTTAAGGTAACTGAAACTTTAATTTATATTAAATTAAATTATATTAAATTTATTAACTTTTAATAATTAATAATTAATTAAATCAATCAATTAATTTATTATTATAAATTATCTTTAAAATTATATATTTCATTAAACTTAATTATCTTTAAAATTATATATTTCTTTATCTTTATCTTTATAATTATATATTTCTTTATCTTTAAAATTTATATTTTATCTTTATCTTTAAAATTATATATTTTATATATATCTTTATATCTTTAAAGATACTATCTTTAAAGTTATCTTTAAAATTATATATTTCATTAAATTTAATGTCATTATTAGAACAATCAATGAGGGACCCTTTTCATGTGAAATGTGCTGAAACAGAATATTCATCCATGATAAATGTTTTATTCACTGTTTTATTCTTTGACAAATGCTGTTGCTAAAAGGGCAACTACCAGGAATGCGTATTATTGGAGAGAACTAGGAGGCTATTGGATTCTTTCTAACATCTATCGTAATGAGAATATGTTCTGTGAATGATATTCTAACTTCTACTTAACATAACAGTTATCAAATGACATGGAAAATACTTCCTGAAAATCAAGCTATAGATATTTACATAGTGTTGAAGCATAGGAGTGAGATGAGTCATCATGGTATAGACTATTTTCCTAGAATATCTGAGGAATACTATTGCAAATGATCTGGAGAACATGCAAGGGTGGATTTTTTTTTTTTTTATTGTCAGCTTTCTTGTGTGTACTATGGAAGTAATCATGATCTAAATAGTCATTTTGGCACAGTACAGTTCAGTGTTTTAAATAGCAATGATACCTATGGAAAGGTAAATGTAAGCTATCCAGTCTTCTTCCTCTGTGTCAGTATGACCCACATGGCCACTTAACTTTGTAATACATTTTAAAATAAAATTGATCATATAGGCAGGGACCCATATACCCTAGAGGTGGCCCTTACCACAGAACCTTTAATAACCTTTAATCTCTTTCTTTTGAAAGTTTTTCATTTCAAATAACGCAGAAATTATATTATTGGTGTGGTCACACTATTTAAAAATTTTCTTGAGTATGTTTATTTCGTGGAGCAAAGTTATGTCTGAGTGATTGTGGTAAATCGTTTGGTCAGATTATGATCTAATTCCAGTGTATCTTCCTGGGTGAGTTCTTCAGGAAGGAGAGTGATGTAATGTATTTTTAGGGGAAGGGAACCATGTAACTCAGTGTCAGCCAGGAATATCAAATGATTTAATAAAAAATAATTTGGTTCACGTCCCTCTTTAATTTGTTCTATTATCTTAGTTCTAATTGGGAGAATTGTTAATGGATTTAAGGCTAGACAGAATGACCATGGATTTAAACTATCTCCATGAAACATTCTAGGCATGTATTATTTTAATTATTCTTGTCAGTATTGGTTTGGTAGAATGTTTTAAATAGAGGACCCTTGACTACAAATGACCTATGAAGGAAGATGCCATCCATCTCCAGAGAAAGAATTGATAAATAGAAGTATACATAGTGTGGTTTTACGTATATTTATAAATTTGTGTCAAATGATGGACTTCTCTAGTGCAGTGGAGGGAGGGAAAAAACAGTCTGGAACATGAAATGCGACAAATAATTAATAAAATTAATAAAAATAGAGGATGTCAAAATCTCTGTCTTCTTGATTCCACTTGGATATATCTTATACATATAGAATATATGAATAAACCATGAATGTGAACTGAGTAAAAACTTTGCAATAATAATATTAATAAAGAAATATCAATATTATAGTACTTTGGAGAAACTTGCTCAAAAACTGTTTATTAGATAATGAGTTGTTTTCTTCATTCTTATGGCTTTCTGAGGCATTCTTTTTGCTTCCCAACCAATATATTTTCTTTCTTTTTAAAGTACATGGATTTTTAATGACAAAATGCATAAAAAAGAAAGTGTACTATATTTAGAGAAGTCATTGATATGCTCATCATTTGTTTGTAGGATCTAATTCCATCTTTTAAGAAGAGTAGAATAAAGCTTATATTTGAAATTAAGAAGATAAAGTGCTTTGCCAGTAATTCATGTACACTGTGAAGCGATTGAGTTAATAACTATGCATCATTACTAGTCGTGCCACTTACCAATTTTGCAGCAAAGGTAATTTTTTCTACTAGTTTAGATAGTTTCCCATTAGATTTCTTTTCATTCATGTGCCATTGTTCTTTCTTTTATTTGGATGATATGCCAATTGTTTCCTACTTTATATACCAGCAAGATATTGATGTAATTTTCTAATGACTTTCCAAAGATCTTTAAGAGCTTTCTTAAGTTGCTTCTGCCAAGAAGGTGTTTCACACGTACAGTTAGGGATATCCTTATCCCTAAGGAACTTAGGTCCTCCTGACTGCACTGGTGCTTTATCCGCTGCACTATCTAACTGACCTGAGTTCAAATCTCACCTCAGACAACTGACACTCACTAGCTGTGTGACTTGGGCAAGTCACTTAACCCCAATTGCCTTATCCTGGATCATCTCCAGTCATCCTGATGAATATCTGGTCACTGGATTCAGATGGCTCTGGAGCAGAAGTGAGGCTGGTGACCTGCATAGCAATCTCTTGCTCAAAACAAAGTCAAGCTCAAACCGTGTCAGGAAGAGGGAGCATCAAACCATGTAAGACCCATTTCTGTGCAGACTCTGGCTGAATATGTTTATATCCATATCTATATATATAAATGTATATTTACATATGTATATATATATATATATATATACAAATAGATGTAGATATACATTTTTATTAGCAACTCCACTAGACTGAGGAAGGACAAAGCCCCAGGTGCAACAGCATTGGAAGGAGCAGATGGACAAGCAGGTTAACCCTAGGTGTAGCAGAATGGCAAAGACATAAGCAGAGAGAGTAATAGGTAGTGGGAAGCTTATAGACACAGACTTCTGGCAGGATTTGGACAGCAGGTGCTATTTGAAATGAAAGAAGGGTTCATTTTACTCTCATTAGCTATGATGATGGTAAACTATAACTAACAGTATCCGTAGATTAATTAAGTCTTTGTGATGGCATTAAAGATACTGCAAATCCTTCCAGTCAAAATATTGCTGTTCTAAACATAGGCATAATTGATGTTTGTTGCAATAAGGCTAACATATGGGCTAAGATATGTTACCCACTGTGAGAAAATATATGAAAACTCTTGCAAATCTTAAACCAAATACTAAGAAAAATATATTCCAGATTGTTTCAGAGTTTCTCAGATCAAATATTTCATGGAAGAAAGGCAGGTCCAGGCATAATATGGTCACCTAGCTGAATCCTGAGATAATATAATCCTATGAAAGTGTTGAATAATATAGGATAGGTTCCAATATATTATAATCCTATAAAAGTCTTGAACAACTTCCCAAAAGCAGTTGAAGGCCATTTTTCTCCTCCTGTTCAATTCTGGACCTATTTCCTTTTCCATATGTGGTTTATGTTCTAGATAATTATATCTATTTGTTATGTAGGTAAAAGGAGAATAGGAGATGCTCATGCCAGTGACTTCATTGGTTTGCAGACTGGTAACCAGAGACACATTTTATTGTCGAGCATATTGAGAACCTAAGTGAATTTCCCATGACCAAATAGTCAGTATATGTCAGAGGCACATGGATAGTTGTCACAGGACTTCATCCCAAATCTTTCCAACTCAAAGGACAGCTCTCCAACCCCCTATCCACTTTGCCAAATTGTGTGTATGTGTGTGTTTGTGTATGTGTGTGCATATGTGAGTACTTAATGAAATTTCCAGTTCATTGGAATTTCATAACATAGACAACAGGCATTATTTTTTGACGTTTTTTTCTACTTTGAGAAACTACTCTGATCTCTCAAATAACTTTGGATTCCACTGAGGAGGTTTTATGATGTTTCAATTGACAAAATGTCATTGACAAATAGGAGATCACAATCTAAATTGATACATCTATAGACAAGATACTTCAAATACTTTGCGAAGCTTAAAGATCTCTATGACTTTCTGCTAATGTCATGATCCTTTTCTTCCTCACATTCGACAAAGTTCCTATAGCACAATAATGAATATACAGTTTCAATCTTTTCCATTTGGTTTTTCTATCTTGAAAGCATTGAATTTCAAGTTATTTGGAATTCATGGGGATTTGTCTTGTTAATATTTACTGATAATGCTCCCACACTAAGTTATAGGGGTACTAGCTACACCTCTCTTCCAACTAAAATCTGTGTGTCATGATCCTAGACAGTTATATCTAGTCATAGAATATATTATCAAATGGCAGTTTCAAAATCAAATGTTTATGCTTACCAAAGTGAAGAATTTTACAAGTTTAAGCTTTGCCTTGATGCAAATATGTTCATGGTGGAGGAGAGGAGGGCGTTGGTGGAAAGTAGAACTCTGGGGGCATGTTCTCAACAAATACGATGCTGAATATCTTCATTTGCACA
This sequence comes from Bettongia penicillata ogilbyi, assembly GCA_023548195.1. Classification (NCBI taxonomy): domain Eukaryota; kingdom Metazoa; phylum Chordata; class Mammalia; order Diprotodontia; family Potoroidae; genus Bettongia; species Bettongia penicillata. Next base: position 2,047,935 of record JAJHZJ010000747.1, on the reverse strand, counting down.
ATACAACTTGAAAACAGAACTGTGCAAATGAAAGGATAGCTTCAGAACTTTTTTGACAGTTTCACATGATAGGAACTGATCTGGGATTAAAAACCTAGTATCTTGTTTCTGATTAATCCAAACAGATTGTATTGTTCTTCCATTCTGATCCATAATAATATATTTTGAAATTAATACATTCCATAGAATGTGGAATACCCTGAGACAATATAGGGAGACAAAATGCAATCGTCCTGCCTGGAATTTGTCCAGGAAGTCAAGATACATTTTATTCCCATCATCTGTATGAGAAAATTCCTAGGCATGAAAGTTTAAAGTTTTGTATCTCAATCAGAAGGCAATGATTTTCTCACTCAAAAATTAATTCAGCTTAGAGTAGCACCTGAAGTTTATCCAGATGATATCACATTATGGTTTCAGAGCATATGTCTGAAATAATAACAGCTAGCATTTACATATAATTTTGAGGTTTTCAAAGTGTTTTATAAATATCAGCTCATTTTATCCTCACAATAACCCTGGGAACGATTACTGTCCCCATTTTACACATAAGAAACTGAGGTAGATAGAGATTAAATGATGTCCAGGATCATGCTGTTAAGTAACATCTGAGGTTGGATTTGAACTTAGGCTTCTCTGAATCCAGGCTCAGCACACTATATTCAGTGCCATGTAGCATTTTTTAATATCAGTTATTTAATTAATCACATAGCTTTGGACACAAATATGCCCATCAGCCATTTTATGAGGATGTTCCAGGATTTTTGAATTTATGTCTCAATAGGAGAGAAAAAGCTTTTGAAATCCTAACCAACATCAATTTTGGCACAGAATAAGCTGTTTCATAAGTGTGTGGCAGACAAAAATTTATAGGAATATGGACAGAAGGATGGAAGGGGCCTCAAAGTTTATTTAGACCAATGTGCTTTATTTTATAGATGAGAAAACTGGGGTCTGGAAATGTTGAGTGACTTGCCCTTCATGACATTCTCTTATCATTGGAGAGGTTAGGCCTGCCCTCACTTTCTTATTATATTGCCCAGGAAGAAAAACACTTGTGTCATTATGAAATGAATAGTCATTTACAAATGCAGGCAAGTAACTTTTGCATAGATGAAGCTTGTTAGAGATTTTTTGTTTGTTTGGAATGTAAAATTGACTGGACAATGGGATGATTCTGCCAACCAAGTGGCAAAGAGTTTATGTGTCAAGATAGAAAGGAATAGAGGGACTTGTTAAAAAGAGAATGATGCTCTGCCACAAAGCCACAGGCCTGGCAGAAGAGTGGGAGGAAGTCTGGATACATAGACTCTGAACAGATGGAATGAAGACTGGATACAGGGACTTAGGCTCAGAAAGCGAGCTATATAGAACCTGAGAAGGAATTGGATAAGTAGAGAATTAACTACACTACTTGTAAATAAATTCTCAATTCTTCTCTCCTGAGGCTTCACCTTAGAGTGTTCGCCAAGGGGAATAGCAATTACTTCTATTGGGGCAAGGAAGAAGAAAGAGAATTCACAAAAAAGATAGGATATTACTGTCTGCTAATCAAAGCAAGATAGTAGGCCCTTCTCTTTTCTTTATATGTTTATATCTATATCTATAATCTATCTACCAATTTTTAATGAAGTCAAGGTCTTCTGGGCAGGGAAATGTTACTGTTGAATAGTTTCTGTTGTGTCCGAATCTTGGTGACTTCATTTGGAGTTTTCTTGGTAGAGAAGTGGAGTGATTTACCATTTCCTTCTCCAGATGATTTTATAGATGACCAAACTGAGGTAAGCAGGGTTAAGTGGCTTGTCCAGGGCCACACAGCTAGCAAGTGTCTGAGGCATGGTTTGACCTCAGGAAGGTGAGTCTTCCTCGCTCCAGGCTTAGCACTGTATCCACTGTACTCTCTACTTGACTTTAGATATTGAACTAATATCTATCAAGTTTTCCTTGTGCCTCCTTCCCATCATCATGGGGATCAGTCCCAATGCTCTGCTCTTGCCCCACCAAGAAGATGTTTTCCTAAACAGTGACAAAGCTGTCCCCGAGTCTTGACCCCTACCTCCTTACTTTACCTTCCTAGTCACCTAAGGTCATAAAAATCCCTACCTATCGAATTCAAGATTCATTGAGCTAATTAGGTCAAAATAAACTCATTGGAGATTCTACTCAGCGTGCTACAGTCCCTCTAGGATTCCTTGTGACATTGAGAGGACACCAGGCAAAAACTTGGGGCCGTCCAGCTATTATCTATTGTTATTGTCTTGTCACTACCCAAGTATAATGTAAAATTAAACGTATTTTTTTCACAAATGAGACTTTTTAATTTATCTAACGTCCATATGTCCTATGCAATGACATCACTAGCTTACTTTCAGTCTCAGATAAAATCACTTCTTTTACAGGAAGCCATTCCTAATTCTTCTTACTTCTTGCTCATTCTCTCTATTAATTATTTCTCATGTATCTTGTGTAAAGCTTGTTTGAATATATTTCTTTCTATGCTGTTTTTACCATTAGATTGTATGGTTCCTGAGGGAGTTTGACAGCCTTTTGCCTCTTTTTATTTTTTAAATTCTCAGTGTTTAGCACAATATCTGGCAAATAGTAGGTTCTTGATAAAAATACTGATTAATGGGTTGGCATATAGTAACATCTGATATATATGACTAAGAAATGTACATAGTTAAGGAATGTGATATTTTCCGGCTTTATTTTTGTTTTCTGTCCTAGAAACAGGTTTTCATCTTTGTGAGGTATTTTTTATGCAGCAGGCTCTTTCCTCAAACTTAGGAGGAGTGTGGGGAGAGGTTAAATAACTTGTCCATCTTGGAAGTCAGGATTTGAACATAGATTTTATTTAATCTAAGTCTGATCCTTGATTAGCTGTTAAAAATTGGTATATCTTACTAAAATAGAAATTGATTTGTTTAACTGATAGGTTCTATTTTATGCCATTTTAACATATCTTTCCGCCTTTCCATAGTGAGTAGCAACATAAAAGGAAAAAAAAATGGTTCGGTAAAACTAATCAACTCATCAATCAAGTCTGACAGTGTATGAAATGTTCCACGCCCACAGTGATACACCTCTGCAACAAGCGAAGGGCAGCACATTACTGCTATTTTCTCTGGAGTCAGGCTTAATCATAATAATTATATAACTTTCAACTTCATAAAAGAGTTGTTGATAATCTTATTATGGTTAAGGTAGACTTAAATTTCCAATATTGACATAGAAATTCCAGTTGATATTATTGAGTTAATATTTTAATGTGATTGGCATCCTAGATTAATGATAAAATATGGAACACAGAACTTTTCATTTGCCTGCCACATGTCACACAGAAAATTGTTACGAAATTAGTTTGAAAACTCTCAAGTTAACCTAATCAAGATCATCTAATTTTTAATAATATTTTCATCTTTGAGTTTTGGGACCAAAAGAAATAAAACTTTTTTTTCATTTTAATATACATAAATTGAATTTTTGAGGTCTATTTTACAAAGAGAAATAACATAAAAGGAGGATCTTAAGGCTTTTTTTTGTTATTCCCCCCTCTTTGCTCTCCCTTTCTCTCTTTCCATTCAAATTTCCACCCCTCCCTTCCCCTTCCTCTTTTCTTCTCCTGAACCTATCTATCTATCTATCTATCTATCTATCTATCTATCTATCTATCTATCTATCTATCTATCTATCCATACCATCCATCCATCCATCCATCCATCCATCCATCCATCTCTTTATCTTTAGATGAGAGACATAGATATAGGTATATATGTACGTATCTGTGTATATTAATATATATATATACGTTGGTAGATGGATGGATATGAATTGTGTCATGTGTTTTTTAGGGAGGAGCACAAAATGAGGACTCTGAGATTTAGGTCAATGCCATTGTTACAATAACATATTAATTATAATATTCTCATTTGAGTGTTATGAAATAATGGCAACAAATATCTAAGAAGAGAGGAAGGGAAGAAAGGAAGGATAAAAAAAGAGTATTAGGGAATTATAATGACAAAATCAAACTTTTATAATGCATTCAAATTTTAGAGAAAAGTAACAAAATATGCATACAACAATACTTAATATTAATATTTAATTCACTTAGATTTATGAAAATGAAAACTATAACACATAAGAGCAAAATTTAAAATGAAATTATTCTCAGAGTTGTCCTTTAAGAATGTAACTTAGATCTTAAAAGGACAGAATAATAACAGCTTGTCCGAAGTAGATAAAATGTGTGAGGATAAATGGTTATTGCTGAGTCTCATTTAACTGACTCAGTTCTATATTTGTTATTCCATTTGTTAGATTAACAGCATATGGGCTGAAAATACTTTAATCTTCCTGACATAGTCTTTGAAAAATAGAGTAATAGTATATTATGCATGCAGGTTTTGTATTGAAATTGCTTTTTAACCATTAATATTTAATCAATTAATTAATAAGGCTTAGTAATAAAAATCGAGATTTATGATACCGTATGGGGAAGCACTGGTGCATTATGTTTGGCTACCAACAATAAAATTATTAATAAGGACTTGAGCTGGCCGCTAGTAAAATATGGAATAAAATAACTGCCGGGTTTGTAAAGATTTTACAATTGTGGAGATAAATAGATGCTAACTTGGCAAAAGTGACTTTGCTGCTACAGTCTCTAAAAAACATTCCATAGTAACGGGCCTTACTGCAGCTGATGAGCCATTTAACATCTAGAATGTCTTGATAGAACCTAGTAGGAAACAAGGAAATGTTGGATGATAATGGATAATGTGGGCTTGAAAGGAAAACATCCTTCACCCTTTAGCTGATAGCCCAGAGCTCAAGCAGAGACTTTATTGTTCTCTGAGAATTATTTACAGTTTGTGACACCTCCTTCCTTTAAGGCCATTTCCATGATACAGTCTTTTATATGTATTATGGCAGTGCATCTCACCATTTTTTTTTTATTTTTGCATTTCCCTATTTTACCTTTTTCTATACTGAAATACTTACCATCTACTACTATCAGCATTGTACCATGTTTGGGCTAAAAACAAAACCTCGACCTTTTTGCATTAACCCTTAAGGGGAAGAGTAACTTCCAGCTTACACTTCCCAACTTGAGCCCTTCGCAGAAACACTGGTTAGATAAAATAACTAAAGGAAATAGTGAAGAACAAGTAAATTCATTTAACTAAGGAAAACAGTGAATAGGAATTGGAGAAGTTCTACAGATTGGAATAAATAAACCAGAAAAACACATCAGATTGGATGAGCTTTTCTGATGAAAGCAAGTTAAAATCTCAGGATCTTGGGTCAAACTGAGAGTGAAAGGGAGAGGGAGAAAGAGAGACACAGAGACAGAGACAGACAGAAACACAGACTTAGAGAGAGACATAGAGACAGAGATGAAGAAAAGAGAAGAGAGAGATTAACAGAGAGAGAAATTCAGAGAGAAATAGAGACAGAAACAGAAAGACAGAGACCCCTACCTCAATAAGAGGAAATATTTTCCATATTAACACAGAATACACACACATCCCACATGTATATATGTAAGTTTGTGTGTATATGTATGTGCATATATATGCATGTATATTTGTATGTGTGTATACATACACCTGTGTGTATGTATGCACACACATATTCTTGTAGATGTATTTTTTCCATTTCTATTGAAGTTTTATTCCGATGTTTCATTGTGTCATGGAGATGACAGTGACTTATTGAAAGCTCTGCCACTAGAGCAGAAATTCTATCAGCTCCTTCAAAGTTGAAAAGACTTAAAATATTGTCCAGGAGACATATTACGTTCCTGTCATTCAAGGATCAGGGAACTAAATTTCTGAGAAGCTCATCACTAGAATATTTGCTACAAACTTGACTACTTAAAATCAGAACCAGAAGGGACCTTAGAGATATATATTGCCATGTAACTTCTGCTTAGGTCTAGAGAAATAAAATTAAATCACTCAACAAGATTCACAAAGAAAATAAATTTCAGAACTGTAATTTGGATTTAGTTTCTTTGTTGTCACATCTGGTGATTTTTCTGTTGTTTCAAAGCTGAACTCGCTAGGTTTTAGTGAAAATGTAGGCAAGACAAAATATGAGCTATTGACCAATACTAAGTATGTACATACATACATAACACAAATATATGTGTATACATACACACATGTATACACACATATATGACAAATTTTTCATGTACTTGAGTCTGAATTTTTGTTTTGCTTCAGCAGTAAGGATTGTTGTTTGCATCATTCAAAAGTTGCTTCGACTCCTTAGTTCAGCTGATTTTTCCCTACCCCCTGACACCAATAGTATTGTGATAAGAATTATGCATTTAGAGTTAGAGGACCTGGGTTCAAATTCTAGCTTTCCTACTTCTTAACTCTATGATTTAGGGCAAGTTTCTTAATCTCTGCGGTTGTCAGTTTCCTAATGGTAAAATGAGGAGTTAATCTCTGTGGTTGTCAGTTTCCTAATGGTAAAATGAGGAGTTTGGATTTGATGGCTATTAAGTCTTTTACCTGTTTATCTGTTTGAGCAAAGACAATGAGCAGGTCCCTCCTATTTATAAAACTATGATCCCATGAGTACACGGTCCCTTCCTTATTAAAGTGCCCATCATAGTTTTCTAACACAAATTGTATGATTTGGGCCTGAGACAGTGAGTTTCTTGTGTCTTGATGGCAAAATCAAGTCCTATGAAGAAGAATGTTCATCTTAATACAGGTAGTTATGAAGTCAAAATGTTTATTAATGGGAATGTGGAAATAGACACTTTTTTGAAGAGTTGTGTTACCATCATCATTTCATCCAATGAAACACTGTCATAAGGACAAAAACATGTCAGATGCAACTGGTGGCCTTGTATAGGTATGGGAATCTAAAGTCATATCACCTAATTTTGACTCAAAGAGTAACACAAGTAATGAGCATACTATATTAAGAAAATAATCAGTTCATGCAGAAAATTATCAGCTTATAGGAATGATGTGTCTCAAATCTGAAAGTTTAAATAAATGATATGACTTTTTTCTTTTACAAGTCAACACAATATTTATGACATAATGCCACAGTGGTGATGCATTTGGAAAAACTGTATTTCAGTGGCCCAAAGTCACTGAAAACTAGAGTTGAGTGATCTTTGGTTTTTTGGGTTTTTTTACCTGTCATGTTCACCTTAATGTCTTTCACATTGGGGAAATTTAAATCTAATATAGATTTAAAAAATGGAATCTTACTAATAAAAGGGAACCACTGAATGTATTCTAGATATGACTTGTCATAGTACTGCCATATCAGCACAATGGAAAAGCCAGGTGGACACAGTGATACAGCTAGAAGGGAAATTGTAAGCATGCATAGTTTAAACTTCAAGATGAGTAAACATTAAATGAGTGCATAAGCATCTAGAAATATAGACTTCCATAGTTTTTTGTAAACTTTTAAAATATTGCAAAATGTATCATGAAATCACAATAAAAGGAGCTCTTTCTATGCTTCTCTGCAAGTAGAAACAAAGCTACATTGTTTAATAAAAATGCACACTATTCAGACGGCAGGCAAATAGTGTACTAAGTAATCAAAAATACAGTTATAACTGAGAAATCAATTCAAGTCATTATTGAGTGAGATTGACATTATGTATTGGTTTCCAGGCTGTCTGTCTATTTATCTATCTTTCTCCTCTCTCTTTCTCTCTCTCTCTCTCTCTCTCTCTTTCTTCATTAGAAAAATTGTTATACTTTGAAAGAACTTTGAAGAATTGTGACCTGCTACCCTGGGCTATACATAGGCCGAAGGGTGGGGAGGGATTGAAAATAAACAGATAACAAATAACAACTGAATACTCAGTGAATACTCAGTGTGAAAATAGAAGTGCTAAATGTGCTTGAGGCCTAAAAAAGGTTCCAGGTGGGTGACCCAGCCATGATTTTTTTAATGGGTTTAATAATATTAAAGAAAAAAAAAGACATCCATGTCATGTTAGCAAAGAACCTGTTAAAATCACCACTATGGCTACTCTTCCTCCTTTTCTTATTATTTATAGCAATAGTTAATATTTATACACCACTTTTGGGCAAGTAGGTGGTCCAGTAGAGTGAGTGTAGGCCTGGAGTCAGAAAGACTCACCTTACTGAATCCAAATCAGACACCGGACACTTACTAGTTATATGACACTAGGCAGGTCACTTCATCTTGTTTGCCCTAGTTTCCTCATCTGCAAAGTGAGTTGAAGAAGGAAATGACAGATCATTCCATCATCTTTGTAAAGAAAATCCCAAATTAGGTCACAAAGAGACAGAAATGACTGAACAATAGTAAATACAACATTTTTTAATAAAGTGATTTTAACTCATCTAAAAGTAGAGACATAGTTGTTTAGATATATAGTGTGGTGATTAAAAAAATTTCAAGAGGCATAATTTCTGGGCAATTTAATCATTTTATAATAAAAGCTAGCACAATTATTAATAAAAATATAGTCATTTGGCAATCTCTTTTAGACCAAAGACCCCTAACGGCAGTTGGCTCACAGTTTATATGCCCTTCAAAGAGTAGCTGCTCCTGAGGGGTGGCAATAAACTTTTATTGATTAACACAATGGGAGGTGGGTTGTGTTTAAATGAGGGTCCTGCTTGACTTAAGTCACTCAAATATTGGTCAAGAAAACATCAATTTCCACAGTCACCTGTCTTTACCAAAGGGAGGATCGACTTTTTCCAGATCTATCTGAGCAAAGACAATGAGCAGGAATGCACCCATTAGCCCAAATTTGGAATTTCTTTTCCTATCTGATTAGGTCTTGACCTGAGTAATTTTTTTTATTTTTTTAATGTTTATTTATTTTTAGTTTTCAACATTTATTTCCAAAAAAATTTGAGTTCCAAATTTTCTCTCTATCTCTCCTCTACCCCTACCCCATAACACCTTGCATTCTGATTACCCCTTCCTTCAATATGCCCTCCCTTCTAAAACCCCTCCCTTCTCTTATCACCAGCTTCTCTCTTTTCTTCTATACTCCATTACCTGTATTGCTTATTTCCCACTTGTATGCAAAAACAATTCTCAAAATTTGTTCCTAAAACTTTGAGTTCCAACTTTTCTCCCTTCTTCCCTCCCCATCTATCCCCATTGAGAAGGTAAGCAATTCAATATAGGCTATATATGTGGAGTTTTGCAAGACTTCCATAATAGTCATGTTGTGTAAGACTAACTATATTTCCCTTCATCCTATCTTGCCTCCCATTTATTCTATTCTCTCTTTTGATCTTGTTCCTCCCCAAAAATGTTTGCTTCTAATTACTCCCTCCTCCCATTAGCTTTCTGTTCTATCATCCCTCTCACCCCACTTGTCCCATTCTCCCCTCCTTTCCTGCAGGGTAAGATAGATTTTCATACCAAATTGAGTGAATACATTATTCCCTCCTTAAGCCAAATGTGGAGACTAAGCTTCACTTTTTCCCACTCACCTCCTCCCTTTTCTCCTCCATTGAAAAATCTTTTCCTTGACTCTTGTATGAGAGATAATTTGCCCCATTCCATTTCTCCCTTTCTCCTCCCAATATATTCCTCTCTCACCCTTTAATTTTTTTCAGATATCGTCCATTCTTGTTCTACTCACCCTGTGCTCCCCCCATATATATACGTATATACATATATGTATGTATGTACATATGTGTGTGTGTATGTCATCCCTCCAACTACCCAAATATTGAGACATTCTGAAGAGTTACAAATATCTTTCCATGAAGGAATGTAAACAGTTCAACTATAGAAAGTCCCTTAAGGATTCTCTTTCCTGTTTACCTTTTCATGCTTCTCTTGATTCTTCTGTTTGAAAGTCAGATTTTCTATTCAGGTCTGATCTTTGCATCAAGAATGCTTGAAAGTCCTCTATTTCATTGAATGACCATTTTTTCTCCCTGAAGTATTATATTCACTTTTGCTGGGTAGGTGATTCTTGGTTTTAATTCTAGTTGCTTTGATTTTTGAAATATCGTATTCCAAGCCCTTCTATCCCTTAAAAATGTAGAAGCTGCTAGATCTTCTGTTATCTTGATTGTATTTCCAGATCTTGTGTTATCCTGATTGCATTTCTACAATACTCAAATTGTTTCTTTCTAGTTGCTTGCAATATTTTCTCCGTGACCTGGAAACTCTGGAATTTGGCTACAATATTCCTAGGAGTTTTTTTTTTTGGATCTCTTTCAGGAGGTGATCAGTGGATTCTTTCAATATTTATTTTGTCCTCTTTTTCTAGAATATCAGGGTAGTTTTCCTAAATAATTTCATGAAAGATGATATCTAAGATCTTTTTTCGATCATGGCTTTTAGGTAGTCATATAATTTTACGTTGTCTCTCCTGGACCTATTTGCCAGGTCAATTATTTTTCCAGTGAGATATTTCACATTATCTTCTATTTTGTCATTGTTTTGGTTTTGTTTTGTAATTTCTTAGTTTCTCACAAAGTCATTCACTTCCATCTGCTCCATTCTAATTTTTAAAGAACTATTCTCTTCAGTGACCTTTTGAACCAAAAATTGACACTGTCACTGCAGTGACTACTGCCATTCCCATCCTGTTCCTGCTGATGCCCAGCAGCCAGGGCTGGGCTGGGTTCCATGGGCTCCACGCTACTCTGTGCCCTGCATGATAGACTTTTCCTGTTGGCTTTCCAGGTTACCTTGGGCTGGAAATCTCTTTCACTCTGTTGTTTTGTGGCTTCTGCTGCTCTAGAATTTGTTTAGAGTCACTTTTTACAGGTATTTTATGGGAGAGGAGCTGTGGGAGAAGAGCTAGAGTATGTGTGTCTTTCTATTCTGCCATCTTGGCTCTGTCCCAGGCCCCTAAATAAATTTTTTAAGAGACATTTCCTACACTGGTTAGCTTCTGGATGAGGAAGTAGAAAAGGGGAAAATCTTGGTGTGAATACAATAATTAGTTATTAAATACAAGAGAGAAATATTAATTTCTTGCAATAGCTTGCTTCTTTTTTAGCCAAGATATGTAGAAATCCAGTTTTATTATATTACTAGCCTCCATTAAATTTATATTTCAAAGCCATAGTTATAATAAAATTGTCTTATCCTTATATTCAGGGTATGTTCCATAACTGACCTCCCTAATAAGCATGTTTTTGGTGGTTTTGTTGTTATTTTTTGTTTTCCAACATCAATGATATTTCTGTAGGCAGAGTATAAAATCCTGCATTGATGTGGAAATTGCTCTCAAATGCTGCTGTCTCCTTGATAATTTGGAATTTCCTTTCCATATTCAAGGTTAATTCATTAAGAATGATTTTTTGATTCATGACTAGTTCCTACTCATGAGCTATACCCTTGTGGAAGAAGACCTTTCTAGTCCATCTTCATAGTATTTTCCCATTTACCCTTTGTATATCCTGTTTGGACATATTTGTCTACATATTGTTTCCCCATTAGACTGTGAGCTCCCTAAGAAAAGGAACTGTATTTTGTCTTTCTTTCTATCCCTACTACTTAGCATAATGTTTGGCAAATAGTATGTACTTAAATACTTATTGACCAACTGATTTAGGTAAGTGCAGTACTTTGATTTATTCAATTGATTCTCCTATCCTCAATGAAGGGGACAGGTGGGGACGATGGAGAACGGGTACAAGATTATGGGCATACTCTAAACATAGCAGATTTTATATATCTGTGGCAAAATTGGAGCTTACTGAGAGGAGATACTTGAATTGATACCCTTCCAGGTGTGTTTTCCTTTGGGGTAGGGGTGACTGAGTCAGAATCCTGCTAGAAGTCTATAATAGGACTGTACAACATATGGCCTATGAGAGGCTTGTGGTCCATCAAAGGATTTTGGACCATCCACGAAAAATGTAGAGGATGTAAAAGAAAGTAAAGATGTAATGAGTGCTTTCTCTGTGTCTCACTTAATCCACCTTCCACCAGTCACTATTGTGACCAACATGTAATCTGGCAGGTGGATTGCAAATGTTCACTGTCTCCTGTTTATCATGTGACCTGTAGCAATCAACCATCTTTAGTCTGTCTCTAGTCTGAGAGGAATGCTTTCATGATAAATAAAAGTTTTAAAGTAATAAGTATAATTAACTGATACTACTTGAAATTTCTCTTTCTTACATAGTTTATTCGGCAAATAGAGTTTAATCATTTATTATATCTTTACTTGGAAAGTGAGCCACAGAACACTTACCTATGGTCTGAAAAAGTTTAGCCTGTTTTAATTTTGACCCTACCTACTTCCAACTTGTGTAGATTTGATCTATAAGAATTTCCCCAGTCTTTTGGAGGTGGGTCCCTAGGAAAGAGAAGTACTGTAATAATTTTTTAAGGTTTGGCATGTGAGCCATAGAATTATATTTTTGGTCATGTTAGAGACAAACTGTTTGGCATTCAGTATATAATTTGCTTGATTGTTTATGTGCAATCATAGAGTATTTTCTTCCTGCTTGGTGGAGATTTTAACAAAAGCTCAATTTTGATATTTCATTTCAAGAGATATTAGGTAGAGACAAGATATGTCAAATTCCATTGCTCCCTAGGGAAGATGGGGGTTGGTTCAAAAATCCCCAAAGAATATTATTACATGATTAACCTCACTCCATGTAAACTAAAATTAGCCCATAAGTTAAACTTGCTTGCATTTCCACAAATTTACATATTTCTCCCAGCTGCAATAAATATTTTCTCCTAATTTTCTATATTTTCCACCATTCGTTCATTTCCCTGCATAGTACCTTCTTATACACATCTTACAGAAGAGATTTGTTATAGAAGTTTTAATAAATTTATGGTGAAACAGATAACATATTGGACTTTATGTTAGGGAATCTAGGTGGTAGTACAGTTTTACTACAGATCAGGTAGTAATAGTATCAGTAGTATAATAGCTGGCAACTCAATTAATAAAAATATATATTACATAAAATTGATACGATGGAGATTAAATTTGCACACAGTCTCACAAATATTGACCAAACCCATGCTCTCTCTAATCCAGGTTTCATGAAGCCACCTTTTATATTAGTTGAGATTTGTCAGTGTGCTAGGGTCTTGCATTGTTTCCTGTCAATCAGGTGAAACTGTTTTACCTTTCAATAGCAAGCAAATTTTGAGGTGCTTTTGATTTACAGAGTACTTCAAAACAACCCTGTGAATGAAGTCATACCAATACCATCACCATTTAAAAAATAAATCAACTAAAGCTTAGAGAGTGATTAGATATGATTTACACGAAGTCACATGGAATGTAAACATCTGAGTCAAAGTTTGAATCTAGATCTTCTGAACGTAACATCCTTTCACTCCCTGTGCTTCCTCAACTTTAAAAAAAGATGTCTAATGTTTTCTAGTTATTATCTAAAAGAATCCTTGATATCAAGGTGGGTACTTGCTCTCTAGTAGTAGAAGAACAGAACCCAAGCACCATTTTTAATCTTGTGTGACTCTTGTCTGTATCATTCCAGAAAGGATATATATCAAATGAAGAAAGAAAATAATTATTCTACATTAACTGTCATTACTGCAATACCATTTTCTCATTGAATTAGTGGAAGAAATTACATCAGCTCAAGCTTAGTATATTGTGGATACTGCATTTAAGCCTCAGTGAGAGTATCTTTATCCTATTTCTTATTCACTTTGTTGGAGCACCATGACAGTGAGCAAAATTTCTTGGGTTTGAGTACTATCCAAATGGAAAAAAAAAATGGAAAGGGCAAACAAATTATTGTTCAGTAACTATAATTACTAATCTACTCGAATTTTTCTGCCATTTACTGGCTATGTGACCTTGGATATGACATTTTAATTTTTGAGAGATGATTGCTTCCTCTATAAAATGAGATTGGACTTTTCAGCCTCTAACATCTACAGTCGTACATCTATGATTCTATGATCTCTTTGAAAACAAATTAGGGTCACTTTTTCAAGGCCATAGTGAAGTAGTTGAACATTTTTATGCTATTTCTAAGCTAATTTTTTTCTATTTCTTTATCAAGTTATTTTTACTGTAGCTATTGATGTTATATTTAATAACAATTAATATAAATTATTAATATTTATTAATATATTATATAATATATTGATAATTATCAATATAAATTAATTAATACAAAATAATTAATTAATAACATTTTATTATAATTTAATAAAAGAAGAGAAGTCACATATAAATGGGCTATTGGGTCACTGTTGGGTCATCATGAAATTATAAAAATATGTATTAAAATGATGAACTTTCCAAATATTCAAACCATTGTTATACCTAAAAATAGTATGTACATTTGACTTATATTAGTAAAATTAAAGAGATATTATTTTATGCCTCCTAAAGAGATATCATAAATTATGTACATGTATTTGTTACTTGAAGTGGTTTCATTTAGGGCTAATGATAAAGTACAGTTTATGAAATAGTAACACCTAGTAGGAATCTTCTGGTCTTACAATACAACACCTTATAACTTCAATTTCCTTGAGAGGGAGTAACTGAAAGCAATGTTGCATAATAATGGTGGCATATCATGGGATTAGAGACTTAGAGCTGAAGAGAAGTTTAGAAATCATCTAGTCAATCACATGCAATCCCTTCTTTATATAGATGGGCACTAAGGTCCGGTTAATGGACTTAACTCAGTCATCCAGGCTGCAAATTGCACCAACAAGGCAGATACATGTTCTCTGACTTCAGATCCTGAGCTCTAAATTTGTGATCAATTTCTTGTTGTGAATATTTGTAGAAGAATATACCAAAGGTTTGGGATGGTACAAATGGGAGCAGGGACGTTTTGTAGCTCTGCAGCTACCTATTATTATGTCATTTTAACAGATGTCTTTACTTTCAGTTACTTATAGCTTAAAAGAAAATTTATCTGCCAGTCAACAAATATTTTTTAAGTTACTAGCATGTGCCAGGCATTGTGCTAAGTACTGAGTATACATAAAAGCAAAAATAAAATAAAATAAAATAAAATAAAATAAAATAAAATAAAATAAACATTCCCTACTCTCAAGTAGCACACATTCTGATAGGGGAAATAATGTGAAAATAATTAGGAACATGAAAAGATATTTCAGAGGAATTTGAAGATAATCTACAAAGGAAAGGCATCTCTGGCTTGGAGAATGGATTGGGGAGGTAAACAGGAAAGACCTCCTCTATAGAAGGTAGTTGAAACTTAAGTTGAAACATAAAGGAAATCAGAAAAACTAAGAGATCAAGAAGGAGAACATTTCAGGTATAGGACTTTAAGCAGTAGTTTTAGGAGAGTATATGCACCAGGAATCCTAGAATTTGGGAAAATATTTGTACTGTGGAGATGAAATGGAGGTGGGAGGAGTAAAGGATAAGAACATTGGAAATGTAGGAGGAGGCCAAGTCATGAAGGTCTTTGAACACCAAACTGAAAATTTTATACTTAATGCTGGAAGCGATAGGTGCCTTTAGAGTTTATTGCAAAGGAAACATCAGTCCCAGGATGCTCCATTGTAGGGCTGTTGTTGACTCATTTCACTCATGTCCAACTTTTTGTGACTCTTCCTGGGGTTTTCTTGGCCATTTAGTGACTTGCTATTTCCGTCTCCAGTTTATTTTATAGATGAGGAAACTGAGTCAAATGGGGTTAAGTGACTTGCCCAGGATCACACAGCTGGTAAATTTCTGAGACCAGATTTGAACTCAGGAAGATGTCTTCCTGATTCCCAGCCCAGTGCTCTATCTACTGTGCCACCTGGCTGCCCCGTTTCATAATACACATAATAAAAAATTACTTTGTAATTAGAATGTCTCATGACAATAGCAAAATTAATGTGTAGGATCTGAAAATGCAAAGCAAGTCAAGTAATAAAAGAGGCATTAATGATGAACCTGCTTTGTGCAAGACACAATGCCAAGCACTGTCCCTCTGCTCTTTCTACTGGGGGAGGTTAGGATATGTTGTGGTTTAGGAGAAAAATCAGAAGTCCGAGGACCACACATTTTTAATTCTTCCTTCAAATTCATCCTTAGAGTGTCATTACATATTGATAAGGAATCCTCACATGGATAAGATCAAGACAGTACACAGCTATGATTGTCTTTAATGAAGTTTTAAAAGCCAAAAAAAGAAAGGGCTATGAAATAGTTGTTTTACAAAAAAAATGGAGTGTAATTCTAAAATCCTATACTGACTGCACAATTATTTCACTCTAAAGATGATTGGTTAAAAAAAAATAAGAATTAGTTTAAGTTGTACAGAAATTAGTTCTCAAAAATCTGTATAAAATTCAAGACACTGTCTTGAAGCTCATTGGATAGCTACAATAAAGGGACCTATATGCAGATTTAATATTAACACTTTAATTGGGCAAGAGAACAAGAATAGTCCACTGACCTTACTATGCAAAAGTTGAGATCGTATACTATTGATTATCTAATCAACTGAATACAATTCACTTGGTAGACCACCTCATTTCATTCCATACACCTTTGAAACCGGGATGATAAACATAAGATGAATGATAGCATCAAAAAATGATTGTAGATTCAGCTAGGTACCTTTTTGTTTAAAATCTGCTGATTCTGTGAAACCTTCATTAACATGAGTATTCTTAAAAAGACCTTGAAAAATGTCACTTTTCAGAAATTCTTGTATCTGTTCCAAACACTCATGATGAGTTCACACGCTGGAAACTTGCAATTCAATTTGCAGATTTTGAGTCGCTAGTTATTCTTGAAAAGGCATAAGCCATGTCATACTGTCTACTGTATGTTCACACAAACTTCCTAAAATACCACCCAGCATATTTATTTAAAAGGATAAGAAAAATGGATATTTTCATCTGCCATAATTCAGAGCAGAAAGCTTTTCTGCAGCACACTCTCTACATAATACAGCGCAGAGAATAGTGGAGACACCTAATTGCCACTTTCACCTATAAAGTTAAAAGAGGTCTGCTATAAAAATTACATGTCATCAATATGAATAGTGCTGTAAAAGCATCTGCACATGGCACCCTGCAATTTCATTTGGTCCTTATAATTACTAGTGGTAGCAATTTTATATTTATAGTATACAGAATGGATGAATGTTTTAGGGGGAAGGGATAAGACCAACTTTCCGCCCCTAGCCTGTACTTTTTTACGTTATTTTAATTAACTATATGTTTTTTCTCCCAAAGTATATTTAAATGAAAATTGTGCTTGTTAGAGACTAAATCATTGGGAATCAGCTATTGGTATAAGTTTTGATGGCAAAAATCATAGTTTCTTGAAGGGAAACCTATAACTTTTTACTTTAGAATGAGACAAGAATTCAAAGTAATTTCACTGTGTGAAGGATGAAAATCGTAAACATTAATCATCTTTGTGGTATGTTGCTGATTATATGTCAATGAGTTCAAAGATGACTTCTTTCATTACTTTGATGTTGTCTTAAAATGAACATTTTAAATTTCATATGCATTATTTATCAAACATTTCTTCCTCCTAAATGTGAGTTGATTTTTAATCCTGAAATTAGATTAGCTTTTTAAAAATTTTCCACATTTTTTATTTTTAAGTGATTTAAGTATGGCACAGAGACTTTCACATACAAATTTTAAAGGGTCTTAGAGGTAATGACATGTGGGTATATGAAATTACTTAGGCTTCATGAAAAGAGCAAATGTGATTAAAAATAAAAATTTGTTATGGAAAATCAGTTTCTGCTTTTCCTAAGGGTGATAGAGCATAAAGATTAATTCTCCAGTTATGACTAAATCAAATGTTAGGATGGTTAGTGACATCCCCAAATCTGTTCCACTGCAATTTTAGTGAATGATCACTTTGACTAAAATATTTTGAATTTAATTGACTAAAATATTGTGAGTTTAACTGCAAAGTATCCATTTTTAAAAGTCTAGTAGTAGTGGATCCAGAGCTGACCTCAGAGATAGGACTACATAGATTCAAGTTGCTTCTTTGACATATGCTTATTATGTAATCTTGGGTAAGTTTCCCTAAGTCTGTCAATGTTTAAAGAAACTCTTATGTGCACTGTGGACAATTCTGGCAGTATGATGGAGCTTAACCCTATTGTGGCTTGTTGCCTACATTCATGATGTAGAAATTTTGGAAGAAATTGCTAAATTTTACTTAGAGATTACTAAAAATAAAGTTTTTATTTTCCCCCTTTTGAGTACACAGATCCTTTGATACCTCCTCATGGATCTTTTATTTTGGGGAGGGGGGAGGCAGAATCTATTGACTCCTCTAAGAGCACAAGTTGTACTATGGTTCTTGGTCCACATTGATAAAGGGAATTTCCTTACATTAGTAAAATCATAGATATCAATCAAAAATGTACAACTAAAATTTTAATTAGCCTAAAAAAATTGCACAATGATGGCAATAACGACTATAATATATGGCTCCAAGTCCATTTGCATAAAACTGTTTAGTGGACATTGATTACTCAATTTTCTAAATCTGTGGAAGGGGTGGAGCTGGAAAGAGCTTGAGAGAAAAGAGATAGACTTACAGCTTTGTGTGCGTGTGTGTGTGTGTGTGTGTGTGTGTGTTCATCCTTCATTGCTGAAGAAGACCATGCCATCAGAGAAATGATGACATGACTTGCACTTGACTTTGTTTTGAGGGAGGAAGGGCTGTGCAGGTCACCAGTCTCACTTCTCCTCCAGAGCCATCTGAATCCAGTGACCAAATATTCCTCAGGATGCCTGGAGATGACCCAGGATGAGGCAATTGGGGTGAAGTGACTTGTCTAAGGTCATGCAACTAGTGAGTGTCAAGTGTCTGAGGTAAGATTTGAACTCAGGTCCTCCTGACTCCTGTTCTGGTGCTCTATCTGCTACACCACCTAGCTGCCCCACTGCACTGCATAGAATGCTGTTAAACAGCTTTATAAAAGAAAACATGAGTTCCACACTCTCTTGAGGCCCTGAAGGGACAGCAAGATTCTAGATGTCTGTAAGGCAAGAAGTGGGTACCTCAATCAAATCCTAATCTCCAGTTTAATAACTGGAGTCTTGGAGGAATTTCCCTTGTGAGATTTGGGACTTTCTCAGTGGTTGTTTGCACAGCACCTGACCCTTAGTAGGTGTTTAATAAATGTTTATTGAATTCAATACCTCATGCTCCATATTGTCTGGTACATCTTATCTGTACGCTTTCTCCAGTTTATATTTACTGTCAGTTTGGATGCAGCTGTTAGGTGTCATGGTAGATAAGGCTAGAGTCAGGAAGATTTTCCTCCTGAGCTCAAATCTGGCCTCTGATACTTACTAGCTATGTGACCCTGGACACATCACCTGACCCAATTTACCTCAGTTTCCTCATCTGTACAATGGCAAAGGAAATGGCAAACCACTCTAATATTTTTCCCCAAGAAAACCCAAATAATATCGCAAAGAGTCAGACATGACTAAAAAAAACTGATTGACTGACTAATTTATTTCTTATTTGTTATATGTGATCAGTGTGTTTGTTGTGGAATTGCCATTTGGTGGGAAAGGAGTCAAGCCTTATTTCAAACCGCAAACTATGAAAAATCAGATTGGCATACATTTGCTAAAGGATATTACCTAAAAGGATGATTGTAAATACACTAAAGTGCCATTTAATTTCAAATTTGTTGACTCTCTGTAACCTTAAAAATGTCAATTTTGGATATATAACTTGGGTTACACTTAGAAGACCTGTATTTAATTTCTGTGGGTCATATCTCCATTGTTTGCAGTTGCTCATATCCATTTTGTTTGTTTCTCACTAAGCTTCAGTGTCTAGAAACTTTGTCGCTGTCCCAGACAATGACTGATAGCAAAGAGCTCTAAGTCAACACACCTAAACAAAATCAGCTGAATTAAAACCAGGAAGAATGCTATTAAGCTAATGCAAAATCATTCTTTTACTTGCTTGTCCCAGAAAACACACATCATCCAATATTTCTTGCAACTCTCCATTTCTTATGACCCTTTTTATCCACCCAAAATAACTTTAGGGCATTCTACTGAAGAAACCTTGTCAGAGTCACATGTAAGCCAGACTATTTAACTAACTACATCCCCAAGATTACTGACACACAAATGTTGCTACATAGGAATTAAAACAAAAGAGAGGGAATCAAGGTCATTGTTCTTAACTTCCCTAACCTATATTCACATTTTTATTATGTTTGTCAGGACAAAAGCAAACAAAATCCTGGGTTTTCTGTTATATTTTGGTTAGCTCTAATATTTCTTTCTCCCTATTTATCAGTTACTCCATTTGATACTGAAGCAAAGCTAGGGAGCAGTATATATAAACATTATCACCCTTATTATTAAAAATGAAAATAAAGTGACTAGAGGGGAAATTGCCTGCCTAAGATCCCTCAGCTTTCTGTCTCGTTTTTAGTAGCAAACCAAACACTATCCCCCTATAGTAATGTTATGTTAACATACAGAAGGAAACAAAATGGAGAAGACTGTTTGGATACCTACTAAGTTCATGTACATGCATCCATTGAGTAGGGAAGATGAACACAATTGAATGACTTTTCAAAATTATTTTTAAAATACTTAACAGAACTAACAGAAGACGTATTATATTGGATAGAGAACCAGTCTTTTGTTTATGAAGACCTGAGTTCAAGTGCTACCTTCAACTTGTCAAGAACTTGTCTCTGATTTTGTTTAAGTGAGCCTGCTTGTGATTTGTTTAATGGAGTTGGTTTGTAGGAAGCCTAGCAGTGAGAAGGCTTGGGGATGGTATTGTCCTTTGCATTGTTATTGAGTATAGATTTTTGTTACTATGATGGATTTGGTTTTCTGGTGTCTGAATAAATGTTTTGGTTCTGTCTTCCATGTGGAGAGTCTGTTACATATCATGGTTCAGAACTGGTCTGAGATGTGCATGGCCATCCTAGGCTGTGTGAATAACATGTTGGTGCTACACCATGGGAAAATCATTTAAAACTTTAGTATTATTGGAACATTTCTAAGACTGAGTTAAACAGAATTTGTTCTGAACCAGTAGAAAGGGTTTCCATACTGGAGTTCCCCAACCCAGATAAAATATGCATTCTTCACTACCCCCAAATAAATCAATAAACATTTAATAAATTGCATATATCATACATTATATTAGATATATATTTTATATAGATTCACATGTGCACACACATAGTTGTCCTTGTTGTTCAGTCATGTGCAGATCTTTGTAAATTTTGGGGTTTTCTTGGCAAAGATATTGAAATGATTTGCCGTTTCTTTCCCAGATCATTGTGTAGATGAGGAAATTAAGGCAAATTGGGTTAAGTGACTTGCCCAGGCTCACAAAAATAGTAAGTTTCTGGGGATATATTTGACCTTGTGTCTTCCTGACTCCAAGTCTGGCTACTCTGTCCCCTGTACTATGTAGATGCCCCAACTGTATGTGCACACACACATACATGCACATGTATGTAAATATATATACATATATATGCATGTGTGTCTATATATCTCTATATTTAGTGTGTGTCCCAAAATCTTAGCCTTTTTAAATCTTAAACATCGAAGCTTCAAACTGAACCTAGACTTTTGGAATATGCGGTATCATCAATCATCATGATCATCAGTACAATTTACATTTATAGAGTAGTTTAGCTTCACAAAGGCTTTCCTTACAATTCTGTGAGGTGGGATCAACAATTATTATTATTTTCATTTGGAAAAGATTGTCTTCATTTGGAAGAAGTTGAGTATCAAAGAAAGCAAGTGACTTGAGAAATAGCAAGGTGTAATGGATAGCATGCTGGATCTGAAGTCATAAAAACTTATTTCGGCTCCTGTCTGTTAGACTTACAATCTGTGTGGCCATGAATAAATCTGTTAGCCTCTAGGAAGTTAACCTCGTCCATAAAACGACTATGGACAGCTCTTCCCTTGCTATTAATTCTATCTTCTGTAAAGGAAGGACTTCAAGTAGATCACATTTAAGTTATCCTTCCATGCTAAAATGATATACCACTTAAGTCCGAGTATCTTACCAAAATTTCTTATATATTCTTGTATAATAGTTGAGCACTTTGAAGTACGTAACTGAGATTGAGTAACTTAGTTAATAGTAATCTGCAGTTGTACATCAGAGGACATGAATACAAGTCCTGCCTTTGACACATATAAATTCCATGATGATGAGTGCATCCTTTAAACTTTCATTGCCCTAGATAATGCTCTAAGACTCTAAATCGCAAATAACTTAAATAATTCATTAAAAATAAATGGAAATCAATATTTGCATTGATGGAAAGAGTTTCCTTAATTGGACTTCCTAGACTCATGAACAATTCAAGTAAAAAATAAATAAACAAATCGAGAGAATAGACAGATAGCTAAACGAATGGATGAATGAACATCTCATCATCATGTAATTTTTTTTTAAGCTTTACAAAATTATTTCTACTCAAAAAACAACTACGTTGGGTTAGTATTATTGTGGCCTTTTTATACATGTGGAAAGTGAAAACATAACTTATTTGCTCAGAGTAACCCATCTACTAAGTGTCAGAACCAGGAAACAAACTCATATGTCTTAATATTCAATGCTACAAGTTATACTTTTAGTTTACCAAAAACTATCTCCATAATGCTATAATAAAGTAATTTTACCATCATAAAGATTTTATGAAGACACCAAATTAACTTTAAATTAAATAGGGATAAAAGGACCGCAAACACTGACAATCAGCTGTGTTCAAAGCTTTCTATGCATGTGTGTGTGTTCAACATGGTATTTAATTAAAAGTATATTATTAATTTAGACATTTGACAAGCATTTTTTAAGCCTCCATTATTTTTACTTTTATTTCTCCAGCATCTAGTATAGCTCAACATCATACTAGGTGTTGAAGCTATAAAGGTCAAATTGAAATAGCCTCTGCCCTCAAGTAACTTATATTTTATTGGTGGATGAGCATAGGGGGAAACAACATGTACATGAATAAAGAAATATAAAATAAAAAGTAAATGCAAAATAATTTAAGAGTGAGGGTTGGAAGGGAAAATAGCAATCAATTTTTATTAATTATCTTATTTTAATTTTTAAAAGACTTCTTTAAAATTTTATGAATGTCACCATTAGATGAGGATCTAATTAAATCAAGGCAAAGCACAATTTTAACTTCTTTTGGAAGGGAAGGTATTCTAGGAAACCTGCCCTGGTTTTTAGATTGCAAGAATTCTCCTAGAAAAACCTTTATTTCTACAGACAAATCAGCTTAAAACTGTATCAATGGTGAGTTTCCCTGGCCATTCCCTGTAGGAAATCCAGGCTGACAGAGAGCAAATAATACTATTATTTGTGTTTTTCACTTAAATGGCAGCATTAATCTTATTCTACGGAATAGGTCCATGGAAAGAATTATACTGTATTGTCATGTACCTTTCATCTCTGAAATGATTGAATGCCTTTAAACATATAAGTGACCACTACTACTAAATCATAATAGACATAAGAATAACAGAAGGCAGAGAAAGGGGTTATACTATAATTCTGATTGTTCAGAAATTCGAAAAAGTTGAATATTGACTACTCGAGCTGAAGGCAACCCTTCCCCACCCTACCCCTTCTTGCTCTTATCTTTTGGATTCATAACTAAAAATTTTGTACTTTGAGAGTAAAAATGTGATTATTTGGTCATCTAAGTCTTAGTGTATCCCTTTATATCTTAGGTTCTTAATCATTTTATGTATGTCATAGACAGTTTTGGCAGCGTGGTGAACCCCTTCTCAGAAAAAAATAATGATTTTAATCATTGAAGGAATTGATAAACTTAAGTTTGAGATTAAGGATAATTTTTTTAATGTATTTTTTTTTCACATCCAAGATCACAGACCTTCTGAAATCTACTCATGAACAACTTTGGAGGGTACAAGGGAAAATCTGTGGACCCCAGTTTAAGAACCATTTCTTATTTAATGAAGTTGCCATCTTGCTGGATGAATTCGTGGATACAGAACTATTTGACAATGTAGATCTAGGATTCTGATGAGGTTAAATGCCTTGTCCACAGTCACAAAAGTAGAGTGAGAAGCTCTCAGAGGCAGGACTCAAATACATAGCTTCCTGGCACCAAGGTCTCTGAAAATGCATTATTTTGAGTAAGACTAGGGAAAGATGATTGTGTGTGTGTGTGTGTGTGTGTGTGTGTGTGTGTGTGTGTGTGTGTGGAAGGGGGTGTTTAAAACTAAAGAATTGCAAGGAAATTCAAACAATTTTTAAAGCTTCTTTTCAGTTACAAGCAGAATGTGAGGGGCAGGACTGGGGGAGAGGGAAGTAATTAGGAAAGGAACTAGAGAAAAGATTTTTAAATTTTTTGTTCTTTTGTTTTTTAATGCTTGTTCAATTAAATGGTGTTTATGATGATGATATATTATAGAAAAGAAAATGCATTTTACAAGGATAAAGCCCATGATATTTTTAGGGACTTGTCCATCTGCTCTATAGTCAAAATACAATGTTTGCTAAAATATGTGTATTGCTAGCTGAGTCTATTAAAAATACCAAAATAAAAATAACCAAGCACCCAGATGTCCTAAATTCTACTTTTTTTTATTTTTCCAAAGGCTCAGATGGGTGAACAGATTTTTGGAAAAGGAAGAGAAAGAGGTTGTATTATGTTTTCAAATAAATATCTATGGAAAAGAAATCAATATTTCTTCCTTTTCATAAATAGTAACTTTTATACCAATAATTATATAAAGTAAATTCACATTACATGAATAATACACATTATATAACATATGGATCCAAAGTCATTTTCTATCTTCATTAGAAATTGACATTTCACTAAATCAATAATAAAGAAGGAAAAGTATGCACAAAATAGAGGAGGAAATAACATTTTAAAATACAAAATGGAAAAAAGAGGTACAGAAATTCACTGAATAAAATAACTCCTTAAAAAGCAGAATTGGCAAAACAGAAAAAGAAGCATAAAGGTTAGCTAAAGGAAATAACTCCTTAAAAATTAGAATCAGGCAATTAAAAGCTAATAACTCCATTAGACATCCAAAAACAATAAGACAAAGCCAAAAGTATAAAATAATGGAAGAAAATATGAAATATATCATTGTAAAAGACAATTGACATGGAAAATATATCAAGGAGAAATAATTTAAAAATTATTGGACTAACTGAAAGCCATGGCGAGAGAATATCATTCTGTCATACCTAAGTTTTTTCTTCACATCTAACATAGTTTCTTACACACATAGTTAGTCATCTTACACAACTCTACTACTCCTACTTCTACTATTTCTACTAGTACCTCTGCTGTAATTATTATAAAAATAACAAGCATTTTTATACTTAAAGTTGAGAAATCATTTTGCATATTTCATCTAACTATCCTTACCAAAATCTTGTGAGGTAGATATTATTACTTTCACTTTATAGATCAAGAAACTAAGACTGAAAAATATTAAATGATTTGCCTAGAGTCACATTATTAGCATGCTACTAAAAAATCTAGTGATTCAAATTCAAGTTTTCCTGATTCCAGAACCATATTCACCACACGATCTACCAGCCACTTTTATATATTCTAGGATGAAGCTATT
The DNA here is from genome assembly GCA_023548195.1 of Bettongia penicillata ogilbyi. NCBI lineage: Eukaryota > Metazoa > Chordata > Mammalia > Diprotodontia > Potoroidae > Bettongia > Bettongia penicillata. Next base: position 2,022,360 of record JAJHZJ010000747.1, on the reverse strand, counting down.
CCTGGAACACAAATGTCATTTTAAGTATACCTGCTCTTATATTGTTTTTTTTTTCCCCACAAGCTTGGGATGCTCAGATCCATTTATTATCACCTTAGTTTCCATGATTTGATTCAATATTCAGCTCAAATCATACATTCCTCAGGAATCCTTTTTGATCTGCTCACATATTAATGCCTTCCTCACAAAAATTCCTTCCATCCCTTCATACCTGTGAATGTGCTTTGTAATTTAAATATTATCTACCCCATTAGAATACTTGGATGGTTATTATTTTTCAAATTAATTAATAAGATTTTCAAAAATTTATTTATTTTTATTTTTCAACGTTTATAAGATTGAGTTTTAAATTTCCCTCCTCCCTTCCCAAGATGGAATGATATAGCTTATATATGTACAATCATTTTAAGTGTATTTCCACATTGGGTGTGTGTGTTCATCCTTCATTGCCAAAGAAGACCATGCCATCGGAGAAATGATGACATTCATGCACTTGACTTTGCTCTTGAGTGAGGGAGGGCTGTGCAGGTGACCAGCCTCACTTCTCCTCCAGAGCCATCTGAAGCCAGTGACCAGATATTCATCAGGATGACTGGAGATGACCCAGAACAAAAGGGAAAAGCCACAAGAAAGGAAAAAAAAAAGAGAAAATAGTACACTTCATTCTGCATTCAAACTCCATAGTTCATTTTCTGGATGTGGATAACATTTTCCATCATGAGTCTTTTCAAATTGACTTAGAATATTGCATTGCTGAAAAGAGCTAAGTCTATCAAGGTTGGTCTTCACACAGTGTTGCTGTTACTGTGTACAATGTTCTCCAGGTTCCACTTAGTTCAGTTAGCATCAGTTTATATGCAAGTCTTTTCCCAGTTTTTCTGTCTGGAAATCTGCTGGCTCATCATTTTGTATAGCATAACAGTTATTCATTACATTTGTATGCCACAACTTGTTCAGCCATTCCCAAATTAATGGGCCTCACTCCAATTTCCAATTCTTTGCCACCACAGAAAGAACTGCTATAAATATTTTTGTGTATGTGGGTCCTTTTCCCATTTTTATAATCTCTTTGGGATAGAGACCTAGTAATGGTATTGCTGGATTAAAGGGAATGCACAGTTTTATAGTCCTTTGGGCATAGTTCCAAATTGTTTTCCAGAATGGTTGGATCAGTTCACAACTCCATCAACAATGCATGCATTAGTGTTCCAATTTTCCCACCTCCTTTTCCTATTTTGTCATTTTAGTGAGTCTGATAGGTGTTATGTGGTACCTCAGAGTTGTCTTAATTTGCACTTCTCTTTTCAGTAGAGATTGAGAGCATTTTTTCATATTGCTCTGGATAGCTTTAATTTCTTCATCTGAAAACTTTCTGCTTTTGTCCTTTGACCCTTTATCAACTGGGGAATGAAGTGCATTCTTACAAATTCTACTCTTCTCTTGTTGGGTTTGTCCTTCACTCTCGAAGAGGACCATGACATCAAGATGATGACATGACTTGCAGTTGACTTTGACTTGAGTGAGGGAGGGCTGTGCAAGGTCATAAACCTCACCTTCTTCTCCTGAGCCATCTGGGTGCAGTGGCCTGATATTCATCAGGATGACTAGAGATAGACCAGGATGCTATGGGAGACCCTGGCCCTTTCAGGCAAAGGTCTTATCACATTCTCACTTTGAGTGAGATATATCCATTCAATGAATAGGCTTCTTTAGTTACTCAAGGAATGGCCCCTTTCATCAAAAAAAAAAAAAAAAAAATTTAAAAATTATTGGAGGGGAAAACCTTCAGGCTTCCTGGCTAAGAGAGAAACAATTACTATTTAGTAATTACATTCACTCTGTGCTAGTTGGGTGACTCAGTTCTCTATATGTTTTACAAATGAGGCCTTTATCAGAGACACTGGCTGGAATTCCCACACCAACCCCTCCCTGCCTCCCAGCTTTCTCCGTTCTTTTCAATCTTGATTGCATTGTCTTTTTTTGTGCAAAACCTTTTTAATTTAAAGTAATGGAAATTATCCATTTTGCATTTCATAATGTTTTCTGTCTCCTTTGGTCTCAAATTCTTCCCTTCTCCAGAGATATGAAGGTAAACTATTCCTTGCTCTCCTAATTTGCTTATAGTCTCACACTTATGTTAAATTGTGGACCTATTTTGACCTTATCATAGTATAATGGTGTAAGATGTTGGTCTATAGGGTGGCTATTATTGCTGCATTTATTTATATCTCTAGTATTTACCATGTTGTATGGCACATAGTAAGGGCTAAATGAATGAATACCCAATGAAAAACTGACTGATTTACTCTGTGAGAATTCAGTATTTGCAAATAATCTAAAAGGCCTATATTAAAAAGGTTTTATTTACAACGGCCCTAAATTATTCTTTGCATTTGAACTCAGCCCATCTAACTACAAACATTCAGCCTTTGAAATTTTGGTTTTCTTTGTAGCGGTTCTTTAAGTCATGTCTGACTCTTAGTGACCCCACGGACCATAACATGCCACTACTCTTCATTGGATTTTCTTTGCAAAGATACTGAAATGGCTTGTCATTTCCTTTTTCAATGGATTAAAGCAAACAGAGGTTAAACGATTTGACTAGGGTCACACAGATAGTCAGTTTCTGAGACTGGATTTAAACTCAAGTCTTCCAGACTCCAGACCCAGCATTCTATCCAGCGAACCATTTAGTGGTCCTGTTATTTGTTTAGGAAACCACAAAAAAACCTTTTATTTATCTGATATCCAAATAATCTTTCTGGTGATATTATTCAAGCAGGTAGATTTTATTTGGTATTATTGTGCGGTGGAAGTTATACTTAATAAAATTGACCCTGACATATTACAAAATCCTGAAATAACTTTTGAATCTTCAAAAAGTGATTAAATAATATGAAATATAATTTTGACATTGAATTTTCAACGTTCTAATTTCTAATATTGATGTTCTAAGTATGGTACAAACAGCAACTATCAGTTTATTAGTATATTTAAAGAAATATATATTTCTTACTGAGAAGAAAATATATAAATGAAAGCATTTTATTATAATTCCTTTGTTGAATAAAGGAAACATATAAAAATAATTTATCAAAGAGCACTGTTTTGCCTACAGCTTCTAATTGCATTTCCTTGAATCTCACATGTGCTACATAACTTAATGAAGTAGAAATTAATAGCTCCAAATTTTCATTTTGTATTGTGGAAACTAATAAGGTACAGACCATGAATGGGAACCATCTCAAATCAAAAGTATCAAATTTCTTTTTGTTCCCACTCAGTGTAAAAATCAAACATTTCAAGGCGGTAGTAACTTAATTTAACTTGCAGATTCTATTTCACTGTCACATTCAATATATTCTTTAGTTTTCTTTTTCATTTTCTATTTCAGTATCTTAAAACAAACAGAAATGAACTCTCATTACAGGAAAAAAGTCCCATTTATATTTATATCAACAGAAATATAGGTTTTGAAATGCGAGGGAATACAGTTAAATGTCCCTCTGAAGTACTTCTCAAGTTCCGAGTAACTGAGCTCAGTGAAATGAGTATACTTGAAGTTGTCTGATATCTAAATGGACATGGCAATGTACTTGGATTTTAACCTTAGAAGGAATGTTCTTTCCCTTTTCTAAACTTGATACTTCTGGTATTGAATGCTAGAAATAACAAAATCATCAACTATTTATTAAATACCCACACACAAACCTATATGTGCACATGTACATATGTACCCTATATAGCCATATACATGAACACATATATCTATATACATATGCATTCACACATACATAACAATAAAAGCATGCATACATACAAGACATTGTAGTGGAAGTGATTATGGGACCAGCCTTATAATAAAGAAGACTTGGTCAAAACCCAATCCGTGACACATACTAGTTGGGGGATCATAGACAGGTCACTCAGTCTCTAAGCATCGAAGGCACCAAATATTAGACTGTAAATTGTAAATGAATCTGCATTACTGGAGGAAGTTCTCACATCTAGAATTCCATAGATTCATGAAGTCACAGTCTGAACAATTACAGCCAGAAAAGAAACAAAACAAAAATGCTACGTACAAACAAACTCCCACATATATGATCCAATAATACTGTATTTTTCTTTTGATTGTATTTTGTCTATATATTATAATCAGAATTTTATTTAGTCTATTCAAGTTAAACCTAATGCATGTGCGATTTTATATAAGATATTGTGTATTAAATAAGGCAGCAGTTTCCTTCTAGATACTGAGTGATAAGCAGAAACATGAGGCATTATGTTCTCCTCTGGTCCTTGTATTATATTCTTCTTAACTATCTCCAAATTTCCTTCAGTTCGCTGTTGCCCTCCGGTGACATGTGGGTAATCTATATATTTCTAGAGCTGAGGTAGCAATGGACAACCGTTACAAACTATGACTAAGGGGCAGGCATTGTGAGAATTTGTTTGTTTGCCTTGTAAACGTAATCCAACCTTGCCCTTTCCTTATTCAGAATCTCCTCTATATCCATATATTCCTTCTATACCTTGCTCTTTTGGTCTTTCAACACTAATTACTCTTCTGCCTATATTCCTTCCTTTTCTCTAAATGTGGTAAATGTTTATCTGACTTTTGGTTTTCATGCTATGATCTTTTGAAGGGGATATCTATAATTTCACATTCTGCACAAGTTCTATTCCATTTCCAACAGCAGATTTAAACAAATAATCATAGGAAAAATTGTAATGTGTTACAACAGAATTCATGGATGGGGCTTTTCTGATGTTTATCAGCATTAACTTATAAATTATAGTTTCTTATTCTCTGTGTTTTGCATCATTGTAACTGATATATATATATTATACATATATATATATATATATATATATAAATTGTATATTCTATCTCATATAAGAAGGCAAAGATAACTATCCCAAGTTATGGATCTAGATGAATCCTATATGTTAGTAAATGAATGACATCAATGAAATTACTTGAAACACAGCAATAGGTTTATGTACAGAAATGTCATATCCTCTGGCCCCTAAAAATATATAATCTTTATATCACATCATAGATTTAGAACTGGAAGGGTATTTCAAGAGACTCAAGTTCAGTCTCCTTATTTTATAAATGAGGAAATTGAAACACAAAGATTTAAGTGAATTGCCCAAGATCACACAGGTACTAAGAGACAGAGCCAGGATTTGATCCGAGGTCCCTGGAATTCCTGTGCTATGTTGTATCTACCCATAAATTTCATTACACAGACACTCAGGAGGCCAGAAGCTAGAAATGGTCAGGAAACTGAATGAAATTGAATGACCACAGGCTATTTCATGACATTTTAGAGCAGATTCACAACCAAGCGTTTTTTGTACCTAGAGCAAATGGCATAAAACCAGCCTTCAGCTGGAAGACATGGGTATGATTGTACCCGGAGGGTCAGAGACATTGGGAAAGCAGAATGAGGCCTCTCATAAGGATCTGCAAACACAAAGCAGACGAAATAAGCAGACCACGCCAGCTCATCACCTGATTGCTTCTTATTTTCGTTAGTTATCCTTGCTAGCTAGGTGCTAGCCTCTGGGGTTCTCCGAAGGACTCAGAGTGACTGAGTGGTGAAATAAATGAATGAAAGAAACATTTGATGGTTATTACATCACAACATTTGTGCTAAGTGCAAAGGAATTAATTAGAAAAAGGAGGAACTCGCACTGTAATTGGGAGAAAAGTCACATGTAAGTGAGTTCAGTAACGGGGCAATTGGCAAGGCATATAATAAAGCCTAGGGGTACAGTAGCAGGTCAGATGTTGGTGCCCACAAATATGGATGGAGGTTTTATTAGCAAGGCAGATGGGAAGCTCTAGAGGACCGCAGGGTGCAGTGCTATGGCAGGTTGTAAATCTTAGTAGTCCTGCATTTTAGTGGAAGGGCAAGCATTGATGATACACAGTTCATACAAGATGTATGGGCATGCATGCTACTCTTCCTGTCTGACTGTCTTCAGTGAAGACTGAGTGATTGTGGATTGAGAGGAGGCAGAAGCACACAGAAAGAGGACGGCCCACTAGCACTGTCCCTACAAGTTGCTGCCCTCTAGATGTGGCATCCTGGTTAAACCACAGCTAATTGGCACCACCACAACATTCTGGTTATATCACTTTAGTTATAGTTCTAGTTTATAATGTTTAAAGATGTGCCACAGAGCAAAAAGTGAAATTATAGGATGACATAAGCAGAGAGGCCAGTTCTTTAGGAGAAACTTCTGTACTGCGTCATTAATAATAGAACACATTGTGTTAATTCTGGCAGTGTTGAGTTAGCATTTTAGCCATGGTGAACCTCTCAGGCCCCAAATCATCTGGACTCAAGACAAATGAATATATTCATTAACCAAATATTATTGTGGGACATTTGGTATACATAATGTACAAAGAGAACAGTTATTAATATTTGAAAAGAGCCATTCTTATGAATACGTTACTAGCATACTATATAGCATTTGCTTTGTGTTTTTATGGAGAATTAAAGGGCACCTCCAACAATAGCATCCCCTCTTCTTTCATCCCATAGTGTTACTTCTAGATTTCTATAGTCATTAACCCACAAACACGTATTAGACAGCTCCATTTTACAGATCACTATCTTAAGGAGGAGATAAAATGTTTAAGAGAGTGTCATATTTCTTAGCAAACTTAGATCCTAGGAAGACAAAGACAGAGATAGTTATATTACATTGTGCTTAATTGTTAGTGTACTGGGGAGGTTAAAAAAGGGAGATGAAATTTAAGGAAAGTCATCACAAGCAGGTAAAATCAGGAAGGAAAACTCAGAGAAGATGGCGTTTGGGTTGGACTTTAAAGGGTGAGTAAAGAATCAGGAAATGAAACACAGGAGTTAGACATTTAGGTATAGAGGAAGAGAGGGAATGAAGATGTGGAGATATGACATTATGGAAAGGGGGAGGGAAGGGAGGATTTATGAAATGCCTACTTTGTATGGACTAGGCACTGTGGTAAATATTTTACAATTATCTCACTTGATCCTTACAACCCTGGGAAGCAAGTGCTATTGAGATATTCATTTTAAGTTCAAGAAACTGAGGTAGGGGTTAAGTGACTTGCCCAAGGTCACACAGCTAGTAAGCATCAGGTGAAAATTGAACTCAAGCCTTTCCAAATGCAAGCCCATCACTTTAACTATTGTTCTACTTAGCTTCCAAGGCCTGTTTTCATTTTGTTTGGCTTTGTTGGGGAGAAGGAGGGGAAGTTAGTCTAGACAAAATATAGAGGTCATAGAAGAAATAGGGCTAGGAAGATAGGAAGTTTCTAGAGGCTGGTGACTTTGCACAGCCCTCCCTCCCTCAATACAAAGTCAAGTGCAAGTCACATCATCATATTGCTAATGGCATAGTCTTCTTTGGCAACAAAGGACGAACGCACAAGATCATCAAGGAGTTTGAATACCAGGTAGAAGAGTTTTAATTTTATCTAGGAGACAACAGAGAACTGGAAAAATTAGAGTCATGATATGATTGAATCTGCAACTAAGAAAAACTGCGTTGACAGCAATATAAAGGAAGGATTGGATGAAGCAAAACACAGAAACTGGAAACCCACTTAAGAAGCTTTCACAGTAATCCAGGCAGTTAATAATCATGGTCTGCACTAGGATTGACTACCTGGAATAAAGAAGAAATAGACCTGAGAAATGTTGTAGAGGTAACTCATTATATTTGAAAGTTGAAGGAACAGAAAATTTGACATATAGCCCCCAAGATTACAAATGTGGAAGGCCAGCTAAATCGTGAGACCATAGACAGAAGCAGTGAAATCAGAAAGAAGAGCACACTGAAAGGGAAAGATAATGGGTTCATATTTAGATGCATGTGAAGTAAAAGAAAACCACTAAAATGAATTCATGTAGCCTGCTATTGGCAATAATTGGGAGAACAGAGACATATCAGGGAACTAGCTACTTAGGTTACTACTAAGTTTCACTAATATAATTGAGTATTTCAAGGTATCACTGCTTTTTAAAGGTTTGAAAGATCTTTGAAATAATGCTACTTATCTCTATAGAGAAAATAATTCCAAAAATGAGCACAGATAATTATACAGTCTCAAAGTTGAACTGCCTTGACTAAGCACAATTTTTATGACTATTCAGCTAAAGCTTCCTTTAATCAGTATGCAGGTCCAACATCTAATTTTGAGGTTATTGGTGTCAATTACTTCTATGGATCTGTGATGGCACAGATGTAAGCATTCCGATCAATGGTATAAAACTCTTTGTGTAAAATTCATCCTCCACAAGTAATCCTAGAATATCTACACAATGTATTCAAGGTCTTCTTCTGGACCTTTGAATAATTCATAGAAACGATGCAATATACAACAAAGCGTTTTCATCTCAGATCTCTTTTCTGACCAGATCAGTGCATTTTTTATTAAACATTTCTAGGATTTACTTTTATAAGACAATTATGAGGCTGACCACATGGAACTGGGCTGCCCTAAAATTGGAGGGACTTTTAAGTTCCAAATGAAATCATAGTAAGCAAAGGATGAGCAGCTGGGTGGCATAGTGGATAGAACACTTGGAATTAGGGATACTTATCTTCCTGAGTTCAAATCCAACCTCGGAAACTTACTGTTTGACACTGTGGAAGTCACTCCTGTTTGCCTCAGTTTCCTTACCTGTAAAGTGAGGTGGAGAAACAAAGGGCACACCACTCCAGTGTCTTTGCCAAGAAAACCCCAATGATGTCATAAGGAGTTAGACACAGCTGAAACAACATAAAAGTAAAGGACAACAATAGGTCTGCATGTGCTGTTCTCCTTCTAATGAATATGGGTCGGCATGTGCTCCCTTCAGTTTTTCTGCCATTTCTGAACTTTGAGGTTGTTAAGACAGACCATGTTTGACTATTTACATTAAGGAGAAAAACTCTGTTCCATTTTGATGCAATAAAGGAATTTTAAACACATAATAATCATCCACTGTTACAAAAACACATTATGAGAACAAATACTCTCAGTTTCAAATGCCCTTACCCTTACTAGGAAAAGACACATTCAATATCTTCATAGAAGTAGCTGGCAACCAAAATTATTTACCTGGGGGGAGGAAGGAGTTTCTTATCATTGGTTTCTAGCTGCTTCTATGATTGTCAATTCCTGGCCTAACATACTATATCTTAAGACAAATGGAAGTGAAATTATTCTGTCATGACCTGTTGTAATGGCAAGCAAAGTAGATTTTTTTACTGTTTTTTCTTTATGGATTGAATTTTAGCCAATCAAGTGTCTTAACTTGAGTCTTGCCTTTGAATCAAGAGTCTTTGATTGGAAAGCATATAAATGTGTGTGTGTGTGTGTGTGTGTGTGTGTGTGTGTGTGTGTGTAAGTGTGTCTGTGTATATGCATATGTATGCATCGTATTTCTTGGAGGAAGAGGAGAGACTAGAGAGAGAAGCAAGTGTGAGTGGGCTAGGGGAACTTGCTTATGGGGAGGCCTAACAGAAAGAATGTTTGCAAGGTTGGCCTTCTGTCTGTTGATCTGTGTTAATTTCTCAAACAGAAGCCCTGTCTATTGGTCTTTATGAGTGAATTGATATGATGGCACTGGTATAAATAGTGTTATGACTCTGTTAATCTTTGTTTTCCTAGAAACAGAAGCTGTGGGCAGGAGCCCCTGGAGCCTGCTGTCAAGCAGAAGCAGGAAGACTTTGGAGTAGAATAGTACCCATGAGTTGAGACAAAGAGCAGGAACACACAGCTGTCTGTGTGTGAACCCAGGCAAGAGCTGCAGGTTTTCAGTTCACTAAGGAGGAATCTTGGGATTTGGAAGCTGCCTTGAGTCAAGATGAGAGAAGACTTTACTTGGACCCTGTGTATTTATTAAGGAGACTGTTCTTACGGTGGCCTAGAGGTGGATGGTGTGGTATTTTCTGCTACCCTTTAAGGATGCTTCATGCTAGGCAAGACCCTAGCCTGGGACCCCCTGACTTTGAAGATGTAATGTTATGCTTTATGCCATATGACATAATGAGTATTATGAGATACATATATGTATTAAATGACATGTTTTGCTTAAGGATGTTGCTATGAATGTAATGCTTTATTGAACAATTTCTAATTTATTACTGAATAAAGAGCTCATTATACTATGTGATTAGGCACTTAAAATTATTCACAGCAGAGCAGTAGTCCTCAAGTATGCAGACATGACTGGCATTATACTTGTCTTTGATGAATCCAGTTTGGTTGTTGGTAATCACTATTTCCCTCTTCAGGTGTTCAACAATACCATTTGTGTGTTCACTATCGCTTTGATGATTCAACCTGGAATCAAAGTCAAGCTCATGGCCTATGGTTTGAAGGCATTGTTCTCTTCCCTTCCTTGAAAATTAGAGAAACATTTGCTCTTATACAATTTTATGATACCTTTCTCATTTTCTGGGATCTTTCAAAGATACTCACATTAGCTTAACAGTCACTGTTAACAGTAGTCATTTCTTTCAGTCTATGAGGATATATTTCATCTGAGCCAGGAGGTCATCTTTGGAAACATAGCATCCATATTGGATAGGTAGGGAAAGGTAGTAAGAAATACCCTCATATATGAAATTAATAGGACTTTTTTGAGCTGTTAGGCCTCTCCACAAGCAAGGCACTGAAAAATTAAGAGACTTGCTGAGGATCACATATTTTAACTCAGTCTTTCCTCAGTCCAAGGTCATCTCTCTATTATATAATGACATCTCTGCCTCATTCAGGTGCTTACCTAAAAATGTTTCAGAACAAGGATTATTAGAGTCAGAGTAAAAAATAATGTCTTTCCTGGGTATATTCAATTTAGTCCTTCATTCAAAGATATATTTAATGTTCTAAACTAACATAAACAAAGTGTGTGTTTCTAAAGTGTCATACAAAAAAGTTCAATATACAACAAAATAGAATGCAATGGGAATTACAGAAAAGATGTTGTAAGAGATCAATGTAAGGCAAAGAATAGGTTCAGAATGAGGAAAGAAGAAGTGGAAGAAGAGTTTCACCATCAAGGGGAATTCTGGAGTTCAAGGACTTGGATATGCAGCAGCTGTAAGTGATGACCATGTTTCCAGTATACCATGCTGGAAGATGGATGAGAGAGAGTGGATTAAGGTCATTGGGAGTGGGGAGATCAAGTAACATTTAAAAGGTGCCTCATGCTCATTGTAGTAACTTCAGATTTCAATGATATTTCAAGTGTTTTCCTCTACTTTCTCTTTAACAAACAGAAAGTAGCATTGTTTTCTGAAACAAATGCAACGGAGGACCAATAGAAGAGGAACAATGCCTCTTGTATTTTTCCAATATTCCTTTTATCATATTCACGTCAAAACATTTGTATTACTGGTGTTATTACCTTATAGAATCTGCTCTGTTTGAGTTATTATTTAAATATATTTACTAAGAGCAGCCAAATTAGCTTCTAATACTCAATTCATTATCCAAATGTTCTGAAATTTTTAATGCTTCAATTACTTACTACATATTACTCATTGTATCATATGCAACATCTAATTATTGGTGCAAAGTTTTAAAAAGTAAATCTAAAACAGATCTGCTCAAATTGGCTTTCAAATGAAGAAATGCTCACTTTTATTTTAAAAGTTCCTGTCATTAGATTTTTTTTGTAAAAAAATGTCCATGTCCTTTCCCTTACTGTTATAATTGTCAAAGCACTTAGGACATAGTATAACTATAATATATGTAAAAATAAATGTTTTGTGGAAAGGAACTCATCAGAATGCTTACCTTGGATATTTCACCTTTCACATGACTAGTCTGCTGCTATAAATTATATGAATTAAAATGTGTGAATGGTGTTGCTCTTTTCAAAATAGAGATTGAGTAAATTGAAGGTCTCCCCTTGCCAAGATGAGAAAAAATCAATGACACTCCCTAGCTCCTAGAGAAACTGTGAAAAGGTATATAAGCTCTTTGAGAACTCAGATTTTATTAGTCCAATCAGAGAAAGATTTTGTGCAATAGAGATTTATAAAAGAAAACACTAAGATCAAATGTTATCCAAAATTCGGTTGGAGAATTCCTTTAAAAAGGAGGAAGTTTATTTATTTAGAGATCATCTATATTTCAGCCATGTTAAGGTTGCCATAGCAGTCTTTGAAGTTCCCTTCCCTTACATTGATTGATTCCTTTTTTTGATTGATTGAATGAATAAATATTTAGTAAATCTTGCTATGTGCAAGGCATTTTCCTGGGCACTATGATACAGTTTCTGCAATCTCCTTTTAAAATGAGTCAGGAAGACTTGGGTTCAGACTTTCTGTGTTAAAGGAAAGTACCTCAACTGACTGGAATCTCAGTTTCCTTCTCTATAAAAACAGTTCCTTATTAAAGGTGCCTCTCTGTCAAAGTCATATTAAAGATCATGGAAAATAATGAAGGTAATTACTTAAAGTAATATATAGATGATGTTAATAGTCATAGTGGTGATGGTGGCGATGATGATGGTGGTAGTTGTAGTCATATAAATATTACTAAAATTATACTGTCATGTTTTTACCACAAAGTACAATATGATAAGAGTTACCAAAAGGACATAAGAATTCAATAATAGAGAACATTAACATCATTTTAGAGAGATGAGAGGAGACTTCATGGAGAAGAGAGCTATAAGCTCTTGAAGAATGGAAAGCTTCCTCAAGAATAGATGAGAGAGTAGATGGGCATCACAGTTAGGTCTTTGATGCAATAGTCCTGTTTAGACTTAATAAGTCAAAAGTCTTGCACTAAGAATAGAAAAAAAAGGAGACAGATTATGTAGATTGTATAGAAAGATTACTTTGGAGTTTTGAATATGGATGATCCTTTGCTTTTTAGATAGATGCTACTTATCATTTAAAGTCAGGTGACATTGATTCCTTATGCTCTCTAATATTTTAATAGTAAAAGGCATTATACAAAATATTTTTTTTCAGCATCTAATGATATAATAACACAATGTTGTTATTTTTATAATTGTTGTGGCCAGTTATGCTCATAGTTTTCCTAATATTCAGCCAGCCCTACATTCTTGGTAAAAATCCCCATCCCTTGGTCACAGTGTAAGGTCTTTGTGATGCACTATTGTAATCTTCTTGCTATTTTATCATTTAAAATTTTGCATCAATATTAATTAAGAAAATTGGTCTGTATATATCCTTTACTTTTACTCTCCTTGGCTTAGGTGTCAAAACCAAATTGTATCCAGCTTCACTCATGAAACTCTGTCTTCCATCTCTGAGCCCTTGGATTGGTCATCCTCCATGGTTGTAATATAGTCTCTCCTCATTGCCTTCTCACAGAGTTCCTCTCAAAACTGCAGCTCAGAAAAAATCTTCTACATGAAGCCTTTTCTGATCCCTCCAACTGTCACTGTCCTCCCTCAGATGTCTTTTAATTATATATGTTGATTTATTTATAACTTTGATCTTTATGCTACCTATATTTTATAAATATTGTTTCCCCTATTATAATTTAAACTTATTGCAAGCAGGGATCATTTCATTCTTTGTACTTGAATCTCCAGGATTTCGTACAGTGCCTGCTTGTAAGAATTTAGTCAATTGGTGATCTGTAGACCTCTGACTACCATAATTATCAGTCATCCTCATTGAACACTTGTAGTCAAAGGTAAGTTGCTACCTGAAGGAGCCCATTACCCTTTTGGGTAGTTCTAATTATCAGGAAGTGTTTCCCTCCAAAAAACACAAATCTGATTCTCCTCAGTTTCCACCCATTGCCTATAGCTTTTCTCTCTGTGGTCAAGCAGAGTTACTACAGTGATTCTATTATGAGGGAGCTTTTCAAATACTTGAAGACAGTTAACATGTCCTTCTCAAGTTTTCTTTTCTCCTGAATCATACCATTCCTTCAGTTAGTCCTTATATGGCATCCTTATTAACCTCTCCTGGTTTTATTTTTCCCTGAAAATGAAATGCCCAGGACTCAACACTCTGCTCCAGATGTGATCTGACCAGGGAAGAGTTGAGTAGACATTATCTTCCTCTCATTCTAGGCACTGTAGATTCTAATTTCAATTTTCACTGTCATGTCCCAGTGCTGATTAATTTTGAACTTGCAAAACATTAATATCTCCAGAACACCCACAGAGTCTACAAACACTGATAGCTGGCTTAGATCAAACACAGTTTCAGAACTGAGCCTTTAGGCCTTTGAATATTGATAATCAGGCTAAAAAACAACAAATAAAATTAGACCAAAATTCTTGTTAGTTGACTGTAGATGTTTAATTATCCTTGGACCGTCCTTAAACTCTAGAAGTCACAGTAGAACTGCTGAGATTATTCTGGAAGCACTCAAGCTTACTTACCTACTCTAGAAGAAATAGAAATAGTTACCCATAAAGCCGATTAAAATCCAAAGTTGGAGTATGTCTAATGTATGTTTTGTATTTCACCAATTTCTATCTCATTTTCTACTATGAAGCCAATTGAAATTCAAAGTTGGAGTACATATAATGTATATTTTGTATTTCACCAATTTCTATATCATTTTGTATTATTTATGCTCTTTTACCTATGTAATAGATTATTCTTGATGTTATGCTTTGTTTGCCATATGTTATTATATTATAAGAACAAGGGCATACATATAGTGTAACAAATACATACAGCATCTTGTTAACAGAGTTGTATCTACTGGACAAATAATAGTAATACAATGTCATGATTAAGATATTTTTGACCTATGTAGTTGAGTACTATATACAGTTCTGCTTTGTGATGTTATAGATGCATGTATATGTATGTATATACGTATGTATTATGTATGTATGGCAGTAAGGTGGAACAGTGAATAGTACTGAGGTTGGAAGAATCGGTACCTTCGTTTCATTTCAGTTATTCTTGTGGAACACATCACTGTCTAGCCACAAGACTTCATGAAATAATGCAGAGAATGCCTGTGACATGTATGCTATTGGCCTGAAGACACCAGCTAAGCACTCCAAGGTTATATTATCTATTAAATACTTTTTTGGCCATTTCCCTACAATGGAATTTTTGCTTTGACTGAAAATCCCTGATCAAATATGCTTGCTAGCTTTCTGCTGGGAGCAATAGGGGGAAACCAAACTCTTTGGCTTTTGCCCTAACTGCTACGAGGGAACTGATGTTGTCATTAGGAAGATCATAGCCTGAAGGATGCACGTGTTGTACAAACTGAGGTTAACCAGATCTCATGAACTCCTTAGATTCTGATTAGATGGTATAGAATAAGATTTCTTTAGTAATCTTTGAAAGAAACAAGTTATAGGATGAAGGGAAGAGATGGTAGGATGTGGGTCACATTAACACATTTTAGATCATCTGAAATACTATCCCAAAGAAGCAAAGCAAAGGTTGAGTGGCAGGTAGCTGTTTGAGTGTCCTACGAGAGGAATAGAATGATTAAGAGGTAGCCTACTGCTTCTTCATTTGTCAGGTGGTATGCCTTGACTGATGGAATTAAGCACTTTATTCTTAACACCTGCATTCATCATAGATAGTGCAACTCCAGTTCAAATCCATGTTGTCAGAAATGCAGTCCGTCTAAATGTGGTTATCTTCCAAGGTTTTGCCCCTCACCACATGCCTATTCTCTTCTCTAATTATACTTTCATTCTTGGTTCTTGCATCCACTGTCATGGTTTTAATTATCATATCTATGTCAAAAACACATTATGTATTCCAACATATCCTTAATCTAATACCTTGCAGAACTTTAAAACTAAATATATAACTGTCTAATGCATATCTCCACCTTTCAGTAACTGCCAGCACCTCAATTCAACCTGTCAAGAGCCAAGTTCATCTCCTCTTATGTTTCCTATTTTTTCTGAATATTTCCTTACTCTTAGGTTCAGTCAGATAATATAGAAAGTATCCAATCAGTACCTATATCTTGAACAGATAATAAAAATGAACAGTGAGGTCAGCCTAGAATTAAACAAAAGGAAGTGAGCAGATTGGATTGTCTTCAGGAAATTGCAATGCCACTTTAATGACCAAAAACTTTTCCCAGAAACAAGGTCCATCTTTTATGATGGAAGAACTGAGAGGAACATTTGTGATCAGGTTGTAGCATATATCAAATAAAGAACTTAATGAAAAATTAAAATAAATGATATCAGAAAAAACATACAATTGAAAAAAGATGGATTGATCATTTATTAAAAGTGAGAGATAGTTAACAGATAGATAACCCAAATATGGCATGACTACTGCTTGTATGTCAAGAGAATGCAAGGAAAGTGTAGAGCACATTGCATAGTTCCCCATCAAGTCAACCAGTATTTATTATATGCTTTCTGTGTTCCAAGAACTGTTCTAACCACCAGGAATACAATTAGAATTTTTTTAAAAAGGTAATCTTTATGCCCACAGAGCATATCTTAAAATGGAGGAAGACAAAGTACAAAAAGAACCTGAAAAAGTCAAGGAAAGTGCTCTGATGGGGCATAGAGAAAGAAACCTGATTAGTCAGGAGTAGGAACAAGAAAGTAACAAAGGAGTGAATATGGCTGGTCTGGGTCCCTCCTTTAAATGGAGTTTCTAACAGGAACTAAGCCATCAAAGAAAGTGGTTTAAGTATTTTCCAGTATGAGAAAACTGTAAAGTGAAGAGATCTTCCAGGATGAGATGGCTTAGGAGACATAGTAGAGTAAGATCTTGTGATAAACTTACAGGACGGAGAGGACAAGAGTCAGCCAAGATGGGAAGACATGGATGAGAGGAAATGTACACATGACTAAAATTAAGGACCTATTTGAATATTAGAGGGCCCTGCAACAAAGTCTAGTAATCACTTAGAATTTTTACACTCCCTCATCTCCCACATCCAGTTAGCTGCTCAGTTCTGTTGACTATACTCTTCTATTAGTGATCAAAGCTTTACTCATATCTTCTTTTTCACTCCTGTCATTGTTTTAGTTGAATTCATTACTAGCTTTCAGCTGGAGCATTGTAAAAGCCTCCAACTAGTCTTGTGCTTCTAGAATTTTCAATCCATCCTATATATTGTAGCCATAGTTATCTTCCTAATTCACAGTTTATGTCATGCTATTTCTCTGTTTAAAACTCTAAAATGACTCCACCTTGTTTACCAAATATGTCCAAAATCCCTTACATTAGTAGTTGTGGTTGACCACAGTTTAACCATTTCCCCACATCTTTAATTATTCCCTCTTTTATAGACTTTATCTCCCAGCCAAATACATTACTACAAGTCTTAAACTTATAACATCCTCTTTTTTGCTCCCTATGTTTTCTCATGCTATCCTTATTACTAAAATAAAATTTCTCCCATGTTTAACATTGTCCTTTCTCACACCTGAGCATTTAATGTACACACACATACTGACACACTTTTGCTTTTGGGAAATTAAAAACTCTTCTTATCCTTGAACACTCATCGGGTGATACATCCTAATAGCACTCAAAGTCATCCATTGTCTTTCTCCAGTCTTTCCTAGAAATTTTGTTTTTCCTACAGATTTATCAATCCCACTTATCTTATAATGGGAGTATGGCTAGGTAGATTGAAAATTGGGCTTGGGGTCCAAAAAGCCTGACTTAAAATCCCATCATTGATTTCTACATGCCTGATGTTATGCTAAATGATTGAGATACAAAGAAAGACAAAAACAGCAAATACAATCAATCCTCAACATTTGTTCATTTCATTTATGCAACTTCAAGCATTTGGATGATTTTATTAATAATCTTATTTTCACTTTTATGTTGGCAACTGAACATGATCCTGGTTATGCAGAGCAGAAAAAAAGAAACCGAGAGGTGCCATAGGCAAGTTTATGGAGCACTTCACTGGTGCTTTTCATCCTGACTTTGTAGTGTAAAGAGCTCCCCAAGAATTTGTTGCAACTACCCCTCCAAAAGATAGTTAAAGTCTTTTGAGCTCTAAGATGGTATCAAGACTTCAACAATTTCAGTCTTTCCACAGCAGGACGAAAGCCTGTATTAGCAAGCACCCTAGCACACACAGGGTGGCCTGCTAGCCCAGGTTCTTTGATCTGCTTTTTAAGAGAAAGACAGCTTGTAAGGGGTTAACAATCCTTATTTAATTAAACATATATGAATCACTCACTAGTTCAGGGGAAAGGTTTACACCATAAACAGGAAAAAATACAGAGAAAACACCAGCAGAGAAATTAGCTCAAAAATTCAACAGACAGGGTTTTTACTGTTTGAATGAAGTAATATAATCACCTACATGCTCCACCAAATGGGAGAAAACAAACCTCTGAGTAGTCAGGGGAGTGGGACGGTCTCAACAAACAGCTACTCAGAGTCACCTCCAGAGCAACAAAAGATCTTTCTCATAATTGAACCCCCAAACCAAAATACCAACTTCCCAGTATATATAACAGAGACTTGGCTCCCAATTGGCTCAGAGTCAGTAGGCACAAAACCTACATGACTCAGCACAGCTGTGAACCATCGTGGTTTAAAAAAAGGAGTGAGCCTTCAGATGTTTTCAATCAGCTTGGGAAACTGAACTCTAAAAAGCAAACAACAAAAATCCCATTTTGCTTGCTCTTACAAAGTCCCAGTCATCTATCTCTTGGTTTTCAGAGGGTTGCCCAGGTGGAAAGGTTGACAGCAGTATACTATGCAATACAACACCCTGACACCACCGTCTAAAATAGTGGGAGGTAAGACTCAGATTAAAAAAAGGTCTAGTTTTAAGAATTTTATTTACTGTGCAGTATTTATGGTACTGTAGACTGCATTTATTGTGCAAAGTGAATAGTATCTCAAATCAATGGTTCCAGTCGTTTATTTACTTATTTATTCATCTATAATAAATGGGACCAAAAGGTCATAGAATTCTAGAGAATCACCAGGGGAAATATGTTTCGCATGTTACCAGTTTTATTTTTTTGTGCTGCATTTTACAAGTTATTTCATGGTTACTATATTAGGAAAAAATATCAGATTTTTTTATCAGAATATAGTAGATTATCAGAATAAGCACTTTGTTATAAAGAATCATAAGCAGAAAAGCTTATTTTCAGCAATTTCTAGCAAAAGATTAGTTTTTGGTGATTATAGGATGTTAACACTTATTTATCATAGGTTCAAGGTATTAACATTCATTTTTTTGGTTTGTTTGTGTTTTGTTTTTGGTTTTCCCAAAAGTGTTACCACAGGGAAAGAATTACTATGTACAATCAATGAAACAAACATTCATTAAGTGCCTACCAGGTATTAGGTACTGTGGTAAGAGCTAAGGATACAAAGAAAACAAATGAAATATTCTCTGCCATCAGGGTTCAGATCACTATTCCTGAATGCTAGTCATACAAAGATGACATTCGATATTATCCCTTTCTCTGTGAAACAAGCCCATAAAGAGTAAAATTACTTTCTCTTCCTATTCTCCCTACCCCTCTCTCCTCTTGAGTATATGCCATATTATGGCTACTTTTCCTGTTCTAGGTTGCCCTTGTTTTTCATTTTAATCTGATTTCTTCTGTGTAAGAATAGTTAGGATGATGATTTAATTCAGTATTATTTACCCTGAGAATTCACCTGCGCGTGGACTGGCTTGATTCCTGACACCTCGCGCCCCAGTCTCCCCCATAAGATGGTCTATGAAGTCTGTCTTTTGTTTCCATTACAAATTAACAACTTTTTCATCAAAAACTTTAAATCTGTTGCCTAACGAGAATTAATCCTATCTATATTCATATAAATGGTTATCTAGTTTCTGAGAAAACACAACCAGTGAAAAGGAGCTCACTATTCAAGACAAGCCATTTTTTTATTTTTAAATAGTTCTGCCTGTAAGGAATAGTTTCCTTATAATTATCTAACATCTATCTCTCTGGATCTTCCAACCATTAAAACATTTTCTGCCCTCTGGGGGTTTTTATTAGTTTGTATCTCTTATTGGTATCATATTAAAAGTAGGGAAGGTCCTTCCCAATGTTTCTGCTGACCTTTTCTTTGGTTCCGTAGTATCATTTAAAGGCAAAGGAGGAAGAAATAGGTAGAAGGGGAGATGCAGAGTAACTTTTATCTTGCTGTTCTGATTCTTTTCCTGAAGTTCTAAAGACATCACAGACCACAAACAGAGGAAAACTACTGAATGTCTTATTTTTCACAAGTTATAATTAGTTGACAGTAAGAAAAATTACATTTTAATTGAAGAGAGAATTCTAGGATATTAAGTCAGATAGGTCTCTATAGTTTTACTCCACTGTAGTCTGTTTACACCTTGCTCCTAAGCAGCTCGGTAGCACAGTGAATAGCGTGCTAGGCTTGGAAACAGAAAGACTTGAATTCAAATCCTACAGTAGACTTGTAGAACCTGTATGATCCTGGCAAGTTAATTCATTTCTCTCTGCCTTAGTTCCCTCATTTATAAAATATCATTTATAAAATGATAGCATCTATCCTCTTTACCTCTAGAGTTATTATGAGGATAAAATGATGTTATACATGTACAGAGCTTTACATAATTTAAAGTCTATATAAATATTAGTTACTGCTCAAGGAGAAATGAAATCATAGCAATAATCTATCTCATTAACTTTTACTGGATTCTAGGGGCTCTATTATTGTCCGCTTTTTTGTTTATTTTAAAGGAAAAGTCTGAATAGAAAAAAACAATTTGGAAGGTTAATGAGAACTCAATATCAATCTAAAACCAAAGGGAAAATTAGACCTAGAAATTAGTCCCTTTCAAGAAAGCTATTTCTTTTCTCTGTATAAGTTGTACCATTAAGACACAGAATGTTATAGTGGATAGGAAATTGGAATTGAAGGTAGGAAAACACTGATTCCAGTGCTACTTCTGAAACATAAATATTGTCTATATTACCCAGGTTAAGTCACTTATTAACCTTTTAAGCCACAGGCATCTATTTCTCAGAGTATAAATTGCAGAAAAGATGCCAATATGCATTGGGAGAGGTATATGGAATTCCCTACACTAAGAAAAATGAATCATCTGGTGGTCAACCTTCTAATTATGAGTCTCTGTGAAAGTGATGAGACCGGTCCTCAGGTGACAGATATCCAGCATATAGGTAGGCTCATATGTGAGTCCTGTTTGGCTTGGTATAACCTCCCAGAATCTGAGCTCCACTAATTTGATCTCTCCCTCTCCCTCTCCCTCTCCCTCTCCCTCTCCCTCTCCCTCTCCCTCTCCCTCTCCCTCTCCCTCTCCCTCTCCCTCTCCCTCTCCCTCTCCCTCTCCCTCTCCCTCTCCCTCTCCCTCTCCCTCTCCCTCTCCCTCTCCCTCTCCCTCTCCCTCTCCCTCTCCCTCTCCCTCTCCCTCTCCCTCTCCCTCTCCCTCTCCCTCTCCCTCTCCCTCTCCTTCTCCCTCTCCCTCTCCCTCTCCCTCTCTCTCTCTATATATACATATATATATATATATATATATACATATATATTCTGAAATGTGTCAATCATGTAGAGGGGAGTAATGCTGTGACTGAATCCTAATTTGACATTTTAAAATCACAGATGTATGCATATATCATTTTAAAGTATCTAGCACATTTCAGTTTGGCATACTAACAGTCTGCATTTTCTTTGAGGATTGTTTTTTTGTTTTATTTGTCACTGTAACATATTATCTTGTATGAAGTATTAACCTTAAAATATATTTTTAATTTAAAATATCAAGGTTTTCAATACTTAGTATGATGGCAAAAAAAATTTTTTTGGACATACAGATACAAAGCAGAGCATTCATTCAATATTCTCTTCTTTCACACAAATAATATTTGTCTCATGCTACAAATTATGTTAATTAGAATAATGTTTTACAGAAGATTAATCCATTTGGTTGTTGTGCATGGTAGATTATTCTTTGTTCAACAATTTTATCAGTGTGATTCTTCATATTTAATAAACACTGTCCTTGTACTGATGCAATGTCTTTGGAGAATTTCTTCATTTTCTGCTGGCATTGTACTGCTGCCTGATTGGCAGGTTCCCTGCTTTACCATCTGTCTGCCTTTACATCCAGAGACAGCTACCAGTGCAGTAGTTTTCAAGAATATGGCATGTCATGGAGAATATTCTTATATATAAATGTTCTTTGCTATAATATTACAATTTTATTTAGATGAAAGCTAATGCAATGGTAATGTCCAAATCATGGTGAGGCAGTAATAGCCAATGTAATATACAAAGGACTATAATCCTTATTGCAAACCAGGCAAGTCATGTATAATCAATATGCAAAAATAACATTATTAATGAAAACCACCTTTAAAATACAAAATAAATTAACATCAGCGGGGTGAGTTGGATGTAGCTGTTTATCAAATTATATAGGAAGAAAAGCAATACACTATACATCGAATAAAACACTCTTGATGTTCTCCACTCATTGGTTTCTTTTTAAAGCAGGTAAAGTCAAATTGTGAAGAATTTAGGAATGGTCTGTTGTATGTATCTCAACATAAACAAAGCCAGAATTCATCATACCTAGGTAACCACAAAAGGAAACATTATAATTATATTTATTATTTATTTTTAAATGTTCTTGAGTTCTAAATTCTCTCCCTCCATCTTACCCCAATCCCACCCACTAAGAATGCAGAAAACATATTGGTTACATATGTGAAATCATGGAAAACACATTTTCATATTAACCATTTTGCAAAAAAGTGAGAAAATTATATTTCAGTTTTCATGCAGGGTTCATCAGTTATCGCTGAAGGTGGATACTATTTTTCCATTACAAATCCTTTAGAACTGTCTTGGATCATGGTATTGGTCAGAGTAGACGAATCCTTCACAGCTGATCATCATTACAGTTACTATGCATAATGCCACATTTTGTTTTGCTCTGTTGTTTTGTTTCTGAAAGTAATTCCCTTCATAGTTTCTTATAGCACAGTAGTACTCCATCACAGTCATATGCCATAGCTTGCTCATCTATTCCTTAATTGATGATTTTCCCCTTAAATTCCAAATTTATACCATAAAAAGAGCTTTTGTACATATTTCATTTTTCTTTGATCTTTTTGGATTATAGATCTAATAATAGTATTGCTGGATCAGAACATATGCACATTTTAGTGCTTTTCACATAGTTAAAGATTGTTCTCCAGAATGGTTGGATAAGTTAACTATTCTACCAACAATTCATTAAGGTACATATTTTCCTTCATATGCTCCAGCATTTGTTACTTCTAATGGGTTTAGGCAGTACCTTATAGTTATTTTAATTTCTTTTTCTTGAGTAAATAGTAGAGATAAAGCTTTTTGTTTTAAAAAATATGATTATAGATAGCTTTAATTTCTTATTCTGAAAATTGCATGTTCATGCACTTCAACCATTTATTTATCAATTGGTGAATGACTCTTTTAAAAAAGAATATATTGTACTTAGTCCCCTATTTATTTGGGAAATGAGGACTTTAGAGAAAAACTTCCTGCAAAATATATTTCTTTGTTTATGGTACTTTTTTTTAGAAGAGTGAAGTTTCCCTAGTTATCTTTTTCAATTAGGTCTAATTTTGCTTTTGCTTTGTCTGAGATCATGATTGCCACTCCTATCCTCTTCACTTCAGTTGAAGCATAACAGTCTTTGAATAGAGCTCCAGTCCTTCATTTCAACTCTATGTGTGTCTTTGCATCCCAAGTGTGTCTCTTGTACACAGCATATTATTGGATTCTGGTTTCCAATCCATTCTGCTGTCTGTTTCCATTCTATGGGTTAATTCATCCCATTTACATTCACAGTTATGATCACTAACTCTGAATTTCCCTCCAACCCATTTTCCTCTGTTTATCCCTTTCTCTCTCTTTTTTTTATCCTGTCCCTTGTCAAATCTGTTTTGCTTGTGGCCATTATATTCTTAATGTGCCCTCCTCTTTATCTCCCCTTCGATCTTGTCTCCCTATTGGATAAGATAGATTTCTATACCTAATTGAATAGATAGATATAGATATATGTTTTTCCCTCTTTGAACCAATTCCAATAAAAGTGAGGTTCAAGCATTGCTCACCCTCCAATTTCCTCTCCACTAAAAAAGCTCTTCCTTACCTCCTTTGTGTTTGAAAGCTTGCCCCATTCTACCTCTCCTTTCATTTTTCTCCAGATATTTTCACTCCTATATTCTTTTTTGAAAATCATCCCAATATAATCTACTCAATCTCTGCCTTCTTTCTATGTAGACTCCTCACTGTCCAAATAATGATAAAGCTCTGACTAGTTATACTGCCACCTTCTCATATACCGATGTAAACAGTTTAAGCCCAGGATGTCCTTTAGAATTATGATTTCAAGTTTGTCTTTTGTGATTCTCTAGAATCTTTTGTTTAAATGTCAAATTTTCTATTAAGCTAAGGATTTTTCATCAGAAATGCTTAGAAGTCCTCTATTTTATTAAATATTATTTTTTCCCTGGAGGATTACATTCAGATTTGTGGAGTAGATTGTTCTTTGTTTTAATCTTAGCTCCTTTGACCTCTGGAATATCACCTTCTAAGCCCTCTGCTCCTTTAAATTGGAAGGTGCCAAATCTTGTTCGATTCTGACCCTGGCTCTATGATATTTGAATTACTTCTTTCCAGTTGCTTGCAATATTTTCTTCTTGACCTGGTAACTCTGGAATTTGTAAGTGAGTTTTCATTTTGGGATATCTCTTTCAGAAGGTGAACAGTGAATTCTTTCAATTTCTGTTTTATTCTCTGTATTTAAGTTAATGGGGTAGTTTTCTTTGATATATGGAAATATTATGTCAAGGTTCCTTTTCTGATCATGACTTTCAGGTAGTCCAATAATTCTTAAAATATCTCTCCTTGATCTATTTTCCAAGACAGTTGTTTTTCCAAAGAAAAACATTTTCTTCTATTTTTCATTATTTTCACCTGTTTTATCATTTCTTAAAGTCTCAGTTAGCTTTCACTTATGCAGTTCCAATTTTTAAGGAACTATTTTCTTTACTGAGATTTTGTTCCTCCTTGTTCATTTGATCTATCCTGTTTTAAGAATTTTTTTATCTTAAGTATTTTTTGTGTCTCTTTTACTAAGCTGGTAATTCTCTTTTCATAATTTTTCCTGCATGACTCATTTCTTTTCCCATTTTTTTCTCTATGTGCTTATCTCTTTCACTATTTTAAGAATTCTGCTGGCCTTGGGTCCTATTAGCAATTTTCTTTGAAGCATTCCTTGTCGTTGTTCTTACATTGTTGTCTTCTTCTAAGTTTACATCGTGGTCTTCCCTGCCACTCTGGTAGCTTTCTCTAATCAAGGCCTTTTTGTTATTGTCTGCTCATTTTCCAAGCCTATTTCTTTGTTTTGTCATTTATGTTAAAGTTAGACTCTACTCACTTGGGAATGGAGAGGCACCTTCCCATGGTTCAGGGCTGTTTCATGTTGTTATTTAAAGAGCTAGCTCTAAAGGTCTGTAATTTTTTGATGTTTCCAGGGTGGTACTATACTGTGAGAGGGGTATTCACTGCTCTCCAGGTCTTTATCCAGAAAGCATCCCTGTTCCCCTGCATGACTGGTGCTTCTCTTGGCTCTGAAACTGACTAGGGGCACTGCTCCTTTGTGATTGATCACAGGCATTCCGCTCTATCCTGGAACTGTGACCCAGAATTGCTTATAGGAAATAGAGTTGCCAATCAGCCCCAGCTGTCCCCCATGCCAGCAATGGGTGCCATGTAATCTCTTATCAGTTGTCCATCCCCCTTACTGTCACCAGGCTAAGAAGTGCTGAAGCTGATGCTGCTACTGCTGCCAGGACTCTTGCTGCACTCTGAGCCTGAACCCACCTACTTGTTACCTGTGAACCACTTAAGTTATCTTCGTCTGGAAAAATTCATCCCTCTGACCTTTTGTTGGA
The DNA here is from genome assembly GCA_023548195.1 of Bettongia penicillata ogilbyi. Lineage (NCBI taxonomy): Eukaryota > Metazoa > Chordata > Mammalia > Diprotodontia > Potoroidae > Bettongia > Bettongia penicillata. Next base: position 1,996,474 of record JAJHZJ010000747.1, on the reverse strand, counting down.
TACACTGCTCCAAAATTTCATTTGAGTCATTAATTCAAAATTGTATGGAGGGGTCTGTTGGGAGAGATCAGATTCATCTTAGCTCATACTCTGCCATCTCAGATCTTCCAGATTACATGAAACTCATGAAAAAAAAAAACATAAAGGATATAACTATTTGGAACGTGTATAAAATATTAAAATTGAAAAAGATTGTTACCAGTTCCTATTTTAAACAATTCTTCAAGTCACATCTAGCATGGTGTGAATGGATCTTTAATCTCTCATCTAGCTTTTGAAGAAAATACAGAGAATGCCTAGAGGTTGGAGAACCCTATAGGACTGATCCTAACAGACTGAGTAAGCATTAGCACCAGGAAGAATTTTACATCCCATTTGTTTAAAGTGTTATCCTGGAGAGAAATTACAGAAAGAAAACTCAAATAAAGATCTTAAGCCTATATGATCTCGCTTTTAATGAAATGGCAAACTAATGTGGCCAGAGAGCTCCAGGAAAGTAGAGAGAATATATATTCATAAAATTCTGACATGCTTCCAAAATATGCAATTAGGCATGTTTAATGTTCCCTGGTTTCCAAAAGATTCTCCTTCTGGCCTACCCTGGAAAATGTCATGCTGTGATGTTCTTAAGAATCCTGTAAACAGAATAAAGCATAGGAGAAATGGCAAACAACAGTTGGCTCTGGTAAGCTTTTATGACAATTGCAGTTTCTACTTTGCTTAACTATGAAAGGAGTAAATGATGGCTACAAATTTAAGCATACTTTAAAAATATTGCTCCCTGCATATTGCAGAAATGGTGGAATGCATTGTCAGACACAGTAAAGTACTATTCAGTAAATTTGTGTGTGTGTGAATGAGTGTGATGCTGTTGATACTTGCTATGCTGCCTGCCTTCTCACTATCTTCCTACAGAAAGTATTCATGATTTATAGGCACAAAGCTTTGGAGCAGTGTATAAGCATTTGCCTTGTCATTTCTTAATTCTCAACTGTTTTCCAGTTTGTATTGTTGCCCACTATCACCTTGTAATCACTGAGTATTCAGATGTATCATAAACCTGAAATTAAATATGTAGCAGGAAGGAGATTTTTGCTTTGTTTTGTTTTTTGTTTGTGTGTATGCCCATCATTGCTACTGCAAGGTGCCATCATTAAATAAATACTTCAGTGATGTTCAAATGATTTGATTCCCTCCACGCATGCCAACTGAAATCTCAGATAGATTCTCTTTATTAGTTTCTCAAGCCAAATAAAATCATTTCCTAGTGTCTAATCATTGTGTAAAGAGTCTCGTCAGTCTTAGCTTGGCTGGTTCTCTGATGTGGACATATTGTCTTCACTCAAAGCCTTTATTACAGGTTAGCAGAAACTCCCACGGTTAGTATAACTTCTCAGAAATTCATGGTAACCATTATTTCATGATGTGGCATCCATGTAGCACTCTAGGACAGGAAGGGCATTTTATCATGTGGATAAAGTTAATATTGTTTCCTGTGTTTATGACTTTAATATGCTATATTTTCCTTGAAAGAAAATAGTTTGAAAAGGTATTGTCAACATTGGCTCATTCCACTGCATTTAGTTTCCTGGCAAATGAGGGAAGTAGTAAACAGCTTCTCATTTGTAGTCAAGAAAACATCAGTATATTTCTGACTTATAGGACAAAACAGGAGCTGACAGTTACTAAACTACTGAGGAAAAAGAGAACAAGCAGTACTGTACTTCCTTCTCATTCTCAATTCTCCCTGCCTTCAAAGAATCACACAATCAATGAAATTTGCCATATTTATTTACACTTAATTTTTAATATTAATTGGATATTGATCAGAGGAAGGGGATTCTTTCTTTGTCAACTATTTGGGTTGAAAAAAAAAATCCCAGTTAAAAAAATAAATCAAATGTAAGTTAGGCAGACAGTATTAGAGCTAGAAGAGAACTTTGAGATGTAATTGATCTAATAACCCTGTTTTATAAAGACTAAAATTAGTCTGGATAAATCTCAAAGAACCTTGGTCAAGCTCATATAGCTAGTAAGCAAAGAGCAGTAATTTCAACTCTTTGCTCTCCATATGCGAGTATATTACATTTTATTTTGGCTTAAATGGAAAAGCGTCTCAGCCTCTCCTCACAAATAATACCACTTTACATTTAGATTACACTTTCCCTTGCAAATCACTTTTCCATCTGTTATCTAAGTTTATCTTCATGACTTTCCTGTGAGGCCAGCAAACAAGCAGTTTATGTAAGTATGGATACTTCATAATATACTGGTTAATTTGTTTATATGACTTCATTAGTGGCTGTTAATACATCAAAGTAGTGTTAGCTTGGCAAAGTGATAAATTGTGCCCTTGTTTATGCTTTTGACAGTTCTTTGATGTTAGAGCCTTAATGAGTACCATCAACACTTTCACTGCCTAATTAATTTTAAAGCAATTAGTGGCAGTGCATAATATTAGAAATAAATCTGAATTGAGCAGCAACATATGAGTTAATCGAAAGGTCAGGCTAGTGCAGGGATGGGGTGTATGTGACCTTGAGAACACATGTGACCTTCTAGGTCCTTGGGTGCGGCCTTTTGATTGAGTCCAAGTTTTACAGAACTAATCTTTTATTAAGGGGATCTGTGAAGTTTGGATTCAATAAAAGGGCTACACTTAAGGACCTATGGGGCCACATGTGACCTCCAGACCACAGATTCACTAAGACCCCTGGCTTAATGGGTTGAAATGATCAAGAAAAATCTTCTAATTTTATGATCTGTGATGGGCACTAGTCAGTTGATGGAGGAAATACATACATATATATATATATATATATGGATGACTATTGCAGTGGCAGAAAGAATTTCCTCAACTGGGAGTTTCCTAAATCTATAATATCACAGCTCATATATAAATTACATCATATATATTCCATTATATTCGTTGATTATGCTGTAGTTCAGAAAGATTCAGTGTATAATAGTACATAGAGAGTCAGTGTCAAAGTCAAGAAAACTTGGGCTTAAGTCCTGCCTTTGGTTCATATACTGGCTATGTGACTCTGCAACTCACTTCACCTCTACGTTCCCCAGGCAGCTCCAAAACTATAAATGTCAGAGAAATTGTCAATCTGTTCAAGTGAAGAGGATTTCCTTGTTAGCAGTTCCTTTAAAGATGAAACCATAGATCTTATCCAAAAATAGTCTCATTCACGATTTTTAGATTCCAAATTTTCATTTCCTGTGATAGAATAGTCGCTTAACTTACACATTGAGAATATGTTTTGAAACAAGGGGGGCTGGGAAGGTAGAAAATGTTATGTTTTGCATGTCAGACGATGGCCCTAAGCTAATCTAATTTCATAATATATACCAGGAATTAGGGTATCTATCGCCTCAAGGCCACATGTGGCCCTCTAGGTCCAAAAACAGGACCCTTTGACTGAATCCAAACTTCATGAAAAAATCCCCTTAAGAAAAGAGTTTGGTGTGTAAAACTTATACTTAGTCAAAAAGTCCCACCCAAGATCTAGAAAATCACAGGCTCCCTACCTGATATCTACCCTTAATCACTTAAGGGACTGATAGGACCTATGGATGGCTAAGTGTACACACCACTCCTCAAGATAAAACTATTTCAGATAGTGAGCTAGTAAAATCATCTTTGCATATGAAGAACAATTCTGTACTTAATAGTTTCTTTGACTACAGCAAGAAACTTCTTGAGGTGATCATTTTGCAGTTGTCAATTTATGAAGAGGCTATATTCAGTGAAGAACATAGATCATTCAAAAAAATTTCTTTTACCACAGAGTACAATAATGAAGACTTGTAATGAAGACCTTGAATCATCCAGAAACATATCATCAAATGCTACAAGACCTTCTCTGATATTATCCTTTAGAGATTTTCTTTCCTCAGGCATTGTCTAATACTCTTTGCCTCATTTTATTCTTAACATACTTTAAACAGCATTATATTATATGCATTCTCATTGAGTACTTAAGTAGGCATCTTAGTTCCTTGATAATATAGTATATTCCATGAGGGCAGACATAGTGTCAATCATTTTTCCAACTCCACCCTTGCCACTGTATTCTGCATGTAATAAAAATTTAATAAATAGTAGTTGAGTGAATGAATAAAATGCTTAAATTATGAACAGGATCTTCTGTTTAAGAAAACAGAGCAGCTATTAATTCACTTGAGCAAAATTTCCTTACAATTATTATTGTTTTTTAAGAATTGACAGATCAGGATCACTACAAGATGGCGAAGTAGAAAGACTCATGTATGCTAGCTCCGAAGTCCATATATTTTCTCTAAAAAGAACTCCCCACAAATTCTGGAGCAATGCAAGCCATGTAGAAACACAGTGGAAGAGATTTCCCTTCCAGAGAGCCCTGAAAAACCGACCCCAAAGGCCCATTGCACACCGTATGCGGAACGGAGCCTCTGCGCTGCCCTGGCCTCGGGGCCCCAGAGGAACAGATCCGAGCAGGATTCAGGGATGGAATCTCAGGCTGCCACGAAGGTCCCTCCACCCACAGGCACTACAGGTCAGTGAGAGAGACTTCTGGGCTGGCCAGAGGGGAGCGGGGTGTCTCTGTGGCTCAGGCCCCCTCGGGAGGCAGCGGTAGAGGCAGCAGTGGCCAGGCACTCCCTGAGCAGATCCATTACTGAAGGTCTCAGCCTAAACCCCCTGAGGGAACTGAGCCTGGGAGGCGGCCCTGCCCCCACCTGAGCACCAGAACTTAAGTTCACATTGAATAGCAGCCCCGCCCCCTGCTGAAAGCCCTGAGACTGGGAGCAGCATTTGAATCTCAGACCCCAAGCACTAGCTGGGCAGATCTAGGTGGGGGTGGAGAGGAATCTCAGAAATCAAGTAACTGGCTGGAAAAATTCCCAGAAAAGGGATGAAAAATAAGACCATAGAAGGCTACTTTCTTGGGGAACAGATGTTTCCTCCTTTCATGTCTGATGGGGAGGAACAATGCTTGTCATCATGGAAAGACGTGGAGGTTGGGGCCCCTCTATCCCAGACATCTGAGGTGGATATCCAGTGGGCTCAGTCCATGGAGTAGCTCAAAAAGGATTTTGAAAATCAAGTTAGGCAGGTGGAGGAAAAACTGGGAAGAGAAATGAGAGAGATGCAAGAAAAGCATGAAAAACAGGTCAATACCTTGGTAAAGGACACCCAAAAAATGCTGAAGAAAATAACACCTTGAAAAATAGGCTCACTCAATTGGCAAAAGAGGTTCAAAAAGCCAATGAGGAGAAGAATGCTTTCAAAAGCAGAATTAGCCAAATGGTAAAAGAGGTTCAAAAGCTCACTGAAGAAAATAGTTCTCTCAAAATCAGAATGGAACAGATGGAGGCTAATGACTTTCTGAGAAACCAAAAAATCACGAAACAAAACCAAAAGAATGAAAAAATGGAAGAGAATGTGAAATATCTCATGGGGAAAACAACTGACCTGGAAAATAGATCCAGGAGAGACAATCTAAAAATTATGGGACTACCTGAAAGCCATGATCAAAAAAAGAGCCTAGTTTTCATCTTTCAGAAAATTATCAAGGAAAACTGCCCTGAAATTCTAGAACCAGAGGGTAAAATAAGTATTGAAGGAATCCATCAATCACCGCCTGAAAGAGATCCAAAAAGAGAAACTCCTAGGAACATTGTGGCCAAATTCCAGAGTTCCCAGGTCAAGGAGAAAATATTGCAAGCAGCTAGAAAGAAACAGTTCAAGTATTGTGGAAATAAAATCAGGATAACACAAGATCTAGCAGCTTCTACATTAAGGGATCGAAGGGCATGGAATAGGATATTCCAGAAGTCAAAGGAACTAGGACTCAAACCAAGAATCACCTACCCAGCAAAACTGAGTATAATGCTTCAGGGGAAAATATGGTCTTTCAATGAAACAGAGGACTTTCAAGCTTTCTTGATGAAAAGACCAGAGCTGAAAAGAAAATTTGACTTTGAAACACAAGAATGAGAAGAAGCATGAAAAAGTAAACAGCAAGGAGAAGTCATAAGAGACTTACCAAAGGTGAACTGTTTACATTCGTACATGGAAAGACAATATTTGTAACTCTTAAAACTTTTCAGTATCTGGGTAGTTGGTGGGAGTACACACACACATACACACAAGAGCACACACACATACACATGCACACACACACATACACGTACACGCGTGCATGCACACACATGCACGCACATACAGAGACAGAGAACACAGAGTGAATTGAATAGGATGGGACCATATCTTAAAATAAATTAAGGTAAATGGTGAGAGAGAAATGTAGTGGCAGGAGAGAGGGTGAAATGGAATGGGGTAAATTATCTCTCATTCAGGAGGCAAGCAGACTTTTTAGTGGAGGGAAAAAGAGGAGTGCTGAGAAAAAAAAAACATAAAGTTTATCCTCATCACATTCGACTAAAAGAAGGAATAAAATGCACACTCATTTTGGTATGAAAACCTATCGTACAGTACAGGAAAGTGGGGGAGAAGGAGATAAGCAGGGTGGGGAGAGATGATGGAAGGGAGGGCAATGGGAGGAGGGAGCAATTTGAAGTCAACCTTCGGGGAGGGACAGGATCAAAAGATAGAATAGAAACAATGGGGGGCAGGATAGGATGGAGAGAAATACAGGTAGTGTTATACAACATGACTATTATGGAAGTCATTTGCAAAACTACACAGATAGGGCCTATATTGAATTGTCTGCCTTCCCAAAGGGAATGGGTGGGAAGGGAGTGACAAAGAGAAGTTGGAAGTCAAAGTTTTAGAAACAACTGTTGAGTATTGTTCTTGCTACTAGGAAATAAGAAATACAGTTAATGGGGAATAGAAAGTCATCTGGCCCTACAGGACAAAAGAGAAGATGAGGACAAAAGAAGAGAGGGATGACAGAAGAGAGGGCAGATTGGTGATAGGGAAAATTAGACTGCTCGGTTTATTGGGGTGGGGGAAGGGGATAAATAGGGAGAAAATTTGGAACCCAAAATTTTGTGAAAATGAATGTAAAAAGTCAAATAAATAAATTTATATTAAAAAAAAAGAATTGACACATCAATGAAGAAAGCTTTAGTTACTTGAAAAATTCATATTTCATTCTATGTCAGTATTGAATGAATGAAAAATACTATTACATCATCATCATCACTCAGGTAAAAGAAAAGGTCTTCATTTGAGGCTATTGCTATTCTCTGAAGAACCAATCATCTTTTAATAGTATGGATTTTCACCTCTGCCCAGAATCTTTGCTAAAATAACAAACAAAAAAAGGCAGTCTCATCTCTGATTGCAGTACATCTGCCTGGTCCACCTCCTACTGTGATTCCCCAGAAGTCTCCAACTCTGCTTCATCATTTGAAGCTATGTTTCAGCATGTTCATAAAGCAATTTTTTGTCTAGTCTGCTCTTGGTTGTTTGATTTCATTTCCCCCCATAGCAGCTGCTACCTTTAGCTCCTCAAAGTACCTGGGCATTTTTAATGAGCTACCATAGGAGTCACATTTGTAAATGATCTTCACATTTGGAAGAATTTCAAATCTTTGCCAACGTGACCTAAGGGACATAGTTGTAGAAACGATAAACCAGCTGGTGCTTGACCAAAAGTCACCCCCAAATTCCTGTTTCCCTATAACATTTCTTCTTCCTGACTTTACTATTTCTCTCCAGTAGCCCAGGCTAAAATTCCTAGCCATCCTCAATTCCTTATCCTTTGTTGCCCATAGCAAATCAGTTATCAACACATTGACAATTGTTTTTTCTCAATGTCTCTCACCTTTGTCTCTCTCTTTAAATTTTACTACCACTATATTGGTTATTGCTTTATTTCATTAGTTTTAGCATTCTGAAAAAGCTAATCATAAGGAAAATACTTTGTAAACCTTTCTACCTCCAGTCTTTCCCTTCTCCAATCTATCCTACAAAATAGAAACAGGTAAAATTTCCTAAAAAATGCCTTTGATTGCCCCATTCCCCTGCTCAAAACCTTTAATAGTTCCCCGTTGCTGAAAGACAAAATTTCCTACTCTGGCAATCAAAGATCTCATGAATTGTTGACTTCTCACTACTAAGCTTTTCAGGTTATTGTTGTTTTAGCAAATACTTATGTAAAGAAACTCTCTATCCAGTAAGGGTAGCTTTTTTCACTGTCCTCTAACATCCTTGTGCTTTCCTGCATTTTTGAGGTGCGATTTAGTTTACAAAATAGATCCCTTGGCTAGATATTAGAAGACCTCTGCCTGAGTCCAGATTCTGGCACATTTGAGGTACATGACCTTGGATAAGTCACTTGATATCTCAAGGCTTCAGTTTCCTCATCTATGTGACCTGCTTAATACATGAAATATTTCAGAGATTTTCAGAGAAAAGAATATTGTAGAGTGTCATATAAACATAAAGTATATTACTAGTTTACTGCTGCCATTATACATACCTTGCAGTCCTCTTTATCTATTGAATCTTTTCACACCTCCACATCTACCACAAATTCAGTTGTCTCTGTTAAAAATTTATTAAATATTCCAGCATGAAGGAATAGTTCTAGGCTTTGAACTTAGAATAATTATCATCCGTGTGATTTAATCTATCCATTCCTGTAAAAATCCTTACTCTCATTAACATGAGTACTCACTATAGCAGTGCACTTTATTGCCCATCCACACCATCTTCTATGCAAATTTTCTATATATTCCAATCATACTCTAATACACTAGACTTCTTTCATGGTTGTTTTCTTTTTAAAATAACAGATAACATACTACATGAGTTGAATGCACTCTACTTCTCTCTTTCTCCCTAAACTTAAGATCCTCAATATTATTCGGGAAACTAAAACTGAACTATTTTGGACAGTAAATGCCAATACTTTTAAAAATTGCAGATATTTTGTTTGTTGGGAGATGTAAGGACATGTGGAATCTTATTATTGAACTACCTTCCAGACTGTTACTGAGTTTGAAAAGTTTGAGAAACTGGGTTAGAAGAATATCTAATTTCATTGAGATTATAATATAATAAAATGACAATGCTCTTAAAATAATGTAGTTATTCAGTGCTATGCAAATCAGAGACAGAAAAAGTATTTTAAACATCTGGAAAAAAATAGCAGAATTCACCCTAAATGCTATCAAGAATCTCAAAAGTAATAATGAGAAAAAAAAATTTGATGAGGAGGGGGTTTATCAGTATCAGGTATCAAGCTATACTTCAATACAGTACTCAAATGAAAAAATAGAGTTCTATCAGTGGAACAGATTGGGCATACATGATCCAAAAGGAAATAAACATCAACACACTATTTCAGAAGCCCAAAGACCCCAGTTACTGGAAAAAAAAAAATATCTCACCATTTACAAAAATTACGTGGAAAACTGGATGGCAGTACAGCAATAATTAAGTTTCAGTCAGCACTTCATACTACACAATAAAGTACAGGGAAAACCAGATAACCTCGATTATAGTAAATTTAATTTGTCCCAATCACCATCAAACAGTTCTATGTAATTTTTTCCAGATTCTATCACATGCTAACACCTTTTTGTTTCTTAAATTGAGAAAGCCAGGTTCTAACTTGTATGCCTGTTTCAAAAAAATGCTCTCACATTTGTCTAAAAATCTAAACCAATCCATGAAATAAAATTTAGTAGACATAGATTTCAACTTCAATAGTATCTCTTAATAAGAAAGAATAATTCATTCTCTGGTTCATTTGAGATGATTTAGTAGATTCATTAATTCAGTAAATATGTATAAAATACTGCATATGTGTTATTGACCAGAAAGGATGCTGTGATTATTATGATATCAGGATACATTTTGATGGGAATAGTTTTTTTCAATATTACAGGCAATTCATCCACAACTTCTTGTCCCCTCTGTGATTCTTCTTTATATCTTCCATTAACCTTTATAATGAGCTCACTCTATATACAGAGAGTTTTCCCTTTCATCTATTAACATCTTATGGGTACTAATAATATGTCTTGACCACTGATTTTTCGTTGCTCTCAATACAATACTTTCCTTCATCCATCTTCACTCAAGCATTTCTCTAATGATCTCTTTAATGAAGCTTCATCTGGGGCATTTTTCATATCTTATGCATATTTTTATTTTTCTCAAATTTCAAATTAATTTTGATCTTTACTTCAACAATTTCTTAGCTTGAATTTAAAAAGATAGCTGATTCAGAACTGCTTCTCATGTTGGTCATCACACTTTTCTTGCCTTTTATCATTTATTTTGTTGTGCGTGATTGTGATTTATGTGGTGCTATGACCACAGCTTCTCAGTTCTCTTCTTGAAAAAGGAATCAAAACACATAGATCTGCTGCTTCTGTCTGAAACCTTTGGCCTAATTTAATATTTTATAACCAAATTTTCCATTATGTTTTTTGCTTTCTTCCAAAATGTCCATCTTTGAACTGAAGCCACTGGGAATTAAAGTATAAGTTGATTAAATCTGGAGATTCTTGCTGATTTCTTCCCATGATTTTTCTACATCCTCTTCCTGTACAATAAATGTTGGAGCATGTGCTCCTATTACCTTCAGAAGTATCCTTTCTTTGTTGTCATTAATTTGATTATCATTTAGAATGTGAAGATTCATACTATTAAGTCTCTCCAATATTTATGTCAACTCATTAGTAATTGGACAAGATTACTCTATCACATTTGGGATAATAATAGCATTGACATGGAAATTCAAGATTTGAGAAGCACTTTACACATGCTATTTCCTTTGATCCTTGTGACTCTGATAGATGTTATCCCATTTAAAAAAATGAGGATACTGAGGCAGACAGAGTTACTTGTCAAGGGTAACACAGCAGTTTTCTGAGTCAGGATTCAAACTTAGGTCTTCTTGACTCCAAATACAGAACTCTATCCCCTGCACCATCTCACTAGTCTGATATGTAGAATGCCAACAACTGATCTAAAGTTTACAAGAAGGTCCAGAAATTGTCACTCAGAATTTTCATGGTTATTTTCCATTGCCAAGGTACTTTAAGGGGTGGAGAATTTTTTTTATTTGAATTTCTTCCTTGGTTTTCAATATCCAATAAATATGTTGTCATAGTCAGCTAAATGGTTATGAGGCTCTTCCCATCTAGGTAATCTAGTTCTCAGAAGGAAGACATGATCATTATCTCCACTGTCATCAAAATTTTCTTGACCTAGTAGACTCTAAAGCTTCCACTCTAATCTCACTAACTTTTAAGACCAAGAGTCACCTCTGGGTTGTAATAAAATATATAAAAAAAGAACCTGTAATAGATGAAAATGAAAGTAAAATGAAGTATAAAAAGTGTTGTGGACTTTCTAAGTAGTGAGAGGAATAAAGACGTTATGGAGGATGGAACTTTTAAGTTGAATCTTGAAGGATGAGTGGGAGATTGAACTGAAATACTTGAAATCAAAAGACTATTGGATTTGTAGTCACATGACTTGGGTTGGAACACTATTTCCTACTTGTATGAACCTGACCAAATCATTTAATTTCTATGGATCTTTCTTTCCTTATCTGAAAAATGAAAAGATTGAAAGAAATGACTTTTGATGTTTCTTTCATCTATAAATGTTTGATCCTATGGACACCAGGGAATACCACACATAGGGAACAGAATGAGCAAAAACCACAGAGGCATATTCTGGTAAATATCAGAATTCTAATTTGTCTGGTGGAAAAATACAGGAAAGGGAATTAGAGGAGATAAAACCTGGACAGAAAAAAATGGTATGAAAACGAAGACAAATCACAAGGTATCAAACACTTCTGCCAGGTATTTAATATCATCTCCTTTCCAGAACAATTCATGAAATGCAAAATATCAGCAGAAAGCATAATATTATATACTCCTTTACAAGGATATGTAATAAAGCTGCACAACACTGTGGCTGCAGCAACAGTTATGAAGTCAATGGACTGTAAGTTCTTTTCATGAAATGAATATTCATGGTACAAAAATATCCATGAAAATGCTTTTGGATTTCAATATCTAGGAGTACAAAGGTCATTCAGCATGAGATTTGCATCTTTCATAAATTATTTGGAAGCATCTGTAGCCCTCAAAACTCATATATGGTATGACTATGAAGTAGAGATGTGCAATATTTTAGTGTTAGCTTTAAAGAAACAAAGAATAGGTCACTTCTCTGTAAGATGAACACAAAGGAGAGAGCCCCTTTCATTTGAAAATACAATGAATCATTGCAAAGAACATATAGTACTGAGGAAAATGCTATATTAAGAATCAGAAATGTATTTTCTGTACTTTGCTCTGCTTTAAGCCTACACAAATATCTATGTATATTTCATTTTGTCTGTTTACTTATATCATTATCTAAGGCATGTGAGGGAACTATTTATTTCTTAACTAGAAATTAAAGATAGAAATATTCTTTTCCTGATTGCTCTCTGGCAAAAATAAATGGTTCTGAAAATCTATGAACCTCTGACAACCAATAATGGCTAGAAGACTAAATAATTAATAATTTTGGTACTCACCATTTTGTCTATTTTTTTTATTTATTCACACACACACACACACACACTTAATAGTATGTTTTTCAATTGCATGGAAAGATAGTTTTCAGGATCCACCTTCCTAAGATTGTGAGTTCCAAAATTTTCACCTTCCTGTCCTTCCTTTCCGTTACGTCCTCCCCAAGATGGCAAGCAATCTGATATAGGCTATACATGTACAATCATATTGAACACATTTCCACATTAATAATGTTGCAAAAGAAGAATCAGAACAAAGGAAAAAAAAAACACAAGAAAGAAAAAAGAAAGTAGAATGCCAAAATCAGTATTCAGACTCCATAGTTCTTTCTCTGAAAATGGATAGCATTTTCCATCATGAGTCTTTTGGAAACTCTCCTATGACTCTTCATAGTTGAGAAGAGCTAAGTCTATCATATAAGTCAATCATTGCACCAGGCAGCTGTCACTGTGTACAATGATCTCATAGTTCTGCTCTTTTGACTCAGCATCCGTTCCTGTAAATCTTTCCAGGTTTTTCTGAAATCTGCCTGCTCATCATTTCTTATAGCAAAGCAGTATCCCATTCCATTCATATACCACAACTTGTTCAGCCATTCCACAACTGATAGGCATCCCTTCAAATTCCAGTTCTTTGCTTCCACAAAAAGAACGGCTGTAAACATTTTTGTACATGTGGATTCTTTTCCCTTTTTAAATTTTCTCTTTGGAATACAGAGCTGATAGTGATATTGCTGTATAAAAAAGTATACACTTTGGGCATAGTTCCAAATTGTTCTCCAGAATGGCTGGATCAGTTTACAACTCCACCAACAATGTATAGATGTTCCAGTTTTCCCATGTTTTCAACATTCCTATTTTGTGATGTTAGTGAATCTGATAGATGTAATGTGGTACCTCAGAATTGTTTTGATTTGCATTTCTCTAATCAGTAGTGATTTAGAATATTTTTATATGACTATAGATAGCTTTAATTTATTCCTCTGAAAACTGCCTCTTCATAACCTTTGACCAATTATCAATTGGAGAATGACTTGTATTCTTATAGATTTGATTTAGTTCTCTATATATTTTAGAAATGAGGCCATTATCAGAAATACTGGCTGTAAAAAAATAATGTTTCCCAGAGTTCTGCTTTCTTTCTAATCTTGGTTACATTGGCTTTGTTTGTGTAATACCCTTCTAGTTTAATGTAATTGAAATTATCCATTTTGCATTTCATAGTGTTCTCTCTCTCTTGTTTGGTCATAAAGTTTTCCTTTCTCCATAGCTCTGACTGGTAAACTACTTCTGATTCTCCTAATTTGTTTATAGTGTCACCCTTTATATCTAAATCATGCACCCATTTTAACCTTATTTTTGTTTTACAGTGTGAGATGTTGGTCGATGCCTAGTTTATACCATACTATTTTTCAGCAGTTTTTGTCAAATAGTTTTAAACAGTAGATTACTACAGTCATTGACTGCTGTGTTTTTGTGTACCTAACATTCCATCCAGGATCCTATTTCTCAGTTAATACCAAATAGTTTTGATGCTTATTGATATAATTTTAGTTCTGGTATGGCTAGACCCCTTTCCTTTGGATTTTTTAAAATTACTTTGATATATTGGATACTTTTTTCTTCCAAGTGAATTTATTATTTTTTCTAGGTCTGTAAAATAGTTTTTGGTTGCTTCATTGGCATGGCACTGAATAAGCTAATATTTTCCAGTTATTTACATCTTATTTTATTAGTGTGAAAAAGTGTTTTTAATTACATTCTTATCTTTCCTCAATTTGTCTTGGCAGGGAGACTCCCAAATATTTTATATTGTTTACAGCTATTTTAACTGGGATTTCTCTTTCTATTCTATCTCTTGCTGCTGGACATTGTTGGTGTCAATAAAAGTGCTGATGATTTATGTGGATTTATTTTGTATCCTTCAGTTTAGCAAAAGCTGTTAATTATTTCAAGTTTTTTTTTTTGGTTGATTCCTAGGATTGTCTAAGTATGCCATTATATCATCTGCAAAAAGTGATGGTTTTGTTTCCCCACTATCTAATCTAATTCCTTCATTTTTTCTTCTTTTCTTATTGCAAAGATTAACATTTCTAATACAATGTTAAATGCGAGTTGTGATAATGGACATCCTAATTTCAAAACTGCTCTTACTGAAGATTTTCTAGCTTATCCCCATTACATATAGTGCTTTTTTCAGATAGATACTAGTTATAATTTTAAGGAAAACTCCATTTTTTCCTATTCTCTCTAAAATTTTTAATAGGAATGGGTGTTGTATTTTTGTGAGAAGCTTTTTTTCTGCTTCTATAAAGATAGTATGATTTTTGTTGGTTTTGTTATTGATATGGTCAATTATGCTGATGGTTTTCTTAATATTGAAGCAATCCTAGAAATCACACTGAGTCATAGTCTTTTATCCTGATGATAAATTGTTGTAACCTCTTTGTTATTAATTTAAAATTTCCACAGCAATATTAATTAGTGAAATCGGTGTATAATTTTCTCTCTGTTTTAGCCCTTCCTGATTAGGTATCAGCACCATTTTTGTATTAAAACAAAAATTCGATAGGACTCCTTCTTTGCCTACATGTCCAAATAGTTTGTACAGTATTGGAATTAATTGTTCTTTAAATGTTTGGTAGAATTCATTTGTAAATCCATCAGACTCTGGAGATATTTTTCTTAGAAAGTTCATTGATGGCCTGTTCAATTTCTTTTTATGAAATCAGATGACTTTAGGTTTTTAATTCCTCTTCTGTTACTTTGGGCAATTTATATTTTTGTAAATATTCATCCATTTCACTAACATTGTCAGGGCTATTGACATACAGTTGGGCAAAATAGTTCATAATTTTTGTTTTAATTTTCTCTTCATTAGTGGTGAATTCACCTTTTTAATTTTTTTATACTGGTAATGTGTTGGGTTTTTTTTAATCAAATTAACCAAAGGTTTATTTTAGGTTTTTTTTTTTTCCATAAAGCTACTTCTTGGTTTTAATTTATTCATTCAATTGTTTTCTAAATTTCAATTTTATCTCTCCTTTGATTTTAAGAATTTCTAATTTGGTATTTTATTGGGGATTTTTAATTTATTCTTTTTCTAGCTTTTTTAATTACATGCCCATTTTACTGATCTCCTCTTCCTCCATTTCATTCATATAAGCATTTAGAAATATAAAATTTCTCCTAAGACCTGCTTTGGCTGTGTCCCATAAGTTTTGGTATATTGTCTCATAATTGTCATTCTTTTTGATGATATTGATTGTTTCTAAGATTTTTTTTTGTTTGACCCACTCCTTGTTAAGAATTATATTATTTAGTTTCCAATTTTTGTCTATATTCCCATTAGCTCTTTCCTATATGTAATTTTTATTGCATCATGATCTGAAAAGTATACACTTAATATTTCTGCTTTTCTGCATTGGATTGTCAAGTTTTTAATGCCTTATCCATGGTCAATTTTTGTG
Source organism: Bettongia penicillata ogilbyi (assembly GCA_023548195.1). Classification (NCBI taxonomy): domain Eukaryota; kingdom Metazoa; phylum Chordata; class Mammalia; order Diprotodontia; family Potoroidae; genus Bettongia; species Bettongia penicillata. Next base: position 1,980,492 of record JAJHZJ010000747.1, on the reverse strand, counting down.
TAGAATCCATGTAACACTGAAAAAAAAGTATATTCCTTTCTTTCCCCATTGTATCTTCTCCAGAGGTCAAAATATCTAATTTTTCCAAAATTCTATTTCCCTTCTTAACTTCTTTCTTTTTTATTTTGTAGTAAGTATCTAGTTTTGAGAGGAGAATATTGAGGTCCCCACTAGTATAGTTCTGTTCTCTATTTCTTCCTGTAACTCCCTAACTTTTTCTCTAAGAATTGGGATGCTATACCATTTGGTACATATGTTTAGGGTTGATATTACTTCATTGTTTTGGTACCTTTTTAGCAATATGTAGTTTCCTTCCTTATCACTTTTAATTAATTCTATTTTATGTGTTTGTTTTGTCTGAGATAAGGATTCATAGTTTTTACTTTAGCTGAAGCATAATATATTCTGCTCTAGCCTTTTACCATTTTTTCTGCGTGTACCTCTCTTCTTCAGATATGTGTTTCTTGTAAACAGCATGTTTTAGGATTACGATTTTTAATCCACTCTGTTATCTGCTTCCATTTTATGGAAGAGTTCATCCCATTCACTTTCCCAGTTATGATTACTAACTGTGTCTTTCTCTCCATCTTATTTCCCCTCCTGTTTATACTTTTTTCTCTCTTTTCACCCCTTCCTTCTTCATCAGTGTTTTGCTTCAGACCATCTCCTCCATCAATCTGCCCTCCCTTCTATCAGACTCCTCCCTTTTCTTTCCCTTTTACTTTTGCCTTCCTTTCTATCCACTTCCCTCTCTTTTCTTCAGCCCTTCTCCTCTTACTTCCCAGTAGGGCAAGGCAGATTTCCATATCCAATTGAACATGTATATTTTTTCCCTCTTTGAGCTAAATCCAATGAGAGTAAGATTCAAATGATGCTCACTCCCTTCCCTTCTTTTGCTCTACCATAAAAAGTCTTTTGTGATTCTGCATGTGATGTAATTTACTTTATTCTGCATACCCCTTTCCTCTTCTCCCAATACAATCCTTTTCTCACCCCTTAATTATTGATTTTTAAATAGCATCACATCAAAGTCAACTTGTACCTATGACCTCTTTCCATGTATACATCTTCTAGTTACCCTAATATAGATATAGTTCTCAAGAGTTACAAGTTCATCTTCCTGTGTAGGAATGTAAACAACTTTATTAAATAACATGCTTTTGTCCCTTTCCTATTTACCTTTTTATGCTTCTCTTGAGTCTTGCTTTTGAAGGTCAAATTCTCCCTTCAGCTCTGGTCTTTTCATCAAATATTATTGGAATTTTCATATTTCATTGCATGCCCATGCAATGAAAAAATCATTTCACCTGAAAAAATACGCTCAAATTATGCAGGGTAGTTGGCTCTTGTTTATAATCCAAGCTCCTTTACCTTCCAGAATATTGTATTCTGAGCCGTCAGTATCTTTTAATGTAGAAGCTACTAAATCTGGCTTAATCTTTACTGTGGCTTTGTGTTATTTAAATTGTTTCTTTTTGGTTCCTTGCAGAATTTTCTCCTTGACCTGATAATTCTGGAATTTTCCTATAACATTTCTTGGAGTTTTTAATTTGGGATCTCTTTAGGATTGGTGGATTTTTTCAACTATTTTACCTTCTTGTTCTAGGATATCAAGGCAGTTTTCTTTGATAATTTCTTGAAAGATGCTGTTTTAGGCACTTTTTGTGACCATGGTTTTAAGTTGTCCAATAATTCTTAAATTATGTCTCTGAATTAATTTTCCAGGTCAGTTGTTTTTCCAATGAGGTATTTTACATTTTCTTCCATTTTTTTTCATTTTTTAAAATTTTGTTTGATTAATTCTTGATTTCTTGAGTCATTAGCTTCCACTTGCCTAATTCTGATTTTTAAGGAATTATTTTCTTCACTTAGCTTTTCTGCCTTCTTTTACATTTGACCAATTCTACTTTTTGTAGAGTTATTTTTTCCAGTGGATTTTTTTTCTATTTGGCCAATTGTATTTTTTAAGGGATTATTTTCTTCAGCCATTTTTCCTTCCTTTTTCAAGTATACCTCATTTCTTTTCCCAATTTTTCTTCTACTTCTCTTTTTTAACTTTTAAAATTCTTTTTGATGTCTCCCAAGAATGAGTTTTGGGGCTTGAGATAAATTCATATTTCCCTTTGAATTTTTTACATATAGATATATTGACATTGTCCTCTTCTGAGTTTGCGTGTTAACCTTCCCTGTCAACATCGTAACTTTTTATGGTCAATGCTCCTTTTTGATTCCAACTTATTTTCCATTTTATAGCTTTTAAAGTTGAGCTCTCCTTCTGGGGCACAGGAGATACTGTGCTAAGCTTCCTGTGCTAGGAGCCAGAGGTCTGATCACTGGCTTTGTATTCTGGGGTCTCAGGTGCTGGCAGCTTACTCACTGCACTGTGGTATCCTAGCCTGCTCACTCCTGTTGCCTGGTTTTCAGGACTGGCAAATTCCCTTCTGTGCTAGGGCTGGAAGTCTCACTGCCGGCCTGCTGTGCCACTGTGCTGCTGAGCAAGGTCCAAGGGACCTCAGTTGACTATCTGTGCTGTGGTTAAGAGCCTTCTGCAGATGTACCTGGACACCTCTGCGCTGGCCTGTGCTCCTCTTTCATCCAAGTAAGAAAGAGCTTTCCTGAAGTCCTTCTAAGTTATCTTTAGCTGGAGAATTGTTTCATTTGATCTTTTTCTAGGTTCTGTCACTATAGAATCCCTTTGGAGGCTTGATATTGTTTCTGAGGGAAACTGAAAAGAGGTCAGGCAACTTCTTGACTTCTTTCCACCATCTTGGCTGCACTGCTACCGACCATTTTGGAGGGTGAGCAAGATACTAGGCATTGTAGAGGGCAGTTTGTCTAGGTGGTTTCACAAGATAAAGTTTGCAAAGATTTGTAAACAGATTGGAGTCAAGAAAAAAATAACAATAGAAAACAAAGACATGCATTCACCATGTCCATTACATCATTGCAAGAACTCATGGAAAGCACAGTTACAGGATGGATTTATTTGGAGGCCAACATTATTTTGTTTTATTTTTTATCATTGTTGTTATGATATAGCCTACATGCACTACTTTCCTTCTTGGGAATGAAGCTACGTAATTGCTTTTTTCATGCCTTGTTGCTACAGAGGCAATTAATAAAGGGATATTAGATATAACAGAAAATTCTCCTGAAATGGCATTTCTGTCATTCAATTATATGAAAAATGAAAAGAAAATGAGAGAATGAAAAAGTCTGAATACCTTTAAATAGGTTGCTTAATGAGACTGGTAAACTATGATGCAAGTTCCACATTTGCATCAGTTTTAATGTCAATACCAGTTAGCAGTTTATTTTGGGGGAAAGGAAGTAGACCATGGTGGGATAAGCTAGAAAAGCTTTTTTGGTTAACTGTATGGGAGTTGCTGAATGCTACCTTTTGATTGCTCAGGGATCAGCATCATATATACTATTAATTTTTTATGCCCTTTAACAACAAGAAAGGTCTGTTGTTTCTCAGATTGAAAATGTCAAGTGGATTGCTGTTGGAGTTCATATTATCAACTATAATTTGAATGCTGAGAGTAATTATCAAATGTTCCAATTAAGACAAATATTTAAATGTTTCTTTTAGAAATGACACAGCATTTATGTTTTCCCTATTTGGTGCTTTTATTATCTGAATATCACAGTGTTTATCTTTTAAATTCATTTCTTAGTGAAGTCCCCTTTTTGGTCATTAGCTCAAAAATAAGAATAATAAGTTAAGGCAACATATTTTCTCTGGCAACATAGTAACTATATGAGCCAGCAAATTTGAAAAGGGCATTTTAAATAACATGAAAATCCCTGCAACACTCCCTCACATGTTTAAATTCATTTGTGCACAGTCACCGTATCACCAATCTCTCCCTACTCAACATTTCCAGCATGTATGTGCATGCAACTCATCATTATAATTTTTCAGATCATGACAGGAATCATGGGATTTAGAGGTGAAATGACTTAGCCAAGGTCATGCAACTACTGAGTAGCAAATTAGGATTCAAATTCCCTTCTAAAGCCAGAGCATTTTTTTTCCCATTTACTGAGATGACCTAAGAAAGTTACTGACCAAAAGCCAAACTTGCTCTTGGGAATTTTCTTTTCCCCTTTCTTCTCCTTAGATATTCCATCTTCATATCTATTTACTTGGCTACTATCCCCATTACTTGCCATTCTATCTGTAAATAGACAGTCCTGAGTTCAAATTCAGCAAACTTAAGTCCCTTCCACTTGAGCTAGGAACTGAGGAAAAAGAGATGAAACTTTATTCTTCATCAAGGTTATTATGTACTGCTGTGTATTGGAGAGGTTTACCATGGAGCTAACTTCCATTCTATTTTGCTTCTGGCATTTTGTACCCTTTATTGCCAAATGCCATCCTTTTGTCACCAATGTAGTTCTTTAGCCACCTGATGCTGACTCAGTGGGGAAAAATAGAAAGATAAAAACATCTATTTCAAGTGAAAAGAAAATGAGTTCCTAAAAAAAGCCTAACTACTTAGCAAAATTCTCTAGAATTGTTTATTATTGGTTGGAAAACACTCATAAGAGAGTTGAGCTTTCAATTGTTCTAAATATTATCTTCAGAAACATTAAACTCTATGCACTCTTGACTTGATGTTTTAGCTATGGAGATCTGATTTCATTTTTTTTAAGTATATATTGCCATCTGCTTACATATTTTACAAGGAAAATGTATTCAGTCTAACATTTTTAAAGTATCATTTTGTAACTGCAATAATACATTCCAGTGAGCAATTCTGATATAACTGAAAGTCTTGGGCAGTTAAATCTGTTTGCCTGTGGTTCATGATGGATAACAAATCTAAACGATTAGATTGGCAATGAAAAGAATCCCAAGTCTACCTCAGTTTTGAAGCAGTAACTAGGGATTTTTACACCTGAGCTAAGTTCCATAAACTGAGCCTGGGGTAAATCACATCAAGAACATGCTATTGGGGAGGGGAGATTGTCATTTCAAAGGTGTACAGTAGAGTTAACTGCCATTATCCACCTGAAAACTCCCTATAGTAAGTCACTATTCTTGCTAACTATGTTCGCTAACTATGTTCTAAGACATGTTTAAGGACTGCAGATGTGTTCTAAATCCTCCAAATTTGACATCCTGGAGGAAGTATAACTTTTTCTACCCTGATTAGAACTCCATTCAGTTTAGAAGGGCTCTTAACATGAAGTCCACCAAACCACAAAAGGTCTCTGAACAGACTTCAGAGGATCCTTCAACTTGAATGAAGGAAAGATTCAAGAGGAGGTCTTTAGTGCATATAAATCTCTAAAAATGTGCATATTACTGAGTTTCAACTAGGATTGTAAGATGAGAAATGAGATGTTGCTAATGGTCCCAAGTAATTTTCCAGAGCCTGCCAATTACCCATTGGTATTTAACTAAGATGAAATTGAGATTGATTTGGCAGATACTAGACTGACAGTTTAATCATATTCCAATCTGTGAAGAATAAGGTACTGATAAGTGTTCTTGAAGAAAGAGTGTTTAGTGTGGCTAGACTAATTTGTAGGCCACAGTTTCATGGTGTGATGTCAGGGATACAATGTTCTGTAAATTCTCCCCTTGCTTGATTTTGATTGGTATAAAGCTTTTTATTACACAAGTAGAGATAATGAATGACTTACAAATATATCAGTAAAAAGAAACAAATAGAAGTTAATTCACTATGAATTTCAAATGACTAAAAGCAGATAGGGAAGCTAGATGGCATAGTAGATAGAATGCTGGGTGTGGAGTCTAGAAGACCCAAGTCCAACCATGCCTCACACATTTGCCAGCTATTTGAACCAGGGTGAGATATTTAGCATCTCTGATATATATATATATATATATATATATATATATATATATATATATATATATATATATATATATATATATATATATATATATATATATATATATATATATAAACTGCCTTTGACACACTTTTGCCTGGGCCAACCCTAGCCATCAAGCCACAGAAAGAATCTGGAGAGAAGGGAACATTGCTATGTGAAAAGCCATTCCCAAACCCATTTTTCAGGGACTTCAGGTTCTGGTTGGTATTGACCCATTCAAAGTTAACAAGTTTTCAGTCAAGAGGAATGACCCCTTGTTTGGGTAATTCAATTTGAAAAATGGATTTTGCCAAAAGAGCTTTGGTGACGGAATTGACCATGACAGAGGCAAACTTCACAATCTGTCCTGAAAATGCCAAGGAAAGCAATGAAAATGTTTGAAAACCTGGAATTCACTAGATCCGACAGACTCATAAGAAAAAGACAGGAACAAACAATTTCTATGGGAAGACCGTTGTCTGAAGGTAAGGAGGTAGAAATTATAGAAAAAAGGGACAGTGAACAGATTTGACTAGATATGAGATATGAAGTATATGTGGATATACATATGATTCTATAAAGATATGAACATATATACATAAGGACCTATGTGTACATATATGGATATGTGCATATATGGGCATGAAGGCATAGATATGTATGTATTCATAGACATACACATATATATATATATGCATGTACATGTATATGTAGAGAAGACCTATTTGCCTTTCTCCATAGGAACCAAACAGAGCTTGGAAAGAACTTAGTGTTGGTGTCAAGGAAACATGAGTCCGTTTTCATCTTACAGTAAATAGAACATGAAAGCTCAGTACACTGTGTAATGGATGTGTTTTTTTTTTCTAAATTTCCAAAGGGACTTTATTTTGAAGTTCAGTAACACTAAATGTCAAAATATATTAAATCATGGATTTATTAAGTTAAAAAAAGTATCAATATTGATAACCACTTCCTGCCTGGTTAAAAAAGAGCTAAGAACCTAAGATTCTTTACCTTTTTCTTTTTTTTTTTAAATTTTTAGTTGATAGAATACCTCCATCACTCTCCTCCTCTGACTAATGAGTTCTTCTTGAAACCTCATTTTGAAGAATTATCCAGGGCAGCCATTCTTACTCCTTTACTCCTTTCTTTCCTCTATTCCTTGAATTCTTTTCCATTTCCAAGCAGTTTTCTCATGCTGGAAGATGCTTCCCCTGGTTACTCCTCCTTTCTTAATGAGTTTCTCTTAGAACCTCCATTGTGGAGAAGTGTTCAGGTGAACTCTTTAACTCCTCTCTAGGCTCCATTCCTGACACACTGAACCATATGTTATATTCTCTCCACTCTACCCTTGCTTTTCAGCTCCCTGTTATGTGTTGTCTTCCTCCATTAGAATTTAAGTTCTCTTGAGGACTGGTATATCTTTTTTTGCTTAAATTTATATCCCTGGAGCTGAGAAAAAAAAATCCTGGCACATAGTAAGCACTCAATAAATGCTTTTTGTTGTTGTCATTTTTGTTGTTAGGGTTCATTTACACGTTGTGTTGCAGCAAAATCTCTAGATGGAATCAAGAAGCATTATCAAGCACCAGTTTTGGTCAGTTTCCATGGTTGAATTTTGGGGATACAGTGACAAAAGCTAAACAGTTTCTGTCCCAGATTTGGGGAGGTCCCTGGGAATGTGATGTGATTCAAAGGGAGATATCCAGTCATTGGGACCACTTTCCCCCTCTTTGATCTCGGGGCTTGCAATCCTGTAAACAAAACAAAACTTTGTTGTCTATGTAGGGTTGCATGTGGCTGAGAGATGCGGGAAATGAAGGGCAGCAGCTCCTAAGGTTTCTTTTTCTCTTATTTTCACTAGTGACCCAGAGACTTTCAGTTGGCACCCCAGAGGCTTAAATAACTGGAAATTTACTGGGTATGGTCAGAGGTAAGAGTATATATATATATATATATATATATATATATATATATATATATATATATATATATATATATATATATATATATATTTCCTTTGAGCTCTGGTACACTGTCTCACTTTTGTTCATATTCTAGAAATTTCAAAGATGACTGTTGAATGTTGAGTGAATCAGTGAATGAAGCAAAAGGCAGTACCTAAGCTGTCACTAGGTGTCAGATACTAATACTAGGTACTGGGATACAGCAAGAAAAAACAAAGAAAACAATCCTTGCCCTCAAGAAACTTTTGTTCTAGCTGAGGATGCAACGTGTTCATATATAAAGTATAGCAATAAGACTGATGGAGATGGTTTCACCTGTAGGGAGGTCCACCATTAGTCAGGGCTGTTCTTGTGTAAAAGGGAGGCAGAGCAGACATTTCTAGCCTCTTCTCCCTCAATCACTCTCCAAGAGTGACTTTCATTCCTTCTAGGAGGGGAAGCAAGTGTTTTGGGCTGGTGTCCACTACTTTGCTCTCTTTAGTGAGAGATCTATCTACTCTCTTAAGCATTGTTTGTCTAGGGTGTATGTTTTGGTTCTAACTTTTTATTGCTTTGCCATTTTCTGTAGGAGGGGAGAATTCCAGGCTCTATAGTCAAGACTTGACCCCTTTTCCATCTAATACTAGTTCCAAAATAAAGATGCACTGCAAATAGCAAAGAAGCTCATGTATCCAAATAAGTAGAAGAAATAGAAATCAGAGAAGGCAAACACAGGAGAATGTATGTCTTATAATACAGAATGGAAGAGCTTTCCTGTTGAGATACATGTTAACTCAGTTCGTCTAAGAGAAAAGGTCTTGGATCTCACCCAATATGCTACAGTACACTACACAGTACACTATAATATTAAACTGGGAATAGGGACATGGCAGAGACTGCCTGCTCCTCTTCTGTCTTCCCAGAGACTTTTCCTTCCACAACCTGATATGGGATTGGCCTCTTCCATTTTTTTCTCTTGAAGCTGGAAGTTAACTCTATACTCAAAAAAATTTTGAAGACCCTTTGGGAATGACGTGAGGAGTTACAAAGGGGAACTCTCACTTGAAGAGTCCCCAAAGAGGATTAACTCCTTGAAGAGTGCTCAAAAGATACTAGATGAAACTGAAATTTTCTATCTCTCCCCAACTCTGCCCTACCCTACCCCTTACATGGGTCAGGGTCTTCATCTCCTCCAATAAGGGGAGAGTTCCATACCAACAGACTTTCAGACAGGGATTATAATGGTTATATACAAAACATATACCTGGACATTTTTTGGAGGAGAAGCATTAGTAATTTGGAGGAAGCAAGAAAGTTTATTTGCAGAATGTGGTGCTTGAGCTGAGTTTTAAAGGAAATCAGAAATTCTAAGAGATAGGAAGAAAGCGAGTACATTCTACACATGGAAGACAGCCAGCAAAAAGTAATGGCATGCTCCAGTAAGTGTGTTATGTGAAGAACGGAAAGGTTGGTTTGGCTGTTTTATAGAATGCACAAAGGAGAGTGATACAGAAAAGGACTGGAGAGATAGAGTGGAGCCAAGTAGCGGAGACTGCATTTGAAGGTCTTCCTCCTGTCTAGATCTATAGGCATTCGGATTTCTTATGTAAGAAAATAAAAAAAAAAAATAATGCCTGAGAGTCTGTGAAGGAAATTTCCTTTATTGGGTTTCAGTTTTCTTAGAACTTTTCAAATGCAAACAAAATAAGTTGACATCCAACCATTAGTCAAACAGCAAATGTAGGTTAGCCATCATCTACTTTTTTTCCAAATTCAGAGCTACCTGAAATCAAGTTCCTGTGAGATTATGACGTGATAGACATATAGTTGGGGAGGGATTTAGGAAAAAAGCCATGGGAAAAAAAGTGGAAGAGCAGTAAAGACTGAAGTTAGTCCTTTTCACAATTTTGCCTGCAGCCAGCCCTGCATCTAGCCCACAGCGGGGACTGTGAAGATGAAAGAGCAATTGCTCTGAAGTGCTTTATTTCTTTTAAATAAACCTAGTGTCTGTTGTTTTGCAGTTAGCATCCACACGTGTTTCTCCTGAGAACAGATGTTACAGTTTGCCCATTTTAAATCCAGATGAATAACATATGTAAGAAAGAATAAATTGTATATAATGCAAAACAATAGCATGTCTTTTATTAAAAGTAAAACACCCTAATAATCATTTTTCTTTCTTTTTCACTTAAACTATGCACAAAAACAAAGCTTCCAAAGTTATATACATTTTGAAGCTAGGACTCCCTTGTCTCACAAGCTGGTGAAAAGATTCTTCAGCTAAAAAGAGGAGAAAATGTCCAAGTTCCTGAATGTCTAGTAATTATTGGGAATTTTATTTTACTGGGCTTCCATTGGGTTTGATTCCATGGAGCTCCATTCAAAAATTGTGGCAGGGATGTGAACTTCAAGCTGACAAAAAGAGACAGGTAATTTAGAGAATTGCAGGGTAAACAAAAGGAGTAAACTCTAGAGGAATAGCAGAAATTAACACAATCTAAAACAAGGAGGAAGAAAAGAGTTCAGCAAAGATGGTATTGACTCAGTGTAAAACTGAATGGACAAAACACACAGACACACACGTAGAGAAATAATTGGATATTGTGATGCTATGACCCAGAGCTCCTTTGGCAGGGAATTTCTTAAGTAGTTTCAAGAAAAATATAGAACAACTGATTTGGGCCTTATTCTAAACTGCAGTCTGGTTTATATGGATTTTCTAATGCCCTGTCATTTAAGGGGATAATGATTAAAATGAGCAGCAGTGTAGCCCTATTTATTCCCTGATATTCCATAGCTGAATGATAGGCTTTTTTTTTTTCTCCTCCTAGCTAGAGGGTATAGAAAAACAAAACAGGACATACATTAAAGTCATTTTTGATTGAGGTTTTTGATATAAGATACTGATAAATTTCATAAAAGGAGTATTTTTGTTTTTTTGAAATGTTAGATGGTCTTGTAGGCCATTTAGGCAACTCTGTTACCATACAGTTGGGGAAACCAACACCAAGATAAGTTTGCTAACTTGCTCAAGTCATGGTAATTAATGGCACAGTTAAGTCTAGAATATTCTTACCCTTTCCCTCCCTCCTCAATCTAGATTCTTTCTATTGTCCTATGCTACCTCTCAACTTGAGGGCAAGTACAATTCTTGGGGGTGGAGTTGGGGGGGAAGAATTCAACTGATCTATTTAAATGATCTAAAGTTTATAGTAAGTAGCATGGTTGAGACAAAATTAATAATGTACTGAAATATAAATAGTAAATATACAGTAAAAGAAAACTGTCAGAAATGTAAATTATTTATGAAAATCCTTGCCCATGTGTAATTAAATCATTGTAACTCCAGCTTGAACTTATCTATCAATGATAATCCTTTTCTTTCTTCCTGGATTTTTTTTTTCAGTTGGATAGAGTGTTATATTCAGCAATATTTTCCTAGTTTACCTTTGAGGCAGGAGGTCCTAACTGACTTTTGAAAAGAAAATGTAGCTCTAGTAATCCAGTGCGCTCCCTGGCAGGGCTGAAAAGCAATCCTAGGATAAATCTAGATATGAATTGTAAGCCATTTTCAGTTTTAAATCCAGGTTTTAAACCTCACAAGAGACTCAAATCAAAGTTAATAAAAGAACCCACGTTTTCTTTATAGCTCTTAATGAGCTGACCTTCTCTACCTGTGCCTCTCTCTAGAGGAGTAAAATCTGTTTGTACAGTCCCAGGCAGCAGACCAACCTTGGGCATATGTTGTGATTTAGATGTGGGGGAAAAATGGAAATTACTCTATAAAAAGGGTTTCTATTTTTCCCTTATGTACTCTACAGGATGAGGCTAATGCAAGCCTTTTTGCCTTCTGTTAATTGACCAATGGTTTTTTTCATGTATGTAGACCCAGGGGAATAGAGGGAAAGAAAGATGGTAACCAGCACAGAAAGGGAGGAATTTTAAAAGAAAGCCTTAGTTATATGGGGACCAGAATTGGGGAAATCCCTCAGGCTAGTCCTTAAAGATAAACTGAGAGCATGCTTTAAACTATTATCATTTAAATCTCTTTTTAAATACTCTCCTAAACTAAAGAACCTCTTGATCCTATCTAGAGGCTATTCTATTATTATGGTTTCATTGTACTATATCATTCTAGGCTTTTTCTGAAAAAAAAAAAAAATTCCAAGTATTTGTGAATATAACTCATTCTCAGTTTCTCAAAATGGACTTATTTCTTCAAGTTTCCTATTTCTGTTTCTTAGCGTTGGACTTGTGTAAGTCCCTTTTATTAGTAGAACCAGACTAGAGAGAGAGAGAGAGCGCTACATACCCATGTGCATACTTATGGACCTGGTAGTGTTTCATTGACAGCTAGATGGCAAACTGTACATAGTGCTTGTCCTGGAGTTAGGAAGCCCTGAGGTCAAGTCCTACTTTAAATACTTACTACATGTGAAACTCTGGGAAAGTCACTTAACGTATGTTTATCTGAGTTTCCTCATCTGTAAAATGAGAGCCATGGTAGCAGCGACCTCCCAGGGTTGTAAGGATAAAATGAGATAATATGTATAAAATTCTTTATAAACCTTAAGGCACTATATACATGCTAACTATTATTGATGTTTTTCCAGTATGAATTTTGACAGAATTCACAAGTAAGCAAAATTTTTTGAAACATCAGCACCAAATTGATCTTTTGTGCTACATGGAATGTTTTGTCTCTTCATCTCTGAACCTCAGAAAGTGCTTCCCCATACCCACACCCACCTTTAAAGCTCAGCCCAAGTGCTGCCTTATATGTGGAGTCTTCTCTGATCCCTTCAGTTGCCAAATTTCACTCTTTCCTCAGATGACTTTGAATTTTAATTATCCTAGTACTTGTTTCATCTTTTCTTATTTCTTCAGGGTAGGGCTTACTTTGTTTGCATATCTGAATCTGTTACCCAAACCTGTCGAAGGCACATTAAACCCAGAGGAAAAGTGATAGAACTGTTAGATGACTGGACAAAGAGTCAGGCTACCTGGGATTAAGTCTTGTCAGTTCTCCCTACATCTGTCCTTTTCTCTCCATTCATATGGTCTCCTCCAAAGGTCTTGATAATTTTTTACCTGGAATATTGCAATAAATTTCTCATTGGTCTCCCTACCTCAATTTTCCTATCTCCAGTTCATCCTCAAAAGAGCAAAAATGTGAAATTTCTAAAGGAAAGGTGTGACCAACATTTTTTCCTTGCTTAATAAACACAAGTAGCTCTCTCGTTTATCTAGGATTGAACACAAAGCACTAGGCAAAGTCCCTTACACACACACTCTGTCTCTGTCTGTTTCTCTCTCTCTCTCTCTCTCTCTCTCTCTCTCTCTCTCTCTCTCTCTCTCTCTCTCTGTCTCTCTCTCTTTCTCTGTCTCTCTCTCTGTCTCTCTCTTTGTCTCTCTCTGCCTGTGTCTCTCTCTCTCTCATCTGTCTACCTGTCTATCGATACCTTTCTGGCTTATACATTCCTGCCTTTCACATATTTCATACTGGTTGTTGTGTTGCTCTCCATATGTGACATTCCAACTCTCATCTCTCTCCATAGAACAGCACAGGTCTAGAATGAACTCCTTCCTCATCTCCACCTCTTATAAGTCCTGGCTTCAGTGAATACTCAGCACAAAAAGTCTATTTTCCTGATGCTTCCCACTGAAATTACCTTCTCTTTATTTGTATTTTTGTACATATACATATGTATGTGTTGTCTCTCTTGATGAATGAAAGCTCCTTAAGGGTAGGAATTTATCTCTTTTTTGTTTTTGAACCCCAAACATCTAGCATGGAGCTTCACAATTATATTGACTTATAATATTTATTGTGTAACCAATTTATTAAAATATGGACTTTGTCAGATGTGTAACTGTAGGTTTGCTACTTAGACTGTACTGTCTACCCATTTACAAAATGGGTACAATGATACCTAACCCAACTAACATATAACTAGAGAATCAAATGAAATTATAAACACACAAACATACTCAAAGTAAAGTGATATGCAAATAACAGTAAATTAACATTACTGTGGTGGATACAGAGGTACCCAGCTATTAATTTTCTGTTAATGAATACTTGGAAATGACTCTTCCCCCATGAGTTAGGGCTCAATGTTCGCAATTTTCACATTGCTTTTCTGAATAGACCCTAAAATTGACTGTTACAGTGAGATTTTAAGCAATAGTATTAATCTATTATCATATACTAATAATTTCAATTGTTTCAGTAGATTGCTAAGCATATTAACTAGTAAAGCTCTAAGAGATCTGGGATAGAGGTGCATAAACAAAGAAATGAACTAGAAATTATATATCAGGATCATAAGTAGGCAGAACTAGAAATGTCCCCAAAGATCATCTCGTGTAACTCTTATCCAGATTATTATTATAATTTTCAAAAATCTCAGTGTGGTTATCTAACAACTGCTCAGACATATCTCATGACAAAAAAATTCACTAACACTATTTTCCATTCCCTAACTTGCCTCTGACCCTGCTATTCCATTTTGGATACCTTATTGTTAAGAATTTTGTCTTGATATTGTGCCATAAACCTGCCCCTGTAGAACTTCCTGGAGTTAAGCCAAACAAACTTAATCTTTCTTCTACATGGCAGTCTTTCACATATTTGAAGGCAGTTATTACCCCTTTCCCAGTTCAAACTTCTCTTATCCAGACTTAAAATAACCAGTTCCTTCCACTGATTCTCAGATACTACTGTCTGGCAATACCTCACTTTGACCATTATCCTCTGAATGTCAAACTGTCTTTCAAAATGCCTTTAGAAACATTACACATTACTTAGCATGTATAGCTAGGTCACAATTAATGTGTTTCAAATAATGCTAAATTCAAGTTAGCGTGTATTATCAAATGATACCAAGTCATTTTTAATGAATGAGAGATTCACTTAGTATGAACTGTGGAAGCTAGCCAAAGGTTTAAACATAGTTATCTATTTTCCATCTGCTCTTATTTATCACTGAATTTGTATGCAATGAGATGTATTATCTCAGTACCAACAGTTTTTTTAATTTTTTTTTTTTTATTTTAAAGATCCCTTAACAATATGGACAAAAGGAAAACCACTTCAGTTAGAAACATGAAATAGATAGATAGATAAACAAAGAACCAAATAGACAGATGAATAAATGAATGAATGAATAAGAAGCCTATCATAATATTGGAAGAAAAATTTGATGTAAACAGATGGCATGAATGTTGTAATAATTCTACAAGGCTTGAATCTACGGCATGTAATATCAAACATGCAGGTGAAATAAGATAAAAATAAAAAGTTGTACCAGCTTTTTGTGGTTCTCAAACACCTACAAAAAATAGAGATGTTATGGTGATAGAAATGGAGGGTCTTTAAGCTGTATGGATAAAAACCACATTTCTCTTGGCA
The DNA here is from genome assembly GCA_023548195.1 of Bettongia penicillata ogilbyi. NCBI lineage: Eukaryota > Metazoa > Chordata > Mammalia > Diprotodontia > Potoroidae > Bettongia > Bettongia penicillata. The sequence goes on along the minus strand of JAJHZJ010000747.1, from coordinate 1,965,279 downwards.
AATAGCCATTCAGCTAAAAGCTTCAAGTTTATTTAAGGTCATGAACAAAAATAGAAATAAAGTGGATAGTAAAGAAACTTTTACTGCCAGGGTTGGTTGGCTAGATCACTTTAAATATCTGCATTAATTGCATAATGTTAAAATTACCAGAAAGGTACTTAGTGCAGATGAGTATAGGCCTGTTAAAATATCCTGATATTCTGCGATCAAAGATGGTGGATATATTGATCAACCATTTTTAATGTAGATGAAAAAGGCTTATTCTGGAAAAGGATGCCTCCTAGAACTTACAGTTCTAAGAAAGAAAGAAATATGATTATGGATTTAAAAATGCCCTAATATTTCTATTGGGAGATAATGTAGATGAAGATTTCAAATGAAAAGCAATGCTTATTTGTCAGTCTTGAAGCAATTGTACTTTGAGAGGCCACAGCCATTAATATCTCACAACTCATTTGTAGTCAAATAAGAAAGCATGTCTCATCAATGGTTTTCAAGATATTTTAGCTCATCTATTAAAACATTTTACAGGGCCACAAATGCTGCTTTTAAATCATTACTGAATTTGAATAATATTCTCGGTCATACAACTAAACTTGATCCGTTGTATTAGAATGTAAAAGCAATTTTTATTGTAATCTGTGGATCAAAGAACTATTGTGACATTCAAGGCCTACTACCTAAGGAAAACTTTTAAACAGAAAATTGCTAAAATTGCAAGTGACTGAAATTTCTTAACTGACTTCTGGAAATTATATATATATATGTAATATAATATATAAACATAATATATATAATATATTATATATAAATATAATATTATTATAATTATATATAATGATGTATATACATCATGAGAGATATAGTAAAAAAATATTTTTCATGTGTAGCTACAAATAATTGCCAGTAATATGCATCTGGTAAAGAAGCGTATTTTCCCACATTGTGCAAATAGTAATTTGGAAAGTTTTCATTCATAAAAGCAGATTGTCATAGAAGAAATACTTGAAAAAAGTTTGGTTTTGATAAACTAGAAAACAATGATGTTGCAGAAATGCTTGTTTGGCATTCAGCAATAGTGGATAATGACAATCTTCATTAAGATCAATAACCAGTGTTTGAAGAAGCCAATAATGATGCCAAAGAAGCAGGTAATGTGGAGACAGAGGGATTCATTCTCAAAGAATCTAAAGATATATCTAGACCTATAAAAGAGCCCAAGAATTATGATCCTGACTCTTATCAAATGAATCATGAAAATCCACTGAACTATTTTTCAAAATTCTCTACCAGTGTATATATGATTTAAAAGTATTTGAAATGACAAATATATTTTCATCATATAATCAGTATAGGCTTATCTTTATGTATAATATTTAACTTTTTTATTTTTAATTATTTAAATTTATTTTCAATTCATGAAATAAAACAAGCATTCCATAACTCAGTACAATTAAAAGATGATTTCACATGAAACTGCAAATCTGCCATGTACAATTTTTCTTTCTATAACTACTCTATAACTTTGTAATAAATTTGAATGAGAAATATATTTTTCTTATAATTTTCTATTATATAATATTAATAAATAGATAAAAGCTTATTTCAAAAATTCAGGCCCTATTTCCATTGGGTTGGAACCAATTACCACATTTTATATATAATCATAACTGTAAAATAATGCAAATTAGAACAATGTGACCACTTCATGAGATTCATTATCTTCACAAATTGGCATTTAGTGTTATTTAAAAGGCATCTAATCAATCAGAATAAAAGACTATCACTCTCATTATGAATATTATAGTTCTCTTAATGCAGTCTAAGGTTGAATTAGCTATTTTTGGTTACAAAGTCAGAAATCTATCTTATGCATACTTCATTAAAATACTCTATATACCTTGCCTCTTCGACAGACATTAAGCTATTTGAGAGTAGAAATTCTCTGTTTCTTTGCATTTGTGTCAATGCTTAGATACCTTGTGTATAGTAGGTGCTTAATAAATAGTTGTTGAACGATGCTATCTGTGTAACTCTGGGTAATTCACAACGTTTCTTGTCCTCAGTTTCCTCACTTATAAAAATGAGGGAGTCAACCATGGTATGTAACCTTTGCTTCTGAAGAATATCAACCTGGTAGATCTCTCAAATTCAGGAATTTGAGCCCCAGTGGGTTAGGAATTAGGTGCCCTCACTAATTCACCCATTAAAATGGTGAAGCCTCAGGAGTAGGGGGTTACTAGGATGCCCAAGGAAGGGCAGAGAGGTTCAGGTGGGAAAATGGAGTGGGTCAAAACTCATGTATTGATCAGTGGTGTAGGGAGAGGCTATTATTCTTCTTGTCTCTGGATGTTCTAGAGAAAATGATCCAGTCTCCCTCTAAACAAAAATCTAGGCACCTGTATTAGATAAGTGGTAATGTCCTTTCTACCTTTACATATATAAACCTGTAGTCATCATGCTCACTGATTATAAAGGAAGAAGCTCTATGGGAGGGAATTTTATATATAATGAAGAAAAAGAGAGAAGAGGGGCTGGGAGAGAGCCAGCAACGGAAGAACTTCTAGACACAAATTAAATTTATAATTTTGTCTGGGACCATACCTAAATATTGCAAATTGAGCATTTATCATATCATTCAAGTCAAAGTTAAAAACATCAATAGACAGTATTATATTTGCTGTCTCATACACTTGTCAATTCTGTTACTATGCTATACAAGCACAAATATGTTTGGATAGGAATACAGAAACAATGAGGAAAGACATTTTCTGTACCCTGTCTCAAGTCGAAGCCTTGGGAATGAAATATGCATTTTATGCCCAAGTTTAGCTCTCGGTTCTCTACGGGGAAGGACTAATCGCTAAGAAGACTGGAAGTCAAACAATGTGGAGTCTGGTAGAATTATTAATACTTTGAAGTGTGCTTATAAACACATAGCATGGGCTAGGGAGCTCAAATGTAATCTCCTGGTTATATTCCCTTTATGAGGAAGGCCTTGGGAGAATTCTCTTGGCAGACAGTTCAACTACACTCTTCAGTAGAAAGTTAACTTTACTTTGGATCATACCTAAATGTGTACTTCAGAGAAGATATTGTATTCAGGGTAGCTTGAGGAAAAGATCTGACATAGACAGTTGTCTATCTACTCCCGGCTTCCCCGCTTGGAGCAGCTTTTTCCCAGTTCCTGACATATTTTTTCTCTTTCATACCACCACTTCTCTTTCATGCATGGCTCCCCATCTTGTTTTCAGATAGCTAACAGCTATGTTGCAGTGGGAAGGAGCCTGGATTTAGAATCAGGAGGAGAGCTCTGCCTGAGGACCTGATTCTGCTACTATTTATAAGACACCAGCAATAAAGTAACAGCCTTCTGGTTGCTCCTTGTTGGTTCCAAGTAGTTCCTCATCTGGAAAATGAAGTTCTTGCAATAGACTTCATCTAAAATCTGGGTCAGCTCTAAAGTTATATATTCTCTAGTAATGGTCATGGACCATTCATCATCATGGACCTAATCATAGCTAATGTCTAACGTGCTGTCTCGTTTACAATGTTTCCCTCTTCAAATTTTCTTTTCCCATTCAGTTCCTTTGAAAGCCTCAGACATATGGCATTCATATATGTATTTTTAAATACCATTAAACTCCCTTATCATTGCTTCTAACTCTTATTTCTAAGTGGGAGGACACCAGGCGCTCCGACTCACACACAGTCTTTGAGATTCAAAATCCGAATGATATACGTCAGCTCTGACCATGCTTTAAATATGTATCTGACCTTTCTTCAAATCCAAGATCAGTCATCATCCTTTAGACTCACTGTAGGTAAAGTTACCAAGCTTATTCTCCTTCTTTTCCTAAACTAATTTGATCACGCATATCATATTGCTTCCTTTTGTGTATTTAGGACCTGGCTTCTCTCATCACAATCAGTGAAAATCCTGAAATAGCATCAGTTCCTAAGAATCAAGTTACATGTAACCAAAAGGAAAATAGAGAGACAAGTGGCAGGTATTTTATTATTGCCAGTTATCTTTGATCATCTGTTCTCAAGAATACACAAAAGGCATCAAATTAATACATGATTTCAAGGTCAGTCATGTAGCCAAAATCAGGTTGCCATCTAAACATGGTCTGGTGGCTGTAATCCCTGCAGCTAGAGAAAGTTCAGGCTAGTGAAACACTTGTGTCTGAGAGTGCCGAGCTGCACTGGAAAGTCCATTGGGTTCTTGAAATAAGTCTGGTACCAATATTGTGAATACCTAAATGTGAGGGAGAGGTGCACCAAACTGCCTAAGGAAGGACAAACTGGCTCCGATAAGAAATAGTTTAGGTCAAAGTCTCAGTTCAAATGAATAGTGGAAGTAACATTAAAGAAGAAATACCATCTCCTTTGCTGTTGTACCCCAGGACTATCTAACTTGCAGCTGAACCCTTCTATATGTGTTATGCCCTCCTCCCCTTGCCCCCATCATTAGAATGTGAGCTCCTTGAGAGCAGGGACTGTTTTGGTTTTTCTATCTATGTCCCCAGCACCTCACACAGTATTGTGCAATTAATAAATACTACATTCATTCATTCATCTATGCATGCATGCATTCATCCATCCATCCATCCATCCGTCCATCCATCCACTAACTCATTCTGAATTTCCAACCCAGGTGAGGTAGGAGGTTCAGTATCACAATCATTATCACCATCTTCATCATCATCGGAATAATCCGAATGTATAATGGCAACCACAAAATGTTAAAAATTATATATCTGAAGGAAGGCTTCTCATACATTTGACATTCTCAGTGGAGGATTTTAGGGAACACATGAACACACATATTAGTTTCTGAATATATTGGCACTAATAGAAATATCCATAATAATAGAATCATGGAACCAGGAAGGTGTTGAAACATTTTTTATTGGAGTGCTGTTTGTCTGTGGGGTTGTGGTTGACAAAATATAGATCAGGTATGTGCCTTTCAGAGGAAAGATTTCAAGTTCTGAATCTTCCCGTTTACTAGTTATGTAACCAAAGGCAACTATTTGACCTTTCTCATTTCCCTCATCTATACATTGAAAATAATAATGAAGGTGGTGACTAATTCCAAGCGTTGTCAGGAAAATACTTTTCAAACCTTAAGGTGAGATGTAAGTACATTTGCGTTTCCTGCTTTTGTTTGGTATGAGGTGGGAGTGATTTTAGACTTGAAATTGTGTTGGTATAGGGAAATTGCTGTAAGCAAACACCCTCTATCAATGCAGATTGGTAGCTATTCAGAAATTTTAATCTTAAAATGTTTCCTGCCAGACCAATACAGGAATTTATTTACCTGACTCTACATGTTTGTAACAGGTTTTGTTTTTTTCTTGTTTTCTGAATGGTGTTGGGGGTTGTGGGGTGGAAGAAAATTCAGACCTGAATATAAAAAATAAAATGAATTTAAAATGAGATGTTCCTGGGAACACTAAAAGGTTGTGACCTGCCCAGAGCCATGCAGAGCTTTTTGCCTATAAAGTGATACTTGATTAAAGGTGTTTCTTAAACTAACCTTTTGTCTACTGTGTCACACTGCCTCTTAGATATGAATGATAATGATTAAAATGATGATGACAAAGATGTCAGTGAATATGTGAGCACATTGCATTGATATGGGTACTCATCCCAAATAAACTGACTGCATCTCAACTTGGCTTCCTATCCTTTAGAAATAGATGTCATCCTGGATTAACTGATGGATTTGCAGTCAGAAAGATCTCAATTTGAAACCTGTCTCAGACATGAATTCTGAAAAAAACAGGCAATTAATCCATCTGTGACTCAGTTTTATCATTTGTAGAATAAAAAAGACACATTAGACTCAATAGGCTCTAAGATCCCTTCCAAATCTAGATCTGTTATCCCATGATCCTCACATAGGTGTGTCACAAGATTCCACCCAATTTTCTGAGCTCTAAATCTAGACCTTTATTAATAGCTATAATAAGGAATGTTACCTAACTTATGGGGGTTGATTCAGATGTAGTGATAACATATGTGAGGGGAGGGAGCACTCAAGTTTTATTTGAATATAACATTATTATTATGAATTAAAATAAAAAGTTTAGATAAATCAAAAGGCAAAGAGACTTACTCATCCTGCTAGCCTCACATTACTTTTGAAAACATGTCATTTGGCAAAATGATGAAGATTCTAAATATATTTTGAATATTTTCCTTTTGTAAACTATATAACTTTTTTTTACTGATTGGGGTAGATATTGGGGTTAGCTTATTCCATGAAGTATCAAAGCAAATTATCCCCCCAAACCATGGAAATTAGAATAGAGTCTTTTTAATCACTTTTGCTATATCCAACAGAAAGGGAAAGAGAAATTCATGATCCTATGTTCCTTGATCTAAGAATTGCTCTGTCCCAACTAGGTCATTAGGATCCCTAGTCAAATAGACTGGTATAGCATATGGATTTTTATTAAATAAATGTCTTTTCCTTTATAAACATACCTGTTTCGAGTTGTAGCAAACCATGTGACGGGACAAATCTCTAGTGTAAGACACACCCTTAGTGAAAACTTCTTCAAGGTAAAGAATATGTTTCCTATAGATTCTGAAAACAATAGTTCCATTGCATTCTTTTAGAGGATGAGTGTTTGTTATTAGAAAGTAATTATTATAATATCCTCTGGCAGGATCAAAAATTAAATCAAGGATGCTAAGTTATGTACTTAAATTATAGCTGGAGAAATTTCAGCTTATGCATAATAAATAACTTCATGTGGGTGAGCATTGTCAAACAATCAAACAAGGTCCCAAGGAACATAATTACATCTTTAGAGAGTTTTGAAAATAAGACAATTTCTATTTACTGCCTTTTCTGGTATAGGTCATTGGATGTCAGAAATTTGGGTAAGATACCTGAGGTATCTTTCAGTTGTAAGTTTCAATCACATGAAAATTAAAATCTATGTTAAACAAGTAAGGAAATGAAATTTTACAAAAAAAAAAATTTGAACATTAATGTGAGGGGATTTAGGCAGTTCTTAAACATTCGAGAATTGACGAGTACAAAATGAAAATACAGTTGTTTTCTGTTCCATAATCTATTAATTGCATTTCAAAAATTTAGATTGTATTGGAGGATTTATATGGAATGGAATTAATATATAGGAGGCTTACTATTTTTGATCTAGATCTAGTGATTACATAATTTCCCATTTCTTCTCTCTATGAATTTTTACTGGTGTCATGAAAAGAAATTCATAATTTGGAAAATGAATATAGACATTTGAGAGACAAGTAATCTACCCCTCAAAAAGAATACCTGGGCTGTTACCTCTCCTAGACATCACGAGATTTATCATAAAATGAAGAATTGAAATGCCTGCCTCTATAGCTTTAGCTGTAAATGTTTAGGCCAGGCACTGAGTCTGTCTGATCGTCAATTTCCTTCTATGTTAAGAAAACAGAAACAAAAACTCAAGTCATTATCTAAGCAGGCCAAGAAAAGGGTAAATATTTATACAGTACTGACTCTATGCCAATCACTGTGCTAAGCACATAATTATTATCTCACTCAGTATGCACAAAAACTCTGTGAGCTATATGCTGTTATTTTTTTCATTTTTACAGTTAAAATAAAAACTTGAGACCAATAGGGTTTAAGTGAATCCAGCAGAGTCATAGAGCTAATAAATGTCTGAGACTTGATTTGAACTAAAGTCTTTGTGATGCCAGGCACAGGGTTCTACCCACTGTACCACCTACCTGCCTTTTTTTTAAATACCACTGATTGTGGAGAGGGAAGAAAAAACTAAAGCTGAGTAAAAGTATTTTAAGTTAAAAGTATCATGCTAACATACAGCTTTATTACTGTTATTCCAGAAGACTTAATCTTCCTTGTTAATAAATGGGAACTTTTGCTGGGAACTATGCTAAGAAGTGTTGAGGATATAGAGAAAGACAGAAACAAGTCTGATTCCTCAAGAAGTTCCCATTTTAATGAAGGAGGCAACATGTAAATTGAGGTGCATGAAAAGTATATATAGAGTAGATGGTAATTTTAGAGAATAAAGTTTTTAACAGAATGGAAAACCTTTCTGTTTTAAAGGAAGCCAAGGAAACTGAATACATAGAGTTCTGAGGCACAAAATTAACATTAAATAAATACTTGTTGTGACTAACAAAATTACCTTAAATAATCAAAGAAGAAATCCTTTTTTAGCCTCTACTTTGTGCTTAACATTACAAAAGTGCAAATGAAATGAAAGATTCCACTGCCAATGGGAAATCTTGTCTCATTTTTGTGCACAACCCATGCATTCGTTTATTCAGTATTTGTACCACAAAGTTGTATTAAATACCCAGTAAGTACAAAGTTTTGTAATGGCACCATGGAAATAACAAAAATAGAGATGATAAAAACTCTTAGCTAAAATTATCCTGCCTTCTCAGAGCTTATAGCCTAGTAGAGGGATAAAATGCAAGTACATAACTGCTATGTATAATATTATAAATCGATTGGAGAGTTTGCAAAGTACTATGTAAGGTCAGAGGGAATGATTGTTCCCTGTGGAGATAATCATACTAGCAGCATGAAAAAGACAAATAAATAGTACAATTCACATTTACGTGTCACTTAGAGGCAACATTTTCCCCCAGGAGTGTAAGCTTAAGAAAATAATTATCAGCCCAATAAGACAATATAAAATCAATCAACCTGAGAAAACAACTCTAGATTCTCTAGAAGTCCAGTGATGTGGGGAGCTAATCAAGGAAGTCTTCATGGAGGCCAAGGGAAGGCAACTGAATAGATATACTTGCAATCATGACTGTTGGCTTATTTGTGAATAACTTTATGGCTCATTTCCCTTGAAGATAACAAAGTTTAGCTTATAAACATAACTTTTTCATAAATGAACTCCACATAAATGAAAGGGGACCTCAGCATCCATATAACCACTGAGAACAGAGTGTCAATTACAACTTTATTAACTCAGCTAAACAAAAACAATAACAATACAAAGGTCTATATACAGTCAAGGGGAAGAAAATCTTTGTTTCTAGTGATTACAACATAAACCTTAACAACAGCAGCCTTGAGAGAATGCCAAGTAAAGGACTGAAGCAAATGGTCCTTTCTGGGACCTTCGTGTAAGCAGAGGGTTCTACTGAGGCAAGAACCCGGGTTCTCTCTCAGAACCTGACCTATTCCTTAGCTCCTTCCTTATACTTCCACCCTGATGAATTTGTGTCTACTGCTCTATTGTCTGTTTCTCTCTTAAAAGTGTTTCTTCTCTCTTTATTTCTGCTTCTGGTAGAAAGATATGAGACTCCTTCTATATACATACTATCTTTTTCTCTGAGGGGATTGGGAGAAGGGATGGCTTTTTTCCTTAGGAAGACTTCTGTTTTCTTTGCTCTTACTATTTGGCACATATGTCTTCTACTTCCTTGATGCAAATAGTTTTCTGTAGTTCTACATTTATATCTATGACTATTTATATGCAGCAGACACTCCCAACCTCCCCCAAGATTTACCCACATTTTAAAGGCCAGTTCAAAGAGTAAGTGAACCAGTTATGACTTTCAATCAATACCAGCACATAGACATCTAGATAATGGAGTGATGTTGTTTGTCTAATGTCGTGACCTAAGCTAAAAAGAAGCATCATTCCATGAGAAGCTTGACCATCTCCCTTTGTAATGCTCACAGTAATGATAAAATATTACCACCAGTTATAAATCAGATTTACATAACACTTTAAGAATGGAAATATATACTCTTGGCTATATTATCTCATTTGATCATAAGCAAAAAAAAAAGAACACCTAGAAGATAGCTTCCATGTATGCACCAACCTTTGAAGTAAAGGATATAGACATAGGATAAAGAAAATAAAGAAATTCTGTGAAGAATTTTACAAGATTCCACTGTCTAGGTCAGCATATACATTGGTGCTTAGCAACTCTGGTAAAATGAATATTATAACTGAAAATGAATGTTTCTGTCTATTATCCATCTAACATCTCTCTGTCTCTGTCTCTCTGTCTCTTTCTCCCCATCTACCCCCTCTCTCTTTGTAATTTTTTGTAGGAATGAATATTCTTGCCCTGCAAAGGAAATTTATGCAGAAAAAATTCCATTGGCCAATGCTTCAAGTGTTCCTTGACTTACTAGTTTTAGAGAGTTGTTTGGGTCATAGATTGGCTGACTAACTTGCCCTGGATCACATACCTAGAATATGTCAGAGGTAAAACTTTATCTCGTGTCTTCCTAACATTAGGATTAACTTCTATCCACCATGACACTCCAGCTCTATAGATTATGGGTCAGAATGCATTGGATATATGGTGAGCAACAAACAGCAACATAGAGAATATTGTCAAATTAATTATATAATATTAAAATCCAGAAAATGACTGGGCAGATATAAAAATCTTTCAAAAATATTTATCTATTTACAGATTCTTTAATTGGTTAGAACAATGACCAAAATAAACATCAATTTGAAAAAAAAATTCATGAACAAACATTACTTGGGATTATACCAACTCCAACTCAATCTATTTCAATAAGTTTACAACTCTGTAAAATGGGAATGGACAAAGGCAAAAGGCATTGATTGACTATCACATTTATTAGATAGTTAAAAAAAATAAAAATGAACCCTACAAAAGGGAGTCTTCATGAGGATGGAAACTGCCTCTCCTAACATACACATTGTCAAGTAGAGAGTCATGGTAATCAGTGTTAATGCCAATTTAGAGTACAAGCTAATATACAAAACACATGGGAAAAAAGAAAACTGATAGATCACTCATTTTGCAAATAATAAAAAAGTAGTTGAAGACAAAGAAGGTTTTGAGAGTATTTGATGTGAGAGCAGGTAATCCAGATGATCTAGATTTATAGATGGAATCAGAGGAAGAATGAGAATGAGATGCAAAATGAATTATTTTCCAGTTGTTGTCTTTTAATAATGATTTATATGTTTCTTTGACAGTAGTGAGCTTAGACTCTGTCGTCTCAGTATGGAATATGCAAATGCGGCTCTGCTCAGTCCAGAGGATAGAAAACAGGACTTATATCCAAGAAGATGAGATAAAATCTGAATTTTATCTTATTAGGCACTTACTAACTATCTGACACTTGGCAAGTCATAGCCACTGTCGCCTCAGTTTGCTCATCTATAGAGTGATGATGATAATAGTGTCTATCTCCCAGAGTAGTTGTGAGGAAGAAATAAGGAAATATTTTTAAATCATTTTGCAAAATTTAAAATATTACAGAAATGCTAGTTATTACTATATATTCCATAGAGTACTCGAAGCATTATTCAGCACAACGTTGTCTACAAAAATCCCCTTCACAGGCCAAGAACACTCATCATTGTGAAGAAAAAAATACATACGTATATATCAATCTATCTATCTAGAGAGATAAATAGTTTGAGATATATACATATATATATATATATATAGAGAGAGAGAGAGAGAGAGCGAGAGAGAAACAGAATGAATGTTAAATGAGCAATAAACATAGATATCTATCAGCTATGCCACCTGTCTCATATTAATGTCTATGCTTGCTTCCTTTATCATTTCTAGAAAATGTCCAAGAGAATTGTCTGTGAATATATTAAGGCTATATCTTTTTGTTTACAAAACTGAATCAGAAGTATAAAGAACATAAGGTATCACACTGTCAAGTGTTCATTGATTTAACAAAAGCATTTGATTTAGTAGACAGTCTTGAAGATTTTCTTAAAACTGGGCGTCTTTCATGAATACATTAAATATATACAAAGTCTCTACAACAGTTGTGACTTTGGAAATAAAGTTGTTTGGATATTTCCTGCATATTATTTTAAATTAGATGCAAAACAGAGAGATATATGCTCACCTAAGGTATTTTCTGATGTCACAAAAGAAGAACTGAACAGAATACAAATGAAAGAATTCACTGTTGATGATGAATTTGCCCAAATGTTCCAATTAGCAGAAAGTATTGTACTAATTACACTGAGCTGCAGTACAATACAAAGCATCTAAAGTAAATCTACAGAAAACTAAAGGACATTGGCTTCAGTATCCATGCCAGAAAAATAAAGCGTGTGATGAATACAGAAAATGAAACAGTGACATGCAGATAGATGAACATTCTGGCAAGTGAACTCATCAGTATGTTGTGTTCATCCTTTGTTCCCAAAAAAGACCATGCCATCAGAGAAATGATGACATGACTTGCACTTGACTTTGTTTTGAGTGAGGGAGGGCTGTGCAGGTCACCAGCCTCACTTCTCCTCCAGAGCCATCCAAATCCAGTGACCAGATATTCATTAGGATGACTGGAGATGACTCAGGATGCATTGGGAGACCTTGGCCCCTTTAGGCCAAGGTCTATTCATGTACTCACATCAGTATGTACATATTAGACAGTGTGTGCTGCATCCAGGCATTGGTTGAGACTCAGGAATGAGGGAAATATCAGGGTTGATGGCTTATGGGAAATCATGCAATACTTTTTAGACCCCAAACTACTCAGTGAAACAAAAATCAAATCATCAGTAGTGATATTTGTTCAGTCATACAATTTACCTGTGAATTATAATCTCCAAAAAATAAACTTGATGAAAAAGCCAAAGAGAAATAGAAAAGATTAAGCAAAGGATAAAGAAATAGAGAGGAAAAGGTAAGACATGGATAGAAGATGCAAAGAAGTAAGTTTAGGTTTGATGGGAGGAAATTTTTCCTGATAATTAAAGTTATCACAAAGAGGGATAGATGACCCAAGAAAGAGAGAATCAGATTCCCTTTTATTGAAGATCTTCCCTTAAGTGCTGGATAGCCATTTGTCACACTTTGCATGTCAGGCACCTCCATGTCATAGTCTTTGCATCAACTGTTAGACACACAGTGTCCTGTCCTTCCTTACCTCCACCTCTTAGAATCTTTAGATTTCTTCAAGTTCAAGTTGTCTCTGATATGGCATCTTTTCTGAGACCTCCATTTCTTAGTGATCTTCCCTACAGTCTACTCCCACCCTCTCTAATTGCTTTGTATATCATACATATTTACTTAGTTTACAAACTTAGGACCATGGCTAGTAATACCATTTCTTTAGGCTCTTAGGCTTCAGTTTCCTTCTCTGTTTTTGTTTGTTTTCTTAAGCAGGGTTGAGAGGTATTATTGTTCTGCTAAAAGATAGACTAGATCACCTGTGAAATCCTTTTAAATTATGATTCTGGATAAAAAAGGTTGGACTTCAGAGTTAGGAAACGTACGTGCTAATTCTGTTGCTAGTGCTTCCTACTTGTATAAATTTTCTAGTCACTTCGTATCTTTGGTCCTCAATTGCTTTATGTGGAAAACAAGCAAATTGGATTAGATGACTTCTAAGGCTCTTTTCATCTTTTAACATTTTCTCTTTCTAAACTTATAAAGAATAGCTTAGATTTAGATATCTACATGATTAACAGGTTTCTTAAAATATGCAGAAAATTATTTCCTGATGACACATCTTTCTTTTATAGAAAGATGACACATTTTAAAAAGGACATTAAAATAAAATAATTAATTTTGGTATTCTGGATCTTAGCCACTGAAAGAATTGTACTGTATGTCAATAATTTCATGCACAGATATGCTAAAATTACCTCCTTAGGGAACTACAGAATGTTAGAATTATTATATAATCTGTTCATTGATTGGTATGCTTGAGAAATGCTGTATAACAAAGAAAAAGAGGTAATAGATCAATTTGTTATTTTTGGCATCCAATTTTCTATAGAACATACTTACCTAGGCCAACTTTCAACTAGAGCTGTTAGTCAAAATTAAATCATTTGGGCTGAGGGAAATAAATCATAGTGCTAAATGGAAGGTAGAATTAAAGGGGAAATTGGAGATAACACATTGAATTTGATAGGATTTTATTGTGAGCTATTAGGGAGGGACTTTGGCTTGACCCTATTCTCCTTCAGGGCACCTAGCTGAAAGCTAAAGAAGTATTAAATGATAAACATCACCACAGGTATTACCAACATTATGTTTATCATCATGGGTGCTGTGAGATGATTGTGAAATTATTTCACTAGATTAATAAGAAATTATAATAATTTAAGGTTTTTGTTAAATACTGAATAAATGATAGAAAGATAGATTTTTAATCTTGAGGTTAATCCAAAGATTCAATATGTTTTCCTCTAATAACCTTTGCATTTATATAAAATGACCCAATTTAAGTAAAGTCTACTGAAGTATTGTAAATGATTTTCCAAAATGTTATAATATAAAAATTTTGTCAATACCAAAATCTTTCCCTTGACTTTAGACACATTTTCCACTGTTAAACCCTTCTTCTGTTTTTCTCCTCTTTTCTATTTCCAAGTCTAAACTCTAGTTTCCAACACTGAGAATATTTAACTTTCTCTTTCATGCAGATTCTCATTTTGAAAACTAGAAGAGAACTAAATGGAAAATTATAATAAACTATGTTAAAAGGTGCCATCTATCACATTTGAAAATAAGATGATTATGTAGATGTTTTGAAGAAATATAATAAATGAAATAATATAATTTGGATTTCCCATTTAATTTTAAGAATATATGAAATTGTGAATAGTGTACTAGGGGTTTCTGAATCATTGAAAAACAACTTATAATAATGCTTTCATATAAAGGGTCACCTTCAGGTATGACCAAGGCCATATTCCTTCTAGCTTTAGTCTGTGCTAGGAAAGGATTTTTAACATTTAAAAACATGCTTTAATAAAAATGAGCTTTTCTTCCATGTATTCTTAACACAATAGGTAAAATTGCCCTTTTTCATTTCTATAGATTTGTTATGTTTATTTTATTCAATGTTATACCCTAATGAATAACCATAATCATTTATAGATCATTTAGCACACCATCTGGGTGCCAAAAGAAACAATAGCATTTTTGTGGGAGGTTTTAAATAGGTAAATAATATGCATATTTCTAAGTATATATAATTCTAGCAACAACAAATTAGTGCATAAATAACTATCTGCAGGGTGTCATCAAAACAAAAAATGAAAGTGAAAATCCAACCTTTCTTTCCTCTTTTTTTATTTAGTAACAATATCTGATATTTATATAGCACGTTAAAGTTTTAATAGTACTTGAATGTTCCCTTTTGTATCTCTCCTAGGAAATAGTCACTACAGTTATTATTCCAATTTTACAGATAAACTAATATTTAGAAAAGTCACATGAGATGCCCATGGCTGTCTGGGCAGTTGTTGTCCTTCATTTTTGAAGAGGACCAAAATGACATCACCATGTTAAAGTGAAGTTTCAGTGTGCCCGACAATGACTGATCAGACCAATATGAGCAGTGAATGCTCTACCACAGGTTGAGCACAGATAGTTCATATGAATTTTTGGGGTGGATGCTCTAAATTTGTGCATCCTATATTTACTTTGTGCTGCCTCAATTCTGCTTTGCTCATAGAGCACAGTACCCTTTCTGATGTGGGCATGCCATGGGCAGCGATCCTATGCCAATGTCTCCCATGTTTCACAGTCAAATCCAAAGTTCTTGAGAGAGATCTTGAGAGTGTCCTTGTATTGCTTCTTCTGACCACCATGTGGTCGCTCTGCCCCATGTGAGTTCTCCATAAAATAGTCTTTTGGCAAGCATACATTTTACATTCGAATAGCATGACCAGCCCATTGGAGTTGTGGTCTCTGAAGCATAGTTTGAATGCTTGGCAGTTCAGCTCAAGCAAGAACTTCAATGTCTGGTACTTTGTCCTGCCAGGTGATCCTCAGAGCCTTCCTAACATAGGGCAAATGAGAGAGCAAGGAAATACATCTGTCTAGTTCTTTATCTTATATGCCACTATATTCTCAGTTAGTCCCTTAAAAAGAGAGATTTTGGATAACAATAAGTAAAATAAGAATCATTACAAAATTATTGAAGGTCATTCATTTCAAACTGGGCATGTATGGGGAAACTTCTCTGTAACACATTCTATAAGTGATTATCTAGGTTTCTTTTCATTGAGAACCTCTTGCTTTAATGGAAGCCATTTCTTCATAATGCAACCTATTCCCTTGACAACTCTAATAACTGGAAGTTTGTTTGTTTGTTTAAATAAATCAAGCTTACATCAACTTCTTTCAAAGTTCCAGCTATTTCCTCCAGTCCTCACTGCTGAGGGCCAAGTCAAGCAAGTCTATTTTTTAATTCTTATTCTAGCATTTTTTCATTCTCAGATAATATTATTTTCTATGTCACTTTGTTTTAAGAATGACTTAAATCATCAAGGTTCTTGTGAATTTATCTGTATTTCCTTAACTAAACACACAGTAGAGATGGTAGCACATAAACAAATCAAATGAAAAATTTCAGTCATAAAAACAAGTTCAATTAGAAGCCACCTACGTGATATAAAGAATAATATCATAAAGTCCTGGGAAAATTTTTGAACTGGTAAGAAAAGAGAATTGGTAGCCCCATAGGTTAGTCAGAAAGCAAACTAACATCTCTTCCTGGTATATTTCTGCTCTGAGCATTTCATCAGTTTTTCTTATTAATGTGTTTTTTGACAGATGATTGGAAAAATCCAATCCATTCATAGGAAATTCTGGTTTTCATTTTATGAAGGATCCAAAAGTCGAGTAACAGGACCTACAAGTATAAAAGAGGTCTGACATATATTCAATAGAGTCATAAAATGTTAATATGCATTTATAATTTGCTGCACAAATTAATTTTCATGTATGGTACTATAAAGCTTTAAAAGGAATACTATGATGCCATTTACTATATATTTGTAATCACAGTTATGTGAAATATGCTGATGCCTATTATTACAGAAAACTAAAATATTAGACTAGTTGTAACTATTAAAGATGTTAACCATTAAGAAGGGAGGGTAACACTTTGAAAGAACAAAGATTAGGAAATAAATGTGACAAGGAAGATATACTGATATAAAAGTGAGAAGAATCTATCCAGCACAAAGAAAAGCAATCATAAAAGTGAGAGAATGATGGGATGTAACCTCATATCCAGAGAAGACAAAATTCTAAAAAAAAAGTAAGGATTTTGATCACATTGAAGAGAGAAAGATTGGATTTTTAAATAGGACACAGAAATGGAGCTTGATTAAAAAGAGGATAGACTGAAATAAAGTCTCCAAAAACATCTGGACACTTCAGGAGAAAGGTAATATTTTATAAACAAATAACTCATATGTAGCTTAGATTAGAAAGACAAAAAGATTAGTAAAGAAACATAGTTATAATGTTTTTGTTTCTTTTCTCTCAAGAGGTGAAAGACCAAATGGTTTTGTTTTAGGAATTAAATTCAATAAACATTAATTAAAATGCAAACTGAAGTTAGACCTGTAGGCTACATGTTCTCCTTATCAGTTATCTATAAATATGCCCAACATATATATTTTCTTGATTTTAAATAGAAAATTCATGCTGCGTTTTCCAGTTACTTTTAAATTCAGTGTTTATCCCCTGGTTGGCCTTAATGCTATCCAGATTGGGTAGTAGAGAAGTTAGTCTTCATTGAGTATGGGGGGAAATGGCAGTAGCAGCAAATCTTGAGATCCTTGAGGCTCCAAGGGAAGATGTGGATTCAACTCATATTAGAAATTCTTCCATAACAATGGGTCCTAATATAGACAGATAAATATCAGGATAAACAGATAAAATAGATATTTTAATGAAATTTACTCCTTAAAACTATAATTTCTTTTTTCTTTATTTCTATTTCAATACAACTAATATGACCTCATAGAAACGTAATCCCCTACAGTTCAAAATCCATCATAAGATGAGTCTATCTTGGGTACTATCAAAGAGATTTTATTGCTGGGATTATCAGAAGGCCCTCATTATAACACTCTTTCATATAAAATAGTTCCACACCATCAACCTTAATGGCACATCCATTTCAAGTGTATTCTGATAGATGGATTTATAGAAATAACAAAAACAAAACAAAACACTTAGGAGATTTTTAAGGAAAATATAGGTAAAAAGAAAAGAAACATGATGTAACAAGTTAGTGGAGGTCTAAAGGAGGTAGGGAAATAAATAATATAAACTTTTAAGTTGATTTACATGGGAGGATAAAGCAAATATATATTAAAGAAAGTACTGTGCATTGAATTGAATTGTATTGAATATAAGCTTGGTGAATTAACCAGAGGGCTGAAAAGTTGTCATTGTATACAGCTCCCAATCTCTTGCTCCTCTCATCTTTGTTATCCCAACCTACTGCCTTTCTAGGAACCAAAACCTTTCCCTGGGTATTCCTCCTACTGACCCACATTGATAATTTGCAGTCTCACTTCTCCCCAGTAATTCTTTCTACTTCCTCCTTTTCCTGTCTCTGCCATTAGGTTCTTTGGAATCCTTTGCTTGTTAATGGAGTCACTCTCATTCTTATTTTTTTTTTCTTTTTATATCTCTCCTTCATGGAATCTCTGTGACCCCAGATCCTTTGGCACGCCTTCACATTATCAGCTCTTTCTCTAAGGGACATCCTGACAGAGTTATGGAGAAGAGGCAACATGATCCCTATCACTCATCACCCCCAAATCTTTTCTCTGCCACTGCTAGTTAATAACCTTTTCTTCTTTGAAGTATCTCAAAGGATTTTACCTCTAGTACTATTACTTTTCACAAATTCACACACACATATATGTATATATCATGTATACATATGTGTATTCCATATGTGTACACATATGTGTATGTGTGATTACTGCACCACCTTCCTCAATGACTTTGAGCCCTGACTTCTCCCATCCACTTTATTTTTTTCATGACAACTCTAATATCAGCATTGATGATCTTTTTAATCCTAGCTTCATATTTCTTTAACATCATCCATTTCAGTAAATTCTGGTATTCAACTTCTGCCAAACATATTGTAAAAGTTGCTGTCGTAGGATATTCTTCAACTTTCAAGCTCTTTACCGTCAGAAAATTTCTGCTCTGACCACAATCCTCTCTTGCCTCCTTATTTCACTAGAAAGCATAATTTGTCCTTAGTGTGACCTCGAGTCCTTTGCCTGCCAGTCCATCATAGCCATCTGGGTTTACTTTCCTACTTTCCCAGTACTGAAACTATAGCAAACCATCTAAAAGATAAGTTCACTTTTATCCTTGAATCTCCATGTCCTTTTCCTTTTCTTTTTATTCTTTAATCCCCCAATCCTAGATTAGGTCTAGGATTTTTTTTTACTTTTTCTGTTTACCTTTTTCTCATTACCTTTTTACTTTTCTCTTCCTAGTTCTCAACAACAGAGAGCTACTAAAGAAAGTCACAACAGTAAGCTGAAATGACTCACTATAAAATATGTGGTAATAGAAACACGGTTGTCTTTGTGTGTTATTGGCTCCTTATCACACATTAACTCTACCAAGTTAAAATGTCAACACCCATTTCTTTCCATGGTTTACCTATTCAGTATCTTTATTAGCTATTCAACATGAGATTGCTATCCTGTACTCCTAGAAGCATTGTTGTTTCTTCTTACGTTCACAACCCCTTTCTCCCTAGTCATAGAAAACGAAATGTTCTTCTGCCTTGCCAAAGTGGGGCTATTCATCAGCATCCTTGTTCTCATTCATTATACGCATTTTACCACTCAATAAAGCATCATTCTTCTCTCATATGCCATCTTGTCACTTGTTTGTATTCATTATAAATGTTTCTGATATTCCATAAAAATATAAACTTTATAAAATGTGATACTTATGTTCTTGCAGTAAGTAGGTGTTTAGGAGAAATTTAATTAACTTGATAATCTCAATATTATTTCTTTTCTTGGGTTCCGTGACAGAGTTCTCTCAGCTTTGACCTCATGTTTTTTTTTGGGTGATTCTGCTTCCTTCTTCCACTCTGTATATGTCAGCACCCTCTAATATTTTTTATTTATGTTTTCTACTCCTTATTTATGAATGAATGCATAAATAAATGAACAAGCAATCATTTATTAATTAATAAGTACCGAGGATGCAAATGGAGAAGCAAGACGGTGGATAATGTCAAGGACTTCACATTCTAATGTGAAAGGAAACAAAACAATTGAATTTTTACCTGCCCTTCACATGGCAGCGCGGTGGTGTTGTTGAGAGCTCTGGGTATGGGTTCAGGAAGATCCGGTCTCTAGTTCTGCCTCCATTACCAGCTATGTGACCTGGGCCAAACCACTTACGTTCTAGTTCAATTTCCTTTTCAGTAAGATGGGGCTCCCATCTCCCAGGGTTGTTTTGAGGATTAAATCAAATAATAATGTCAAAAAACTTAGCATAGTGCCTGACACAATATAAATGTTGTTGTTATTGTTATATCCAGTAGTAGTCCTCAACCAAAACAGATTGTAATGGATCTTCATTAGTGTCATTTATATTAATAAAAGCCACATCTATTGAAACATCTGAGGATGACTCTGCCCCTTGGTATTCTCATCCACTCTCATGTATTTGACATTTCTATACAGATCAAAATTTATAAATATATTATTATGTTATAAATATTATATTATGTATAGTATAAATAATAAGTGTAAATAAATGTATTACAAATATAAATATTGAATATATATATCAAACTATTGGTCTCTCATGAATTTCAATTCCATCTTTATATATATACATATTATATAGTATACATTTATATGTAAATATATAGTAATATATATAGATATCCTATTAACACCTCAAGCTCAACATGTCCAAAACTGAATTAATAACATTTTCTCAAAAATGTGCCCTCATCAACTTCCCTATTTCTGTTGATGATGCCACCATCAATTGAATTCCTAACAAAAAATAGTTATTGAGGCTGCTGTATGCAAGGTAATGGTAACAGCTGAAATGTGTGTGTGTGTGTGTTCATCCTTCACTGCTGAAGAAGACCATGCCATCAGAGAAATGATCACATGACTTGCACTTGACTTTGTTTTGAGTGAGGGAGGGCTATGCAGGTCACCAGCCTCACTTCTCCTCCAGAGCCATCTGAATCCAGTAACCAAATATTCACAAGGATGACTGGAGATGACCCAGGATGAGGCAATTGGGGTTAAGTGACTTGCCCAAGGTCACACAGTGAGTGTCAAGTGTGTGAGGTATGATTTGAACTCAAGTCCTCCTGACTCCTGCACTGGTTCTCTATCCACTGTACCACATAGCTGCCCCAACAACTGAAATATCCTATGATCAAAGGGCTTGAATTACACTGAGGATATAGAATATGTTCATAGATCATTGTTCAGAGACAGATTAGAATGATCAGAAACATCAGAATAGCAGAGGTTTGAGATTTTATAATCTATAAAAAGTGGAAAGATAAAAGAGTTAGAGATTCAGGGCAGTGAACTGCAAAGATGGTTAACTATAAGGTCAATGCTGAGAACAAATGAGACCAGAAGAAAAATGAAGATACCTCCTCCTCGGCTCTAGGCTTAGGATCAGCCATATGTCTAAGGGTATCTGAAGGCCCAGTAGGAGCAAGTCCTTCTCTCTGATTTCACTGTCCAATTCCTAATCAGATGCTGGTACTGGATCTCAATGGAATATTACCTCCCCCTCCCTAAGTCTTCATGGTCCACCTGGCCTAAGATCCATTTACCCAAGCTCCACTTGGCCTAACTCTCTGCCCTGCCTCTTGACCTTTAAGCACCTTGGGGGATACCTGGCCTCTCTTGCTTTAATTTGAATCCTCCTCTACATGCTGTGCCCCTAAAGAAGAATGTGCTTTGTTTTTTTTATTTGTATCCTAATTGATTGACACTATTTTTGGCATATAGTAATTGCTTGATAAATGCTTTTTCATTTCACTGAAATGCTAATCCCTGTGAAAATGTAGGGCTCTGACTTGAAAGAGCATTGATGTCAGCATAGGAATAGTAGCATTTCCTCTGTTGAGCTATGCCATCAACAGATGACTACAGATTCATCATTAACTCTTTTCTCTCCCTCACCCTCCACATCTAAAGCAGATACTGAGCTTTGCTAGTTATACCTCTGAAATAATTCCTTCCTCCTTTGTTTCTATCCCAACTACCGCTACTTTCCTTAGTTTCTTGCTGTTCAGTCATTTTTCATTCATGTCCAACTCTTCGTGACAACATTTGGGATTTTCTTGGCAAAGATACTGCAACAGTTTGCCATTTCCTCCTCCAGGTTATTTTACAGCTGAGGAAACTGAAGCAAACAGGGTTAAGTGACTTTCCCAGAGTTACATAGCCAGTAAGTGTCTGAGGCCAGATTTGAACTCAGGAAGATGAGTCTTCTTGACTTCAGGCCCAGCACTCAATTTACTATATCACTTAACTGCCCCTAAGTTCTTATTCCCTCTCTGACATTTCACATGGATCTGGTCATAGTCTCCTAACAGTTTTCTTTGCTTTGAGAGTTTCATCTTCACAACTTCCATGGTTGTCAAAGTAATCTTCTTACATAGCTAAAATGTCACTTCCCTACTCAGAAACCTTTAGTAACTTTCAATTGCCTACCAGGTGAAATAAAAATTTCTTTGCCTTCTAAAATGTCTCTAACTTGTTCTTTCAGATTATTTCATAATAACCTCCATCATGTAAATCTAAGGGAAGAGAATGGAATAAACATCCCTTGAGCATCCACTTTCAAAAGTCTATTCATTGAATGAGTGTATCTCACTCAAAGTGAGAATGCTATAAGACCTTAGCCTGAAAGAGCCAGAGTCTCACACTGCATCCTGGGCCATCTCCAGCCTTCCTGATGAGCATCAGGCCACTGGACCCAGATGGCTCAGGAGAAGACCTTGCAGAGCCCTCCCTCACTCCAATCAAAGTCAACTGCAAGTCATGTCATCATCTTGATGTCATGGTCTTCTTCGAGAACGAAGGACAAGCACAACAATAACATCAACAAATATTATGTCATTCCATCCTCACAACAACCCTGTGAGGTATGTGCTGTTGCCTGATGCTTTTACAATTGAGAAAAAACCGAAGGAAATAGGCAAAGTGACCTGTTCATTTGCTGCTTGGTTTTCTTAGAGCACTCTTTTGCTTCTGTTTTTCATTTGATGCATATTTAACTACTGTTATCATTATTTGTGAATTTCCCTAAATAATTATAAACTCCTTGAGGACAGAGACTTTATATCCTTTATGATTTTGTAGCCTGAAAGCATAGCTAGAACTGTAGACATCTTTCAGCACTTACTAATTATTTGGTAAATTGGGAATATCATTTCTACAAAAATTGAAAAATACCATTATATCCTTAGATATCAATCAAGAAATGCCACTAGTGTCTTAATTGAATAACGCAAATATTTTCAAGCTTGCAAAAGAATAAGCAATATTGGCTTCAGTAGAAGGGGGGAAAATCACTACTTTTTACTGCCCAAGTTGCTTCCATTCTACTCATTGATGTTTGACTTCAGACTATAAGTACATTTACACAGTGATCTGAGTGCTGCTAGTTGAACATTCAAAGTGCTTGAAAAAGAAATGGCATGCCCAAATTAATTAATGTTTAATTGCTTTTTTTTTACTTGAAAGTGCAAATTTTTGTAAAGTACATTACTTGCTCAAATGATAACATTAATTTCATTCTGGCAAATTTTCTTAAAAAAAACCAATTTTCTTGGCAAACAGTGAACATATTTTTTTAGCAAAAAAAAACAATCAAATATCTATGTGTTATAACCAAGATCTAAACTTTTGGGACCCATTTGCTTCTTCCCAAATTAATGAAAACAGACATGGACAAAAATGTAATATAACCTATGATCTAGATGAACTATATTATTAGATGTTTTATGAAATTACCTTTGCATTTCTATATGAATTTGTATGACCCATTTCTCATGTCTGAACTACACATTCCTTATTTCTCTTTCCTGGAGTTCTTTCATCAAGGTTCAACTCAGGTTTTACTGCCAACATGAGGGTATATCTGATCCACCATGTTTCTCCTTTCTTCAAAATAACTGATATTCACTTCTCAGTGCCTTGATATACCTTCACCTGATGCCCTCTACCAATCACCAGTAACAGAGTGCAAGTCCTCTCTAAATTTAAAGCCCTTGAGGGCAGACACTGTTACCTCTCCCCACTCCCCCAAGCAGCTTTCTTTGAATCACTAGGTTGTTCATCCTTTTTAGCTAAATTTATTATATTAGCTGGTCAATTCAAAGCCTTTGACATTCCCTGAAAGGGCCCATTATGCTTAAGGGATGTTGGCTAAACTGACTCTATCCTATCTATAACAAGGGTAACAATGCTGTCCTGGGACCAGAGTACATCAGGATGTATTTTGTCCAGTTATGTATACAGCATTAAAGACCATAACAAACTCAAAGATATCCAAAGTTGGGTGAAAAGGACATAAAAAGACCTGAAAAAAGTACCAATAAACAAGTATTTAAGTACATTATATACTAGTGATAGGAGATAAGCACTTTCTTCAAGTATTTGAAGTGATCATCGAATCAAAAGGTCAGTGTTGAAAGGACCCACATCCAGTTGATTGTACACCTCATCAACCTGAAAGTTTGATTGAAAGAGGCAAACAGGCTAAATTCATATTATTTATTCCCATAAAGCTAGCAAGTCCATGATCATGGAGCCAGACAGAAACTTCTGACTGTCTGATACAAGGATGGCCAGGTTTAAATCTGTTTTAGGACAATCCAAGGATGTGGGTGTCCCTCAGATTTATGATCTCTATATGTGTTTAACTATGCCATGTGCAAAGGAATTATCTTAAGCAAATAAATTGTAAATACAATAAGAGCTGACAAAGTTTCTATTGAAATTGTGACAGAGGTACTTATGCTTTCTTTACCATTAACATGCCAGGACATAGTATATGTCCATAAAATATTAAGATACAGAAAAAGTCTCATTATTCAAGATAGTGTCTTGGCTTAAGGGTCTCACAAAGAATGTTAAGTCAGCCCCATCTGAACTTGTTGACATAGGAAGACATATTCTCTGAGTTTACTTCAGAGAACAAAGAGGCTGTTAGGTTCAGGCTCTTCTTCTGATTGATTAATTCAAGCTCTGATCCTTATTAAAGTACAAAAATGATATTAAATGATTATCATACTAAACAGGAACCTCTTCTTAATATGTCTTGAAAGTGATCAATTCGTCCTTGTTTGAAGACCTCCCATGATAGGGGAACTTGTTCCATTATGATTCCATTTGGAGGCAGCTACAATTGTTAGGAAAGTATACCTTCTACGTGAGATTTGTCTTTTTATCACCTTTACACATTGCTTATAAGACTACTTTCTGGGAGCAAGAATAATATTTCTTTCACTCATATATTCTTTCAAGTACTTGAAAAAAATATATGCATGTATACATATATGTATACATGTGTATATGTATATATGTTTTTATACAGACACATATATATGTATATGTATATACTCATTCCTCAAATCTTCTCTTTTGTAGCATGTCTTCAGGTTTTCAAAAGATCTCTCTATGCAATGATTTTGAATTTTCATATTATACTGATCACCCTTCTTTAGACTCACTCTAGTTTGCCAATATTCAAGTAATCAAATAAATCTATCATTTCATTGATTTGGTAGTTCCTTCTAAAGAAGTAAATCAAAGACTATCCATTTTTGCCCATTTTGAATAATTCTTATCCTATTCTTCCCAAACATTCATCATATGACATCCATGCTAGAGGTTTTCCTCCTTCTGTCCTGATGTTACCCGGTACCAAAGTCTCTGACTGTCTCTTCTTGGTATCTGACCAATCCTTCTATCTTTTTTTTCCTATCATAAAATTCTTTGATATTACCCCTTTCTCTTCTTTTCTGAACTTTTGGCTATATGTTACTGCCTCTTCCTACTTAGTATAGGCCCTTTCATTGACTTCTATGTAGAGCTCATTTTTAGTTTGTTGTCAGCATTTGTATTTCAAACTTTGTTTTCATATAGCAAACCTGGTAGAATGCTAATAGTGAAAAGAGAGGTCTTTGCTTTTAAAGCTTAGAGTCAGTAGAGATGCTTATAATTTCTCAAAATCAACTCAACTTTTTCTCATTCTTGTTAAATTATTTTATTCTTTGTGACATCCAAACTTCTGGAACCAAATAGAACAAATTCCATGTCTTTTCTACATCACATCTTTCAAGTACATCTATACATATCTATAATACACATCTATAATGTTCCTTCTGAATCTTCTCCAGTTCCTTCAACCAATCTTCAGAGTAAAGGGTATACAAGGCCTTTTACAATCCTAGATGTGTTCATTTGAACATTGTTCAGCTTCTCTGTGGTCTTCTTAAATTTGTGCCCAGGATTGAATATGAATTCCTACTGAGTTTTGGCAAAGAAGTACAAAGTACAAAGGGATAATCATTGCATTCCTGGAAGTTCTCTCTCTCTTAGTGCCATCTAAA
Source organism: Bettongia penicillata ogilbyi (assembly GCA_023548195.1). Taxonomy (NCBI): domain Eukaryota; kingdom Metazoa; phylum Chordata; class Mammalia; order Diprotodontia; family Potoroidae; genus Bettongia; species Bettongia penicillata. The sequence continues at coordinate 1,938,860 of JAJHZJ010000747.1, read as the reverse complement.
ATGAATTGTCTTAAGTTTTTTAACTGTCAAATCATATCCCTGACTCCTCTCCAGTTTACAATCCTACTAAAACCACTAGAGCTTTTCCAGAAAATTTCTCTCTAACTATATACTTTTATACTTGGGCACAAAAACATATTAACTTTACAAATATAATGCTTCACATTTATCACTGATAAATTTCATCTTATTAAAGTCAAGTACTTCTTGGATCCTGACTCAACCAATACATTAGATTTCATAAACAACTTACTATTATTAGTAAATTTCATGACCATGCTGTCTATTCTTTTACCCAGGACATTGATTAAAATGTTAATTGGCACAAGGAGAAGCACGTGGAGACCTCTTCCAATATTGATATTGCAATATTAATAACTGCTCTTTGAATCCTACAGTCTATTTCTGAAGCCATATAATTATATAATGACCTAATTAATATGCTTCCATTTTCTCTAAAAGACTTTATTAACCCCCCTTATTTTGTTCCAAAGATAATGATTAAAAAAAAAGTCCAGCTAAGATTTTAGTGATCAGTTCTTCTCTTTGTAAATAGTCACAATCTAAAACCAATTATGGAAAATAAAAGAAGGTAGATTTCAATACAATATAAGGAAAACTTTCCTATCAATTTTTTGCTATCTAATGTGGATTGGATTTTTCTTAACAAGTAGTGAATTTCTTGTCACTAGAGATCTCAGCAAAAGGTTGGATGAGCACTGGTTAGAATACCTATTCACTTTTTATAGTGTTTAATTGGTTACGAATTTTTTTCTCTCACCACAAGCCTCTGAAATTAGAAGGACAAGTGCTACCTTTATTTTGCACAAGATCTATAATTATCATTGATATATCATTGATGTTACAAACCACCCAAGGTCACATAGGTAACAACTCGTATAGCCAGGATTTGTCCTCCTGTAAGGAAGATATTAGAAATAGGATTTCTTTGCTTAATTTGCAAAAGACATTTTGAGTTTGTAGTACACATGTTCAAATAATATGGACCTTATTTTGCAGCATATGGTGGTACCTTGCAGTGGTTCATTATAGTTCGGAACAGTCCTTTTATGGAAACAGGGAGGAAATTTCTCTTCTCTGACACCTGAGGCAAAAAGTCCCAAAAATAGGGCGTTGATTTAGAGGTTTTAGTGGAATTCCCATTCCCCTATGACATTGTCTTTTTAACCCAGCATGGTCAGTTGCCATGGTGAATGTGGAGGGAGCAAAGTAGCCATTTATCTGAAATAGGATCCTCTATTTCTATTCTCAAGAAATTACATGGGGAAGAAAATTATACAATCTCTTCAGCCCTCCTAAAACTTAAGAAATTCAAAAGTGCTTTAAAATAAAAAAAAATAGACCACTCTTCTGCTTAATAACTAGTTTAATACTACTTTTAAATGTTACCCCCACCCCTTTATTTACCTCTATTTCCCTCTGTCTATCTCAACCCAGTGCCTTTTGTTTTAGGTAATGCATGCTTTGCAAATGCTTATCAAATAGTTTTGAAAGTTGAAAAACATAGCTAATTGTTTAGATGAAAAAACAGTGAATCTAAAAATACCTCAATGTGATATAGTAAGTAAATTAGTATAATAAGAAATGCAATAGAGATAAATGTAAAGTCAACATACTTGCATTCAAAAAATCTGCTGCACAAGAAGGATATCAATTAGCTCATGTGAAAAGAGCCTGGGGGATTTTGCAGACTAGAGGCTTATAACAAATTGATAGTCATGGTGAATTGAGAAGGTCAGGTAATATCCCTGAATTATTTCTAGTATTGCTAAACTACCAAGATAAATAGGACTCTCATCAGAGAATCCTGCTCTTCAGGAACACAACCACTAGGGATAAGATGCCCTGATCCCTGAGTCAAGGAATGGACCTCCATGAATTCACTGGCACTTACAAATAATAATTAGCAAAGGTGGAAACTCAAGACCACTGTGAGTACAGGAGTTCCTTTGGTTCTACAACCTTGCCTTAGTCTGTTAAATAAATGATCTACTTCCATGGTATTTGTTTTGGTTTTCTACTAGTCAATGAGGCTGCTCTTATGACTAGCAAGAAGAGGAATTCTAATGTCTGTAAGAGAACTGCCTTTACCCTACGGCTCTAGGAAACTTTGGAAACAACTGTACTTCAGCAGCTGGCAGAGCATCTGCCATATCTATTTAAAATTACATAGTAGATGAAATTCAGCATTATTTCCCAATAGTCTATATAGGCTTTGGCTGTGAAAACTAACTATATTTTATGAAATTGTGATTATGGAAAAACTCATTTTGAATTCAAGAAGATAGCGAAGGCTTAGGTAAAGTTATTTCTCTACAATGTCATCCCTAAATGTAGCATCTAGTTTATACTAAGAGAAACCATAATCAAAACATTTTAATTCTAGATGGAAATATTTTGTTATGTTTATAAGTAATTAACTACATGCTTTCACAGCTCTTCTCATAGCGCATATTTTACAGGGATACTTCTGTAGTTTGGTTTAAGGATATAGAATATATTCACTTCTATCATCAAAAATTGCCAACTATCTGACTCACTGATTATGAGCAGTTAAACTTGCCAAAAGCATGCCAGTAAGAAAGAATTTATAAAAAATTACTTAAGTATTTACTGTGAAGTAGAGCAGCTAATACAGTCACCAGTTCATGATGTAAGAGGGAAAAAGTGCTAGAATTAGATAATTTAAGGAGTAGAGTTTATAAAGGAAGTGCTTAAGTAGAGTTGGTTCATGATTAGAAGATCTGTAACTCTGACTACTGCCAGAAGGTATATAATGTTGTATGGTAAATTTATCTGTAGTTGACTAGAAATTATTTTAATTATGACATGATGTGGCACTCCTTGGCTTTTTTCTTCCAAATTTATTATCATAAAGAGCATTTCAATTTATGTGAAATATTGGAAAAATAGATCAATATGAAACTAGAGACAGCAACATGAATTAAAATCAAATTGGCTATTGGCTCTGTATTTCTTTGAAGTACTCAATAAGGAGTTAACTACTTAGATGCCAGTCTATCCCTATGTCTCTGTGAACTGATAATTGTTGTTTTAAAATAATTTTTAAAAAGTGCATAAGTATAATGAAAATTTAGATAGACTAGCTAACTGAACAATTCTTTGTTTTCCATTTAAAAAAAATTTTTTCATTTCTCAACATTCACTTCCACAAGAATTTGAATTCAAAATTCTCTCCCCATCTCTCCTGAGCCCCCACCTCAGGATAGTATGCACCCCATGCACACCTTCCTCCAGTCTATCCTCTCTTCTATCACCCTCCCATTCTGCCATTCCACTCCCCTCTATTTTCCTGTAGGACAAAATAGATTTCTATGCCTGTACATCTTATTTCCCAGTCGCTCTAACTACCCTGATAATGAAAAATGTCTCATGAGTTACAAATATCACTTTCCATGTAGGAATGTAAACAGTTCAACTTTAATAAGTCCATTATGGCTTCCCTTTCCTGTTTACCTCTTCCTATTTCTCTTGACTCTTGTATATGAAAGTCAGATTTTCTATTCAGCTCTCGTCTTTTTGACAAAAATACTTGAAATTACTCTATTTTATTGAAATTCCTTTTTTTTTCCCCTGGAGTATTATACTCAGTTTTGCTGGGTAGATGATTCTTGGTTTTAATCTAATCTCCTTTGACCTCTGGAAGCCCTTCAATCCCTTAGTGTAGAAGCTGTTAAACCCTGTTTTATCCTGACTGTATTTCTATAATACTTGAATTGTTTCTTTCTTACTTCTTGTAATATTTTCTCCTTGACCAGGGAACTCTGTAATATGAATACAATATTCCAAGGAGTTTTATTTTTGTGGTCTCTTTCAGTAGGTGATCAGCGAATTCTTTCCATTTCTATTTTACACTCTGATTCTAGAATATCAGGGCAGTTTTATTTGATAATTTCTTGGAAGATGATGTCTAGGCTCTTTTTTATTGGTGATGGCAAATATACCAAAGGAATGATGAAAGTCACATTTTTAGAGTTTCAGAAAATATGCAAGTTGAAAATTGAGATGGGTTTCTCATGGATGGTGAAAGATAATGGATAGACAACCCCACTGATATATTAATTTTTTCTATGTGTATCAAAATCACAAAGTTTAAAAGGGGAGACTCAGCTGATACCATCTAGTTCATTTTCTCATTTTACAGATGAAATAGTGAGTCCTTCCATAATCCAGCTCCAGTATTTCTTTTTAGGATTATTTCTAAGGGTGTTGTAGGTCTCAAATGAGATGATAGAATGATTTGCATATTGAAAAAAATTAGGTGCCATGTAAGTAATAATAATTATTATTCTACAGTCACCAGTTTCTGGTCTTGTGATAATGTCATTCCGTTACCCTTGTACTATACTTAAGGAATGTTTAAACCCAATAAAGGAGTGTCCAGATGAGTATTTAACAAGGAATTTCTTCTCCTGGGTAAAATACAAATATGTGTGTGTGTGTGTGTGTATATATATATATGTATGTATGTATGTATGCATGCGTGTATATACATAGGCATACACGCATTTTCAGTTTCTCTTCATTATCAACAGTTTTTAGTGAGCAATCATTAAAACAATAAATCAAACCTTGACTGATAATGACTGCCTATTTCTGAGGTGTAAATGCTCACAATGAATATTTGACAATCTGTTTGTAAGCAGATTAGAGCTGGCTCTCACAAGGTCTTGATTACTTCACATTACTCCCAATTTCATATTCTATGGTCCATCCAAACCGGTCTAGTGGCTGTCACCTGTACATGAAAGTCCGTCTCTTTCCCCCATACCTTCACATAGGCTATCTCCAAAGCCTGCAATATTTTGACTCTTCACCCTTCCGTCTTTGAATCCCTAACTCCATTCACAATTTAACTCAAGTACTACTTCTTACATGAGTTCTTTCTAGTTCTATCTAGTTATTAGCAGTTCTCTGCAACTAAAATTATGTTGTATTCATTTTGTATAAGTTTATACTTACTAATCTGTATACATACTGTCTTCCTTCAGTAGAATACAAGCTGCTGGAGTGCAGGGTCTGTTTTTATATCTCCAATAACTCATACAGTGGCTACTATATTACCTGGAACATAGTAGATTCTCAATAAAGACTTGCTGAATTGAATTGTGATGAATGGGTTACAAACAAAACAGTGAATGGATTTGAACATTGAATCCTCTAACTCTAACTCTACTGTGTTGTGCAACCAGCAATGGGCAGCAATGAAAACTTTTAGGATACTTGGTCAATCCCCTATGTATGACATACATGAATGGCACCTGAAGGAAAGGAATGAAGGAAGGAGTTAAACACCAATGACTTATAAAGTAAAGGAAATCATTGCAATTAGTCTTGAGGGGTAGAAGACTGGCAAGAACTGGCATTTTGCCTGGAAATAAAGCAAAAGCTAACCAGATAAAAGAACCTTCTATGAGGAAAAGGGAAGTTAGAATTCTTCATTTAGAACCTGTGAACACTGACAATCTTTCACAACTCAACAAAATCTATTTAAAATTAATGATGTATCACCAAAGAAATGTATGTTCAGCAGCTTAAAAATCTCTATAGAAAAAAAAAATTCAAAGTCAAAATATATAGCAGATGCTCCAGTGTACCTTGGGATGAATATATTATGAATTCTGAAAAATCACCACAGTTCTGTAAATGTATCTGTATCTCATTTTAAGGTAATGCCATGGGAATATGTTATGGAACCAATAAAAAAGACATGAGTTCAATTTTAATGGATTAATGTTTATGGTCATCAATTGTTCTAAACTTGGTATAACAATAATAAGAGTAATATTGGCATTAATGTTTAAAATACTTTAAATTCATTGTCTCTATTTCTCTTTTAAATGAGTAGTCAGTAATTATTGGCCAGGCACAATTGTAGCAATATTTAATATGGCATAAATTAATGTTTTTATGAATATATAATTAATACATCAATGTTTGCAAAGTGTTTAGCATATTCTATCTCATTTGCTCTTCACAATATCTCTGTGATATGCTTACCCATTTTACAGATGACAAAACTGACAAATATCAATTTTCTTACTGATATGTAATAGTGTACAATCTAATTTGCTCATATTACTGAGAACTGCAGTTGTAATGAAAAGTTATCTTAAGAGAAATATAACCTAACCCTGTAATATACTGCTTCATAGAATGTCAGAGTAGGAACACCATTCATTACTCTTATTTCTGTTGCTGTTACTACTTAAATGCTAATTTAAAATATCTCTAAGAGATTTCTAATTGAAGATCAACCAATATTCAACTCCAATAAATGTTTTGTAATTTTAAAAAATGATTCTGAGATAGAAATCTGGAACTCTCTAAATGAAATTTAAATAAATGTTAACATGGTCAATTTTTATCTTGCAATAATTTATATAGCTTGAAGAAACTTGTAGAAGCTTCCTTCTATTGCTTCTCCGTTCCTTCTGTTCTGTCTTGAAACTTTTTTCAGCTAACACCTCATATCTGTAGAACACTGTACTATGTGAAGGGAAAGGTACAAAGACTGATGATACATGGCCCCTGCTTTCAGAAAGCTTATAGCTTAGAAAAAATAAGATGCAGTCAGAGAAAAGTATAATGCACATTACATTTTAAGGCCATTTAAAAAGATTAAAAATGGAGAGCAAGATGAATTGTGAGGAACGTTACTACCAGTGAAGGAATCAAGGAAAGCTGATCTGGGCATTAAAGGATAGGCAAGAATATGAAAGCTATATGTTTCAGGATATGGAGGAAGGAGGGAATATAACATAGGATATAAAGGGTGTATCAGCTTGGCTGGATCCTATCTAGTGCAGTATGAACAGAGATAGGAGATATCATAGGAAAAGTATGATGATTTCAATTTATGGAGTTGCCATCAATAACTAGCAAAAAAGCAATTAGAGAAACGGGAAGAAAAATAGGACAGAATTTCATCTGAAACTGGGGAGAGAGAAAACACCATGAAAGAGGCATTGCTTAGCTATGTGAAAAGCAGAAATCAATTCAAAGAGGTATGGAAAGAATAGTATTTTATCGACTGTTTGGTACAGAATCAGTGAGACTTGAAAAAAGTATTTGAGCAGAGCAGTACAGGAAGAACCCATGTTCCTATAGGTTTATAGAAGTATGAGTTAGTGAAGGCCTCCGATGTAAGCAATTTTTTCAAGACATATATTAGTGAGAAGTAAAGGAAAAATAGGTCTGGGAAAGGATTTAAGAGTGAAGAGACCAAAGTACGTTTGTAAGTAGGCACTACTGCCTAGCAGAGTATCTGGAAGGTATTTAATACATGTATGTGAGTGATTGTTGCTAAGGAGTTTCCTGAAAGGAAAAGACCAAAGATGCATTCAGGTGGATAACTCCTGAATCAAGCCCCAGAACAGGTGATAGTGGATGGAATTAAGGTACAAATAAAATAAATTAGTATTAGTGAGGGCTAGAGATGCCACTGCTTCTGTGATTGGATGGTAAGAGGAGAGAGAGAATAATTAGTCTGATATTTTTTTGGAGGAATACAGGAATGCTAAGAAAAGTGATATTCAATGGTCTGAACTACTTTTTATTAAAATATACTTACATTTTATTTTTAATTCACTTCAGTTTCCTGATATACCAACCCCCCATTATTCAGAGATCTGTTCTTTCAAAACAGACTGTGACATAGTGGGGAATAAATGCTGCTTTAAAAGTTAGCACACAGAGCTGGATTCACCCTCTACCTTTACACTTTTTATCTGTGCAATTTTGGGCAAGTCACTAATCTCTCTAGACCTTGGTTTCCTCATGTGTAAAATCAGTGGGTTGGACAAGCTGGCCAATATTATTCCTTCCAGATGCAAATATACTATAACAAAGCCAAAGGAGTCAATAGAAGAGGAGGTAGATTAGTATGACATGATTTATAAGCATGGTTTTATAGAGAATATCACCTTTTTAACTGGTTTATTCCAAACTTAGAAAGAAAAATTTTAGAATTGTTCATGCTTCTAAATGTGTTTTCACTAAGGCTTGTCCAAGGTGAATTTATGTGTATTTTCTTTAATGATCAGGGTGGTATTTGCATTCTAGTGGGGAAGAAAAGGAAGCTTTGACAGCTGTTATTGTTCCAATAACAATATTAAAAGAACTTACAACATTTATTCCTTGTTTATGTTAATCCTGTTCATTCATGTCAATAGTTCATAGATCTCATGAATGTTACTTGTTCCTAATGTAAAGCAGTGTTACTTTAGAACTAATGACTAAAGTTATAGTTTCAGATTAAAGGATTTTCATCTTGAAAGGAATTTGAGTTCATCTAATCCAGTTTTTTTTCACAGATGAAGAAACTGAAACACGAAGATCATATAAGGAATGTTCACAGAAGCTGGTAGGTGAGCCCAACTCCAAGAGCCCACTTTTACACCATGCAATTCTGCCTCCCTATTGATTTGCAGATTAGAAAATTCACTCGATGTATATCATAGTTTCTTTACATCTTGATGGCACCAGATGAAAATGAAAACAAAAAAAGATTAAATAGAACAAACTTTCATTTATACAGTATCAAATATGGAGTCTCTAAATTCCTAGAACTGAATAGAGAAAATGTAGGTAATTCCCCATCATTGCTCTCCAATTCTCACAGTTGGTACTAGAAAATTGGATGAGTGCTTAAAAATAAAATGAGAGATAGAATAATAGCTATACTTAGTAGAAAAATAGAGAAAGAAGGAGGTCATTGACCAAAACAGTCTCTACAATAAGCACACAGATCAAAAATTCTTTTGGTTGTTGGTTGTTTGTGTGTGTGTGTGTGTGTGTGTGTGTGTGTGTGTTTTAATGAATCAAATCACTTAGTCTTTGAGAGGAATTCCAGGAAATCCACAGCTCAGGGACAAACTCTGTATGCCTGACCTTAAGCAAGTTACTTAATCCCTCATTGCTCTGGCAACTCTCTAGTACTGTAAGGTCCAGAGAAAGCTCCTGCCTGCATTAGTTGAAGGAATTTCCTGACTATGGGGTTTCCTATGCTAACGAGAACCTATTCCTGCATAAACTTGAGGATTTGGTCTCGCTGTGATAAATATCCAAATGTTCCCTTTTGTTGAAAATCATCTAAGGGAATTTTTTTTCATTTATAATTGTGGGAACTTCATCCTTGCAATGAGTTTCCAAAAAGAGCCTTAAATAGATAAGGAAACCTGTCACTTTCAATACATGACTACTAATTTTCTAAAAAGAAATGATAGATTCCCTTGTTATGTCAATAAGATAACAAAATAACATCCATATAACTGCCCTAATTGTAAGGGCATCATAGCTGAAGTAGCATCTTCCCAAAAATAACTGAGAAATATTGTTTTGGGAATGCATAAAAGCTGACATAAAAACATGTCAATATGGAAGCATCCCTTACAGAATTATTAAAAGTTAACACTTCAGCCCCATTTCACTCAATGCTTAAGTAAGGCAATTTGATTATCTATTCTGTGTTTACTTAAGTCTTCCTAAGGATTTATTTGTGGTGCCAGATACTGATTTGATTCTCCTTTATAATTTACATTCCATTGAGTAGCAAAATGTCAAGTTCACTGTATGTGAAAGAACCTACCTATCAATCAAATGCAATAAAAGGGAAGATATTCAATAGCTTCGCACTTCATTTTAAGCTCTGGAAGCCTGGGGAGACTTTCCTTTTGCTGACTCTCCAAGTCTCTTACTTCGTTTCCACTTCATCAATTCTGCTGGATTAAAAATATTGTTAACCTATTTGTACTCAGTTCTTATTTCATGACAGGCTATTCAGACAAAGAAATTAGACTAGATGTATTTCATGTTGAAATAAATATATGAACTCTTGAAATATTCATTAGCTATTGAAATATTTATTAGTGACATTTAGACATCATACAATAAAATAAAAGTCCCTTCCTAGTGTTCTTTGTATAGCTATTGTTAGAAAGGATACACTGGAAAGATTAATTGCTAACTAAATTATTAAGTCTTTGCCAATTTTTAACTCGATGGCACTTTTTGAATCTCCCTATCAATTCTTTTAACTTTATAGGAAACACTGGCTTTGCATAATACAGATGTGACTAAAATTCTGTGCGGAAATACTCTTTAAAATCTTTTTAAAAATATTCTTTTGATACCATCCTTAAAACAAACAGGGGATTCTCAAGGAAATTGCCAGCATAATGTTATGGAAAGAGGGCAGGATTTTGCAGTCAGAGGACCATGGTGTATATCCTAACTCTGCTACGTACTGCCCCTGTCACCTTGACCAAGCCCCTGGGCCTAAGTTCCTCATCTATAATATGAGATATTAAACTAGATGGCTTCTAAAGTCCCTTCTGGCTCTAAATATATTATTCTAAAATGGATTGGGTTAGAAAATCAAATTCTTAGGAGTTGAGAGCTACCTTTATCCATTGTAAGATCCATTATTGAATTACAAAATTAAGTTGGAAGAGACCTCAAATCTAATTCAAACCCTACTCAAGTCATGAATAACTTCAGTTTTATCCTTGAAAAATATTCATTAGGCTTTAATGAGAACACAAAGTAAGTGACACATGTATGACCTATATCTGATTACTTAATGTCTCAGGGAGGCAGGGAGAAGAGGGAGGGAAGGATAGAATTTCAAACTTGAAACTACTAAAAATGTCAAAAATTGTTTTAACATGTAATTGGGGGATAATCAAAATATATAAAAAAGAAGATAATGTAAAACTTAGTATTATGAATGAAAGAAAGAATGAAAATGTTGCTAAGTGTCTACTTTGTGCCAAGCATGAGACAGTATTACTCTTGAGACTTTCATTCTAATGGGGAAAGACAATGTATACAGAAGACTGTCATTCCAGGGAACAGAACTTTGATTTGAAAATTATCAAGAATCATGAGTAGAGTCATAGGGCAACAAATTTTCATTCCCTTTCCCAAAGCAACAGTGATATTGATGAGATAATTGTTCCCAGAGCCAGAATTCAAAGTGGAATTTTGGAGAGGAGCACAAGAGGTCCAATGGTGAGATGTCTGAAGTGCATAAGATGTGAAACATGATCTGGAGCAAACTACAGATAGTGAGGTAAGTGAATTTCTGTTTACAAATGACAGTTCAACATTAGTGCAAGATTTCAAAGTAAATTGGGCTAATAATGTCCCTAAAAATGGGCTACATGGTCTCTGGAGATCTGGTCCGAAGCACACCGATGCTTCTGGGTGTGAAGAGGGGAGGGTAGGAGGGAGAATTCATAATCAGGGCTAATAACAAGATGCCTGACATAAATTAGTGTTTGTTTGCTTTTATTAATTTTAACACTAGGCATCCCTATCTTTCCCAATCTAGAAGTACAAGAGTTCCTCAGAGCAATTTCATAACTAATACATATGAAATCTTTCCTGTGCCCTGTTTGGGACCCACACTGGTTTACACTTTCTGAAGCAATCTGGTGGCTCCCTAGTCTACGAGACTTGCAATATTAATGCTGAGTTTGGGCACCTGATCAGCCCACTGCAGCTCAGAACTCCTGAACTCCACCTCTTTGGTAGCTTGGATTACAGGCATGCATCACCAAACCCAAAAGATGTTTGCTTTCTAAAGCAACCAATTCCAGTTTTGGGAAGGTCTAGTTAGGAAATTTTTCCTTATATCTTCTCAGATGGTGAGGTGAAGACCTTAAAGTGGTAATTAAGAAAACAGAGTACCTCACAAAGACTAATTAGACTAGCTTGAATGAAGGAGATACGTCAGAAGTAAGCTTCTCCTGGTCTAATTGGGCAAATTCCAGCCACAGCTGCCATGCTGAAAGGAGCAGCTTCTAATACACTGTAGAGGGACCATGGGCAGGGGACAGAAACATTGCTGATCTCACAGCTGTGACAGACAATCTGCTTTCTAGAGCTGATTGATGAGATGCATTATCTCTGCTGAAGTGACAACTTTTGACACCTCGCCAGACAGTGGGAAGACATGCAGTGAGAGTTTTAAATACCACAGACATAAGTGACAGTTCCTGGGCCACAGATGGTCAGGGATCCTGGGTCTTTAAATTTTAGATCTTAAGCAGATGAATAGGAAAAGCCATGAAGTAGTCATACAGTTATTAAAACTAGGGAAAGAATAAAAGTGATCCTTTATTATATATTTATTTTTGTACATATATTCTCCACATTTGGGTTCTAAACTCCTCTTATATAAATAATCTTATATAAATAAGCACATCTTATTTATGTTTTATAACTGTCAGAAAATACTATAGTCCTTTTCATATAGTAGGCACTTAACTCGGTCAGATTATATATTATTTCATTCATTATTCCATACGATTTCTTATAAGTAAGCAAATTTTCATTCATTGAAAAATAATATATTAATTAATGAAGAAATGTATTTTAAAAATAAAACTTTTTTTTTAAAGTGGCTTATCTTAGCCTCTGAATCAACCACATTGACTAAATAGAGATGTCATAGAATTTAATATCTACTAAAGAAACCATTCATTGGGGACTAATTCAAATCATGGTCTTAGTTCCAGAGTGAGCTTTTATCCTCCCAGAACAAGGAGGTAACCAATTCATTTTAATACTCAAGCCATTTCTGAACCTTGTTTCCAGTTCTAATCATTACATCATTTAAGTGGGACAACAGAAAAATAAAGCTAATCAGGGAGAGTGATTGGTAGTGGATACTTTTGTAAAAGAAGCATCTGAAAATTTCAATTAGATCATGACAACTGTCTCCATTATAAAGAATCACATCACGTGGAAGACTAAGCAAGTAGGGTATTGTGTTTTAAAGTATTGAACTTGGAATCAAAGATATATCCTCAAGTTTTAGCTCTTTTGCTTCTGACTTACATGCTCTTGAGTGTGTTGATCTATAAAATAAGAATAGTAATATCTATTCCAAATATCTCATAATGTTGTTGTTAGGGTCAAGTGGGATACCATGGTATTGTCGGGAAAAAGGCCATTTAAGGGGCAGAGAATCCACACAAGAAAAGAGACAAGGGTAGAATCATTTTATTTTTAAGGTCCATTGAGGCACCAATTCTTCTAGCAGAGCAGCCAGTTATGGGATGGTTTGGTGGTACATACCCAAAGAACTGAGTATGTGGTGGGCAAGAATAAGGAAAGCCAGGTTTGGGATTTGTATCTTGCTGCGGCCAGCACAGTCCAGCAGTTACGGGGCTCACAGAGCAAGGATGAAAAGACAGGCGGGACACACCAGTCTGAACAAGCTGAGTTTATTCTAGACATACTGAGTCAATAATTTAGGGGGCGGGGTGCTTAAATAGTGAAAAGTCATAGGGGTAGCAATTGAGGCATGAAACAGAACAGATTCTGATAAGTAGAAAGGGAAGCCTCAAGGCCTCTTTATTGAATGTTATCTAGTATAGCAGGGGCCCTGATTCCTGGAACTTCAACACCTGAATTCAAGGACATGCACCTGAGAATACATCACTTCTCAAGTCAGCTACTCTCCCTTGGAGGAGGGGAACTCTTGATCAGGGGCTCTTTCAAACTCCTCAAGGTTCTCTACAGTATCATATGTTCTGTCTCTCTCTCCCTCTTTTGCTCCCTGCCCCCACCATCTTTCTGTTATTATTATTTTTGTTATATCTACTAGGAGCATATATAGGACAGCTAGATGGTACGGTGAGTAGAGAACCAGAACTGAAATCAGGAAGACACATCCTTTTGAGTTCATATCCAGCCTCAGATATTTACTAGCAGATATTTACTAACCCCAAATAGGTCACAAAGAGTCAGATATACTAAAACAACTCAATAATCACAACAAAAAAGTATTCATCTAGGATACTTAAAGGATATAAGGCATTATACCACCTAGCCCACACAAGTGTGCGTGTGTGTGTCTGTTCACATACATACATACGTACATATGTTTATTACTATAGAAGTTATGGAGATACACCAATGAGAAAAATCTGCTTATTACTCACAATCTAGAACATCCTCCCCTATATGACTTTGCAAATGAGTTTTTATTCTAAACCAGCATTATATTCAAAACCATTTTGAACCATTTCTCTCCATTTGGCAAATGATGAGTTGTTTCCTGGCTAAGTCAGTTTCTAAGTTCTATTGTTTTCCTTGTTCTGGCAATTGCTTTCATATGACTACTTTTGATAGAGGAGGAAAGGAAAATCCATACTGATATCTATACCTTCATCTATTTACAATTTTTTTAAAAATCAGTAGCTGTTGGGACAGATAAATTGGAGTTGTTTCAATTACACGCTCTATCTTGTTATATTTATCATTCTTTGAATTTGACATTAATTTGATTTATGTTCTAACACAGGGGTTCTTTAATTTTCCCTCTGTAGATCCTTCCGCAATCTGGTAAATGGAATCCTTCTCCAAATAATGTCTCAAATTTACAAAGAAAAGTACTTAAGATTGTAAAGAAACCAATTACATTTAAAGTTATCAGACTTTCTAAATCTAAAGCTCATTGACCTTAGATATAAAAACTTCTACAGTTTAACAAATAAATATTTGCTCTGGCTGCACAAAAATGTCTCAGACATGGTTTCCATATTGGTAACAAATCATCTCCTGTCTTTTCAGGTAAGATCATTTTCATGTTTTGTAATGTCCTTCAGTGTTCCTCATGTCCAGCACTTTTCAATCCCATTTTTGAAAAATAATTAATTATATGTAAATATATACAGATAGTCTGCCTATTTTTAATCTTCTTGTATTTCTTTATGTATTTTCTTCATTTCCCTCTATACTTACCTGGGTATCACAGTCAACAAATATTGAAATATATTGATTTAATTTGGAGGATTTAACAAATTCTTCCTGACTGCACAAGCTCAGTTGCATATGTCATTACAGTTAGCTGTTATTATCTTTATAGCGGGCTTTCTGATTATGTTCATCATGAACACTGCAATGCATAATGGCTAATTACTTCATAAAATTATGTTTCAGGTTGTGTTTTTATACTTAAAAAAATGTTCTGGAAACTCCATCTTTGTCTTTTCAAGAAGAATCTGTGTCATACTTTCATCCAGTGGCAATTATTTTATATCTTTGGTTTCATTTATAATGTGAATGCCGTAATTGATGTGGCTCAAATTTTCCAGCAATGTGCCAATTTGTTGGTATTTGGTACACACTCTCTCAGGGCAATTTAAATTAGTCTTTGTTGATGGTCTAATTTTTTATGATTTTTAGTATCTTTTTACTTCCCTTTCCTTCCCTTTTCTACCACTATTCTCCCATTCCTACATAAGCTGAAAGGGACCATATGTATACCATGTATACACACACACACACACAGATCCTCAGAAAGTAGTCTATTTCTGTGATCACATTTGAAGATTTTCCTATATGACTAAAATAAAATTGTCAGAGCTTGTATTCTATTGCAATAGCTATTGAGAACCTAGAATAACCTTCACATCATGATGAGACACTGATATAAAAATTTTATAGAGGCAAAATGGAGTAAAACTGAAGAAGTATAGATAAAGGGAGTAAATGTGAAGAAATGAGGCATCAGAATGATAGAGGTATAATATCATGATAATAACTGGCATTCACATAATGCTTTAAGTTTTTGAAAGTACTTTACAAATATTATCTAATTTTCCCCTCACAATAGTCCTGGGAGATAGGTGCTATTTAGTAACTTATTACCATTGAGGATACTGAGGCACAGAGAGATTGACTTTCCAGTGGTCAAATACCTAATAAGAATGTGAGGCTGGATTTAAACTCCAAGTCTTCCTGACTCCAAGTTCAGTACTTTTTGCTCTGTGCTATTTCAATAACTATAATAGAACGATATATTGCAAGGATAATATCTCCTATAGAAGCAAGGGAATGAGCAGCAACAGAAGTGTTATCTATTCCCAAGACACTCTACATGATAACAAAATGATGATTGGCAAGTAAAATCGATTCAGTAATCATCTAGTTATTTTACTGAAAATTATTTTTTTCACTGAATTATTTTCAAATTTTATAGATATTGGCTAAAGGAATTGTGTCAGAAATAAAATCAGCTCACGTTTGCACATCCTTTCTTTCTTTTGCTTAAATCTATTTGTCCTATATTTAGAATTTTTAAGATGCGGTAGATTCTACATCTGCTGCTGCTGCTGCTGCTATTACTACTACTACTACTACTACTACTAGTACTACTACTACTACTACTACCACTACTACTACTACTACTACCACTACCACTTCTACCACTATTACTGCTGCTGTTGTCACTACAGAAGAAGGAGGAGGAGGAGGAGGAGGAGGAGTGGAAACTTCTCCAGGCAATTAAAGTGTGGGAATAATAAAAATCTTCTTGTATATGGCATTGTATATATGGCATGTGTATAAGTCTATAACTTGAGCAAGTGTGATTTGGCCATTAAAAACAGGTGTTCCTGTCTGCATTTGCTGATGCAGATCACTTGAGGGAATCACTATATAATTTGATTTAATAATCTTTTCCCTATATTCTTCCCGTCAAATTAAAAATGACTAGAAGAACAGAATCTTGCCATTAAAAACAAAGCAAGACAAAAGCAGAATCAAATTTCTAACACTATCTTGTAAAACTGTTAGAATCCTGCAGTGCTTAGTCAAAGAGGCAATGTGATGCAAATTCACTTTCACGTAAGTACTAGATTGAAAGGGCAGAAAATTAGAAGTGGGTCAGGTAGAGAGAACAACTATTTTTTTCTGGTTGGTATAAAGCAATCATGTGGGAGTCCTGTACTATAGGTACCGTTTTACCCATAATGTACCCTAGAGCCTTCAATCTTGACTACAGTAGAGCTTCATATACCACAAAGCAATTGTCTACCTTCAACCCCTATGCAAAGAAACAAGTGAATTTAGGGATTTACTGGACTGGAATTATTTGAACCATCACAAATAAATGTTTTGCTTGGTCAATTAGGGTTTACAGCAGAGAAATCAGTGCCAATAGCAAAAGTAAAGGCACAAGTGGCCTCTAACCTGCAGTGCTCTGTATTAAGTATTTCTTTAATGATGAAGAAGAGCAACAAGCAATATTTAGCAGCAATTCCTGAACATCAAGTTTAATGTCAGAGTGGAGGTGTGTACTGGAAAGAGTGTCGGTCTTGGTTGTCATTAGCTAGCATTGTGACTTTTTGGCAGTTCAGCCTCAGTAAGCCTTAGCCTCTACATGTATAAACAGGACTCATTTCCTGAGAAACATAAATTTGAAAGACATCTTAGAGGTCATTTACTTCAATCCTTACCTGAGGGGAAACATGCTCTACAACCTCCATGACATAAGAACATCCTGTGTCTCCAACTGAATGACTTGAATAAAAGAAAACTCACTTTTCCCGTGGGAAGCCTAGTTTACTTCTGGATAACTCTAATTGAAAAAAAAAAGTTTTTCCTTAAATTAAAAGTTCTTAATCTTTTATGTGTCACAGAATCTTTTACATGTCACTGACCCCTTTTACAATCTGGTAAAGAACATGGACCCCTCTCTCCTAATAATGTTATTAAAACACAGCTCTCAGCTATGTTTAGATACACACACATATACACACATTATCTATCTGTCTATCTAACTATCTATCTATCTAGAAACATGTATATGTGAATGGATAGGAATATATTACGTGGATAGATATTTTGTGCATTCCACCTTTATAACTACTATGGGTTATATCAACACCAGTTGTCTAGTTCTATCCCTCTGGGACCAAGAAAAACAAGCTTAATTCTTCACCTACAAGTACCTGAAGATATCAAATATGGTTCCTTTGAAGACCTCTTTTCTCCAGGCTAAACATCCCTAGTTCTATCATTTGGTCTTTCCATGATTTTAAGTCTCATTAACGTCTGGCGATCCATTCTTAAGCATCATGCTTATTTTTATTTCTAGGATACAGCATCCAAAACTGAAAATATTCGTTCTTAGCCTTATCTGGGAAAACAATGCCCAAATTCTTCTATCCATATAGTTTAGGATTATTTTGATTTTTGTTTCGTTTGTCACACTGCTGACATTGATATAAAGCTCTTTAAATTTTTAGTCTATCAAAATACATAACCTTTTTGCAAAATTTATTTAATATCTCCCTCATCCATACATACTTCTGAAGTTTTGATTCCTTGATTTTGATTTTGTACTTTTGATTCTTGGAACCCCAGTGCAGGGAAATGTCAATACATTTTCTCTAATCATTTAGGGTAATAATCATTTCACTAAAGGAAATTAAATTAGCCCGGTATTCATTCTTAAGGAAATCATGAAAGGTTGTAGTCAACACTGCTTTCCTTTTATAACACTTACAAATAATCCCTTTAATGATACATTCTGAAACTTAGAAAGCTAAATCAATTTCACAGCCTTATAATTTGAGGTAGTCACCTTCCTTGTCTTTCTGAATCTTGAGACATTTTTCCTTTTCTGACTGTTTGGAACCACATCCATTTCCTGTGTGGGAGGAATGGGGATGGTGGCCATGATAATTGTCTTTAAATATTTGAAGAATTGTTGCATTTCCCAGAAAAGTATAGATATGTTCTATTTGGTCCTAGAGACCAGCCATTAGAACAATGAGTTAAAATTGCAGAGGAGCAATTTAAAGCCTAATGTAAAAAAAAAAAATCCAACACTAAAGTAGAGTAGGCTACTCAAAAGATGTGGTGTTTAATACTTTGTGCTAGAAGTTGATCCTAACCGTGGATTCAAACAAAGGGTAGATGATAATTTATTGGATATTTGCTGAGGGAAATAAGGTGATTATTCATGTATAAATTAAATGAAATAGCTTCCTAGATTCCTTAAATCTTTGAACTTCTGTAGTTCTTGATGTTAAGTAACATCAAATATAAGTCTTGATTAAAGTGAATCTATTCAGAAAATAAGAAAAGCAAAAAAAAAAATACATGAAGTTAGTTCCTGTCCACATAGAACCAAGGTTAGAGTCATTCTTAAGTTCACTTCAAGTTTAAAGGGCAAAAGGGCTTTAATGTAGTGGCAGGGAGACTGGTAGACACTGCCAGGTTACTCTGCCAATGATTCCCCTTCCGAAATGCCCCATTTCTGTGCCTTGCTACACTTCTCTCAAAGCTTCAGGACAATTACTGTGACTGGGCACTAGTTAAAGGATCAGAGAAATGTGATGGGAATTAAAAGAACAAATGACAAGGTGTAATTGAATTTATTCCCATTCTCTGAAAAACTCACCAAATATATCAGGATGGGTTCAATTCCTGCACTGTGATTTAGGGAAAAGAAGAAAAAATTTACTAAGTGATTTCATCCTTTCCTGAGTGGTTTTTTCATGTAACAGTAAGAGGAGCTATAAGTCTGATTAAAAATAAAGCTAAAAATGTGAAATGTGTTGACTAGCACTGAGATATGTGCCCCAGGTAGATGCTTCTTATGATAGCAATGACATCTCCCTAAAATAATGTGAACGACCGATCTTTAAAACAACAAGGCTAAGCCACCATGATAACCTCCTAGAGGCATCTCCAGCAGGCCTGAAACTAAGTAGTTAGATTTCAAGAATAGTATAATAGAGAAGAAAGAATCAGACATTTTGATGTCAGAGTAAATTGGCAAAAGCGTGGACCCTTATTGAATAAGCATAAAACAGAAGTGGCAAGAAAATTCCAGAACACTGATGACATTGGACCAGACCAAATCAAGTCATGTCACACCCAGTTTCTTGGTAAGAGAGCTGTGTGAACTCAAAGAGGAAAGGTTTTCCCAGCCATGATTCTGGATAGACAGGAGGTTGGAAGCTATACCCTTAATCTACAACTCAAGGTAGGAGTTTCTTGGAGGTTCATTCTCCTCCTTACTAGTGCAGAGATTTTCAGGAGATTGTACCTGTTTTTGTAGAAGGGCTATGCGTGATCTTATTCCATATTTTCCCAGTAATTATTGTTCTGAATAATTCAATAATGTGGTGAGTTTTTTTGGTCCATAACTGACTTATCAGTAAGATGATTATTACTGAGGGCCAACACTATAAACTTAACTCTTCTCTAAACTTAAATGAAGTGAACCCACAATATTTAATCCCAGAGTTGAGTGTTATCAATGCTACATAATAAGCTATGAAATTATCTTTGCTTCAGTACAACTATATTTAATTCGTTAAGCACTAAAGTATTTATTATAGACAAAAATATAGTAGATATTGGAAGTATAGAGCTGACAAATTATAGTACTTGTCTTCAAGACTTTAAAACCTAATACATATCACAAATAGATATTATTGAAGATAAAAATAGGAGAAGATGAATGAAATACTGAGACCATGCTAAACATCATTTCCATTTGGGTTTTCAGTGAAGGTTTCATACAGGAGTTTATATCTGACATGGACCTTTAAGGAAGGTAAGGCTTTCAAGAAAATGAGAAGTGAAGGAGGTATGTGTGTTAGGGATGTGGGAGGTTGGAGTATAGTGCCATGCCTATTCTTTACACTTAATAAGATTTTACTGATTGAATTTAATTAGAAAAGTGCAGGAGAAAACATGAAATAGTTCACAACTTGACTGGAATATAGAGAGTGTACATAGAATAACTGTTTATAAAACAAAACTAGAAATGTAGATTGATTGCAGATTATGGAGATTCTTAAATGGCATACTAATACATTTCATGCCAGAAGTAGCTAGGTGGCTCAGTGAAGAGTACTATTGGCTTGGAGTCAAGAAGATAAATGAAATTTGGGCTCAGACACTTACTAGCAATGTGACTGGGCAATTCATGTATTGTCTGTTTGTGTAAGTTTCCTTTACAGAAAAATGGGTATTTAACTCTACTTTGCAGAGTTGTGAGAAATACATTAGATAATATTTGTAAAGTATTGAACAGTGCCTGGAACAAAGTAGGTGCTTAATAATTTTTTTTTTTAACCAAGGATCTTATATTTTATCCTGTACCCAATTGGGCACATAGTTTTGAGCAGAAAAATGACGGTCATAGAATGATTATTTTGGTAACTATTAAAAGAGCTAGTAGTATTACCTACCAAGCCTAATTGTTTCCCACATCTGTTGGAGGTTCTTTATTGCTGAAATCTTGAAACCATGAGAATGTCAATAAAATGAACCAGTTCTTTAAAAAAAAAGACAATGATTCAATGAGGACAAAGGGTACTTATTGGAAATATAGCCAATTGGAGAAAGAGTTATTTTAGTAAAAAACTATGTAACCTCCATATAAATTGAGAAGTCTCAAATGCAGAAAAGCTTAAACATAGGTCAGTACTACAGTAGATATGGGAATTTTACTGATGGGAATATTTCCTCTTTAAAGCAAAATACAGCCTATTTCATGCTGTCAGTCTTAAGCAACTCTCATCAAAGTTCTCCATCAATTTTCTACAGGGAATTCACAAGACAAGATGAAGGTCTTCTTCATGTTGTCTTTTGTGGATAGGATTCTAGGCATAGAGGTAGAATACCTTGATTTGTATCTGTTATTGGTATTTACTAGAGATAGGGGCATGAATAAGTTCCTTCACCTCTTTAAACATGAAATATCAGGAGTAATTCAATACAAATATGAAAGTTGACCAAAGATGAGTGACACATAAAAAAATTCTTAATAATTTTTAAAAATATAAAAACATAATTATCCCTCAAAAAAGAATAATCATAGCTTAACAAAATATTTCCTCCATACCCAGTAGGACTCAGCTTGACAGATCATATAGTCTTCCCAACTCCAAACTGCATAAGAAGAAAAAGGAAATAAAGGAAAAGATGGCTATTTGTTCTTCAGTACACTATAAGAGTAATCTTCTGAGATGTATTCAGTTCTTCCAAAAAATAAAGAAAGAGAAAAGACATAGAACATTGAAAAAGTATTTCTCTCCTATCTATATAGAGGAAAAGAAAAGAAGAAAAGAGCTGAGGAACAAGGGGAACAGCCAGGTTAAGAGACACCAGAAGCTCTGTATCATCATTAATTACTATTGCTAGCAGTCAATTCAAATGTTCCTGGTCCTTTCCATTGGCTCTTGCCTCTGTGTGGAATTGATGATGATATTGATGCTGATGAGGATGATGATGATGATGATGATGTTGATGATGATGATAATAATCAACATTTTTCTAGGGCTTGCTATGTGCCAGACACTGTGCTGGAAAGTTTTGTCTCCCCACCTTTGCCTCTTGACTTTTTTCAAAACTCAGGTGAAATCCCACCTTCTGTAAAAAGTCACTCCCAGTGCCTTCACCATGCTTTGATTTTCTTTGTATTTTGAACATTTATAGCAATGCTTGGCACATAGTAAGACATTAACAAATATTTGTGGACTGATTGATTGACATTATTCATATTCTTTCTTGTAATAAGATTGCTTTTTACTGCCTTTTCCAAGTGAGAAATATTCTTATCTCCATCTCAAGCACTATCAACTCTGATAGATATTATGAGATAATATTATGTAAGATAATGTTAAGATACTAATAGATATCCTTTTATTCCAAAGATGGCAGTTTTAAATCAAAGGTTCTCTACTCATAGTAGAAAGTTGTTCCTTCACCTTTTTAGCCATTAGGAGTCATCCTTATCCTCTTGGTGCCAAGTATATCAAGTTATGACCTCCCTAACTACCAATCAATTAGGCAGAAGGTGTGAATGGTTAACTACTTTCACTTAGAAGAATGGCAAAGTAAAGTTGAGGAAGTCAGAAAACCCTGGAAGCAAGAAAATTGAGGTAAAAGCCCACTAGTATTTTAAACTTTTTCTCACAATAACACTGTAAGAAAGATGTATGTAATATTACCCACATTTTAGAAATGAGGGAAACCAAGCAAAGAGAAGGTAAGTGATCATACTGTTAAATGTAAATGTGGAATGTTGAACAAGAATCTCTTTATTCTGAGTCCAAAATTATTTCCATTAAAATACATTTTAATCTTTTTATCATCAGAGAACTACAATAAATTTTTTATAAAACTGTATTTGGTACGCTAACTTTTGGTAAATAACCTGACCATAAGTCCAATAAAGCCTTCTTTTATGATAGAAGTTGTATTTAGAAGAGGTCAATAAGCTAAAATTTTAAAAAGTGCTGCTAAGCATAGGATATTGCTGTTTTTCATAATGTTACTACATAGTCTTGAAATAGTTATGCATCTTTTATGAATGTTTGTGAAGCCATGTTCCTAATTATTCACAAATATTCATTTTTAAATGCTATGAATATTCTATGGTGTGAATTTCCATGAACGTAAAATAAGACTTAATGCTGATGAAGGTAAATTTCCAGAAATATTTCTTCAACTCTTCTTTACAGTTCATGATCATTATGAATACTTTATGAAGTTCTGTGATTTTTTGTAGAAAACTTATGAGAGTTTTTATCCTATATTAGTTTTGTAATATTACAAATTCAGCTATCAGGACAAAACGCTAAGAATATTTTCTGTTTTAAAATTGCTGACTACTATTTAACGTAGGATTCAAAATACATATTTAAAATATTTAGATGAATGTTCCAATTGTATATTGTTTAACTTCTAGCATTTTCTAGAAATTGAGAAATACCACCAATAATATTTTACAGTAGAAGATATAGTGCACATTGCTTAATTCATTTGTGAAATTTAGAGAAAAAATCAAAACCCCCATTATAATCATTATTTGTTGACAAAACACCCCCATATTTCTGTTAGATAAAAACATAATCTTAAAGATTTTTGTATATATGTGTATGTGGATTTCATATAAATATTCACATAAGTGTATACATTTGTGTAAGTATGATGCCATGAAAGTTTAACAGCAGAGAGAAAATTTTTCTGAGTGATGAACCACTGTAAAGTCCAGGTTGAAGAACTTTTTAAAACTGATGCATTCCTCCAGGTAGTAATATTAACAATTTACATCATATCGTATAACATGAGAAACCCTCCTTAGTGAGATTCGTATTTATTGAAACAAGCTATCCCTAACAATCCATGCAGGGAATATCAAGGGTCTATTGTCTGTTTTGAAGCATGATGATGAAATCTAGCATTTATATAGCAATTTAAACTTTACAAAGTTATTTACAAATATCTCATTTTAATGCATAATATTTAGAGCCAATCTATTAGTATCTGTATGTCTTAAACATATATTGCAGAAGAACAAGTTACAGTTCTTTTAAGGACTACAAGATTATTTATAAAACCATGCTACTCTGTTGATTCCTAGCATTCTTCCAGTGATGTTGGAAAGTAATCCAACATTCAAAATCACAGAACAATGCAGTCTTCAAAGAGCTGAAATTGAGTATCAATTAAAAGCCAATGGAAAAGGGCACAGTAGCCATAAGAAACTTTCTGCCATTTACAAGTAGAAAAACACAGTGATGGAGAAGATATCATTTAAGCAATATGAGAAAGAAAAAATGAACTGACTATGTGATGAGAGTGAAGTGAACTCATTGCCAGACTATAGTTCTAGTGTTATCTTTGCAAGGACCACAACTGGTGAGAAAAGCAAAACAAATGTTTGGTGGATGATGAAGGGCAGACTTATAGATAGCTAAAGTAAAAAATGATATAGATTGAGGAGGTATAAAATGTATTGCATATTGCATTATTTTAGGGGATACCAACATCAATGAGATCATAAATCTTTTTAAAGTATCAGAGCATAAGAAACTGTAGTTTATCAATAGAAAAATTGAGCACAGGTCCATCTCTCAAAGACCAGTTTTTCCTCAACTTGTGGGAAATGGCTGGTTATAGCTTGTATGATCACTTAATAGTGTGTATGCACATATATGTATATACACATGCATGTGATATGCATACTGTGTGCATGTATGTATGTGTGCATACACACACATATGATTGAAAGATTTTACAGAAGATTAACTAATTGGAAATGACTTTGCCTGGGAACAACAGACAACTTTTATGTTCATGTAAATATATTAAATTTAACATTTTTTGGTTACTTTGTTTAGAGCGCTATGCTAGAATTCAGGGGAAACATGAATAAAACAGAGTTTCTGCTTTTAGTTTCAAAAATGAGTTTTGAACCCAGTTTCTCTCACTTGAGAGCTAGAGATCTCTCCCCACTGTACTATAACATTAGTTGGGTTGAGGTAACACTTTATACCAGCCAGTGTGTTGATTACTGCTGAAGGTCATTTTGCTCATTTGTCTGCATTAGACTGCAATGCCTGAGTAGACAAGTTGATGCAATTAGGCCACTAAGATTACCAGGAGTACTTGGAAAATGGCGGTTGTGTGAAAGTATTAACTGATCAACTATTTACGGTATTTCTAATTCCCATACAGAACGTCTAGTGAGAATCTGCCTTCACAAAGATAAGGCTGTTTTTTGTTTAATGCCTCTTTATACATTTTGTATTCAATATGTCTGATTTTATGTTGATGACAAAGCCTTAATTTCTGAAGTCTCTTCATTAAGGGGAATGGTGTGATGTGCTGCAGGCTCAGTCCTTTCAATCTTTTACTGGTTCTTTAATTAAAGTACAAAATTAAAAAAAAAAACACCTTATAAATCTTAAGTCTCATTGTGGTCTAGAGTACAGTGAATGCAAATTCTCAAACATTAAAAATTCAGCTGCTTTAAATATAACAGCGTCAAAAAAACTTATTAATTTCATACAAGACTCTGCTTATTATGAATTCCTAATTTGAAAAATTCTTAATGCATTTATTTGATATATTCCATAATTACTATATGGCATCTAATATCTGAATCCAAAAGCAAAAAATAGATTCATTCTTTACACACATAAATATTCACATATTTAAATGCTTTCCATTCACTTAGTTTCGTTTGCTGACACTTTTCGTGCCAGAGAGGCAAGAGATGCTCTGATCAGAAAGATCCAATTAGGGAGTCATTAAATGCATGGTGCCTGATTAGCTAGAGGCTTAATACCATGACAATATCTGATACCAAGAATTCTGCCATAAAGATGAAGGAAATGATTTTATATTCTTCACCCACCACAATTTTGATCCTGTTTGACATTCCTGACCATAACCACTCATCATCATTGACTTTTTGGGGAATGAAAAATAAAAAAAAAAATGAGTGAAAAAGGGGGAGAGTAGACCCTAGTATAGATGAGGAGGAAATAAAAGAAGAAATGATTCCCTCGGATTCATATAGAGCCATTCAAATATGGGACACAGAGATTTCTACTCTTTTTGAAGACCGGAAATGCCATTTTCCCCTTAGAATCCCTGTATTCTCAACCCAGCATGGAAGAAGGACAAAATTGTCATGTTTAGCCCCTCAAATAGCTGTGTAATGAAGGGGAGAGAGCATTGGACTTAGAAATAAAAGACTTGATTTCAATCAAATCTTAGCTTTACTACCCAGCAGCTACGTGACCTGAGTAGGACATTTAACTTTTCTAGGCATCAATGTTTGCATTCACAAAATGGGAGAAATTATCCCTGCTATCGCTAAACTCAGTTTTATGAGTACTATCTAGAATAAAATTTTCTAGATGTTATGCCATTATCATAGTTTTCCTGGGATAATAAAACTATGGCAACACTGGAGGACCATATTTTGCACTGCCAGGTTTATACTGTCTACAAAAAGTCAAATATGTTGTTGGCAATAATTTGATAAATCTATGCTATAGAAAGAGCTGATCTATCAGGACTAGAAAATGAATGTAGGGAAAGAGTAATGCATTTTATTATCTTTTCCACCCTCTCCTTTTCAATCAACTCTGATTTAACCTATACCCTCTTAAACCTCAGTGAAATTTTATGTATTCAGGACTCAATTCTAAGTTTATGGAACTAGTCTGTCATTAAGGATGGCAGTAAGATCGGGACAAGTAGCAACACGCACAATGTCCAAATATTCCATTTGTCCCTTCCCACTTCTTAAAAAAAAGCCACTGAAGGAGTAATATGGGAAATAAAACAAAACTAATATGTAGTATGCACACCACCAAACAAGAACTATGCTACTGTGATGATATATGTAAAACACTCTCAACATCATATAGCATTATATAAATATGTTATTATGGGTGTTTCTCATTCTCATCTTTTGTATTCAATGAAGTTAGATAGGACATCTGTATATTGTTAGTGTTATTGCATTTTATAGTGAGTTAGAATACAATGTTATGCTGCTTTGGAATATAAAGATATTTAAATGAACAATATTGTGAATATATCTTCTCTACTATTCCTACTACATAGTGATGTTTTGTTTTTAAACCCTGAAACTATGACTATTCTTAAATATTTCTCTTTTCATGCTGATTTACCTGAACCTGTGATTTGAAAACTCCTTATTCTGAAAATATCTGCATTTAGTGTGCATTTCTGGGATGGGGTAGGATAATTTTAGTTTATATAAGTTCCATGTTGTATTTTAATATCATTTCTACATCTATCTATCTCTGTATAGGTACCTTTACAGATACTGATATTTTTCAACCTGCTACAGTCCTACTTCAAGAACTTGTTATGATATGAAGGTGGTCCCTATGTCTTTTTAAATGAGATCATCAAAGGACAAACTATGACAAGTCTTAGCAAGCTGGAATGATTCTGAGTCCTGGCCTGGAAAGAGACTTTATCTGTCATTCAAGAACCAGAAAGTTCATTTCCAGAAAGTTGGTCACTCAGTAATAAACTATTTTAGGCAATGCATTAAACCACATGATAAAGAACAGAGAAATTTTTATTCCCTATGAGGAAGAAGCACCAGTGTCAAGGAAAGCCTAGATGTACCTAATTGTGGGTTTAAAATCAAAATAGGTGTTTTCTAGAAACAATACTTTAAAAATATTGGCCTCATTTTTCCATGAAATATTAAGTTCTGTAGAGCTAGTTTATAAAAGAGATTCATATCCTTAATAATAAATGGTAAATCTAGAGCTGAGAATGGTCTCAGGTATCCCGTAGGCCAACCCAATCAACTCAGAGAATTATATTGAATTATCTATCTAGAATGGGAAAGTACCTCTGAATTCTTTAACAGGCATATGTGTATATGTATGTATGTATGTATATGTGTGTGTATGTATATATGTGTGTTTATCTATCTACATATTTATTGTCATTGTTAGAAAACCAATAGAAACTAAAGCCCCAAAAGGTGAAGGTGATTGCCCCAGGTCACAGGAGTTGTAAATAAAATGAGACTGTGAATAATGCATAATAGGAAATCAATGCAGAGGCAGGACCTGACACTCTGATTCCAAATCTTCATAACTGTTCTCATGATCTCTAGATTGCTAGTACCTCCAAAATTTGTTCTCCCTAAATTCTCCATTTCTGTTGATGCTCCCAAATCCCTAAGCTTGAAACCTTAGAGTCCCCTTTTGACCCACCCTTCACCACCCCCATCCCTTTTTCTTAGTCTTCATGTCTGCTCAGTGTCTCATTTCAATTGATTTCATATCCATAACATCTCTTACATCTTGTCTATTTCTACTGTACCTAGCTATGTTTGGACTCTAGGTACCTATTAACCAAACTACCATAATAGCTTACAGCACATTTTATTTTTCCCTCTCCCGTGTTAAAAGAACTTGGCCGCTCCTGAAAACCTATAGAGTAATGACTCCTAGTCTTAATATTCAAGGGTTTTCACAATGTGGTTCCAATCAATATTTCAACCTCATTCATCAATAATATTTAGTTTTAATAACAGTGATGATGATAAAGGAGAAATAACATAGAAACTGAAGCCAATTTGTGAAGCAGACAATTATGGATATCACTGTGGTTGTTATTATCCAAGCAGGGATGGACAGGGAAATTTGTAAGACTGAGGACCAGCAGGAATCCTCGTTACTGATCTACCAACAATTTACTGGGTGTCAACTCTGTGATATGGAAAACAAACAAACCTACACAAACACATTTATTTGAAGGCCAAACCTCTGGTCTAGTCCTTCTTTTACTACCTGCTACATGACTTTGGAAAATTCACAATGCTTTCATTTTTAAATTGCAGAGAGAGACAGACAGAGACAGGGAGAAAGAGACTGAAAGAAAGAGAGACAAACCTACAGATAGACAAACAGAGAGAGACAGAATACTTGAACTATGTACTTCACAGGTTTATAGTGGCTGATCAACTAATATAATTAACATGCAAAATCTTTTAGTAACTATAAAAACTTATATGTTTGTCAGCAAATATTCTGTTTCCAAGCACTGGCCCAAGGTCAGTTTATCTCTAATAAGAGGGTGTGGGACTAGATGGCTTCTAATTTTGGCAATTTTGAATTATATCAATAATTTCTTTGGGAGCAGAACAGATTTTAATGTAAAGGTGAGTAGAGGTTTCAAAAGGAACAGGAATTGACCTCTTCAAATCTCAACCCAAAAGGAACAATGCAAATGGGTTCAATTAGAACTTTATCCATATTCCACAAAAAATACTATTTAAAAAAGGTAATTAATCAGTACCATTTGCCTAATAGATATAAGTCCTTCTGATTTGGCGATCAGGTCAGTTACCCTGAAATCAATAATTACAGCAGGCTAAAAAACAAAATCAAAGCACAGATAAAAGATATGGAAACCTACAAAATGGCTTCATAGACATTGCAAATGGGCATTCTTTTCTCTAATATTCATCAATATGTATAGATTTTTCTTCAACAGTGAAGAGTCTACAAACAAGCTATAATCTGGTCATATTAATGGTTTTAAGGCATTTTTCTCTATAGTTCATCGTTTAGATAACCTCACTTATTTAAAGAAATGTAAGTAAAATAGATTCAGTTAAATATGATTTCAGTTTAAGCTAATTTTCAGTTTTGAGCTTTCAAATACGATGAAATATCTTTGCTACTTTGTGTATTAGGAAGTAAATCAATTTTAAAACAATTTCAGTTCAAGGCAAAGTAGTTTTGCCCCTTCTTGTTAAATTCTGTTTCTAGTTGAATTGAATATTAGTTAAAACCTCAAGTGTATAAATGTCTTTTACATGCCATAATACTTATTGGGAAATTAAATTCCTGCTGTGTTAAATTTTGCTAGGTCCATTAGAAGTTTATGAATACTAAAATCATTTCAATAATTATTCCAGGTGGAACTCAAATTAGAATTGGGAGGTTATTAATGATCAAAGCATATACACATATTCCGCTTTGATTCCCTTTTAGAGATTTCAGCTGTATCATTCTGCACAGCAGAGATTAGCTATTTCCCCCAAATAAATTCTTTCCTTTCTTTGATTAAAGGAGTCTGGCTTTAATCTAATAGTATGGAGCCTATGAACTAAGACTATAAATATGTGAAACCATATTACTTGGAAGAAACTATAATTACAGTCATTTGTTAAAACCTAGAATAATAATTGTAAACACTAGGAAGGCTAATACAAATTAATTGCACTGAGAGCAGTTATACTAATATGTCAAATTAGCTAGAGATCTGGCAAAAGTCAAAGCAATGAGACTCTAAGTGCCATTAATAGCATCCTTAATACATTGATTTGAGATGCCATAATTGAGTATGCTCTAAATTGGAGCATAATGTTTTTCAATGCTCTTCTTTCATAATAAGTTACATGAATTTCACTCCCTGGAAAATGTCATGAATCCCCATGCATTTTCTCAAATATTTTCAATAAGGGAAAATTAGCATCATATATTTCAGAACAGGAATCCCTGCAAATAAAATAATTTATTTTTAGCTATAATCCCTTTACAATCCCTTCATGAGTAAAAAGTGATTTTCAGCAAGAGTTATTTTCCAGGAATTTTTTTAATTATATGAATAAGGTTAATAGTAAACATGAAAGGAATTGTTTAAAATGCCACGTTATAACTCAAGAACATTTTGGGAGGTCTATATAGTCTTACAACTCTAGTTGAAATGCAACAAAGAGATTTTTTCCAGCTCCTTTCAGTACCATAGGAAGTTTCAAAATTTTATGAGTTTAGGGTAGATGTTTCCAAAGTTAGCCTGTTGCTTTTTGGATAGTGGACAGAAAAAAACTACTAATGGCATTTTTCATCTGGTAAAGAACACAATACCATAAAATTCTAAGTGGTAAATTTTGTTTTACAGAAGTTTAATATGTTGGACCATCATTGGAATGCTATAATCTATAAACCTTCTACTAATTTGATCAAGGAACCAATCTGTCATGAGCAATTACTTGTGTCATGCACTCCCACAAATGGATCAATCTAACGCTGTTTCCTGTCATTTTTTATTTAGCCAGAGAGCAATTCACACACCCACTCCCCTGCCCTTAATACGCCAACCTCCCACATACTGTGACCTAGCCGAGCACAGCAAATAAAAGGCATTTCTAACTTTTAAAGCCATTGTGCTTTTGTATTTAATACCAAAGTTATAAATCACCAAAGAGCCAAGCTCAAACCTTGACTCTGCCTTCGTAGAAATTCTGGACTTTTTTCTCTGGGCTTCACTTTTCTCATTTGCTAATTGAGGTGAATGATTTAAATGTCCTCTACGTTGCCTACCATCTCATAATCTTATTTTTCTAATTTACAAAATAATAAATTCCATCTTGCTTTTCAGGAGCTAATACTTTAAAATATGCTTTTCTCTAGTTGATTGAATTTATCTCTCATTTTCAAGAATGTGAATATTAGTTTGTTTCCTTTTACCCTCCTAGTATAAGGGGATTTTATCCTTTTAGTAATTTCAGGTTACTCAAAATTGCAATTCAGGTACTCAAAATAGTTTTGAGTATGCTTTCACTGCACATCTAAGAAGCCCCCACATTTGATGTGATTCTGACCCTTAAAATAAGGACACACTACTTTGGTGATATGGAATTCCTGGTTTTGAGTTACTGTCCCTTCCAAATATATTTCTCCAAATATATGATCCTATCATTGAACAAACTTTTGTCAGGATTTCAATTTGAGGATAGATTTCAATAGTCTTGCTTTTCAATTAGCTTTGAATTTTTAGAACTTATTGCCAGGTTACACATGGATCTGCTCATGGATATCTTTTGTTCAAATTCAAGATCCTAAGCCAACATCCTCAGTTACCTTATATGCAGATGGAAGTTAACGATGGGAAAAGGTTATGATGAGAAGTTTGTTACAAATAATCTAAGGATGTTTTCTATTTAGTTACTTTAGAAAGAAGCAGTTATTTTGAGATTATGACCTGCCACGTTCTGGTTTAGTAATTATGCTGAGAATGACTGAGGGAGGTTTCCATTGTTTTAGAGAGTGTGAGGGCATTTAGGGGGAATGAGGAGTTAGTATTCAAGCTTCTTGAAAAGGGCAATAGTTTGTTTTTTTCATAGAGATGAATTTATAAGCATCTATGCTTCAAAGAAAACTATAAGATGATATCAAAAGGATTACAACAAAATATGTTTGATACAAATATCCCATCCAACAGAAGATCAGAAAAGTGTTGATATAATTTCTTTATATTCTATGCTATGCAACATGTTATTATAGTAAATTGTTGTAAATATTTGTGTTGGTCTTTTTCAAATGCAACTCAGCAGTGCAATACAACATGATCATGTAGCTGATGATTTTTCTTATTATTTTAGATGAATAATAAAAATCCATTTCATCAACTCATTTAGTTTCCTCTCTACAAAGAACCTGTGACCTTTCCTTTAATTTAGTATATTTTAATACCTTTTTCATCTTCCATTTTCATTTATGGTTAGGATGCCGAAACTGACATGATTCAATTCCTCCAGGAATATGTCCACCCATGGATCACTCCACAAGAATCTCACATATAGAATGCCAAGAGTTATGTTAATGTTTATGGATAGTCTAAGCCTAAGTGATACTAGATAGCTTTGTTTCCTCTCATCCCTTTTGCCTCCTGTCATGAAAGAAGCATTTTCATGTTACACAAGACTGATCCCATTTTGTAGCATGAGTATGATAAAGTCTAGGTCTAATGATGAAAAATACCCAAGAAATTTCATTAAAATATCATGCAATAAATACAAAAGTGAATACAAACATAAAAGAATATGAGCTAGTCATGGAACAAGACTTAAATATAACTGACGTACAGGCAGAGTGTTGCACTGATATCCCCGAGATACAAAAAAGACCCATGGTGATTTCTTTCATATACTGAGTTGATCATCTATGGAAGAGTAATAGGAATGCATGCACATACATATCTATGTATCTACACACATATAATGATGCATACTATTTATAACTTTGAGATATTTAAGATTACCTCAATACAAGATTTTATTCCCTAATATTTGTAAGTTAACTAACTGACAGGAATTTAAAAAAAAGATAGACCTACTCAGTTCTTACTTTGTTACTGTCTTTATCCCATGAGGAAATTATCTTTACACACACACACAATCAAAATATTAAAAAGTAGTCTGAGATACATCAGAAAATAGTTCTGTATCTTCCTTGATAAGTTGATGTCAGACACAAGAAAATTACGCCAAGGGTTTTTGTCTTTGTATCCTTAGCCTCCACAACTTGTCTCCTATTAGTTCTTCTATTACTCTCACAGCTGCCAGTTTAATTTAGGACCTCATCACATCAACTTTAGACTGCTGTGATAGCCTTCTCATTAATGTCCATTCGTCACATGTCTCCCCACTCTAATCCATTTTACACATAGCTACCAGAGTGATTTTCCTTAAGCACACATTCTACAATAAAGGCCAATAGATCCTTATTGCCTCCAGGATAAAAATATATATTTTTGACTTTTACAGACTTCACAAACTGACTTAAATTATCTTTCTAGTTTGACTATACAGTAATCCTTTTCTTGCACTCTACAGTCAAACCAAACTGGCCTTTGTTCCTCAAACAGAGCTCTTCATCTCCCATCTCTATGTCTTTGTGTCTCAGATGACGCCTACGATACACTCCTTTCTAACCTGAACCTCATAGAATTCCTCACATCTTTCTATACTCAAGTCTAATCTTCACTTTCTACACAGACTTTTTTAATTACTCCCAATTGTTAGTGTCCCTTTTCTCTGATTTAAATTTAGCTATCTTTATTCATATTATATTTATTTTTTCTAGAATTAAACATGTACGCATGGCTTGCCCCCATAGATTGGAGAATTTCCTTAAGATCAAGGACCATTTTATTTCCTTCTTCTTTTGTATCATCAGTATCTAGTATGATGCCTGATATGAATGGGCATTTCAAATGCTTACTGATTTATGTTTTTAAAAAATTATTTAGTAGAGCAAAATGCTGACTTAAAGGCTCTCCTCCCAAAACATGTTTCAGATGCATGTGCCAAAATAATAGAAAATTTTTTGAAAGGTAATGTGAAGTACAAAATAGCAGAATACAAGTTAAAGCTATTTATCCTTTCCTTGGAGAATATTAATCACAGTGTCCAAATGTAAAACAAAATCTTTCCTAAATCATTTAATTAATTATTACTTAAGGTTAAATGTTTCCATTTGCAGATAATATTATCCATATTGCCTCAAAGTCCATAACACTGCAGAATCTTCAAAATGAGATCCACAATCACTCAAAAGATTTCACTCTAATTATCCTTTGCAGGTAATAATGAATGAACAGATAATTCCTTTAAAAATGATAAAATGCTATTGGAAAGACAATCTATAAAATCATCCATTAAGACACATATTTTGATTAACAAATTTGGGTGCAAAATTAAACAGAAAGTGAATAATGCCTTGAGGTAACTGTATTGTGATTTTGATGACCCCTAAACTCACTGGAAAAAATAATATTTTTAACAAAAAATATTATGTTGGTAATCCTCTAAATCTCCAAGGCATGGAAAACTGCGAACCATAAGGAATTAAGTCAAAGATCTCCCAAAAGACGATGGAGACGTTCATAATGATCATGAGTAGATTGTAATACATTATAGACCAAGAAAAGAGCAAGAAAAGCAGAACCAAATTGTCAGCTAAGTGATATATGATCAGAGAATGAAAGTTATCATTTATCTATTGAGAGCAAGAGAAAACCACTACACAGTTTCCATATGTCTTGGTGTCCACACCATGTCAAGGGAATCAGAGATCATCTACCAGCATGCTTTTTTGGATAGTCCATTTCGAATTTACAGGAGGAATCTGCACAAAAATGATGAGAGTGATGTATGAGTTGTATTTCGGGTTTTTGAAGTAGTAATATCAATGATTTCACAGATCCAATGAAGTGTCAAAGTCTATGGACACCAGTGGGATTATGTCTTGTCAGAGTTCAAAAGATAATGAGTCAATTTAAAAAATTACTGGCAGATAAGGACAATAAAGCTAGGGATATTGAATAGAGAAGGAAGTTATTGTTCCTGTTACCTTCAACTAGCCCTTTTATTCTTTTTAATTCTAGATTTGTTTATATGACAATCAGGAAGTTTATGGGAGGTGAATGGAGTTTTCTTGCTACAGTCTCCACACAGTTTCTATGGTAGTTAATAAGCGGAACCACTGAATTGAGTTTGAGAGGTACATGCTACAAATCAGGTACTTAAAAAGAATTTAAAAGGAATTGTCTAGTTTTTCAGTTTCCACCAGCAAAGGGCTGGTCTCTGACGCACTCTCCACTGCCACTGATGTTGCCTGGGCCTCTGCAGACAGATCTATGCCCTCTGCTCCCCAGTCAAGTGTGGCCACCGTGGTGAAGCTGGGAGAAACTGCTAATATCATGGTGAGTCAAAGAAAATGACCTCCTTCAAAAGAGATATAAGACAGTGAAGATGAGGACATGTCAAAAGGCAAAAAAGCAAACAGGGAGAAGAGAGTGTGGTCCCTCAGAAGGACAAGAGGACCGTGGCTGCACAAATAATGTACCAGCAAACAAAAAGAGCACTTGTTGCCACCTCATCCACCAAGAAAGCAAACATAACTCCCGGCAACAAGGCCACCATAGCCCTGGCTGAGAAAGTGGTTATTGTATTCAAAAACTTTACCACACAGGCATGAAGGGAGTAACTCCATTTAAAGCAGCAGTCACTTCAGTTAAAGCAGCAGCTCCCCCACCAAAGGACAAAAAATGCAAAGAATACGAAGAAAGAGAACAGTGAATCTGAAGAAAATGACAGAGGAGATCAAGAATTTGAGCCACAAAATGGGAGCAGCTCCAGCCAAACAAGATTTTGAAGGTGAGGAGGAAGATGATTGCGAGGAGGATGAAGATGAGAATTTTACAAAGCTTTGTTGGAAGACACTACAGAAGAAACATGGAAAGATTAATTTCCCAGCTCAGTGGGTGCAGGATAGTCATAGACATGGAGAAAGGTTCATCTACAGGGTTAGGTTTTGTGGACTTCAACTCAAAAGATGCTTAATGGGAAAGAGACCATGGAACATGGGGAGGTTAATGGAAGCAAAGGCCAAGACCAGTGACTTTGGAGACTGAAGGTGGTTTTGAGGGGCAGAGGCTGAGGAAACTTTAGAGATCAGGGTGGCTCTTGAGGAGCCCAGGGAGGAGAAGGAAACAACAAGCCACAAGAAAAGAAGGCAACGTTTGAATAGCTTCTCTCCATTCTCTTTTTCCTTGCCATTCGAACAGACTCTAAGGATTTTATTTTGTCATTTAATCATTTACAGAGCCTTGGGAGGACATTCCAAGATAGACATGTAGGCCAGATACCATCTTGAAAAAAACCTGGATGACATTTCAAGGAGAAAGCATGTTGGTTTTTATTGATTGGATATTCTGTATAAACATTTTTTGTAGAGATGACAGGTAATAGATGTGAGTTAACCCTTTTGTCTATGAGTTGCCTTCAGTTTATAATGTTATAACCCATTTATAAAGCCACTTTTTTCTACAAAAAAGCAATTGTCTAACCCCAAGTCAAACATGTCCTAAGTCATGTACTTCAAGCCAGTGTCAGCAGTAAAATGATGAAAACAATAGACTCATTTTTAGTTTATGGCATTTTGCTGACTGTTCTCTGCCTGCCTGATTCAAGGAAATAAGCAAACACAGAAGAAAATAAAAACTCTTTAGCACTCCCTAGTAACAGAAAAGATTAATGGCCATGAGCAGAAAGTAACAGGAAGTAGGAGATGACTCTGAAGAGGTACCACGCTGAGCTCACTAGAAGAAACTGGAAATTCTGCATCACTGGAGATGGGAGTTGCCACAGTTATGTATGCACCCTGGCCGCAGGAATTCTCTTTTGTACACACCCTTTTACCACCGATGGTGGTATAACCTGTCACATCATGTGCTCCAAGTGTACAGAGAGATAAAGGCTCTTTTGCTGTTGGTCAATTGGCTGTGCTGCTTGATTAAATTTTTTTTGTTTTAAATATTTGTTTTTACACGTAAATATGTCAGTATATGAGCTCATGGGACATTGTTTTGAGTGAATAATGACCCACAAAGTTTGTTAAGTGCAGGATAGCTTTCCAAGGCCTTTAGTAACTTTCTGAATTAAGGAAGGCATAGAACTGGAGATGTAGGTTCTTTGAGCAAAGAAATTTGTTACAGAAGTCTGGGTAAGTTGTAAAAATTACTTGAACAAGGCTTCAAAAGCTTTGTCAATGGGCCATTAAACTCTAGCATGAAGAACAACTATGCTGAAATCTCACAAAATTTTAGAGAAGTATAAAGGCATTCAGCATATTCTTATAAAAAAAAAGAATATTTGTTGAGCAAGCTTTGGTGGACAAACTTGAAAAATAAGGATAGGGACATGTGAAAGGTGAGTAGTTTCTTGGTCCTATATATATGTATGAGTCTTATAATTTAAAACATTAAAGATAAGAGTCCAAAGGGAAGAATATGAGGAGAAAATTCCATACTCCTGACTAAAACTTCTTTTCAGAGTATTTTTTTTAAGTTTCATAAGGGAGTTTCATATGGCACCTTTAGCAGGTTGTAGGTATTGCTAGAAGGAATCGAGTGTATTCTATGCCAGTAATTAATGAGTAACTTGAACTCTGGGGAGAGAGATGAGTCAAATTCAGCATGAATATTTCTCTAATTGGGAAGAAAAAAAATAGTCCCAGTAGCCAAAGTAAGAATGGTTTGCCTCCAGATCCTTTTCATTCTCAGTTGAAAAGCTATGTTGTAGGAAACAGAGGAGCAATGTGGAACAGAGAAATCAGTCCTCTCAAAGAAGGTGCATGGTCCTTAAGGTTTCTGAGATTAGCTGTCACAGGTAAAGTTCTTTGACTAGCATAATTAGAGTCAGTTCTAGCCATGGCATCAGAAGCAATTTCCAGGCATCCAGGAAGTATGAATGGCTATTCTACTTCCAAACCTGTAGGAAGGAAAGTTTAAAATTGTCCTCAAGAGAAAAATAAGATAGACTAGAGTTATATTGAACTACAATTATTTATCAGATAAAGTTTAATGAGAAAATGTTCAGGGGTGGGAAACCTTCAGTCTAGAGGCTACATGAGGCTTTCCAGGTCCTTGAGTGTAGTCCAATGACTGAATCCGAACTTCATAGAACAAATTCCCTAGAGGACCACACATGGCCTTAAGGCTGCAGTTTCCCCACCCCTGACTAGAGTATATAAAAAAAGTTAAAGGTATTATTTTTTAATGTATATGTACATGCAGAGAAATTAATTTTTAGTAAAAATTGCATTTCATAGCAAAATAATATGACTCACTTAAGTGAACAACTTCCTATTTATCCTTTTTAGGAAGCATCAAGTCAGTTGCCATATGCAATCATGCCCCCAAAATTTGACTCACTGAGAGGCAGCTACTACCAAAATCAAGCATAGTAACTAGGAAGCTTACCAATATCTTAAAGGCAGGTAGAGGAAAACTAAATCTACAGTGGTGGTAAAAGTTATACCTATATGAAAATATATTTCTAGAGCTCATTTTCAATATGTTATCATTTAAAAAAATGTTGATTTATTTTCCATATCAGTCCTTTATATTTCTGAGCAAATAAAAGAATACTGAAGTACCAAATAGGACAAACACAAAATGGATGGGAAAGAGAAAGAGTATAATCATTTGACTGCTTTCTAAATGCCCTCTTCAAGTGCTATAATTGATGTAGTCTAGGAAATGTTGGACTTTGGCCTGGAAACACAACATGACTAATGTTAGTACATGAAGAGCTTAAACTCCTTCTCATATTCCCATACTAACCACCAGGAGGGGACAAGTGATAGAAACATAAAGGATTGCTGGGTAGACAACTAAATGAAAACTCTCATAAATCAAGTGCACAAAATCAAGGTTACTGCTTCTGACAAAGATGTACTGATACAACTGATGTTGTATTTTGCCATTTCTCAGGAGAAAAAAAAATGATGTAAAATATTTACTCTACAAAACATTTTTTTTGTAAACTAATGAGCCTAATTCCCTCTTGATCATATATAGTACAAAACCATCTTTTACTTGCCTTGCTGCCCTCTTACAATTCTCTGAGAATCAAGGTTACCCTGGAATTCAAGGAGAATTGATGTTCCATCCATAACAATCTACATGATTGTTATATTTATATATTGTTATATTATATATAGTTATATATTATATATATTGTTATATATAACATAAAATATATAGTTATATTTTTGATAAATATAATAACATTAGTATTTATACATCCCAGTGAAACACTGTTTTGATTCATATAGTGAATTCCTCTTTCAGTGAAGATTGAAACTCACCAATACTTTCTTACACAATAGAGCCTTTGTTCAGCTATTTTCATAATCCTTCTTTTGAGGATCTGCCAATAAACTGGAGGTTTTCATGCAATTCTTTTAACATGGGCAGCACTTTATTTCTTAACCCCCAATCTTACTATAATATTGACTCACCTCATTTATTTTAATTTATATATATCAAATATATATGTATATATGAAATATGTACATATTTGATACTATCATTTTTACTACTTTCCAAGTATGATTTATTGTACCATATTTAGATTTGCCATATGGTATTTCTCTAACCCTTTATGATAGTATTGTAAAGATCAAATAGGAAAAAAGTATGTGAAAGAGCAAAGAGGTATAGCAATGTGAATTCTTTTGATCATTATGATAATATTACAAAAATATCTCACATTTGTAAATATCTTAAGTGCCTCCTTGAAGAAATGAGAATGACTTTAGTAGGAGACTACACATAAGAAGCAAATAACTAGACCAGTGAGTGAGTATTCATCTTATCAGACCCATTTTTTGTTGATTTATCTAAGCCCCAGTGCTCTTCACCTTTGAGGTTACAGACAAAGAATGTACTAGAAAGTCAAGACATGACAGACCTCTATCTCTCCTTCCCATTGTGATTGGTGCTGCTGTTTGTCCTTCATTCTTGAAAGCACCAAGATATCAGGAGGGCGCAGACTTGACTTGAATTGGATTTGAGACAGAGCTGTGCAAAGTCGCCAACCTCACTCTCTCTCCTCCAGAGTCATTGGAGTCTAGTGGCAAGACAAAATCAGGATGACTAGAAATGTCACTGGATACAATGGGATACCTTGGTCTTTTTAAACTAAGATCTTTTCCAGGTCTCAGTTTGTCTGAGGCAATGCCTCTTCAGTAATTAAAGGTTAGGTAAGAAGTGAGGCAAAAAATAGCCTAGTTTGCCTTCCAAAAGAATCATTCTGGGAGGGGAAGACCTCAAAGTTTCCTTCCTCTAGTGCTTACTACTTTGTAGTAAAAAAACATAATGTAACCTCTTTAGACATCTGTTTCCTTATCTGTGAAGCAAGTGGCTTGAAGTTGGGAGACTCTTATGTTCCTTGCAGTTCTAGTTCTCTTCCTTTGGTCCTGTTTTAGCACCTGAGGTTATCTTTCTCAACTTACAGGTTAGGCTCCCAGCACGTGATTAGTTCAGGTTCAAGGTACTTTGTGGGCATGCATCTTAAAACTGTGAAGTCCTAAACTCCATCTGTGTTTAACATATAGATCAAGAGAATATAAGTAGCTCAAAGCAGAGACAGTTAAGGAAAATAAATATTTAAAAAATGGACAAGAAAACATTTCTTCTGTAAATCTAGGATGAATCCTCTCCAGAATAAAAAAGCCAATAGTTAGATAAATGGGCACATATATTTCCCTGTGGGGGAAGGGCACAAGTACATGGATGCTGGCTTTTATTTGGATTCCTCATCATAGTCTAGGGAACAGTACCCCCTGTCAGAGATCTCATCTTATCTTAACATGACTATACCATATGTTTATCAATTTCCAATATTTCAAGATTTGTATACATTCTAGATAACAAACCAATCAGTTCTGGATTTCAGGGTTTTCCAGTTTTCACATCCTAATTCTTTTCCATCCTCCCATAACAACTAGTAGATGAAGAAAAGACAGAAACATTCTAAAGCCCAGGGACAAGACCATTCAGCCTTGTGCCTACTTTGTATTATTCCCAACTTTTATATCCAGATGTGACTTACTGGAAGTTCTCTGGAACTCTAAGCCACTCCCTCTTTCTATGATACCTTCTCCAGCTGAGACATGCATAAGGAAACAGGAAAGGACTGATCAATGAAACAAAAACAGCAAAATGAACCCATGAACAAAGGACAACCCTACCATCAGTATATGGTTTGAGATCTATTCCACTTCTTTCTCTGATGTCTTTGCTGAGCTTTCCCTTGCTCCAGAATGAGGGTGACCAACTTAGATAACAAAAGCAACTTATATCTATTAGAGAAATCATTATGTTATATTATATACTATTATATTATAATATTATATATTATGTAATTTATTATAATTATATTATATAATTTATTATATTATGGTTAGTTTGAGTCCTTCGGATAGATTCACCAAACGATATTCCTTGGAGTAATTGTTGCATATGGCTCACCTTTCTGTTTATTAAAATGTCAACTCTTTGTAACAAAATGAATAAAAACACAGATGTACATAACACATACTTATTCTATATAATAAAAAGATTCGTCAAACTATAGCGAAGAAAATATTGAATTATCTGTAAAGTCACAACAAAATTTAGAAATGAAAACAACATTTTGTAATATGCAGGCCAGCAATTCTTCACTAAATGGAGAATTACAGTTCTATGCACATTCTAACCATACAGCTGGTAATTATTAACTTGATGACTAGGTTATGAAAAGGCTTTGAGAGAATGCATGTTCAGGGGAAGGAGAGTTTGGAAGTGCAAACGCTTTGTCCATGGGTGTTATACTAGCTTTGCAGCTAAACATAAGATGAGAATAGGAAAATAGTAAAAGTATTCATTTGGAATAATCGAGAGCATACTTCATAATTCAAATATTGACCCCAGTTTGGGGCAGGTAGGTGGCACAGTGGATAAAGTGCTGAGCCTGGAGTCAGGAAGACTCATCTTCCTGACTTCCAATTTGGTCTCAGACACTAAC
This sequence comes from Bettongia penicillata ogilbyi, assembly GCA_023548195.1. Lineage (NCBI taxonomy): Eukaryota > Metazoa > Chordata > Mammalia > Diprotodontia > Potoroidae > Bettongia > Bettongia penicillata. The sequence goes on along the minus strand of JAJHZJ010000747.1, from coordinate 1,896,547 downwards.
AAGCTGTGTGACCTTCGACAAGTTATTTAATCCTGCATCAGTTTCCATATCTTTAAAATGAGTTGGAGAAGGAGAGGGCAAACCATTCCAGTATTTTTGCCAAGAAAACCACAAATGGGGGCATGAAGAGTTGAGCATGATTGAAAAAAATGAGTGAACCCTAGTTGTGTGTGTGTGTGTGTTCATCCTTTGTTGCCAAAGAAGACCATGTTATCAGAGAAATAATGACATGACTTGCACTTGACTTTGTTTTGAGTGAGTGAGGGCCGTGGAGGTCACCAGCCTCACTTCTCCTTCAGAGCCATCTGAATTCAGTGACCAGATATTCATCAGGATGACTAGAGATGACCGAGGATGAGGCAATTGGGGTTAAGTGACTTGCCCAAGGTCATGCAGCTAGTGAGTGTCAAGCGTTTGAGGTGAGATTTGAACTCAGGTCCTCCTGACTTCTGCACTGGTGCTGTATCAGCATCTAGCTGCCCCTTGTGAACCCCAGTTATATTTTTGGCATATAATCAACCTCTGTACTGTGCACACTTATGGACTCACAGAGACCCTGCCCTGGGGGACTTAATGTATCAACCTTTGGAACTCCTTCCCTGAGGTCCAGTTGTCTTGGTTTATGGGTCAGTGAGCACAAACTCACTTATTACACTGTATCCATCCAGTCCCACATGAAAATTTACATCCAATTTATCCATCCAGCCTCTCTAACTTCTATCCATAAACCCAGTTGCCACCTGCCCTCTTCCATTCTTTCTATGGAACTATAGTTACATTGATATTATCATTCTATCTGGTAGAGTATTTCAATAGAATCTTCTGTGGTTCTGCTCACTATGATGATGATTTTCTAGATAAAAACATTCTTTTCTAAATACCACTTTTTAATTGTGGCTTGGTCCAATGCACAAATTTAGCATAACTACAGGATAAATCTCTTACATTCTACTTATACTTGCATACTGCTTTTAAGAGTATATTAATTTTTAAAATAATTTATATGGGGAGATAGTTTGAAGCCAATCATCGACAGATTAGGACTTGACATTTTTGGTTATTACTCTCAAACTATTTCACTTAATTACAATTCAGGGGATCAATCTGGTACTTCTTATTTGTTTTATAAGTCATTAAATAAGGCTAGAAATTCAACTTTTCTATTTAACAAATCATTCTCCATCCCTTTAATTAATACTGAATAGTAGATGCCATGTTATTTTTTTTCTTCTAACAATCTTTTATTCCTCATTTTCATTACATCTAAATTATCTTATTACTCTGTTCTCCATGGCAATAGCAAGTGATCTCTTTAATATGGATACTTCCTCTAATTATTAAAAATAGCAAACAACATATATCTTCTTGTTCATTATGGCCATGGTTAGATCACCTACATGAAACTCCAGGTAATTTTTCATTCGTACATTTCTCTGACAGTATATTTTATTTCATTTCTGTGTCGTTCATTATTGATAATACATTTGAGTCTACTTATACTCATTATTTTTCTCTCCATTATTTTGGGGGGTGACCTACAACTGTGATTATCCATAGGCCTTAGTGTTCCATACTTTAAATCCAAATAGAGTTACTAGAAAATAATGTATGTTGTTGTTGTGTGTGTGTGTGTGATTTTAAAAATGTGAGCCTTTTTCCAAATAGAAGCTTAAGATCATAAAATAATCTGTAGTTTCCCAAATGCATTCCCTTTAATACTTTTTTTTTAATTCTGTGCCCCATTCATTGATCTGTTTTTCATCTAGAATGTCAATACAATTATAAATGCTTTTAGAAAAGCTTTCTAGGTGTTTCTATCAATTGACATGTGGTCAATTGACAATAGGCACTCTTCATTCACCTGTTCATTCTTGTATCAATAAACTTTCCATTAAGTTATTATGGATCGCATTTAAGAGGTTCTGTCATGTTCTAAAACTTAGTGCGGTCATGACAATGCCATGACCAAACAGAAACATCTGGAAAGACTCACCAGTGATAGGAAATCAATTTTATGAATGCCTTTTGTGCTTCACATCATCCATCATAGTGACAAGTATCTTCAGCAAACATAGCTCTCCTCATTTTAAATAACTATCACTTGGTATTTATAATAAAGTAGTTGTGAAATGAAGTTAAACATGTTCAAGGTACTAACCGAGAAACTAATTCTAAAATGACTTTCCCTAAATTCCCTAACCTCAAGGAGCTTATATTCTAATGGGGACATAAAGCATCTATGTAAATAATTGGATACAAGGTAATTTGAGGAGGGAAATAAAATTAACTAGAATGATCAGGAAAAACTTTATAAAAGATTATAGCAAATGAGCTGAACCTTGAAAAAATTAAAAAACCTGGGAATCCTAAGAGTAAGAAGTGAAGAAGGGGTTAATTCCAGGCATGAGGAATAGCCTTTGCTATTGGATGAGTAAATGGAGACTTGGGGAAATGTCGACTTCTTCTTCATCTTGTTAGTCAAACGTTCTTTACTTCAGTTTTTTAGAATGCTTAGTTTCCAACAAGGTCTAACTCATAGGTTCATACCCTATGGGAAATTGTTCTGACAATGCTACTTTTAAACTGTTCTATCATATATATATATATATATATATATATATATATATATATATATATATATATATATAGATATAGATATAGATATATCTATGTAGATATCTATCTATCTATCTATCTATCTATCTATATATATATATATATATATACACACACACATAAGATAAAAACTATTTTTAATTTTGTTTTTGTATCCCCAGTGCCTGGTACAGTATTTTGCACAGAGTAAGTTTTTACTGCGTAATTATTGGATAGAAATTCATTGGACTAGAAATGAATCAGTATAGCCAATAGTTCCAATACAAAAGAAGAAAATATCATCAACCAGAGCCCACAAATCCTATTGTTGATTTCCTTTGTGCACTAAGCATACAACTGAGAGGTTTAAAATTGATATAGCCTCTATTTGAATCCAATCATTCCAATAAACTTCAACAGTATTAAATTTTGAAGCTAATTTTTCAGTGCTCTCTGTCTTGTTGGCAGTGATGCACCACTTATCAACATAGTTTATGAGGACGTAGGCACTTCATTTACAATACAAGGTTTTTAAATTTGTCACTCAGTGCTTTGGAATGCTAATATTCCTTGTCTCATTGATTCTAGTCTCCAAAAGTTGTCATAAAATATGTTATGACTCTACCAAGGTCAATTTTGCTATAGCTATTTGAGAATTTAACTTTGTGGAAAGTAGATAGAGAAGAGTGTAGAGCCTGCTTTGCTCACAAATAGAATTAGTGACATTATTTTCAAAAATATAGAGTTTCTTGCATTTTTTATCTACAGAAAATTTATTTAAGGTACTGTATGAAGAAAAGAAATAAATTATGCTGAATATACAAGATACTGTAATGGCAAAAAGAATAAGGATACTCTAAGATCAGATATGAAATCTCCTTCAGGATATAAGTACAGTTGAGATTAAGAATGAAGCCAATTATCTGAATAATTTTGTATATTTAAAGATTAAAATATATGTATTTACAAGAATAAGGAGACTTTAATTCAACATTTGCTGTATGTATGTTTCTGGGCACATCATTTTATTCCTCTAAGTCCCCGTTTCCTAATTTCTTAAATAGGATTCATACTATTGGAACTTTCTACATATTGGTATTATTATAAGGAGGATTTTGTATATCTTAAAGTCTTATATAAAGGTAAGCTATTCCTACTTAGCATGAATGTGGAAGCAATATGAAGCATGTGAAGATTATAGCTGTTCACTTAACTGTAACCTTCCCTACCTAACCTATTTCACACTTTCTTGCTTATGCAAACTGAGATATATGTCATATAAATGGCAATTCTCCAAACATTTCCATTTCCTTTGAGTTATAATTTGGTCATTTGTCTTGAGTTTTATATACAACTACTCCTCAGTTACAAAAGAAGAAGAATCAATTCATCCATAACATAGAATATTTGGGAATTTAAAATCTGAGAATTACTATTTTTTCTTTTTGGTTAAGTCAATGTAATCCTAATTTAGCATAATCTTAAACTTGGATGAATCTATAATCCCATCAGTGTCCTATAGCAGTTGATATGACAATTCATCTATTCTTTCAATATACTGTGTTATTTTTGTTTATAACCATCCAAAAATCCTCCAGATATGATACTCAAATCTCTTGACATTGAATGAATACCAATGGAACAAGAATGATATTGTATAGTTATTTGTTGCTATCCCTAATAGACCACCTCACCTCATCTTCTAGACTGTCTTCCTTTTCTAGCACTTTTCCTATGCAATTCTGGGTTTTCGGATTTCACAATTCCAAGAGGTGGAAGACAAATGGAAGGTCATTGGAAAAAAGCCTCTTGGACCTGTGTGAGAGAGTAGCACTGTCTGACACCAGCCCTGAGGTGTCAAAGGGGCAGTATAGCCCATGGATGTAGCAACAGCAGCACCAACAGCTGTTTCTGAACTTCTAGGCCCACAAATTGTAGGGGAATGGAGTGCTTGATTGGAGGGGGATAGTAAGGATCACTTTTCAGGTGCTAAGGAAGAATGCTTTTGCTTTGACCTGCTTGGATATGGGTCACAGTCCTGGGTGGAGGTCCAGAGTGAGGAGGAGTGCTGGCATGGTAGAGCTTGTGGCAGCAATGGAGAGAGACTCTTCCTCGTGGTTCCAAGATGACAAAGAGTGCTTGAGGTCAGACCAGAGCACAGACCAGGAGAACAGTAAACACCTCTCTTTTGGTTGTGCAAACTTGGAAGAGCTGAAAGTTTGCAGATTCCTAGAGGTATTTCTGAAAAAAAAAGCTGCACAAACCTCTGAAGCTTGAGACAGTAGCTCCCTACCTTCCAATCCCCCATACCACCATGGAAACAGACAACTACTTTGACAAAGAACTCTGAAGTCAAGTTTAATGACTGGGGAAATGAGCAAAGAGAAGGAAAACAATCAGACTATAGAATCTTATTTTGGTAACAAGGAAGATCAAAACATATAACCAGAGGAAGACAACCAGGTCAAAACTCCTGCATCCAAAGGCTCCAAGAAAAATATGAATGGGTGTCAGTCCATGGAAGAACTCAAAAAGGATTTTGAAAATCAAGTAAGTAGAGAAAAAATAGCAAATAGAAATGAGTGATACAAGAAAATCATGCAAAACAGTCTCCCAAAATGCTGAAGAAAAGAATACCTTAAAAACAGACTAACCCAAATGGCAAAAGGTGTCCAAAAAACCAATGACGAAAAGAATGCTTTAGAAAGCAGAATTAGCCAAATGGAAAATGAAGTACAAAAGCTCACTGAAGAAAATTAATTCCTTAAAAGGTAGAACGGAGTAGATGAGAGCTACTGACTTTATGAAAAATCAAGAAATTATAAAACAAAACCAAAAAAAATAGAAGACAATGTGAAATACTTCTTTGGAAAAACAACTGACCTTGAAAATAGATTTAGGAAAGATAATTTAAAACTTATTGTACTACCTGAAAGGCTTGATTGAAAAAGGAACTTAGAAATCATCTTTCAAGAAATTATCAAGGAAAACTGCACTGATATTCTAGAACCAGATGGTAAAATAGATATAGAAAAAATACACTGATCACATTCTGAAGGAGATTCCCAAAGAAAAATCTCCTAGGAATATTGAAGCCAAATTTTAGACTTCGCAGGTCACTGCAAGAAGTCATAAAAATTTGAGTGTAACACAAGAGGATAATACAAGATCTAGCATCTTCTACATTAAGTGATCAGAGGGCATGGAATATAATATTTCAGAAGTCAAAGGAGCTATGATTAAAACCAAGAATCACCTACCCAGTGAAACTGAATATAATACCTCATGGAAAATTATGGACATTCAATGACATAGAGACCTTTCAAGCATTCTTGATAGAAAAGATCAGAGGTGAATAGAAAATTTCACTTTCCTGTACAAGAATCAAGAGAAACAAGGAAAGGTAAACAGAAAAGAGAATCATAAGGAACTTACTAAAGTTGAACTGTTAAATATATATATATATATATATATATATATATATATATATATATAGAGAGAGAGAGAGAGAGAGAGAGAGAGAGAGAGAGAGAGAGAGAGAGAGAGTCAGGAATAGGGTGAGTTGAATATGAAGGGATAATATCTAAAAAATTAAGGGTGACAGGAATAAATTGGGAGGAGAAAGGGCAAAATGGAATGAGGTAAATTTCTCACATAAAGGAGGCAATAAAAGCTTTTACATTGGAAGAGAATGGGGGGAGGTGAGAGGAAATGAGTGAACCTTCCTCTCATCGTATTTGGCTTAAGGAGAGAATGACATGCACACTTCGTTATGAAAATCTATTTTACTCTACAGGGAAGTTTAGGGGGAATGGAATGGGGGAATGATAGAAGGGAGGGCAAATGGGAGGAGGGGATAATCAGTGGCAAACACTTTTGAGGAGGGACAGAGTCAATAGAGAGGGCAAGAGAGAGGGCAAGACAGGATGGAGGGAAATACGTTTAGTCTTTCACAACTTTACTCTTATGGAAGTGTTTTACATGACTACACACGTATGACCTAGATCAAATTTCTTGCTTTCTCATTGTGGATTGTGGGAAGAGAGGAAGGGAGAGAATTTGCAACCCAAAGTTTTAAAAATGAATGTTTAAATTGTTTTTCCATGCAAATGGTAGATAAAAAACTGTAATTGGGTACAGAAATCTATCTTGCCCGACAAGCAAATAGAGGGAAAGGAGATAAGAGAAAGGGTGTGTGTGATAGAAGGGAGGGCAGATTGGGGGAAGGAATAATCAGAATGCAGGCTCTTTTGGGGTGGGGAAAAGGGAGAGATGGGGAGAAAATGTGAAACTCAAAATCTTGTAGAAGTGAATGTTGAGAACTAAAAACAAATGAAATAATTAAAAATCATTAGAGCACTATTTAATACAGCTCTCTCTGTTTTATAAATCTTTCAAGGAACATAGTATGATTTTGACATATACCTAGGAGAAACCTTGTTGGAAGAGAATCTTTAAGAGATATTTTTCTCTTCACAATACAGTGTCTTCTTAAAATCAACATACAGTAAGCACATTGGAATCTTTTACTCTCTATATCTTTCAGACAACTGTATCACAAGAAAGATGTCTTCTGCTGAACAATATAATTTGTGATTGCTATTCTCATTTAATACATTCCTATCATGACTTTTCTTGATGAATATGCATAGATTATTCTCATAGAAATTTTGTGGAGGATTGAAAACAGACATAGAAGTTGGTACTTATTTATAATTGTTCATATACTTTTTTGTAAGCAACAATGTCTGTCCTATTTCTAGGATTGGATATCTTTTCTTGGACATAGCATAATAATTGACTCTCTGTAGTCCTCAGAACCATGTAAGCTGCAGGACAATCCTCCACTCATCTAATCAATGATATCTAGTCTGGTTATTCTCCCCCTTTTCAAAAAGTATCATTCTTCATGTAGCACATTAGTAACTGGTATGTTTAGGTTCAGTTAATATTATTAATGGAGTACAAATTTGTTATATAAACCTTCACAGATGTTTCCCAATTTTTTCAATCTTTGTTTTGCATCCTTAAATGTCATGCAAATGTTCTTCTTTTTCTGTCTTCAATTCAAATCTGGCCTCAGATATTACCCATGTGATCCAAGGCAAGTCACTTAATCGGTGTCTTTCTTAGTTTTCTCAACTTTAAAATAAGCATGATAATAGCATATACCTCTCAGGGCCTTTGTAAGAATCAAATAAGATAATATTAGCAATTAACTTAGCAGAATAAGTGCTTAATAAGCTTATTTCCTTCATTTTTCTCTTCCTTCTTTCTGTCTTCAGTCTCAGCCATACAGTTTATAAACATATACGCCCCACTCAATGATCCTTGCTCTTTGATAAAGTGATGCTGCTCATAATCATCTAGTATTCTTCTATGTAAAGTTTTGCACATGAATTTGTATTCTCAACTAGTATTGTCATTGACTGCCAATTTTTCAGAAGGTCCAATGGTTAGATCAAATCTTTGCAGCCACTGAGAAGTGTAAGAGACTGCCCAAGACAGGATGATTTTGCATTTTTCTTTTTCATTTCATTAACATGACCTAGAACTAATTGTCAAGTGATCCTCCTACTGGTGATGACCCTTAACCCCTAAGTTAAGCTGGTACTCAAAAATTTAACCTAGTCTAATTTTTAGTCATGGGCAACTAAGTGACACAGTGGGTAGAGCATTGGGCATGGAATAAGAGAGCTTTATATTCATGAATTTAAATCTGGCCTCAGATATTTACTAGCTGTGTGGCACTGAGCAAGTCATTTAATCCAGTTTGCCTCAGTTTTCTTATCTGTAAAATACGCTGAAGAAGGAAATGGCAAACCAGTCCAGTATCTTTGCCAAGAAAGCTACATATTTGCTTACAAACAGTTAAACATGGCTGAAAAACACCTGAACAAAAACAAAATTTTAGCATTGACATAAAGCCTTTTCAGTATTCAAGAAACTCCCAGAGATTGATTCACAATGGAAGCATAGAAATATGATTTTAGAAGATCTTGTTATTATCTTTTAAGTAGATAAAAACATGTTTTTGTGTTTTTATATCAAAAAAGTACAGATAACTTTTGTTAAGCTTTTCAATTTTTTTTAAATTCAGATTTTCCTAATATTGCGAAGTTAGTCATACTAATTGCCAGTGTAACAGAAAGTTCACGGGAATTTAAATAATTCATCATCACTATTTTAATTGCATCTTGTCACATATTTATTCCAGCAATGTAGCCTTTCTTGGAAAATGTGGCAAAAATCATAAATTTCTTCCTTATCAATAGTTGCATTCACATGAGTTATTTGACAATATTACAAAAAAGGCAGTGTGGTCTAAGAGGAAGGGTGATGGTCAAGGTTTCAAGAGCCTTTGTCTCTGGTTCTTGTTTTATGATCACTTAAACTCTCTGAGATTTAATTTTCTCATCTGTTAAATGATAATGATAATATCTATGTTCATTGCCTAGCAGGATTGTCAGAATCAAATGGGATAAGTATGCAAAACATTTTGATAAATTTAAAATACTTTATAAACATTAGATAATATTATTGCTATCTGGAAAACTTAGCAAAGAAAAGATTTTATGACAATTTCTCAGTTAGCATTACCATTCAACAAATGAATTTTGAATACTTGTGATGCAAGCTCCAAAGATGAAAAAAAAAAGATTGATACAAACATCAATATATGAAGTTTCTGCTTTGAAAAAAATCATTAATTATACTTTTACTTCTTTATCCTGAATTATACATATACACTTATCTTAATCACTCAACCAGAGATTGTCAGTCTTAGAGCCAAAAGGATACTTGAGATAGTTTCATCCCTTGTAGACTAAGTTTTTGTAATTATTACACAAATAAAGAATATATATCCTGGAGATACTAGCTTGCAAATACTGGCAGTCTCTGAATTCCCGGCTAGATACCCTGTGCCCTGACACTTGGATAAATTTTCTGATTGCTATTCAGGTAAGTATGATCCTGAAAACCATTTTCTTCAGTCAACTCATCACCTGTTTCATCTGTACCTCTCCTCTCCAAGCCACACTTACAAAATCGGTCACACATGCAGTACCAGTACCTAGAATCCTTGCATTTTAAACTTGTCCTTGCATTTGAAACTTGTCCTATTGGATACACGTGATTTTATATATTAAAAAATGTCAATGATATAATGCACATATTACACATCTTTTCCTGAAAAGAAAATGCCACTATGATCAAATATAAAAATAGCAGTTTATTCCATAAAATTCTATTCACTGGATGCCATAGTATTCTGGAAGAAAAATTAAAAATTCATTCACTCATTTGAATAACAAACATGGTAACAGAATTCTGGATGTTTGGCATCATGTTAAGCAAGATGGAGTGATTAACTATATCATTTATTTTACATCCATTTGATTAAGCATTGTATAGACAAACAAAGTTCCATGACCTAGTTAGAAAGATTACATTTTGATCATCTAATTAAGTGATTTTGAGAAACAAAAATAGCACCAAGAATAAAGTGGAAGAAAACTGGCATATGTTCTGTCTGCATTATTAACAAAACATAGACAGTAATTCCAGTAAATGAGGGCAAATTTTGTCAACAAATTCTAGTTATTTTCATTTAGTTCTTACGTTTTCCAGATTTAGAATTTAAAAAAGAAAATCTCTGAAACCTCTGATTAATCAGTCACTTCAAATACTGTTTCTCATCTTCAAAATTTTAGCCTGCATTTCTAGGACAGTTTCATAGGAGAGTAGCATATTTGAGTTAATGATAAAAATTTTAAATAATCTGACTCCCTTGCTCACAAACCCCTCATGAGTCCATCAGGTCCCATACAATATTTTATTGACCTATTAGTAGTATTCATTTTTTTCACAATGCTTTGTTACCGAGTTGTAATATACCTAATAGATTATAGTTTCTTCCACATTTTCCCAATTTATTGGTAAGCAGATTATTAAAAAATAAAACTTTAGTAACGTGTAGCTAAAGGATATCTCTCACATTCTCTTGAGTTACAAAGCCTGACATGCTATCATAGATTGAGATTAGTTTAGTTTCTCAGAGTTATTCTATACAAAGAAATGTTTATTTCCCACTATTATATTCTCTCTAAAGAAGATAACAATTTGTTTTCACTATAACTCTTTCAATTCCCTACCAGCAAAGAATTCAACCCTACTAGTCTGTCTATATTGTTCAGAATATTGCTTTTCTCTCTTTAAAAAAAACAACAGGTACTAACAAACTAGAAAAGAGAAAGCACTTTCCATTTCTCATGTTCTATGAGTCCATAAAATATTTTTCACTATAGTAGGATACAGAACCATGGAGGATTTTTTTTTCCTTTAAGGGAAAATACTGGTGTTAACTTGAGGATCACATGCTATATAAAACAACAATACTATTGTTAGTTTGAAGAATACATTTGAGCTCAGTTTGGGAAGAAATAAAATAATTATATTTTTTCTGCAAATATATTCTGATGGGATTATTCTTCCTTTTGCATTATTTTCTCCTGAGTCCACACAGAATAGTTGAGCATGGACCTAGAGGCAGACTTTTTCCTACAAACTATTAAAAAAAATCTATTCTGGGAATTTCTTTTCAGATGAAGGTAAAAAAATCAACAATTTTTAAAAAAATATTGACTTTGTACCAGGAATTGTACTAAGCTTTGGTCCTTAATATCAACAAATTTAGATATTAATGAGTGAAGGCAAGAGACAAAAGGGAACTAGAACAGGAAGGAATGGTAAGGACAGATACAACACAAGGGAGTATGGTAGAGAAGTTCTGTGGAGATGAGTCAGCAGTGCAACCTGTAGAATAATAAAGACATAGGTTTCCAATTCTTCCTCTTTAAAATTGAGTTTTTGGAAACTGGTCAATCAGAAATAGAGGCAGTAGTCCAGAGGTGGAATGAACTTTCAGGGTAAAAAAAAAGTTTCTATATCATCTTAGAGAAGGTACTATGGAAATGAATCACTAATGCAACTTAGGAATGAAATTATTTTGAGGTCCTTTATCTATAGAACTATTAGTGTAATAATAATAAACATGGATATAATACTTTTGAGATTTACAAAACACCGTGCATATACAATCTCATTTGATCATCACAAGAATCCTGTAAAAGGAATTGGAGGATAATTGTATTTTTCAGATGAGGACATTGAGGCAACTTGTCCAGGGTCATACAGATAGTAAATATCTCAAGATGTATTTGAACTACACTTTTCTAGACTCTAAATCTATTGCAATATTTACTCCATTATATCATTTTCTTGAATAAACATGTATACATGCATACACACACACACTCGCACAAACTATCTATCCTAAGGGAATGCAAGGTCCTTATTACTACAGATTAATTCATTGTATCTATTTCTCCAGTTCCTAGCATAATGCATGGAACATAGAATGTGGTGAATAAATGCTTGCTGATTGTTGAAGCAGGAGGGGGGAAATAATGTATCTTTTTATTGAGGTAAGCAATAAGATATAATCCTCATATGAAATAATATATGTACAATGTTTACTCTCTGTACAGTTCTGGGGCCTATTGATTCAATCATAAAAAGTTGTAATGGAACAGTATACTATTATAGTATGATTATATCCATAGCACAACTATTTACATGGCAAATGGAATCAAAAAAAAATACAAAATCGTTCTTCATCTACTAAATCTGAGATCATTTTAAATTTTATTACTCTTTAAAGGGATCTAAGGTGACAAAGCCTACAAAGTAATTGTTGTAAGTTTATGAAAAGACTTGCTTTCTAGCTACAAATAAAAAATTGAATACATTAAGGAAACAACGAATAGTTGTATATATGCTTATTGTTCTTATTCTAAATTTCTCTCTCCAGTACTGAATTTACAACATAATTAAGTTTAAATTATACAATTCATTAATTGAAAGGTTATGATATAATTAAAAGAAATTTAATCTGTTTCTATTCACAAAAGCCAAGTTGATTACTTCTACTGAAGAGAAATAATTATTAAATTCATTCAGATAAACAAACTAGTGGAATTGGTTATGTGAGAAATTATAGCCTAAATATATACTTGAGAGATTATTGAGGTCCCCTCAAAGTCCAAGTTAATTTTATGTGTACACATTTGAATTAAATATTAAGTTGCTTGTTTTTATATGTACTCTAAAATTTTGGTCAAATATTTGTAAGAGTTTTATGATCTGTAGTTGTATTTTCTTGCAAGGTAGTCCTGTAAATGGTGAGAGCAACATTTATAATATTTAGCCTATCAAAATACTACAGAGAATGGAAAAACAGATTAAAATTTCATCCATAATTCTTCATTTCTATTCCACAGACATTTATTAGACATTGCTATATATGAGGACTGAACAATAATTAAAGTTTTTTAAAGTTTATGAATGAGCAAGAGATACAGAGCATTGCTAAATGTAAAATGGATAATTTTGATTGCATAAAACAAAAAAAGTGTTTGTGCAACTAAAATGAATATACCCAAGACTAGAAGGAAAGCTGAAAACTGGGGAAAATTTATAATTTCTCAGATAAAAGTGTCATATCTCAAATACATAGAGAAGTTTGTTAAATTTATAAGAATATGCGTCATTCATCACTTGATAAATTATCAAAGGATATCATCAGGTATCTGTTTTTCATGAACAAATAAACTATGAAAAAATGCTCTAAATCAATATTGATTAGAGAAATGCAAATTAAAATCACTTTGAGATACCATCTTATACCTATCAGATTGGGTAAAGTCATAGAACAGGAAAGAAACAAGTACTGGAGGAGATGTGGAAAAATTGGGATGCTAATTCACTTTTGGTGAAATCTTGAACAGATCCAACCATTTTTAAACGCAATCTGAAATTATGCTCAAAGAATTTTAAAACTGTGTTTCCACAATACTCAAATTGTTTCTTTCTGGTGCTTGTAATATTTTCTCCTTGACCTGGGAACTCTGGAAATTAACTGCAATATTCATAGGACTTTTTCTTTTGAGATCTCTTTCAGGAGGCAATTGGTGAATTTGTTCCATTTCTATTTTAGCCTCTGATTCCAGAATATTAGGGCAGTTTTCCTTGATAATTTCTTGGAAGATGATGTCTAGCCTCTTTTTTCGATCATGGTTTTTAGGTAGACCAATAATTTTTAAATTATTTCTCATGGATCTATTTTCCAGGTCAGTTGCTTTTTTTCAATGAGATATTTCACATTCTCTTCTATTTTTTCATTCTTTTGGTTTTTGTTTTATAATTTCTGGGTTTCTCATAAAGTCATTCACTTCCATCTGCTCTGTTCTAATTTTTAAAGAACTATTTTTTTTCAGTGAGCTTTTGAACCTCCTTTTCCATTTGACTAATTCTGCTTTTTAAAGCATTTCTCTCCTCATTGGCTTTTTGGACCTCTTTTTCCCTTTGGGTCAAGCCAATTTTTAAAAGTGTTATCTTCTTCAGCATTTTTCTGGGTCTCCATTAGCAAGCTATTGCCTCGTTTTTCATGATTGTCTTGCATCACTCTCATTTGTCTTCCCAATTTTTCCTCTACCTCTTTCACCTGATTTTCAAAATCCTTTTTGAGCTCTTCCATGGCCTGAGGCCATTGTATATTTGATTTGAAAGTTTTGGATGTAGAAGCCTTGACTTTGATGTCTTCCTCTGATGGTATGCTTTATGCTTTGTTCTTCCTTATCGAAAAGGATGGAAGAAAATACCTTTTCACCAAGAAAGGAACCTGCTTCATTCTTATTTTTTCCCCCTTTTTGAGCATTTTCCCTGCCAGTCACTTGACTTTTGAGTCCTTTGCCAAGTGGAGGGCATACTTTAGCAACCTGTAAGTTCTCAGTTCTTCCAAGGTGGCACAATCAAGGCCTGCACTCTGGTTTGAGAACAGAATTCCCACTCCAGAGCCTCCACCATCTCCTCCACACCAGTACTCCTCCTCACCCCAGGACCACTACTCAGGACCTGAGACTCAGATCTGCTGCTTGATTCCCCTAAGGTCTTTAGACTGATGGCTCCAAAAGTGTATGTTGCCACCTCAGTGGCTGCTGCTACTCTGGGGCCAGGGCAGGAGCCAGACCTGACTCCATTCTCACCCAGGTGAAAGAGCTTTCTTACTGGCCTTTGAAGCTATCTTTGGCATTTGTGGCTTGAAAAATCTGGGAACACCAGATGCTACTCATGATTCTGTGCCCTGAAGCTTGCCCCAGTCCTGTCCCTGCTGAGCAGTGAGGCCAAGGCTGGGCTGCACTCCACTCCAAGCCTAGTGCAATAGATCTTTCTAGTCAGCCTTCCAGTCTGTGCTAGGTTGAAAATCTCTTTCACTCTGTCATTTGTTTAGAGTCATTTTTCACAAGTATTTTATGGGCTATGGGGATAGAGCTAGGGCTACAGCATGTCTGTCTTTCTACTCTGCCATCTTATTTCCTCCTCCTTGACTCATATTTACAAAGCACTTCCCAACGTATAAAGCTATTTTCTCAAGGCTATAATTGAAGTGTTGAAAAAAATATGTGTGTGTGTCAGAACTGGAATTTCAACTCAGGCATCTGAACTATAAGATCAATGCTCTCTTTGTTCCTATCATATATATCAAAGTGGATAGAATGAGCTATAGCCCTAAGTACAGAAAGTCATCCTATAGAGGGCATTCATTGTACCATCTTTGAGGGTAAAATGAACACAGAAATATAGTGTTTTGTGGTGAAAAAGGACATAAAGAACTGTCAGCAGTGCATGGAAAACACATGGCAATTAGCGGGATACTGTAACTCTTAAATTTTGCATATTCTCTCCAGTTAGACATATATGATCATAGAAACTGAGAAGTAGTTGATAACCATTATAACTTTGTAATTTCTCATGTTTCATCAATTTCCCACCTATAATTCCAACCTCTAGTAATTCATTGGCATACATCAGAAAATCAGCTAGCTCTTGGAAGCCTGTGTACTATATATCAAATGTTGTTATTAATTTAAATTAAAAGTCCTTAATTGTACCTCAGAAACCTAATGCAATATTCAATGGGCATAGAATCAACAAATCAGAATTTAAAGCTGCATGTTTATCTTCCCCACCCACCAACTAGAAAGCAGTACCTTGACATAAAAAATGAGTTTAATTATTATAAGAAAGAATAAGGATAACTTTTCTGCACAATAGATGAAACTGCTAGATAAGTGAGATATTTTCTTGTGTCTAAAAAAAAACTAATGACGAATCAAACTGAATCAGAAATTGAACATTTATTTTCTTGATTGGAGATAATGGTCAGACAATTACTAGTTGTGTGAGCATATATAAATCCCTCAACCTCTGTCCACTTCTCTTTCTTCAATCTTAAAATGAGTGTAATGATAGCATCTAACACCCAGGATTCTTCAGAGGATCAATTGGGATATATTTGTAAAACATTTAACATACTGACTGGTATATAATAATATATAATATATAGCTTAATAAATTCTTATTTTCTTCTTTCCTTCTTTCTTAGAAGTTAGGGGCTTTCATTTACCCCTTATAGCTTCCTGAAACCATTTTTTCTTCATCTACTATTGTCTCATAGATTCTCTCATTTCTGGATCCATTACCTGAAAGGTCCACTGGGGATGAAGAAAATGCTTAATCCAATTCCACTTCCTTTGTATGTGCATACCTGATTTATGATTGAATTTTTCAGATGTTATATGACAGCCACAATTCCCCATGAACAGAAAGTGTTTATACATCAATATTTTCTTTTGAGCTAAAATTTTCCCGAAATATGAATGTGTATTTTGTTCATTTATATAGGATAAATATATCCTCATGGTTCTTAAATGAAATTTGTGTATGTGATTTATTGAGTGTAATATACATAAATACATCATTTTCAATAGCTCAAAGAACCCACTATTTCCAAAAATAGTTATGATACAGAATTCGGGACATCACAGAAAGAATTCAGACAGAGGCTATGGAGTAAGTGGGAAGAAAATTGAATTTTTAGTTAGAGGAATTATCATTAAATTCCCTTACTACTATTACAACTACAACTCTTCTTCCTCTTCATTCTTTTCTTTTTCCTTCTCCTTTTCCTTGTTCTCCTCATAATACTATTACTACTAAAACATCTTCTGCATCCTGATATTTATACAATTCTTATATAATTCTCTGTTACTTCTCATATATTACTTAATATGATACCACAAATAAATCTATAAGGAAGGTGTTATAACTCTTATCTCCATTTTACAAATGTGGAAGCAAAGGCTTAGAAGTTGAAATGGCTTGCCTATTATTGTGAATTATTTAACCTTGCTGAGGCTGAGTTTCTTCATCTGTATAAGAAATCATCTGCTCTTGATAAAACATAGAGATCAATTTCTTCATGACATTCTTGTGACCTTCATAATATCCTTCTTGGGTACTTTGAGGGGAAGACACATGGAAGACACAGGAAAGATGGTAACAAGTTCAGAAATCGATGGATTCATCTCCTTTCTGAAATTAGAGCAAATAAAAAAAATGGATACTATTGAGGGGACTTGGAGTAAGTTGGGGTACTAAATTGGGATAAAGAGGGAACTCATAATAGATGGCATCCATTTTTTCTGTAAATTATATAGGACACTCTGCTGAAAGAGTTTTAGAGGACTTCAGTAGCTTACAACTTATTCTTATGGATGTGATAGATATCTATTCAGAAAAGGAAAAAAAGAGATTTTCAGATGATACTATGACTTAGTTGAGATTAGATAACAATATCGTAGTAGAACCAATCACCATGGTGTTTTGACTTTTCCTGTAATGTTCTAGCAGCATGAGTTAGCAGTGACAGAGAAAGTAGAGGGCAAATAAAAAACAAAACAAAAAACCATGATTTAGTGACATTATTTAAATGTGTGACAATAGGAAAAGGATATTGAAAGGAATGATATTGTGAAAGTAGGAGAAACAGGACAAAGCAAAGTGAGAGACATGAAAGACAGGGAGGAATAGAATGGTAGTAGAATGTAGCCACAATCACAGAATTTAAGTTGGAGAGTTTGGAGTAGAAATAGGAGGCCCACAGTATTTGAGGGTATATCAATATTTATCCTGAAGTTGCCAAGTGAAGGGTTATAGCTTAAGATGGCTGAGAGGAAGACCATAAGACTGGTTTCAAACTCCTTGAAAAAGGAGGGAGAATGATCTGGTGGGCAAAGAGGCAACATATAGAAAGAACTAAACCATATATACCCTATGACATAGATGTATAGAATGAAACTCAAAGGAGAAAAACTCAGTGAGGAACACAGACTATGCCTTATGTTTCTGGTCTAATCAGGTAGAAACATGACAGAAGGTGCAAACATCCTTGAAGAAAGTGATGCAATATCTTCTAAAAAGAGAAGCATAATAGTAAGAATTCATAATTAAGGAGAATTTGTTAACCAGAAAATGGGGATTTCAGAAAACACAACAGAAAGGAAAGAGGATATGACACAGTGGTATTAGGTATGAGTGTGAATGACAGAGAGAGAAGCAAAAATTGAGTTAACACCTTAAAACCTGCCACCCTAAATCACAGATTTGATTAAAGAGAGCATGTTCTTAGACTTAGGACAGTGAATTATCACACCCTTCCTAAAAAACAAGGCTAACTATGACCTCAGGCCCTAGCTCAAGTGTTACATTTTGAATTTTACCCCACCTAGAATCCGTATTTTTCTGGTTTCCAAAGAGCTAATCTGTATGACCACCGACTAGGGCTCTTCCCATTTATGGAGGGTAGACACAATTAATTTACTTACCTACCTTTATATGGAAGAAAAGCTCTTCTCAAATGGGCAATGACCCTTTATGCACGGTAATTGACAGAACAAAACTGAATGTGGTCCTAAGTATTTGTAACAAAATGTATTAGAGGCCAAAATGTTTAAGGGGTTGGTGAGAAAAGCAATTATTTAATGACACCCATGTATACTGTGAGTCAGTGGGAGTCTTGTAGTATGATTGTCAGGAATGTTGATGGTACGCTGGTCACTCTTTGATGTTGATCTCCAGAGGGTTTGCGATAGTCCTTCATGAAACCTATTTGACAATTTGCAATTTTCTCCATATTGGAAAAAAAAAATACAACTTGGGCAATTAAGATGACTTAAAACTGGAATATGTGTGGAGAATCTGTGAATTTGAAGTACAGCTATTAAGTATTTTTCTAGTATGTACATTTTCCTAGTCTCCATTTTGCTGCCATGAAGATATGCCTTCAACACTGGTAAAAATGCAAACCAAATGGAAATGTATTTAGTTATTTTATGGATATTTTATTTTGTTCTTTTTATATTTTAGATTTTTAAAATACCTTTCAAACTTTGAAAGTACTCTAAAGTCAAGTGAAATGCCTAGGAAATATATAAATAATAGGCAATCATTTGGCATTTTGCCTGCTATTTCCTTGTCTTATATTCATCACTTAAGAATAGCAAAAACTTTAGCCATGATACTTGGGCAATGTTACGACTGAGATTCAAATGATGGTATTAAAATGCCCCATAGCTTTTCTGAAGTAACATAGGTAGATGCCAGTGAATACATTATATGGTATCAAATTTTTTTTAGAAGGTATTGAATTGCATTATTTCCATTTATCACCTACAATATTCTTGTCAACCTTCTGATTGTCTACTTCATAAACAAAAACTCTGAGGAACCAAAAAATCAGAAAGTTATACATTGTGAATAGCAGAAATGCTATATTCAATTCGCTGTGTGTAATTTGCACTTGTCATCATTGTTCAAGGTTTATCTGAAATGCTTCCAATATTCTGAAACAGAAGCAGCCCTGTACATCTTGGGGTTTGGTGAAAATATGGGAAAAAATAGAAAAATGCATATGGTCTTAGCAAAGAATGTCAACAAAGTTTCAAGGTACATATAAATTTAAACAAGTAGAAAGGGAAAAACATTCCTGAAACTTGACTGCCCCCGAAGAGTGATATGTCTCCACATGGTGATGGCAAACTTAATACATATATCTTTAAACTTAATCAGCTCATCACAAAACACAATGCCATCAAAACCAATTATTAGCCACTTTAGTATAAAATGACATGGCTCTAGAGACTGGTGAAAGAGCTACATGGATTTGCTCTGAATTAAATTACGTTTCTTCGCTAGTCAAAAAGTGAAATATTTAAGATGTGGGGAGAAAGGGACGGATTAAGAGATTTGGAAAGTATTAATACTTGATTATTATTGATTGAGAGATGTAATTTTCAGAGTTAAATATGCAAAATTTTCAACTGGATCCCAAATTAATTTCACCCTATATGTTTTTATCAGTGGTTTCCTTCCTACAGGACCACTTATTTTCTGGCAAACACAAGATAAAGTTTTTTAGACTCCCTGAATAATAATTGTAAGGAATTGTCAATTCTACCTTCAAACAACCCTTCATATCCATTTCTCTCATTCCTTCCATCAAGACCCTGTATCAGGAAGCTTTCCACTCTTGCCTAGATGTTTGTGACAACCTCTTAAGAGGGGTGTCTGTTTTCTAGCCTACTTTTTTCCAATCAGTGCTGTCCCCAGCTGTCAACATAATCTTCCTGAAGCCCATTTATAATCAGGTTGCCCTCATGATCAACTAATTGAATTACCTTTCTATTTCCTGAGATAAAATATAAAATTCTCAGCTTTTTATCTAAAATACTTTTTGGTTTATATTAATTATACATTTCAAAATTATTTTGTATATTACTTCCTCTTTTCACCCTATATTCCAGACAAGTTGGCCTACTTGATATTCTATTAGTGATCCTCATGGATCTAGCATTCCATCCCCCACATTGTGTCTTTGCACAAACTACCCTAAGTTTTGAGAAGTCTTCTTCTAACCTCTACATCTTAGAAGCATTAGTTTCATTTGAGACTCAGTTCATGTATCACCTCTCAATGAGAAGCCTTTGTGAATTCCCGTAGGTGTTATTGATCTTGCTTTCCTTTTAAAATTATTTTGTGCACATTTCCCTATTTGTATATTTCTCCAATATTTTTTCATTCTGTCTTTATTTTCTTTGGGCATAACATGGTGGCCTACTCACACAAATAGCTTAAAATGCTTATAGGATTAATTTTCATTGGAACAGAAATGACAGAATAAAAACCTTTAGTATAATATTTACTATAAAAGGCATAGGTCAGTATATGAAATGTGAAGATCACTATAAAATAATAGAATTGAATTAGTATTCTAGTTTTTATAGTTTCTAGTATCTGTTCTGGCCAGTTAGGTGGCACAGTGGATGGAGATCTGGTCCGGGGATCAGGAAGACTTATCGTCAGCAATTCAAATTTGGCCCAAGATGCATACTACTTGTGTGATCCTGGGTAAGTCAACTAACCCTATTTACCTAAGTTTCGCATCTACTAGATGGAAAACCACTCCAATATCCTTGCCAGGAATACCCCAAATAGGGTCATAAAGAGTTGGACATGACTGAAATTAACTGAACAACGATGGCATCTAGTCTAACTCCAAAATTTTGATTTTATGACTTCAATATATATGTCTAGTTCTGCAAATAACTCACAAGCTCACACACTAGAATCAGCATAGTTGGTTGTCTTTATAATGTTTTGGTACTTTTTTCCCCTAACAAAGAAATCCCTTTGAAGAATCCACCTTTAATAAGCATTTATCATATCACACTAATTATCACTGACTGTTCTGGTGAACATTCTTTTTTGTAAAAATAAAATATGATGATCAAAAAGTTTCAATAGACAAGTATGACCAAAAATTATCACCTTCATTAGACATTATCTTCATTTTCTAATTATGCAGTATAAGTAACCATTTGGGAACGAAAAGGTAAATCTTGTTTTCTATTTCTCCTCTCTATCCCATCATCTTTGATTCCTTTACTGGATAATCACATTTTGTACTTTTTCAAATAATGTTTCTTCCCCCCAATTGGATATAAAAACTTTTAAAACTTTTTTTTTGCTTTGTTTAGAGTCACAAATTCTATTTCTACTTTTCTGCCCTCCCTCTTTCCTGATATGGTAAGCAATCTGATATAAGTAGTCTATGTGTAATCATATAAAACATTTCCATATTAGTTATTTTGTGGCAAGAAAAAAGCTGGAACAAAAGAGAGAGAGAATATGAAGACGAAGAAAATGAAGAAGCAGATGAAAGAGGAGGCAGAGGAAAAAGTAGTGTGCTTCAGTTCATATTCACATAGCATCAGTCTTTCTCTGGAGATGTGTATCATTTTTCATAAGTTCTTCAAAATTGTCTTGGATAATTTTACTTCTGAAAATGGTTTAGGCATTCACAGTTGTTCATCATGAAATATTGCTGTTACTGCATGAAGTGTTCTCCTCACTTCACTCTCTATCAGTTCATGTAAATCTTTCCAGGATTTTCTGAAACCTTCTTGCTTGTCATTTCTTATAGTACAATAATATTCCATTATAATGATATACAACACCCTGTTCAGCCATTTACCAATTCATGGGCATCCCCTTAATTTTAAATTCTTAACCTCTACAGAAAGAGATGCTATAAATATTTTTGTACATATGAGTTATTTTACTTAAAAAATCTCTTTGGGATATACCTTAATTAGTAATAATGCACAATTTTAAAACCCTTTGGGCATAGTTCCAAATGGCTCTCCAGAATGGTTGGATCAGTCCACAACAACACCAGCAGTACATTAGTGTCCCAATTTACCCAAAACCCTCTAATATAATTTTTTTCTGTCATTTTATCCACTATAATGGGTGTGAAGTGGTATCTCATGGTTGTTTTAATTTGCATGTCTCTAAACAATAGTGATTTAGAGAATTTTTCATATGATTATATCTATATGCATGAATGTGTACATATATGTATACATTCCTACATATGTGTAGGTAGATGAAGGGGCAGCTAGGTGGTGCAATGGATAGAGCACCAGTGCAGGAGTCATGGAGGACCTGAGTTCAAATCTCACCTCAGACACTTGACACTCACAAGCTGTGTGACCTTGGGCAAGTCACTTAACCCCAATTGCCTCATCCTAGATCATCTGCAATCATCTTGAGGAGAAGTGAGGCTAGTGACCTGCACAGCCCTCCCTCCCTCAAAACAAAGTCAAGTGCAAGTCATGTCATCATTTCTCTGATGGCATGGTCTTCTTCAGCAACGAAGGACAAATACACACACACACACACCTTATCTTCTCCTTAGATCTTTAGTCCCTCAGGTATCTTTATTCCTTAATGAACTCCATTTTTTTAGTTAAATAAGTTTTCTTTTCAAACAACAGCCTAAAGCTTAGTCTTTTCTTGATTTGTGCTCATATTTAGCTTTTTTGGATTTCTTTTGTTTAGCATGTTTACAATCTGAATAGCCTGCTCAAATGAAGTAACCAAAAAGCTTCTCTTTTCTTGAGTACCCAAACTGATGATTATGTTCATTTTTGTAGCATGTTATTTTGGTTATAACTTGAAAGTCTTTTTTGAAACATTCTGTTATTTTATTCAAATCTCAGATCATGGCTGCTATACTAATATTAATTTCATATTTTAATTTTATCACATATTTCTCTTATGTATAACATTATTTATATGTGCATATTCTTCAGCAGCAATATCAACTCATATAGATTCCTCAGTAAAGAAACATGCAAATATGAATTTCAGTGCAAATCGACAGAGGTGGGCACAGAATTGATGAGAAAGAAAAGACTGTTCTGAATTTCATTTGAGAAATTTCATAGTAATTTAAATGATTCCTAGTAGCTGCCTAGCACAATATACTGTTATTTTCTGGAAGGGGACAGGAGTGAACTAAGAAGGTTTTATGGAAAATTTTCCTTGGTTATGAATAGTACAGTATTATAATGTTCAAATAATCAAAGTTGCTGATAATCCAATGATCAGTAGGTGATATATGTAAGTTACAGCATATTTCTAGTGAAAATCTAGAAATTCAGGAAGTACCATGTGGAAGATCATTAAGAATAAGAACAAAGACTGATGATTAGATGTCCAGAGTACTGCAGTGATACCATGAAATATAAAAGTACCTAGAGGGAGAAGCCTTTATTTAATATATTGTGTAGATCCTGTTTTGAAAATCTATGGGAGAGCATCGGCAAGAGCCATGCTGGATGTGTTGTACAAGAATGGTGATTTTCACTGATGAAGGGATTTCCCTCATTGATGACATCATCGCTCCACTGACATGCTCATATGCCAAATACCTAAATGACTCCTTAGAAAGCAGGGTAATAATGATAAAAAAAAATTAAGGTTCATCTAATAGTTGCAATGTTTATTAAAATGCCCCTTGCCTAAATGGGATTTAAATGCACTTGTCTAAAATCTTTGCGGTTTCCTTGGAAAACACTGGGACTTCAAAATAAGCAGATCTGATCATGGTAGTGTCCTTATTAAAATCTCCAGTGATGTCTTATTGCCTCTGTGATACTATGTGCACTATCTGTCCTTTTATTGAGCCATTCACCATCCTGTGACAAGCCAGCTTTCTAATCTTATTTTGCATCACATGCCCTTCCCCATTTGCACATACTCCATTCCTCAAGTTTGATTAAAGTTGAAGACTCCCTCTTTAATTCTAATCCTCCGTATCTAATGTATTCCTCATGTCCATTACTTCAAATCTGTATTTTCCTTTGAGACTTAGCTCAGGTGCCCCTTTGCCATGAAATCTTTCATTGTCTCCTTAGCTTTTAGTGTCCTAAATTATCTATCTTACTCTGTCCTCTCTTTCCTCTCTGTCTTTCTGTCTTCTCTGTCCTCAAATGATCTTATCTTACTTATTTGACTGAAGTGTTCATCTATATGTACTAACAAGGTGGTGACTGCATGAATGGACAAAGGCGGGTTAAGAAACAATGAGGTGCTGAAGACACATTCCCTTCCTCCCATCATTAGAAAGCTAAGAAAGGATGGGATTTCATTAGTGTCTCCATAAGAGTGGAGACTATGGGAGGACAACATAAAAGCGTGATGAATTGTTGTAGGTATGTAATATACAACAACAAATTATATAACTGCATCCATCTTGAATGAAGTTTCTGTTTCACTTTTTAATAACAGTAATGATGGTGGATAATTACGGTGATGATGATTGCTAATGATAATAGTGAACATTTAATTTGTTCTCGATACTATATTAAACACTTTCTGATAATTATGTCATTGGATCGTCACAACAATCCTGAGAAGTAGATGCTATTTTCTTTTAAATTTTCTTTTATTTTTTTTAATGTTCTACAATCACTACCATAAAATTTAGATTTTAACACCCCCACACACACTTACTCGCCACTACCCTCCTCCCTCCCCAAGACAGCATACAATTCTATATAGGATCTGTGTATACTTTCCTACTGAATACGTTTTCCCTCTAGTCATGCTATGTAGATGAGCTAAAATAAATGGAAGAAATCATATAACAAATCAAAACATAATACACAAACACACACACACAAACATGATCTGCTACATCCTGCAAATGAATTCCATAGTTCTTTCTCTGAGTGTGGAAGGCATTTTGCCTTAGAAAACCACTGAGATTTTTTTTTTCTTTTTAAGTTCTTGCGTTATTACGAAGTTCCAAGTCTACCAGAAAACACTCTCACACGCTGTGGTCGTGACTGTGCGCAAAGTTCTCCTGGTTCTACTCCTTTCGCTCAGCATCAGGTCATGTAAGTACTTCCAGGCCTCCCTGAAGTCTTCTTGTTCATCATTTCTTATAGCACAAGAGTACTCTATTACATTCATATACCATAATTTATTCAGCCATTCCTCGATTGATGGACATCCCCTTGACTTCCAGTTTTTGTTAACTACAAAGAGTGCTGCTATAAATATTTTTGTACATGTGGGACCCTTTCCCATTTTTATGATCTCTTGGGGATATATTAGCCCCATTTTGGAGATGAGGAAACTGAGGTAAACAGAGGTTAAGTGACTTGCCCAGGGCCCCACAACTAGCAAGTGTCTGTGACTGGATGTGAAATTTCTTCCTGATTCTAGACACTATATTAGCCAATATATGAACAAGTATTTATTAGGTGCCCACAATATTCCAGGCACTACGTTAAGTCAAAAAATGCAAATACAAAAATGAAACAGCCCCAGTCCTCAAGGAGCTTACTTTCTACTGGAGAGATTAAATATGTTCATAGACAAATAAAAGCAAGGTCAATATGAAATAAATATACAGGGATTTGATAGGGATAACTAACAAGTAGAGAAACCTAGAAATACTGCCTTGAAGGAGGTAGAACTTGAACACATGCTTGGTGTAGGTTGTTTCAAACTGGTTGAGTTTGAGGAAGGAAAGTAATCCAGGTATGGAGAACAGCATGTGCAAAACCATATAGGTTATGGATGGAGTATTGTCCAACCAACCAACTTGTCTAGTATATAGGATGTATGAAGAAGAGTTAGATACAATTAGGCTGGAAAAATAGAATGAAATGAGATTGTAGAGGACTTTAAAGACTAAAGCATAGAGCTTGTACTTTATTCTAAAGCCAGTGGAACCCACAGAGACTTCTTAAGCAGAGGAGTGATATTGTCAGACCTACAATTTACTAATATTAATTTGGCAGTTGTGTGGAGAATGGATTAGAGAGGGGGCTGGATCCAGAGTAATAAATTAGATTACTGCTGTATTTTTGGTGAGAGGTGAAGAGGCCCAGAATAGATGCTCACCAGAAAAACAGGCTCTAACTATTTCCCATTTGTCTGTTTCCTTTCCAATTTTAGCTGGACTGGTATTGTTTTCTTAAAAACTTTTTAATTTTTTGTAATAAAAATTGTCCATTTTGCCTCCTTGGGTCCTCCCTATCCCTTATTTATTTATTTTTTGGGGGGTTTCTTAAACATATCTGAATGGCAATTTCTTCCTTGCTCTTCTGGGTATTTATGAATTCCATCTTTATTTCTGAGTCACATATATATTTGGAACTTATCTTGGAGAAAGTGACGAGGAGCTAATGAAAACCTAGCTTCCACCAAACATCTTTCCCCTTTGCCCTGAAATTTTTATTGAATAATGTATTCTTTATCCAGTAGCAAGTTTCTTTGTGTTTATCAAACACTAGGTTACTGTGTTCATTTGCTTCCGTATATTGTGTCCTTCGTCTATTCCAACCATCAATCCATTACTTAAACAATGCTAAATCATTTTGATAATTGTTCCTGACCTCTTATTATTTTTAATTGCTCTGATATTATTGAACTTTTAATCTTCTGTATGAATTTTGTTACTGTATTTCTAGATGTGTGAAACTATTCTTTGGTCGTTTAATTGCTATGTCACTGGATAATTAAAATAATTTAGTTAGTGTGATCATTTCTACTACATAAGTATAGTCTATTCATTAAGAAATTAATATTTACCCTAATTATTCAAATATCTTTATATGCATAAAACCAATCTGTAGTTGTATTCATATAATTATTGTCTGTGCTTTGTAGGTAGACTCCCAAATGTTTTATGCATTTCGATTTATTTTATTTTTGAAATGATTTTATTTCATTAAATAGCTCCCAATTACAAGACAAAACAATTTAGAAACCATTTTTAAAATTTTTGAGCTCCAAATTTTTTTTCCCATGCTCTTACTCCTCCCCTCTTGGAAAATAATTTGATGTTAATTATGCATGTGAAGTCATGCAAAACATTATTGACCATGTTGTAACAGAAAACACATAAAAATAAAAATAAAGGGAAAATATGCTTCACTCTGCATTCAGAGTTCATGAGTTCTCTCATTAGAAGTAAATAACATCTTTTAACATGGGTTCTTTAGAATTGTCTTGGATCATTGCCTTGATCAGAGTAGCTAAGTCTTTCACAGTTGCTCATTCTTACAACATTGTCCTTCTTGTATAAGTATTCTGATTCTACTCCCTACACTTTGCATGAGTTCATATAATTCTTCCCAGGTTTTTCAGAAACCACTCCCCTCATTATTTCTGATAGCACAATAGTACTCCATATAATGTTTTATTCAGCCACTCCTCAAATGATAGGAATCCCCTCAATTACCAGTTTTTTGCCAACACAAAAAACTGCTATAAATATTGTCTTCTTTTTCTTTGATCTTGTTGGTACCCAGACTTATTAAGTAAGGCATTTCTAGGTCAAAGAGTTGGCATAGTTTTATACTTTGTTGAATGTAGTTCCAAACTTTTGTCTTGAGTGGTTGGAGTAGTTCACAACTCCACCAATAATGGATTATTGTCCCTATTTTCCCACATCCTTTCCAGTGTTTGTTATTTTCCTTTTCTGTTATGTTAGTCTAAGACAAGAGAGGTTGTATCTCAGAGCTGTTTTAATTTGCAATTCTGTAATCAGTACTGATTTAAAACTTTTTTTCAGGTGACTATTTTAAAAATGATTTTAATTTATTTTGTTAAATATTGCACAATTACATTTTTAAAAATTTACCTTTTTTAAATTGTGAGTTCCAAATTCTCTTCCACAATACCAACCCCTTCACTCTCTTTGAGAAGGCAAACAATTTGATTTGGATTGTACAAAAAAGGACAGGCAAGACATTTCCATATTAGTTATGTTGCAAAAGAAAACACCAACAAAAGAAATCAATAAAGATTTAAAAAATATGTTTTAATCAACATTCAGAGTTCATCAATTCTCTCTCAAATTGTGTAGGATTCTTCATCATCGTTCCTTTGGAATTTTTTTTTTTTTTGTTTTATTATCGTCTTGAGCAGCATAGCTAAGTGTTTTTTTAAATATACATTTATTTAACTTTTTACATTCATTTTCACAAAATGTTGGGTTCCAAATTTTCTCCCCATTTATCCCCTCCTCCCACCCCAATACACCAAGCATTCTAATTTTCCCTATCACCAATCTGCCCTCTCTTCTATCATCCCTCCCTTCTCTTGTCCCCATCTTCTCTTTTGTCCTGTAGGGCCAGATGACTTTTTATTCCCCATTAACTGTATTTCTTATTTCCTAGTAGCAAGAACAATACTAAACAGTTGTTCCTAAAACTTTGAGTTCCAAATTCTCCCCATCCCTCCCTCCCC
Organism: Bettongia penicillata ogilbyi; assembly: GCA_023548195.1. Classification (NCBI taxonomy): domain Eukaryota; kingdom Metazoa; phylum Chordata; class Mammalia; order Diprotodontia; family Potoroidae; genus Bettongia; species Bettongia penicillata. The sequence goes on along the minus strand of JAJHZJ010000747.1, from coordinate 1,867,876 downwards.
AGCCATTCCCTTTGGGAAGGCAGGCAATTCACTATGGGCCATATCTGTGTAGTTTTGCAAATGACTTCGATAACAGTCGTGTTATGTAAGACTAACTGTATTTCACTCCATCCTGTCCTGCCCCCCATTGTTTCTATTCTCTCTTTTGATCCTGTCCCTTCCCAAGAGTGTTGACTTCAAATTACTCCCTCCTCCCAATGCCCTCCCTTCTATCATCCCTCCCTCTCTGCTTATCTCCTTCTCCCCCACTTTCCTGTATTGTAAGATAGGTTTTCATACCAAAATGAGTGTGCATTTTACTCCTTCCTTTAGTCGAATGTGATGAGGGTAAACTTCATGTTTTTTTTTTTCTCAGCTCTCCTCTTTTTCCCTCCACTAAAAAGTCTCCTGCTTGCCTCTTGAATGAGATATAATTTACCCTATTCCATTTCACCCTCTCTCCTCCCACTACATTTTCTCTCACTGGTTACCTTAATTTCTTTTAAGGTATGTTCCCATCCTATTCAGTTCACTCTGTGCTCTCTGTCTCTGTGTGTGCATGTATGTGTGTATGTGTGTGTGTGCACACATGTACGTGTGTGTGTGTGTGCATGTGTGTGTATGTGTGTGTGTGGTCCCACCAATTACCCAGATACTGAAAAGTTTTAAGAGTTACAAATATTGTCTTTCCATGTAGGAATGTAAACAGTTCACCTTTGGTAAGTCTCTTATGACTTCTCTTTGCTGTTTACTTTTTCATGCTTCTTCTCATTCTTGTGTTTCAAAGTCAAATTTTCTTTTCAGCTCTGGTCTTTTCATCAAGAATGCTTGAAAGTCCTCTGTTTCATTGAAAGACCATATTTTCCCCTGAAGTATTATTTACTCAGTTTTGCTAGATAGGTGATTCTTGGTTTTAGTCCTAGTTCCTTTGACTTCTGAAATATCCTATTGCACGCCTTTCGATCCCTTAATGTAGAAGCTGCTAGATCTTGTGTTATCCTGATTGTATTTCCACAATACTGGAATTGTTTCTTTCTAGCTGCTTGCAATATTTTCTCCTTGACCTGGGAATTCTGGAATTTGGCCACAATGTTCCTAGGAGTTTCTCTTTTTGGATCTCTTTCAGGCGGTGATTGATGGATTCCTTCAATACTTATTTTGCCCTCTAGTTCTAGAATCTCAGGGCAGTTTTCCTTGATAATTTCATGAAAGATGGTGTCTAGGCTCTTTTTTTGATCATGGCTTTCAGGTAGTCCCATAATTTTTAAATTGTCTCTCCTACATTTATTTTCCAGGTCAGTTGTTTTTCCAATGAGATATTTCACATTCTCTTCTATTTTTTCATTCTTTTGGTTTTGTTTTATGATTTCTTGGTTTCTCAGAAAGTCATTAGACTCCATCTGTTCCATTCTAATTTTGAGAGAACTATTTTCTTCAGTGAGCTTTTGAACCTCTTCTTCCATTTGGCTAATTCTGCTTTTGAAAGCATTCTTCTCCTTCTTGGCTTTTTGAACCTCTTTTGCCAATTGAGTGAGCCTATTCTTCAAGGTGTTATTTTCTTCAGCATTTTTTTGGGTCTCCTTTAGCAAGGTATCGACCCATTTTTCATGCTTTTCTTGCATCTCTCTCATTTCTCTTCCCAGTTTTTCCTCCACCTGTCTAACTTGATTTTCAAAATCCTATTGGAGCTCTTCCATGGCCTGAGCCCACCAGACATCCACCTTGGATGTCTGGGATACAGAGACACTGACCTCTACATCTTTCCCTGATGGTAAGAATTGTTCCTCATCATCAGAAATGAAAGGCGGGAACATCTGTTCCCCAAGAAAGTAGCTTTCTATGGTCTTATTTTTCTTCCCTTTTCTGGGCATTTTCCCAGCCAGTTACTTGACTTCTGAGATTCCTCTCCACCCCCCCCACGTAGATCTGCCCAGCTAGTGCTTGGGATCTGAGATTCAAATGCTGCTCCCCAGCCTCAGGGCTTTCAGTAGCGGGCTCAGCTGCTATTCAATGTGAGCTTAAGTTCTGGTGCTCAGGTGGGGGCAGGGCCACCTCCCAGGCTCAGTTCTCTCAGGAGTTTTATGTGGAGATCTTCAGTAATAGCCCTGAACTCCTGTCTGCTCCAAGAGTCCTGGGCCGCTGCTGCCTCTGCCACCACCTTCACCACCACCTCCCGAGGGAGCCTGAGTCAAGGAGACGCTCCGCTCCCCTCTCGGCCAGCCCAGAAGTCTCTCTCACTGACCTGTAGCACCTGTGGATGGAGGGACCTTCCCAGCCGCCAGAGATTCCGTCCCTGAAGCCTGCTTGAATCTGCTCCTCTCGGGGCCTCACGGTCAGGGCAGGGGTGGGCTCCATGTCCGGTGCACGACGGACCTTTGCGGTCGGTTTTTCAGGGCTCTCTGGAATGGAAATCTTCTCCACTGCATTGGTGCATGGCTTGCTCTTCTCCAGAATTTGTGGGGAGTTCTTTTTACAGGAAATTTATGGGCTGTGGATTCAGAGCTAGCATATGTGAGTCTTTCTACTCTGCCATCTTGGCTCCTCCCCCATAGCTAAGTGTTTTACAGTTGATCATTCTTATAATATTGATTTTGCTTTGTAAAATGTCCTCCTGATTCTGCCCCTTTTACTTTGAATGAGTTAATTTAAGTCTCATGGTTTTTTTTTCCCTAAAATCATCCTGTTCATCTTTTCTTGTAGCACAACAGTATTATGTTGCCGTCATATGCCACAACCTGTTCAACGATTCCCCAATTGATGGGCAGTCTCTAAATTTCCAATAATTCACCATCACAAAAGGAACTGCAAATCCTTTTCTCATCACTTTGCTCTCCTTGTCTACATCCCATGTAGCATTTGTCATTTTCCTTTTTCTATCATGTTACCAAACTGATAGTCATGAGATGGTATCTCAGAGTTATTATATTTTATGTTTCTCTAATCAGTAGTGATTTAGAGCATTTTTTCATATGACCATTGATAATTTGGGTTGCTTCTTCTGAAAATTGCCCATCTACATCCTTTGACATTTGTCAATTTGAGTATTGTAGAAATAAAATCAGGATAATATAAGATCTAACAGCTTCTCCATTAAGGAATCACAGGACTTGGAATATGATATTCTAGAAGCCAAAGGATTAAAACCGAGAATCATCTACCAAGCAAGACTGAGTATAATACTTCAGGGGAAAAATGGTCATTCAATGAAACAGAAGATTTCCAAGCATTCTTGATGTAAAGACCAGAGTTGAATAGAAAATTTGACTTTCAAGCACAAAAATCAAGAGAAGCATGAGAAGATAAACAGGAAAGAAATCAAAAGGAACTTACTAAAGTTGAACTGTTTGCATTGGAAAGATTATATTTGCAACTCTTGAGACTTTTCTCAGTATTTGGGTAGTTGGAGGGATTGTATACATATAGCCAGAGGGCGCAGTGTGGGTTGAATATGAAGGGATGGTATCTAAAAAGTAAAATTAAGGGGTGAGACAAGGATAAATTGGGAGGAGAAAGGGACAAATGGAATGAGGCAAATTAGCTCTCATAAAAAAGTCAAGAAAAAGTTCTTTCAATGGAGGGGAAAAGAGGGGAAGTGAGAGGGAAAAAGTGAAGCTTATTCTCATCACCTTTGGCTTAAGGAAGAAAAAACATGCTCACTCAATCTATCTTACACAACAAGAAAACAGGGGAGAAGGGGATTAGTGGGGTGTGGGGTTCAAGGAAGGGCAAATAGGAGGAGGGGGTAATTAGAGTAAACACTTTTGGGGAGGGACAAGGTCAAAAGAGAGAATAGAATAAATGAGGGGCAGGATAGGATGGAGGGAAATGTAGTTAGTCTTTCACAACATGATTATTATGGAAGTGTTTTGCATAACTACATATAGATAACCTGTATTGAATTGCTTGCCTTCTCAGTGGGGAAGGAAATTCAAGTTTTAAAAATGATTGTTAAAAACTGTTTTTACATGTAACTGGGGAAGTAAGAAATATGGGTAATGGGATATAGAAATCTTTCTTGCCCTACAAGAAAACAGAGTAGATGGGGATAACAGAAGGGAGGGATGTGATAGAAGGTAGAGGAGATTAGGGGAAAGAGTAATCAGAATGCAGGGTGTCTTGGGGTGGGGGAGGGGAAATATGGGGCAAAAATTTGGAACTCAAAATCTTATGAAAATGAATGTTGAAAACTAAAAATAAATGAAGTTTAAAAATAAATAAATGAAAATAATTCTTTGGTGCTTTTGTATGGTACAGAATTAGGCAGAATTGTTATTTTTAAAAATCATACTAGCTCAGCCTACCCATGAACAATTGTTATTCTTCCAATTGCTCAAATTTGTTTTTATTTGTATGAAAAAAAATATTTTGCATTTGTGTCCATATAATCCCTTAGTTTGTCCTGGCAGGTAGACTCCCAACTATTTAATATTGTGTACAATTATTTTAATTGAAAATTCTTTTTCTATCTGCTGGATTTTGTTCTTAGTTATATACAAATGTCAATGTTTTTTGTGCGTTTATATCCTGCAACTTAGCTGAAGTTGTTGTTTGAATTCATTTGTAAATTCATTTTCTAGGGTTTTCTAAGTACTTCATAATATTAACCGCAAAAAATAATCATTTGGTTCCTCACTGCCTATTTTTGTTCATTCAATTTCTTGTTCTTACTTTATTGCCATAGGCACTAATTTAATATCATATTTAATAGTAGTGGTTATAGTGAATCACCTTGTTTCTCTCCTGATCTTATTAAACAGGTGTCAGGTTTATCCCTGTTACCAATAATGCTTGCTTTTGGTTTTAGATAGATACTACTTATTTTTTTTTAAAGCACTATTCATTCTGATGCTTTCTAGTTTTTTTTTTTTTTAATAAGAATGGGTGTTATATTTTGCCCAGAGCTTTTCCTGTATCCGTGAATATAATTATATAATTGTTGTTGTTATCATTATTTATATGGCCAATTATGCTGATAGTTTTCCTGATAATGAACCAGCCCTGTATTCATAGTATAAAATTGTATGATCCTTGTGATATTTTTTTTCTGTAATCTCCTTGCTAGTTTTTTTTTAATTTAAATTTTTCCTATGGTATTGGTTCATGAAATTAGACTATTTTCTCATGTAATACATTAAACTTTCCTTTTAATAATTTGGATGCTCCTTTCTCTTGCTTTGGCTTCTTCCGTTTGAAGGAGTGTGTGTTAGTGCAGGTTGTGGTGTAAAGATGACTAAGTCTAAGAACCATACCACCCACAACCATTCACAAAAATGGCACAGGAAAGGCATAAAAAAAACCTTGGGTCACAGAGATACGAGTCTCTTGAGCTGACCCCAAGTGTCTGAGAAACATGTGCTTTGCCAAGAAACACAAGAAGGGACTGAAGAAGATGCAGGCCAATGATGCCAAAGTCATCAAGGTCCAAGCAGAGGCCCTCAAGGCCTTGAGTACCAAGACCTCCAAAGCCAAGCTCCTCAGGCCCAAGATTCCCATAGCCAGCATGTGCTGGCCACAAGATGGACACCAAGCATCCAGCACCAAATGTTCAGGCCCCAGAAGTACAAAGCCTAACTCTAAGGTTGCCAGAACCACTGACCCCGATGCTTCCAAACACATTGACCCCAAGGTTACCAAGTCCATTGACTCCAAGACTCCCAAGCTCACTGACTCCAAGGTCAACAAACTTGCCGCCAAGATCAGTGTCTGATTCTACAACTACCAAATCTGTCCCTAAGGCCACCAAATATGATGCTGAGGCCATCAAATCAAACTCCAAGGTTAGTTTGATTGCAAGGCTTGATTGCAACATTGCCAAGTTTGATTGTAAAGCGTCAAAGCTCAGTGATTCCAAGACTGCTAAGCCTACCGATCTCATCTGCTGGGAGTAAACCCAAAGATGTTGGGGCTAAATTTTCTAGTCCCAAGCCTTCAAAATAGATGCCTCAGGACAGAAGGACATGTTTAAATGCTAAACCACCATTTTTCCTCAGTCAGGTTATGATTATTCATTATTTTGTACAAATAAAGGAAATGGTGAATGATAAGGAAAAAGAAGAATGTGAATGCTGTTATCTGTTACATATAAGTTTTTTATTGATCTTACTTCATTGTCTATGCTTCCTTTTGGCAAGATGCAGTTTCCATTCTTACCCCTTTGTAATGAGCTCTCTTTTTGCCTTTGCTTTTTCTGAAATCAAGATTGCTCCACCTGCCTTTTTTTTTTTACTTCTTCTGAAGCATAATAGATTTTGTTCCACTCTCTTATTTTTCCTTTTGTTTGTCTCTCTGTTTCAAGTGTGCTTCTTGTAAAAACCAAAAACAAAAACATATTGCTTCCTTCTGGTTTCTAATCCATTCTGCTTTTTGCTTCCTTTTATGGTTGAATTCATCCCATTCCCATTCACAGTTATGATTACTAACTGTACATTTTCTTCCATCATATTTTCTTCTGTTTATCCTTCTCTTTGTATTTATTCTGTCCCTACCGTAAAGTCTGGTTTTATTTTTTTTGACCACTCTCTTATTTTACCTGTACTTTCTTTTCACCCCTCCATTTCTTTCATCTCTTTATCCTCTAACTTCCTGATTGGGTAGGTTAGATTTTTATGACCAACAGTGTACACACACACACACACACACACACATGTATGTATATATATACATGTATGTGTGTGTGTATATATGGATATATAAGTGTGTGTATATATGTACACATACATAGGCACATGTGTATGTCTGTATGTGTCTATGAATGTGTATATGTGTGTATATATAAATGTAGATACATAGAGATATTCTCACTTTGAACTAATTTAGATGGTGGTGAGGTTCAAGCATTACCTGCTTCCCACCTCTAAACATTTTCTCCTTCATTATGAAAGCTCACTTTTGACCACATCTTTTATTTGCAATTATGTCCTCCATTCTTTTCCCTTGCCCCCTTTCTCAGTACATCCCTCTTTCTCACTTATCCATTTTTTATATCATCCTGACATAATCACCTCACTTTGGCACTCCCTTTCTCTGTAGAATCCTTCTAACTGCCCAAATAATGACAAAGTTCTTAGGAGTTACACATATTTTCCCATATAAAAAGGTAAAGAATTTAACTTTACTAAAACCCTTATGATTACTCTTTAATGTTTACTTTTTTTTCTTCTATTTAGTCTTATTTTTGAAAGTCGAACTCTCTGTTCAACTCTGGTCCTTTTTTGTTGCTTTTCTTTCTTTTTTTTCTATGCCTCTTTTTAATTATTATTTTATTTGTTTTCAGTGTTCTACAATCGCTTCCATATATCTTAGATTTTTTCCCCTCCCTACCCTCTTCTCCTCTACCTCCCCACTCCTTCTGGACCTTTTATGAGGAATAGTTGAAAGTCTTCTATTTAATTAAAAATCCATTTTTCTCTCAAAGGATTATACTTAATTTTGCTAGGGAAGTAATTTTTGCTTGTAATTCCAGTGCTTTTGCCTTCTGGAATATCATATTCCAGGTCCACCACTTATTGAATATTATAGCTGCTAAATCTTGTGTGATCCTGACTATGACTCCATAGCATTTGAATAACTTATTTTTGACTGTATGAAATATTTTCCCTATGGCCTGAGAGTTCTGGAATTTGGCTGTAATATTTCTTAGAATTTTCATTTTGGGACATCTTTTACAAGATTGATGGTTTCTTTCAATTTCTATTTTACACTTTGGTTCTAGGATATTAGGGAAATCCTGATTCATAATTTCTTGAAATATGATGTCTAGACTACTCCTTTGAAGATAGTTTTCTAATAATCACTAAGAATAAAATTATGTCTTCATGATCTATTTTCTAGTTAAGTTTTTTTCTCTATGAGATATTTAACATTTTTCTTCTGCTTCTTTTATTTTTTAACTTTTTTGTGTTTATTTATTTACTTTTAGTTTTCAACATTCATTTCCACAAAATTATGACTTCCAAATTTTCTCCCTGTCTCTCCCCTCCTCCCCAAAAAACTGTGCATTCTGATTATCCCTTCCCCCAATCTACCCTCCCTTCTATCACACCCCCCCCTTCCCTTATCCCCATATTCTCTTTTTGCTTGTAGGGAAAGATGGATTTCTATACCTCATTACCTGTATTTCTTATTTCCTAGTTGCATGCAAAAACAATTCTCAACATTCATTCCTAAAACTTTGAGTTCCAACTTTTCTCCCTTCCTCCTTCCCCACTCACCTCCACTGAGAAGGTAAGCAATTGAATATAGGCTATATATGTGTAATTTTGCAAAAGAATTCCATAATAGTCATGTTGTGAAAGAGTAATTATATTTACCTTCATCATATTCTGCCCCCCATTTATTCTATTCTCTCTTTTGACCTTGTCCCTCCTCAAATTACTCAATTACTTTACCTTATCCTTCCTTCTAATTACTCCCTTTTCCCATTTGCCCTCCCTTCCATTATACCCCCCACATACAACTTATACCCTTCTCATCTACTTTCCTGTAGTATAAGATAGATTTTAATACCAAATTGAGTGTGCATGTTATTCCCTCCTTAAACCAAATGTGATGAAAGTAAGCTTCACTTTTTCTCTCTCACTTCCCCCCTTTTCCCCTCCACTGAAAAAGCTTTTTCTTAGAGCCTCTTTTATGAGAGATACTTTGCCACATTCCATTTCTCCCTTTCTCCTCCCGAAATATTCCTCTGTCACTCCCTAACTTTATTTTTTTAGATATTATCCCTTCCTATTCAACTCACCCTGTGCCCTTTGTCTATGTGTGTGTGTGTGTGTGTGTGTGTGTGTGCGTGTGTGTATAATCCCTCCAACGACCCAAATACTGATAAAAATTCCAAGAGTTTTACATGTAGGAATGAAAACATTTCACTTTTAGTAAGTCCCTAACTATTTTATTTTTCTGTTTATCTTTTCATGCTCCTCTTGACTCTTGTCTTTGAAAGTCAGATTTTCTATTCAGCTCTGTTCTTCTCATCAAAACTGCTTGAAAGTCCTCTATTTCGTTGAATGATCATCTTTCCCCCTGAAGATGCTCAGTTTCAGTGGGTAGGTGATTATTGGTTTTAATCCTAATTCCATTGATTTCTGGAATATCATATTCTAAGCCCTTTGATTCCTTAATATAGAAGCTTCTAGATCTTGTGTTATCCTGACTGTATTTCCATAATGCTCGAATTGTTTCTTTCTAGCTGCTTGCAATATTTTCTCCTTGACATGGGAACTCTAGAATTTGCCTACAATATATTTTCAGATTTCTTTCAGGAGGTGATTGGTGGATTCCTTCAATATTCGTTTTCTCCTCTGGTTCTAGAATATCAGGGCAATTTTCCTTGATAATTTCATGAAAGCTGATATCTAGGTTCTTTTTTTGATCATGGCTTTCAGATAGTCCCATAATTTTAAAGTTGTCTCTCCTGGATCTGTTTTCTTTCTTTTTTATTTTATTTTTATTTATTTATTTATTTAACTTTTTACATTCATTTTCACAAAATTTTGGGTTCCAAATTTTCTCCCCATTTATGCCCTCCCCCACCCAATACTCCAAGCATCTAATTTTCCCTATCTCCAATCTGCCCTCTCTTCTGTCATCCCTCCCTTCTCTTGTCTCCATCTTCTCTTTTCTCCTATAGGGCCAGATGACTTTCTATTCTTCATTAACTGTATGTCTTCTTTCCTAGCAGCAAGAGCAATACTAAACAGTTGTTCCTAAAACGTTGAGTTCCAAATTCTCCCCATCCCTCCCTCCCCACCCACTCCCTTTGGGAAGGCAGGCAGTTCAATATAGGCCATATCTGTGTAATTTTGCAAATGACTTCTCTGATAGTCGTGTTGTATAAGACTAACTGAATTACCCTCCATCCTACCCTGCCCCTCATTGTTTCTCTTCTGTTTTTTGATCCTGTCCCTCCCCAAGTGTTGACTTCAAATTGCTCCCTCCTCCCTTTGCCCTCCCTTCCATCACCCCCCCCTTGCTTATCTCCTTCTCCTCCACTTTCCTATACTGTAAGATAGGTTTTCATACCAAAATGAGTGTGCATTTTATTCCTTCCTTTAGTCAAATGTGATGAGGGTAAACTAATTGTTTTTTTTTTCTCAGCTCTCCTCTTTTTCCCTCCACTAAAAAGTCTCCTACTTGCCTCTTAAATGACATATAATTACCCCATTCCATTTCACCCTCTTTCCTCCCACTACATTTCTCTCTCACCATTTACCTTAATTTCTTTTCAGCTATGATCCCATCCTATTCAATTCACTCAGTGCTCTCTGTCTCTGTGTGTGTATGCATGTGTGTATGGGTGTGTGCGTGCATGCATGTACATGTGTGTGTGTGGTCCCACCAACTACCCAGATACTGAAAAGTTTTAAGAGTTACAAATATTGTCTTTCCATGTAGGAATGTAAACAGTTTACTTCTGGTAAGTCCCTTAAGACTTCTCTTTGCTGTTTACTTTTGCATGCTTCCTCTCATTCTTGTGTTTGAAAGTCAAATTTTCTTTTCAGCTCTGATCTTTTCATCAAGAATGATTGAAAGTCCTCTGTTTCATTGAAAGACCATATTTTCCCCTGAAGTATTATACTCAGTTTAGCTGGGTAGGTGATTCTTGGTTTGAGTCGTAGTTCCTTTGCCTTCTGGAATATCCTATTCCACGCCCTTTGATCCCTTAATGTAGAAGCTGCTAGATCTTGGGTTATCCTGATTGTATTTCCACAGTACTGGAATTGTTTCTTTCTAGCTGCTTGCAAGATTTTTTCCTTGATCTGGGAGTTCTGGAATTTGGCCACAATGTTCCTAGGAGTTTCTCTTTTTGGATCTCTTTCAGGTGGTGATCGATGGATTCTTTCAATACTTATTTTGCCCTCTGGTTGTAGAATGTCAGGGCAGTTTTCCTTGATAATTTCATGGAAGATGATGTCTAGGCTCTTTTTTTGATCGTGACTTTCAGGTAGTGCCATCGTTTTTAAATTGTCTCTCCTGAATCTATTTTCCAGGTGAGTTGTTTTTCCAATGACATATTTCACATTCTCTTCCATTTTTCCATTCTTTTGGTTTTGTTTTGTGATTTCTTGGTTTCTCACAAAGTCATTAGACTCCATCTGTTCCATTCTAATTTTGAGAGAACTATTAAATTCAGTGAGCTTTTGAGCCTCTTTTTCCATTTGGCTCATTCTGCTTTTGAAAGCATTCTTCTCCTCATTGGCTTTTTGAACCTCTTTTGCCAATTGAGTGAGCCTATTTTTCAAGGTGTTATTTTCTTCAGCATTTTTTTGGGTCTCCTTAACCAAGGTATTGACCCGTTTTTCATACTTTTCTTGCATCTCTCTCATTTCTCTTCCCAGTTTTTCCTCCACCTGTCTAACTTGCTTTTCAAAATCCTTTTTGAGCTCTTCCAAGGCCTGAGCCCACCTGACATCCCCCTGGGGTGTCTGGGGTACCGAGGCCCCGCCCTCCACGTCTTTCCCTGATGGCAAGAATACGTCCTCGTCATCAGATCCGAATGTCGGGATCATTTGCATTTGTTGGAAAAAACTCTCTGTAGTCTTATTTTTCTTCCCTTTTTTAGGCATTTTCCCAGCCAGTTACTTGACTTCTGAGATTCCTGTCCACCCCCGCCTAGACCCGCCCAGCTAGTGCTTGGAGTGAAATTCAAATTTGCTTTCCGCGCCGCTGCCTGCTAATCAATGTGAGCTTTAATTCTGATGCTGGGGTGGGGGCAGGGCCGCCTCCCCGGCTCAGCTCCCTCAGGGGCTTTATGCAGAGACCTTCAGGAATGGAACGGGTGGGGGGTGCGCCTCCCAGGCTCAGTTCCCTCAGGGGCTTTATGCAGAGGCCTTCAGTAGTGGGGGGGGGCAGGGCCGTCTCCCAGGCTCAGCTCCCTCAGGTTGTTTATGCAGAGATTTTCAGTAATGAAGATCCTGCCTGCTGCTGGGGGAGTTCTTGGTTTGCCTCTGCTGCCTCTGCTGCTGCCCACGCCTCTGCCGCCGCCGCTTCCTCCCGAAGGGGCCCGAGTCACGGAGACACCCCACTCCCCTCAGCCAGCCATCCATCTCTCTCACTGACCTGTAGCTTCTGTGGGCGGAAGGACTTTCCCGGCTGCCGTAGCTTCCGTCCCTGAAGCCTGCTCGGGTCAGCTTCTCTGGGGCCGTGGCCAGGGCAGCGCTGGGGTGGGGTCCGCTTTCCAGGGTGCGACGGACTCTGGGGATGAGTCTCCAGGGCTCTCTGGCATGGAAATCTCTTCCACTCTGTTTCTGTACCCCTTTCAGTGGTCCAGAAGTTATGGGGGTCTCTTTTTATATTAATTCTATGGGCTGTGGGTTGGAGCTCGTAAACATGCGTCCTTCTACTCTGCCATCTTGGCTCCGCCCCCCTGGATCTGTTTTCTAAGTCAGCTGTTTTTCCAATGAGATATTTCACATTGTCTTCTACATTTTCATCCTTTGGTTTTCTTTTGAAACATTCCTTGTTTTCTCATAAAGTCATTAGCTTCCATCTGCTCCATTCTAACTTTTAAAGAACTATTTTCTTCAGTGAGCTTTTGAACCTCCTTTTCCATTTGGTGAATTCCAATTTTTAAAGCATTCTTCTCCTTGTTGGCTTTTTGGACCTCTTTTTCCATTTTTTAAGTTATTTTTTTCAGCATTTTTTGGGGTCTCCTTTAGCAAGCTGTTGACTCAGTTTTCATGATTTTCTTACTTCACTCTCATTTCTCTTCCCAATTTTTCCTCCCTCTTTCTTACTTGATTTTCAAAATCCTTTTTGAGCTCTTCCATAACCTGAGACCATTACATGTTTATTTTGGAGGTTTTCAATGCAGAAGCCTTGACTTTTATGTCTTCTTCTAATGGTATGCATTGTTCTTTCTCATCTGAAAGAATGGAAGAAAATACCTGTTCACTGAGAAAGTAACCTTCTATAGTCTTGTTTTTTTCTCTTTTTTGGGCATTTTCCCAGTCAGTTACTTGACTTTTGTGTTGTTTGTCAAGAAGAAGGTATACTCTGGGACCTGTAAGTTCTCAGTCCCTCCAAAACAGCACAATCAAAGGAGAGGTGTCTATTCCTCTCCTGGTCTGCAAAGTAGTCTGGGAGCAACCAAAACTTTGCTGCCCAGCATATGTGAGTAGCTTTCCCACTCCACAGCTGCCTCCAGTTCCACCATGCCAGAAGTCCTCTTTACCCCAGGGTCACCACTCAGGGATGAGATCCAGATCAGTGGCTCAATTTCCCCAGGGTCTTTAAGTGGAGGGCTCCAAAAATGGATGCTGCTTCTGCAGTGGCTGTTGTTTTCAGGGCCAGATCATGTTTTCATTTCATCCAGGTGAAAGAACTTTATCTCTGACTTTTGAAGATGTCTTGGGCGTTGATGGGTTGAGTAATCTTGGAACTGCAGCTGCTGCTGGGGATTCTGCACCCTGAGGTCTGCTCTGGTCCTCTCCATGCTGCACTACACAGCCCATGCTGGTCTGTGCTCTGTTCTGAACCCGGCTAGATAGACCTTTCCTGTTGACCTCCCAGGCTGTAATGTGCTCAAAATCTCTTTCACTCTGTAATTTTGTGGCTTCTGCTGCTCTAGAATTTGTTTAGCGTCATTTTTTAGGGATATTTTATGGGGTATGGGGGAGAGTTTTTATGGTTCCATCCTTCTACTGGGCCATCTTGGCTCCGCCCCTTCTGCTTTTTTATTCTTTTAACTTTTTTTTTCTCAATGTTTCACTGAGTATTTATCTACCATTTTCCCAATTATAATTTTCAGAAATGATTTTTTTTCAGAGAACTTTTGTACCTTCTTTTCCTTTTGGCCAATTCTTTTTTTTAATTAATTTATTTATTTTAAATTTTCAACATTCATTTCCACAAGATTTTAAGTTCCAAATTTCATCTCCATCTCTTCCCTTTACCAACTCCAACACAGCATGCATTCTGATTACTCCTTACCCCAATCTGCCCTGCCTTGTATTACACCCCTCCCTTCCATTATCCCCATCCCCTCAATTTTCTTGTAGGGCAAGATAGATTTCTGTATCCCATTGCTTGTATATCTGTATTGCTTGTATATTTCCCAGTTGCATGTAAAAACAATTTTTAACATTCATTTTTAAAATTTGGAATTCCAACTTCTCTCCCTTCCTCACTCCCCCACACATCCCCACTGAGACAGCAAGTAATTGGATATAGATTATGAATGTGTAGTTATGCAAAACACTTCCATAACTGTCATCTTCTAAAAGGCTAACTATATTTCCCTCCAAACTATCCTGTCCTCCTTTTATTCCATTCTCTATTTTGACCCTGTCCCTCTGCAAAAGACTTTGCTTGTAATTATCCCCTCCTCCCATTTGCCCTCCCTTATATCACACCTTCATCTGTTTTCCCACTACTTTCCTGTAGTGTAGGATAGCTTTTCATACCAAACTGAGTTTGCATGTTATTCCTTCTTTAAACCACATGAAAGAAGAGTAAGGTTCCCTTTTTCCCTTTCAGCTACGCCATCTTTCTCTCCATTGAAAAAGCATTTTCTTGCTTCTTTTATATGAGACATAATTTACCGCATTCTGTTTCTCACTTTGTCCCTCTCCCAATATATTCCTGTATCACCCATTAATTTAATTTTTTACATGCCATTCTTTCATATTCAACTTACCCTGTGCCCTCTATCTATATGGATATAATCCCTCTAATTATCCTAATACTGAGAAAAGTCTCAAGAATTACAAATATAATCTTTCCATGTAGGAATGCAAATAGTTCAACTTTAGTAAGTCTCTTATGATTTCTCTTTCCTGTTTACCTTTTCATGCTTCTCTTGATTCTTGTGTTTGAAGGTCAAATTTTCTATTCAGCTCTGGTCTTTTTTCATCAAGAATGCTGGAAAATCCTCTATTTCATTGAATGCACATTTTTTCCCCTGAAGTTTTATACTCAGTTTTTCTGGATAGGTGATTCTTGCTTTTAATACTAACTCTTTTGACTTCTGGAATATCATATTCCAAGCTCTGTGATCCTTTAATTTAGAAGCTGTTAGATCTTGTGTTATCTTGATTATATTTCCATAATACTCAAATTGCTTCTTTTTGGCTGCTTGTAATATTTTCTACTTGACCTGGGAGATCTGCAATTTGGCTACAATATCCTTAGCAGTTTTCATGTTGGGATTTCTTTCAGACAATCAGAAGATTCTTTCAATATTTATTTAAACTCTGGTTGTAGAATATCAGGGCAGTTTTCCTTGATAATTTCATGAAAGATGATGTCTAGGTTCTATTTTTTCATGATGGCTTTTGGGTAGTCCCATAACTTTTAAATTGTCTGGCCTGGATCTATTTTCCAGGTTGGTTGTTTTCCCAATGAGATATTTCACATTGTCTGCTATGTTTTTTTTTTCTATCTTTGATTTTATTTTATAATTTCTTCATTTTCCACAAAGTCATTAGCTTCCATATGCTCCATTCTAATCTTTAAGGAATTATATTTTTCAGTGAGCTTGTGGACCTCCTTTTACATCTGGCCAATTCTGCTACTTAGGGCATTCTTTTCTTTGTTGGCTTTTTGAATCTCTTTTGACAATTAGGTTAGTCTATTTTTATGGTGTTATTTTCTTCAGCATTTTTAGGGGTCTCCTTTAACTAGTAGTTGACTTGTTTGCCATTTTTTTTACATTACTCTAATTTCTCTTCCTAATTTTTGCTCTAATTTTCTTACTTCCTATGAGCTCTCCCGTGGCCTGAGACCAATTCATATTTTGCATGGAGGCTTTGTATGGAGGAGCTTTGACTTTGTTGTCTTCCGTTTGCATGGTTTGCTCTTTCTTGTCACCAAAATAAGATTCTGTAATCTGATTCTTTTTTCTGGCTTTTGCTCATTTCACCAGGCATTTACCTGACTTTTGAGCTCTTTGTCAAAGTAGATCTCTGCTTCTAGTGGGGGTTAGGGGTGTACTGTC
The DNA here is from genome assembly GCA_023548195.1 of Bettongia penicillata ogilbyi. NCBI lineage: Eukaryota > Metazoa > Chordata > Mammalia > Diprotodontia > Potoroidae > Bettongia > Bettongia penicillata. The sequence goes on along the minus strand of JAJHZJ010000747.1, from coordinate 1,851,966 downwards.
AGCTGCTCCATTCCCTTAAAATCTGTGGGCCTAAACTGCCTCTGCTGCTGCTGGGACTACAGAGAATTCCTCCATCCCTTCCCCCCCTCTGCCACCCTGGAGCTGGGTTCTGATCACTCCACTCTCTCACATTGGTCCCACAGACTTTTTGCACTCACCTTGCAATTTGACCTCAGCTTTTTTGGGGTCATGAAGACTGGAAACCACCACAGATTCCCAAGATTCAGTCCCCTCAAGGCCTACTCAGGTCTTATATTTTTTGGTGCAGCCCAGTCTGGACTGCACCCTACCCCCAGTGTGGTTTGGTAGACACTTCTTGGCCACCTTCAGGTTGTCTTGAGCTGGAGGTTTGATTCACTCCATCATTCTTCAGGTTCTGCAGCTCCAGAATTTGTTTAGAGACATTTTTCACAAGTATTTGGCTGGACTTGGTGGGACAGCTCTAGAAAGTCTGTGTCGTTATTCCACAATCTTGGCTCTGCCCCCATCAATTCTGTTTTTGAAGATGCTATTTATTTCCTTCAGTATTTTTGTGCATCTTACCAAGTTGTTAATTGTCTTTTCATAAGTTTCTTCCTTTGATTTCATTTCTTCGCCATTTTTTTTATCCATCACTCTTATTTGATTTTGAAAATCATTTTTAGTTTTTCTAAGAATTCTTGTTGGGTTTGTTTCCAAGTAACGTTTTTTCCCTTGTTTTGACTTCATTGTCTTCTTCTGAGTTTTTTTTTTTTTTTTTTTTTTTGATATTCTCTATCGCTATAATGGCTTTTTATGGTAAGATTTTCTCATTTTTACACCTTATTCCTTTATTTAGAACTTTACGTTAACATTAGGTTCTGTTCTCAGAATGGGAGTTGGAAGAGCCATGTATCAAGCATCTGTTTTGTTTTTTGTTTTTTTTATTATTTCATAATGTTTTACTCAGAGCCAGTTCTGGGTATTTAAAAACTTTCAGTGCTTCCTAATTGGTGTGATCTGGGAAGATGGTATGGTCATTACTATCCTAGTCTGCACTCTGGTTTTTACTCTGGAAGTGCCCCTGATCCCTGGGATCATAAATGATACTCAATGGCACTGATTCCTTGGGAACCAAAGTGACACTGCATCTCAGGGCTTCCACTGTCTCTTTTCTGAAAGTTTTCCTTCTTGACCTTGAGCTATGACCTAGAATGTCAATGGAGTTGTCAAACATCATCATTTCCTGCATATAATGCTAGCACAGAGGTCCCCATGGGCTTTTCCTGACTAGTTCCATGTCCCATTATGTCTTGGAAGCTCCTAAAACATCTGTTACTTCTATCACCACCACCTAGTTCCACCAATGGTATTTCAGTGACATGGGTTCCAGGTCAGCTTCCAGGCCTATGTCACACTTTTTCTGAACATATAAATTGTCTTGGGTTTGAAGAATGATTCACTATGTCCTTTTATTCACTCTGACATGCCAGAATTCAATTTGAACTATTATTTTAAAGTCATTTGGAAGTCTATTTTGGGAGGGCTCATCTAAAAGTTTTCTTTACTCTGGAATCTTTGCTTAGCCCTGGAACTTCTCTGTATTTATTTTAAATGAAATTTCCCTACCTATTTCTTCATGTTGGGCTTTGTGGTAATGCTGATGAATTATGTATATTTATTTTATATCCTACTTTGCTGAAGATATTAATTTTAATTAAATTTTTAGTTAAGTCTAGCACTCTCTAAGTAAATCATTCTATCTGCATTTAGTTGTATCAAACATGTGGCTTCACTGAAAAATTGCAGACATGATATTGAATTCATTTTTATAAATAAAATGTTTATGAAATGTGGAAATATGATTAATATGATTATATCTGTATAACTTAGATTGCTAACTGTCTTCAGGAGAGGGGAGGAAAGGGAGAAATGGAGAAAAATTTGGAATTCAAAATCTTACAAAAGTCAATGTTGAAAACAGTTTTTGGATCTAAAAATATAATACTAATAAGTGAGGAAATGAAACAAAAAAGCCACATTACCTTCATTTTAGTGCCTTTTTAACATTTTTTTTAGAAATTTAGTTGGCACCAAATTTAAGAAAATTATTGTTCTGTAATGATTTAAAATAAACTATTTTTGGTCAAAAGAATAAGTGCAATGTTTTGACTAAAAATATGCTTTTTTCGTTCTTCTGCAATGTGGTAAGATAATATCTAGATTTCAATGTGTTTGCCTCTAGACACCAGACTTTGAGGGGTATGTTGGCAAAGCTGAATGATTTCAAAGAATGCCACATCAAGATGGAGAGGAAACATTAAAGTGCATTAAATGAGTAGTTTAAAAGTCTCAAAAGCAAGGCCATGAAAACTATATCTAAAAAGAGTACTTGCAAAGGTGGACAATATGGTGTGTTCTGAGTACTCCATGAGGAAAATGACTAGAAGTCATGTGGAATGGAATTTGGACCACTGTTAAAAAATATTTAAACATTTAGAGCTGTCTCAAAATACCAGATAATTTTCCCCTAAGGTACTGGAAATAGTGGGAAGCTTAAAGAGAATTCCTACATTGGGAAGGATGTTTGATTACATGACCTCTGATATTTATGCTAACTCTCAGTTTCAAAGGTCATACACTTGTCCTTAAAATTAATAAACATACTTGCTTGATATTAATTTTGGTAATATTTTCTTTCTCAAAACTCATGGGGAAAAATAGTTTTTAACTCATACCAGGAAGCAAGCTTAGCTATGCCTATAAGAAATAATGGTAATGGAATTGAGATACAGCATGGCACAATGCATAGAGTACTTTGAACTAGGAATACCCACTTTGAGGTCTGGCTAAGGTATTTATTGCCTCAATGACCCTGGGTAAAACATTTGACATCTTGATGTCTAGATACCTCTGTAAGTATATAAATTGCAGGAATAAAATCCTTATTAGTAATAGGACTTTCATGACCAGGTCATTCCCTAAAGTAATAAAAGTATAAGTCTAATTTGATCATGTAACAGCCGAAGCAGTTTCATTACGCCATTTATTTAAAGTTTTCCTCATCCTTTACTGGTTTAATTTATTAGTGCCTAAACAATGAATTTTGGATTTTGCCTGTGCAATTCCTTTTTCCCTTCTTTGGTTCCATCATTGCAACCTATAAGTATCTTTAGAAGATCTTGATTTTTGTCAATCAGTAAACTCTTCATATAAAGCCCTATTCTGATAGATGATTGTTACATAGAAGTGATTCTGGGTTCTCCATGTCATCATCAGTAGAAGAAAAACTCTGACAGTCTTCCAAGGTATAAAGGCTTTACATATTTTTCTAGTGATGAATTATATTACCATCATCCAAAGACTAGTCTACCTAAGTTTGGAGAGCATCACTCATATGTTAATTACAGAATGAGACTTAAAAATAACCCAAATGCTCTAGAAGAACTATTCAAATATGGAGAAGTTATCTTTGTCAGTCAAAGCAGTAACCCAAAGCAATGAAATCACAGTTGTTTGAAGTATGAAATGATGATAACTCCAAATAATAGTACACAAAAGTGTCTATCTCTATCTAATCTTTAAAATAAGCTAAATAAGTAAAGGCAGTGGAATACTAGGTTCTTTTTTTTCTTATTATCTAAAATAATATGTTGCTAAATAAGGTACATTAAATCTATGCTTAAAATTCAATAAAAATTCTAACCATAACTTCTAATGCAGCTAACCAGTAAGCTTCTTCTTTTGTATTGTAATATAATTGGAAAGATTAATATTAGGAAGCAAAAGAACCCTAATCATACTTCTGCTTTGGCTGTCCTTCTTAATTGGTTTAACAGAAAAAAATCTAGTTAAAATGATTCTCAGAATTATTTTTTCTTTGCATTCATCATTTCAAAGGCAATAATGTACAAAATGGAACTATAGGGAACTGAAACCATTAATGCACTTCTATATGCACCTAAAATACTATGACAGATGACCTTAGATCAGTAGTGGAATAAGAACAGATCCCCATATTTAAGAAATAAAACAAAACTTAATGAAAACTACAAGGGAAACTATGGAACAAAGAGCATGTTATGTAGCATAACACTTGCTATATGGCATAACACTATGCTATATCAATATTAGATATAGACTGTATCTATGCTAGAAGCTTGAGTTATAAATTTCTTTCTGAATCAATAATTCTTAGTCTTTGAAATTTACTATTGAGATTGTAGCTTTTTACCTCAAGTCAATAAAGACATGTGGTTCCATAAATCTTAATGATACTTCTCAAGTAAAGTGTTTTCCATTTTCCCCAACACAAAAAAGTCTTAAGTATTTTGATTTTTTTTATCAGTAGCAAGTGTCAAGTGAAGGAATCAAATGATTTATGTTTGAGTAGACAGCAGTGTAGTACTAATGTTCATAAAGAACAGTGGGTTTAGCTCATCATGTAGCTTTCCAGCTGCTAGAAAGGGTCTTGTTTAAGTGGACTACAGCTGTTTTACTCCAGATGTCTATTTTCACTTAATGACCATTAGACACAGGCAAGAAAGCAATTACGAGTTCCCACCTAAGGAAAAAGGGATGGGTAAATCAAACCTTCTAATGACAATTCTTACAATATGGTATAAATCGTATTTTTAATGCATTTTTTCCAAAGGAAGATAATAAGTGAGAGATTTTGCTTTGTTTTGATTCCTCTGGCAAAATTAATTTAAAAATATTTATAAAAACACAAGATCTTCCATACCTTATCTGTCTGATTTGGAATGCCTCAAATCTCAGAAACCAGGTTACCATGACATCTAGTATATTTGTACTTTGTTATCTATTATTTTCTCCTCATTCCAATGTATATTGTAAAGGTCAATCAAACAAATAATTTTCAAATACTTGCCTTGTGGCAGGCTAAGTTTCCCTTGAGGAGCTTACATTTCATTGGGGGAGCTGTGTCTTTATACACATAAATATAAATATGTATATGTGTGATCATGGGTGTGCACACACAAATGTGTGTATATTCAAAATAAATACATGCTGATTTTGAGGAAGGAAGGCATAAGAAGCAGGTATTGTTAAAAAGGGCATCATGTATAAGGTGATGACTAAGTTGGACCTTTAAGAAAAAAGCTAGAAATTCTAAGAGTTTAAGTGAATGTCATACTTCAAGGATAACATAGCAGTGGGAAAACAAGACAAAACAAAAGAATATATATTGCTCAGAAGTCAAAAGAACCTAAATTTAAATTCTACCTCAGATGATTACCTCTTGTGTTACTTTGGATATTTCAATTTATTTTTCTGAGTCGTGATTTCCTCAGTTACATAAGGAGGAGGTTTGATTAGATACAGAGATAAGAGAATATCTGGCACTTATGTAATGCGTAGTATGTGCTAAGTGTTTTACCAATATTATCTCTTTTCATCCATACAACAAAAAATAAACCTGAGTTATAGTTATTGCTGCTGATAACCTCACTTTACAAATGAGAAAACTGGGACAAACAGAAGTTACATGATATGCCTAAGGTAACATACCAGCAAGTAAGTTAAGTAAGGCAACATTTGAACTTAGTTTTTCCCAACTCTAGACCCTACACTCTGTTCAATGTACCATTTATCTACCTCAGTGTTGTACATGAATAGTACCAAGACGAGTTTTTCTAGATCATAGATTGGTTGGGTGTAATAAGCCTGGAGATGTAACAGAGAGAGCTGGTGGAAAGATTCAAATGCTGAACTGAAGAGTGTGTATTTCATCCTTGAGGAAATAGGATTACACTGCTGAAGCTTATTAAACCAAACAGACAGATTGATATTGGAATATTAATGTCTATTTTATGATGCAAGACATTCAACAAGTTCTAAAACCATTGACTTAATTTGTCTCCATCTTGTTCACAAGAATAGCAATAGATACTTAATCAAAGATTTGCTAAAATCTGGTCAGACAAGATCTACAACACTCCTTTTTTGCAATCCTATAAAAAAATGGAAATAAATTTAGTCCATCATGACCTTTTGTAACAAAGCTACACTGGCTTATTCCAGTTACTATTTCATTTTCTAGCTGAACACATACCATCTCTTGATCTGTTTTAAGCTCATTGCTCTGAAGTTCCCACACTCTATTTTCTTCCCTTTTTGTTTTGACATGTAGTTTGGTGGGGTTTCCCTGATTTTCCAAAATCTTTCATATACATCTAATAATTTATCAGCTATTATGTCTTCCATATTTTCTACTTAATATGTGATTTATTTGTTATGTTACTTTATTCTAATATGCTATTCACATGACTAAGACGAGACCATTTACAACAGATTGATTTCAGTCAATTTCTGGCTCTTCACAATCAAATTAGCTTATTTAGAAATGCTTTGGACATGATAATTAACTGTATATAGAATGAAATGTCCTGATGTGCACAGATACCTTTTTTTCCCCTACTTGGCTGAGCTTCTAACTATAAATGTCAATGTAATAAATAATTTTGTATATTATATGACATTTAATATCAATTGAAGTTCTATATATGCAGTGTTCAATAAATTTAGATCAAAGATGACTATTAAATAATCATTACATAATTGTCAATTTATCATTCCTATATGTAAATACAGTTGATAGAACAATATAAATCTTTGTCTTAGTACAGCCTAATGCAAAGTTAAGTACTGGTAAAATTGCCATTTATTCAAGGGGGTGAAAGATTTCTTTAAGCTACCATTGCGTAATTAAGACTTTTTTTGCAAAATGTTTCATTTAACTTCAAATGACTTTAGTGGGTGGCATAATTTAAATGTTCAAATTATATTTCTTGTAAGGATTAATAGAAAAGTAAAATTATTTGATTTATTATCATATCAAAGTTTTTATCTAAAATCACAAAATTCTCAAATTGTAAAGAAACCTTAGAAGTAATGTGGAACTATCACTTACTTGATGTGTAAATATATTCTTCAAGATTCTCTGTAAGTACTTGAGGTTCTTTTGAAATTCCTACATTGATAGAGAAATCACTATTCCTTAAAAAAAAATTAACCTTTTCCATTTACCTCTAGCTTTAATAATTAAACTTCTTCTTTTATAATTCAATCTATTTACCTACATCTATCTATCTATCTATCTATCTATCTATCTATCTATCTATCTATCTATCTATCTATCTGTCTGTCTGTCTGTCTTGTCTGTCCATCTGTCTGTCTTTTTAAAAAAGAGGAATATAAATTTGAAAGTTTAGGCTTGTGTAACTTTAACTCATGGTAAAATTATATAATGTGTTATTAAATATATGGTTTTTGGGCACTTAGTTAAGTAAAAAAAGAAATTTAAGTAGTGTTTCTAAAAGTCAGCATAGGTTACCCAAAGTCGAGTATATTTAGGATGATTCAGAAACAGTGATATAATGAATGATTGAAGGAATAATTTAAATATTAACTACATAATAAAAACTAACCTAAATTTTTGGGATACAAATACAAAAGTATGGGCATTCCATACACTCAAGGATCTTACATGTTATTAACAAGAACTAACATATAAGGTGAATGGTGGCCAGAGAGGGAAGTCTGGATGCAGCATCTTAGAAAAAAATGAAAAACTGAATCCTATCTGAAGGATAACATCTTTGATGGGAAAGAAAATGGTGCCGCATAAAATTTGTGAAAGTAATTATAAATGTTCAATATTGAACAGAAGGTTTAAGAGAGTTGTAAATTTCTGTTTTCAAATATTTGAAGTTACATAGAAGAAAAATTATTATTTGGGTTGGTCCTGCCTGTCACAACTGGGAACAACGTGTAGAAGTTGCAGAAAGGTAGATTTAAATGCCACATAAGAAAGGGAAAAAAAAAAAAAAACAAACTAAGAGACTATCCAAAAATTGATTAAACTGCTTCAACATGACTTTTGGGGAAAGAGTGAAGCTGACAACTAACTTTGTGTGGGTCAGTCTCACTTCAATACAATTCAGGAAAAAGGCAAGATATAATCCTCATGGTATCACAAGTCCTCTTGAAGAAGATAGGCGGAGCAGCAAGATCTAAGAGTTCCGCATGAAATCTCTACAGAGAGACTTCCAGAGCATGTGATGTGAGTTCAACTGTTGTCACACAAATTTCTTACACATGTGCTTCACTATTATTATGGTTTAAGTTTAGGCTTATTCCTCCCATGGATAGTTTGTGTTTGTGGGAAGGAGTGGACCAGATTTTTTGGAGAATATTTTGTAGTGACTGTCTTTACCATGTTATCTGATCAAATACCTTTGGCAAAATTTGTTTGAGACTATTGGGCAGCTAGATGATGCAGTGGATAAAGCACTGAGCTTGGAGAAGACATATCATCATGAGTTCAAAGATGGCCTACAGTTGTGATCCTGGGCAAGTCACTTAACCCTGTTTACCTAAGTTCCTTATATGTAAAATGAGCTGGAAAAGGAAATGGCAAAGGACTCCTGTAAACCCAAAATCTGGTCATAGAGAGTCAGACAAGACTGGGAGAGGATTCTGGGAAGATGGTAAAGTAGGTCAGAAAATTCCTAGCTCTCTGGACTTCCCCCATAAATGAGATAAACTAGTGCTTCAGGGTGAACACAGAGTGGTTAAAAAATAAACAAGAGTTTTCCTGGAATAATCAGAGAATATCCAAAGAAAAATCCCAGGAAGAGGTGTGGTCCCCATAGAGAGTAAACACCTCCAGGCTAGTTTCTCTGAAACAGCAAGTGGTGGGCCAGGGGGCTAGCTAGGTTAGGAAGTAGCCTCTGCCCCAGTCACAGGAACTTTCACCTCCCAGACAGTGAGGGGAATTGGGAGTCTGAGCCATGGAAGATTGAGAGAACCTCAACTAATAAGGAATGACAGACCCAACTGTGCTGCAGAGACAGGAACCTGAGCAAGAAGAAGTAACACATGTCTGGTGAGGACAGAAGCAGTGGAGCAGGGGGAAGCACTCCAATTGCAAGAAGGTGTGGGGTTCTTGGTTTTAGTTCTAGGCCTGAGAGGAGAATTGAAGGAGTATATAGGTTACTCTGGTGTCTCTGGGGACACCATCCCCCAGGACTAGAGGTCATTACACACACACACACACACACACACACACACACACAACACATACACACACATATACACACACACATACACAAAAAATAAGCTGACATTTTTGTAAATGAACTAGTAGAGGAGAAAAAATAGAAAATTACTATGAGAATAGAGAAGGCTGGGATTCATTTTCAGAGGCAGATACTTAAAGAAAGCCTCTCCTACCTCAAAGAGTAATGTCAAATGGTCACCTGCACAAAAAGAATTCACAAAAGAACTTTTAAAAAAGACCTTAAAAATCAAATACGATTGAAGGAAAAATAAAAAAAAAATAAGAACAATCCATGAAAAACAAGATTATGAAAAGAAAGTCAACTAAGTAGAAAGGGAGATCTATAGTTTCAAAGAAGAAAATTACTCCTTGAAAAATAGAATTGGGGAAGGGGAAGTCAACAAAGTCAAAAGAGACCAAGAAATAATAAAACAAAATATACAGAATAAACAAATAAAAGAGAATGTGAAACTTCTCATAAGAAAAACAACAGATCTGGAGTATGATATGATTTTAAAAAGTAAAAATGTTTAGGAACAGATAAAAAGAAAATTGTCTTATACAAATGAGGTGGGAGAAGAAGAACTGACACAGAGAAATTAGATGGGGGAGGAGGACTGGTAGTTCTGATAATCTACTTTCATTGGGAATGGGCTTAAGAGGGAAGAACATATATATAACTGGAAGGGTATAGAAGTCTTCTAAATTCAAAAAGAAATAAAAAGCTAAGCAGATAGGGAGCGAGAGAGGATGAGTGATTTTTAGAGAGGAGGGTGTGTTAAAGGGGTGCTAAAGAAGGGTGTTTAGATTAATGGGAATCGACAGACAAGGGAGGGATCCTTCGAGGAGGTAGCTTATGTAATAGGAGGGTAAGGTAGCAGGTAGAAGTAGAAGAATTAGAATGGATAGGAAATAAGGGATATGTGAAAACATAAAATAAAGAGCAGGAGTACAATTTGTAAGGGAAAAAGGAGCAGAGGTGGTAATCATGAGCTCAGACAAAGTTAAGGCTAAAATAGATTCGATCAAAAGAGAAAAAGAGGGAAACTATACTATGTGTCAGTCACATTCATCAATGCTTTAGACTTTTTAAAATAATGAGAGTATAAAGTTGTAATATTGCTGTGGTGTAGCAAATGACAAGTACGTGCACTTGGGAAAATATGAAAAGACTCAGACTTATGAAAGAAGAGGTTATTCATCCTCAGAGAAACAGAGGACAAGTAAGTATAGTCCAGTCTTACATAGATGCATATGGATACACGTGTCTAAATATAAGCATCATTACAGGTATTTAAGTATATGTGCATCTAAATGTATGTTTGTATGTATGTGCATATGGCCAAAATGACCTCACCATGATAAAGTAAAATTTCAGTGTGTGTGACTGTGACTGATCAGCCCAATACAAGTTTGAAATGCTCTGCCACAGGTTGGGCACAGATAATTCGTGTGAATTTTTGGGGTGGATACTCCAAATTTGTGCATCCTACTTTTACTTTGTGCTGTCTCAGTTCTGCTTTGCTAATAGAGTACAGTCTTTCTGATGTGGGCTTGCCATGCTGAGCGGTCCTGTGCCAGTGTCTACCATGTGACACAGTCAAATCCAAAGTTCTTAAAGAAGAGAGACCTTGAGAGGGTCCTTGTATTGCTGCTTCTGACCATGTGATTGTCTGCTCCGTGTGAGTTCTCCATAAAATAGTCTTTTTGGCAAGTGCACATTTTGTATTCGAACAACGTGGCTAGCTCATCAGAGTTGCACTCTCTGAAGCATAGTTTAAATACTTGGCAGTTCAACTCAAACAAGGACTTCAGTGTCTGGCACCTTATCCTGTCATGTGATGCTCAGAATTTTCCTAAGACAGTTCAAATGGAAGTGATTCAGTTTACTGGCATGATGCTAGTAGACGGTCCATGTTTCACAGGTACACAACACAATGGCTCTGTAGATCTTCAGTATGGCAGTCAGTCTATTACCTCTTCTCTCCCAAAATTTTCTTTGGAGCCTCCCAAACACTCAGCAAGCTCTGTCAATGCATGATCAACCTCATTGTCAGTGTGTACATCCCTGGAAAGTACACTACAAAGATAAATGAAGTTATCCACTGCATTCAAAACTTCTCCATTTGTTGTAACTGATGGTTCCACACATGGATGGTGTGGTGGTGGCTGATGAAGTGCATGTGTTTTCTTGGTGTTAATTATTAGGCCAAAATTAGCACAGGCAGCAGAGAATTGATCCATACTTTGTTGCATCTCAACTTCAGAGTCTTCACTGAGTGCACAACCATCTGCAAACAGAAAATCATGCACTGACTCTCCCTCTGCTTTGATCTTGACTTACAAGTCTTTTCAGATTGAAGAACTTACCATTAGTACAGTAGTTGACCTTGATGCCATGTTGATCCTTATTGAAAGCATTTGACAACATGGCTGAAAACATCATGCTAAAAAGCATGGGAGTAAGCACACAGCCCTGTTTCACTCCACTGGTGACTGGAAAGGCACGAGGGCTTTGTCCACTATCCAAAACCCAGGCAAACATGCCATCATGAAATTGACATGCAATACTGATGAACTTCTCTGGGAAGCCAAATTTTGATATAATTTTTCCATAAGCCCTCACTACTAACAGTGTTGAAGGCCTTGGTCAGATCTACAAACTTTGTGTACAGACCTCTGTTCTGCTATTGGCATTTCTCCTGGAGCTGTTAGACAGCAAACGCCATATTGACTGTTTCTTGACCCTTTCTGAAGTCACACTGGTTCTCAGGTATATTGGGTATATGTATGTATGTATGTATGTATGTATATACACACATGCATACACATGTATATACATATATATGTATATATACATATATGTGTGTATTTGTGCATATGTATGTGTGTAATCTGAGTTTAACTGTAGCCTTCTTTAGGGGGAGAGGGAAAAAGAACAAAGTAAAAATGCACATAAAAGAAGAAAAGAAAACCTACAAGAAATCAAAAAAAAAAGATTGACAAGTCTGAATACAATGTGTAGCATATATTATATAGGCTTTCTTTCTGTATATTTTGAATCCTCTTTCACATTCTACCGCACATATGGCAATGCCTTTTGTCTTTTCTTATTTTATATTTAAGTTTGAATATTTGCATTTACAACATGTTGATTTTTCTATTCTCATTGTGTATTTGTTTTTGTATTCAAGTTTAAAATAAAGAAGCAACGTAAGACTGAAGAATGTCTTCAGGATAACAAATTGAGATTATTGGATGGATGCCTTTCACTGGGGAATACTGCATTTGGTAAGTGAGGTCTCTAGTAGGAGAAGCACTGGCTCTGAAAGGTATATTTAGACCTTCGAAAATAGTACCAATCTTGCCAACTTTCAGAAGAATTTGGGGAATGCTACTCTTTTCTTCTTCTTCTTCCTCTTCCTCTTCCTCCTCCTCCTCCTACTCCTCCTCCTCCTCCTCCTCCTCCTCTCTCTCTCTCTCTCTCTCTCTCTCTCTCTCTCTCTCTCTCTCTCCATATATATATATATATATATATATATATATATATATATATATATATGTATGTATATATAATTTATTTATTTTAATGTTTTACTCAACACTGGGACAATTTATTTTTGCCTTTGCAGTTTGACTATGACTTTAAACCAAAGTCACTCTGGCTTTCATTTAATAGCCAACAATAGTCCCCTGTGCAAACCTTTGTGACTCATTGTTTAGCTTTTAATGATTTAAGGTGAGTGCATAGATACGGATTGTTTTCGGTTCTGGCCAGAATCTTTGAGGGACTTTCCCTCCCAGACTGATATTTTTGTGATGGTATCTAAGGACATCTTTAGTCTCATTTTTTACCTAGCCCTTAGTCATTGAATGGGCATTTTCTCAGATAAACTGAGACCTGGGAAAACCCTTAATTTACAAAGGCCAAGGTCACCCACCGTATCCTGGGCCATCTCCAGTTGTTTAAACTTTTGTCTCCTGACTGGACTCTAATGATTCTGGAAGGAAGGGTAAGGCTGAAGACTTTGGAGCTCTGCATCCCTTAAATCCAACTCATAAGCAAGTAAAGACATTCCCCTCATGATGTCATTGGTCCCCTTCAAGCAAATATATCAAACATAAAGCCACCACTTCAGGAAATGGTGTTTTCTTCACCAAAGAAGATTTTCAGGTGACCATTTGCTGCACTTACAGAGCAGATTCTTAATATGGTATAGAATGAATAAGATAACTGTTGATGTGTTTTAGGTTACTGATATACTATGTTTCAACAGTATCAGTTTTCCAATGTCACTTTTAACATGTGGCACACAAAACTAATCACATCACTCCAGATGTACCCTGAAGAATGTAGAATACAGTTGCTAATTATGACATCATTTGTTCTGTGTGTTTTAATTTCCATAACGTAAGATGACTCCAGTGACTATAGCGTGGGCTGGCGGTACTTGGTACTTGTAGACAAGAAACATTTCAGTATATATTCCACCTCTGACAAGTACTAGTTGCATTACTCTGAATAGTTCATTTTACCTATCTCATACTCAGTTTCCTCATCTATGAAGTAAAGATCATACTTTTTTTATCTGTCATTCAAAGTTGTTTTGATAAAAGCCAAAGTACTACATGAACATAAATTTTATGTGGGAAATGCATCTCATTTCCACTCATATTAAACTTCTAGTTAACCAAAAATGTGAGATTGTTTTTGATGAACTAATATTAAGTCAAATTTCTGCTTTCCTAAACTTAGGCAGTTGAATACTACTTCAGCCTAAGTCCAACACTTAACTTTATTTTTATTAAATTTTGTATTATTTCAAGACATCAAGATATTTCAGGCTCTCAATTTTGTCATATAATTATTTATTCATATGAACTTCATGTCATCCACAGAGTCGAAAGAAATGTTATCCATTTTTTTTCTTCCAAATAACGATTTAAAAACATGTTAAATAGAATAAGGTGAAAGTGAAATGCTGCACTAAGAAACAAAAGTCCTTTACCAGGTTTATGTTGACTCATTAAAGGAAAATTCTTGTCTGATAGTTGAAATGTTTTAAATTCATCTAAGTGTACATCATCCAACCATCTTCTTTTTGTTTCCTTTGTAGGCATATGATGAGGTACTTTCTCAAATATTTATTGAAATCTACCTACATATGCCATGTCTTTGTTATTTCCCTCATATAAATTCTATAAATTCAATTCAATATATGATAGTTATGGTATTCAAACTCCTGGGTTCTAGGCATCTAGAAAATATAGAAAGTTTGTATAATCTAAAAATTATGTTTTACTTGAATTTATAGTGCATCAAGACAATAAAAATATTTGTCTGTATAAAAGACTAATGTATTTGGTGTGGAAATTTTCTCTATGATGCAGATCACAACCTGTTTATATCTTGTCTTCCTGATTATCTATCCAAAAACCTTCCAAATTTTCAACAAAGTAGTCCAACAAAATATTGGTTGCGCTTTCTTGCCTTGTCTTGATATCACAAAGATGCCAGAAGAGTACTTAGACTCTGCATTGACTATCCTTGTGTCTTGTTAGGTGAACCTCCTATTTCTCCTGGTAACACATTCCTGGAATAGCTGACCTCTTCTTTTCCTTTGTAATTTCTCCCATGAGTCTTTTAATTGCTCCCTGGGTGATATTCAATTTTAGTTCCTTTAAGACTTCTCTTCCATTGTCTCAGTCATTCAACTATGTAAGAGGAATTTTGATATCAAAGTTAACTCAAACCATCCTAAATCTTTTCCACAGTGTCTTGGCTCACAACAGCTTCAATCATGTTATGAATGTGTGCACGTATATATGGATTTGTGGAGTAGCATTCTAAACTCCCATTTCACCAGTTCCTGGAACTGCAACAAAACCCAGCAAAGCTCTTTAATGAATGCTGCTGTCAGATCTTCTTTCAAGCTGATGCTGAACAAACCAATCAGTTCTGGATTCAACTAATATATGCTAATGTATAGAATACCTCTCTATTTTTTTCAGGAGTAGCAGGGGATACTTTACAAAAATAACAATAGCATCTACCCCCCAGGGTTGTTGTGAGGGTCAGATGAGAAATATATGTCAAATGCTTTGAAAACTAGAAAAAACAAATGTTAGCTATCAAACGTTTTACTAAAATTTAGGTGAATTACATTTAGTGTACACTCAGAACATATAACAGTGTTGTAATCATGTCAAAAAAAGAAAAAGATAATTTTTTGTGGGGTAATTTGTTCTTGACAAAACCAAGCTTTGTAATCACTACCTCCTTTTCAACATGTCCATTAGATATATTTTTTCATATCTTTTGATTATGTAGTACTAGCATTTTTAATTAATATACATTTTCAACAATTGATGGAAACTCACTTTGTTTCTAATTATTAGTTACCACAAATCATGGTGGTATGAATATTCTGACAAATATAAAACCTAGGTTTCTCTCTTTGGCTTAGTACCAGTAGGAGTATTGCTGAATCAAAGAAAATAGTTCATTTATTTTTAATGATTCCCAATTGAGATAAGGATTAGTTGAACTGCATTTGAGTGTACCAATATTGGAATACTACACAGCATCTTTACAAAAATATTCTGACATTGAATTAACTATTCTCATTTTATTTTGATCTTTCCATTTGCATGGAATTTGATGAAATCTCAAAGTTGTTTCAATTTGCAATTCTGTAATTACTAGGAACACAGAACTTGTTTTCATTTGTTGATTTATCAGTGTCTTTGGAAAATGGTTTGTTTATAGCTTTTAACTATTTCTATACATGGCAACAACTCTTGGTGTTCCATAATGATTTCAATTTCCTTTGTACAACGAATGGCAGATATTTTTTGGTGATATATGCAAATATTTTCCCATCTATTTTCCATTTTCTACTTCCATTTTTTTGGCTTTAAACATACATCTTTTTGAAAAATTTTAAAATTATAATTGCCTTTGTTTTTACTTAATAAAACCACCTGAATTAATTGTATTCTAAATCAGTGTTTCCCTTAATGTACATGAATCTCTTGTTGGCAAGTAAGTCAGTTTATGACTTAGACTCTTAAAGTTTTTGTAATCTCTTTGTCATTACAATTGACTTGTATTAGCTAAATCTCTTTATGAAATAATCATGGTTGGTGTTGATGCCTTTGGTGTATTCATCTCACATTCTTCAGCATCAATAATATTTTGTATAGGTCAAACTGGAGTTGTTTCAATAGCATGCCATTTTTATTAGTTCTTATACCTTTATATTAACTTTAATATTTACTCTAATAAGTCAGTAGTTTTACTATGAAGAGATAACTGATTCCACAAGATTCACATCCCTAAAGATTAATTCCTCTCTGTAATCAGTTTTGTTATATTAACTGATATTTAAGATGTCTAGCACCTTATTGTTCTTTTCTCCAAGAAAGTATTAATTCAAATGATGAAATGTCTATTATTCAAATAATATCATTCATTTGATGAGATCACCACATTTTGTCAGTATTAGTGGGAGAGAAGCTCTTAATATGTATGAAAACTTTAGAAGTTTTATGTTTTCAGTTTATGAATTTTTATTTAGAAAGTCTAGCCCTATGAAGCTATATAAATGTTATTTCTTTAGCATAAAAATGGTATCACAAAAGAATATCTCTGTAATGAGCATATTATCCACATATGATGAATTTTCTGAGTGAAATTACCTTTTCAATTATTTTTATTCAATAATAAATATATCTGTATTTAAAAAAATATCTGAAGTACATATTCTTGGTTTGTTATATGACACATGTAGAAATTAGCATAAATATCTAAATATTACTTTACTTTTTAGATAATTCATTTTCATGATATAAATAAATATTTAAAGACATTAATTATCAGTCAGACTTTCACATCATTTAGGGTATTTATTACAAAGTGTAACAAGGAACTTTTGGACATATTTAAATGGGAAAAGATCTTTCAGAAATGCATGCCTTTGATTATTCAAGTGAAAAATAGACTAAGCAGTTGGCTTTTGCTAAAAGTTAAAAATGGATACAGTCTATTAAAATTTAACCATGAATGTCACCATAATTTTCAGTGTTCTACTTACTATATTTCTGCTGTGGGGGTTAATTTCTCAGAAGTCCATGCAGCCATATAAATATCATAAATTTTCTTCTTTAAAAATGCTGAAATTGTATTGATTTTACTTTCAGATAATATTTTGTTAATTGAGATTTACACACACAATGGCCCAGATGTTATAGTGAAACATTTTAAAGGAGAAGGTTCCTTGCATGCTTTTCAAATCAAGAAACAGAAATGCTCAAAACAATACAAATAGAATTTTAATCCAAGAAAATACTGTAACATTAAAAATATGAGAAATAAGATTTTAATCAACAATAACAACAGTAAATTATAGTAAAAAGATACTAATGATGATGCCATTTAGAAATCAATCCATTTCTATGAGGAGAGGCAATGGGGCAAAATGACAAAGTAAAGGAATGTAAATCAGGGTGATGTATAGTAGCCACTCTCCCATAGATTACTACTATTGCTGTTAAGGGCTGGCAGAAAGACTGAACCACTGGCCAACTGGACTCTGGAAATGTTACTAATTGAGTAGCACTATCACCACCATGATGAAACTATGCCAATGGAGTTAAGAAATAGATTGTTTATTCTAGAGTTGCAGGTTGGTCTTAGCTGGTTATGGCCATCTTGACATGGAGGAAAGAGGACAAATGAGATCCCTTTGTGCTCTTCTACCACACAAAAAAGAGAAGATACATGAGAATAACAACAACTTTAAAAAATCCACAAATACTGCATCAGCAGCAAATTCTTCAGTGAAATTCTCATTAAATCGAGCAAACCACAAGCACGTATTCAATAAACTGAACATATGAGTATTTTGGTTCTATATCAAAATTATACCCTAACAAAATTAGAAACCTCACCATTTCTAGGAAAAGGATTTGTCCTGCTTTTTATCAGTGGTACCTACAAGCCCAAGTTTACAAATAAATGAATTTCCAACAGTTAGGAGGCAATCACAAAAATTATTTCTTGTCTGAGCCTCAGTTACATAAAATAGCCAAAATTGTGGAACTACTAAAATCTGAAGAGGGAAAAGTTGAAGGCCCTGAGGTCATTCAAAATAATCACTTAATGCTGAATCCAGATGTTATACTTAGTAACAATGGATTTTTAAAGTGATATTTCAAGTCATTTTGAAAAGAAGACTCAGTTAAACTGAAACTGAAAATATAATCTAAAGTCAACTATCCTAAACCTGTCATAAAAAATGACTTACATAATAATTTTGAACAAAGCTTAATTCAAAACAGAAAGCAATAAAAGACCAAAAATTACTTTTAATTATGCTGAATAGGTCTACTGAAATGAAAATCTTTTACTTTCATATGTATTTAAGTTTAACCATTTTTAATTGTAATTCTTTCCTACCAATGGGTTCTTTTTTATTTAATATTTTATTTTCCCTCAACTACACACAAAACCAATTTTTAACACTTGATATTTTAAAATTTTTGAGTTCAGATTCTCCTCCTCCATCCCTCTCCTCTTTCCTCATTGAAAGGCTATATATATGTGGTCATTCAAAACATGTCTCCACTTGGGTCATGTTGTGAAAAAAACCAACTCTCCCCCCGCCAAAAGAAAAAGAAATAAAGGAAATTTTTACAAAAAAATATGCTCCAGTCTGAATTCAAATTCTATCAGTTCTTTCTCTGGAGATGGATAGTATTTTTTATCATGATTTCTTTAGAATTGTCTTGGATAATTGTATTGCTGAGAACAACTAAGTCATTCACAGTTGATCATCGTACCATATTGCAATTACTATGTACACTGTTTTCCTGGTTCTACTTACTTCATTTTGCATCAATTCATACAAATCTTTCTAGGTTTTTCTGAGAGCATTCTGCTCATCATTTTTTATAATAGCACAATAGGATTTCATCACAATCACATACCATAACTTGGTCAGTCACTTCCCAATTGATAGAGATTCCCTCAATTTCCAATTCTTTGCCACGACTGAAGGACCTGCTATAAATATTTTTTTACATATAGGTCCTTTTCCTTTAAAAAATAGTTTTGTATACAGACCTACTAGTGCTATTCCTAGGTTAAAGGGTATACACAGATTTATACCACTTAGGGCATAGTTCCAAATTACCCTACCGAATGGTTGAATCACTTTATAATTCCACCTGCAGGGCATTTATGTCTCAATTTCGCACATCCAACATTGGTCATTTTCCTTTTCTGTCACATGAGCTAATCTGATTAGTAAGGGGTAGTACCTCATATTTGCTTTACTTTGCATTTCTCAAATTAATAATTATTTTGGATAGTTTTGATTACTGTGTCTGAAAGCTGTCTGTTCATATCCTTTGACTATTAATTAGGGAATGGCTTTTTATCAATAAATTTGACTCATTTTTCTATATATTTGAGAAATAAGACTTTTATCAGAGAAATTAGCTGCAATTTTTTTCAGTTATAATTACTAACAGCACTTCCCTCTATCCTACTTCTCATGTAGGAGTGTAAAAAGTTTAACCTAATTGATTTCCTTATCATTTCTCTTACCTTTCTATATTTTCATGCTTCTTTTAAGTTTTACATTTGACAGTCAAATTTTCTATCCAGCTCTGGTCATTTCATCAGGAATGCTTGAAAGTTCTCTGTTTCATTAAATGTCTATTCTTTCCTCCCAAAGGATTAGACTCAATTTTGCTCTGTAGATGATTCTTTGTTGTAATCCTATCTTTTTTGCCCTCCAGAACATCATATTACAAGTTCTCTGATTCTTTAATGTATAACCTGCTAAGTCTGACTGTGGCTTCATGATATTTGAATTGTTTCTTTTTGGCTATTTACAATACTTTCTCCTTGATTTGGGAGCTCTAGAATTTGGCTCTAATATACTTTGTAGTTTTCATTTTGATATATCTTTCAGGAGTTCAGTAAATTCTTTCAATTTCTATTTTGTCCTCTGATTCTAAAACGTCAAGGCAGTTTTCCTTGATAACTTCTTGAAAGTTACCATCTACGCTCTTTATTTTTAATCATGGTTTTCAAGTGGTCCAATAATTCTTAAAAATCTCTCTTTGATCAGTTTTCTAAGTCATTTATTTTTCCAATGAGACATTTCACTTTTTCTTTTATTTTCCTGCATTCTTTTGATTTTGTTTAATTGCTTCTTAATGTCTCATGAAGTCGCTAGTTTCCCTTTGTCCAATTCTCATTTGTTGAGGAGTTCTTCTCTTTAGTGAATTTTTGCACATTTTCCCTTACTTTGTTAATTATTCTTTTTGAGGAGTTCTTCTCTGGATTCTTTTTTTTCCATGTTTTCTTTTATCACTATCCTTTCTTTGCCCATTTTTCCCTTTCCCTCTCTCATTTGATTTACAAAAGCTTTTTTGAAATCTTCCAGAAATAATAATTGTGTGTGTGTGTGTGTGTGTGTGTGTGTGTGTGTGTGTGTGTGGCTTGAGACCAATTTACAATTTTCTTTGAAGCTTTGGACATAACAGTTTTTACTTTGTTATCTTCTGAGTTGGTGTTTTCATCTTCCCAATCATCATATTAACTTTCTATTGCCAGGATCATTTTTTGTTGTAGCTTGCTCTTTTTCCCAGCCTCCTTCTTGACTTCTAGCTCTATATTAAAATTGAGCTCTGTTCATGAGATGGAAGTAACATTGTCTCAGGATTTAGTATTTTTCCCAGTTGTTGGTTTGGTGTAGCTGCTTTAAGAGCCAGTCCTGGGAGACTGGAAACTTTCAGTTCTTTCCACCATAGTATGATCTAAGGAGTGACTTGTTGGTCTGCATTCTGGTCCAGAAGAGACCACAAGCACTGTTTTCAGCCCTGCAATTGTCACCAAGGTTCCTGATTCCTTGGAGGTACAAGCTGTTATGCTAAACTTCTCTTCAAGCTGTGCCCGTGACCCAGCATTTTGACTAGGATCTGAGTATGGGTAATGGAACACAGTCCTGCCCCTCGTGCCAGCAAAGGGACCCCCTGTAATCTCCTGATCAGTTTTCTGACCTTATTACCCTTCATGGGCTGGTAGCTCAGGAAGCAGCTCCCAGTAGGCAATGATTCAGTTTCCCCAAAGACTTTCTGCTGTTTTTGCTGTACCAAGGCCTATGCTGGCACAGCTTCTGCTGGAGTCCCCTCTACGTTTATCCCAGTGTGATAGACCTTTCCTGCTTACCTTACAAGTTGTCTTGGCTGAAAAATCAACCCCCATCCTTCTTTGGGTTCTATTGCTCTGGAATTTGTTTTGAGGTGCTATTTAAAGTTGTTTGGGGTGTAATTTGGGACAGCTCAGGTGAGTCCCTGACTTTTTTCTGCCATCTTGACTCAATTTCTCTCCACTGAAATTCTTAAATGAAACCTCACAATCTTTTAAGAAGAAACAGCTAAAATAATCAAGAGAAGTAAGACATTAGATCACTCTGCTCAGAATATTCTAAATATGATAAAAAAGCAAGTAATAGTAAAATGGATTGGAGTATGATTAGAATGGAGCTGCATTAATAAATACAAGAAAAAACTCAATTTAATAATCATAGGATATAAATGCTCACCACCATAAAAGGAACTTAGACAAAAACTGACGCATATCCCAAAAGTTTCATGAAAAAGTGAAAAAAGAGAGATTTTTCTCTTCTATGTCTATAAATGTGATACAGAAAATCTAATGTTAAATACCAATATGATAACTAGAAGAGATAGGCTAGGGAGATCGTTTAATATTTTTCATGAATACTCGGTTCAGACTTAGCAAAAAATTAAAAGAATTTCTATTACTATAAAGTAAATTGATGGAAAATGGAAAATACTTATTTTCCTGAAGTAGGGAGGGAAAAGACCCCTCCATCATACAACTGATACTTAATAAGAAGTGAAGAGAGAATTGCGATTACTGTTAAAAATCACAGAGTAGAAAATAAGTGAAAAAACAATAAAAATAAACAGATCAGAGTATACATCAATAAAATTTGAATAAAAAATGAAATCATAAATATTAAAACTATTTTTGAAGAGTTGCAAAAATGATAAACATCTAACATATAGGACGAAAAAGAAAAGATCAAAGCCAGATCACTAGAAATCTAAATAAGAAAAGGGAAATAAAAATGAGGACAAAACAAATGAATAAAAATTGCAGAGATTATTATATATTGATGTATTCTGACAAACTTCAAAATACAAAAGAAATGAATAACTCTCCACAGCATCATAAATATAAATATAATATATAAATATATATTATATATAAATGTATATTATGTATATATAAATATATAAAACAGAAACACATCAACAAAATTGGCCAGTTGCAAAAGGAGAAATCAGCTGTGCTGAAAAATAGTTATTCTATGAGGAGACACTGGTCTCACATGGATTAATATGTGAATTCAATTAAAATTTGAAGAATATTTAGCTCGTTCTCTGTATAGTAGTTTGTTTCAAAATTTTTTGAAGATTGTAATCCATCATATTCTTCTGTGGCAAACATTTTAGTGGTTCCTAGATTACAAAGATGAAGAAATGTCACAAAACTATATACAAGTATTAAAATTTATATTAAGTTGTATCATACTGAGTGTATTTAATCAATATATATTAAATAAACATATGTATTGAATTTATATATTGTTTAAATTTAAACTATTAAATAACATACAAAGAGAATATATCCATACATTTAAAAATAATACATTATGACCAAGTCTGATTTATACCTAGGATACAAGGATGGTTTAATATTTGAAAAGTGATCAATATAATAAATCATTTCAGCATAAATAAAGATCTATGAATTTATCTTTAGTGAGAAAAATGATGAAATTTAGCATTCATTAAAGCAGAAATTAAGTTTTATTTAACATTAAAAATAAATACCTATTTAAAATTTTGAAATACTATATAAAATTACATGTGTCATTTATCTCTAAAGGTTGTCCAATACCTCTGGGCTCACACTGACTGTGTTCAATCCTAGGGGCCTGACTGTAAAGGCTCAGTTTCTCTGCTTGGTTCACTGTCCTTCCTAGTGCTAATGTAAGCTCTCCAAAGTAAAATTCAGCTGTTTCACAATTCTCTTTGTATATAGTAGAAGAAAATTCTGATAACAGCCTGTGACTTATGACTCTCAGTCACTAATTATCTTGTACATAGTTAAAGTGTGGTTGATTGAGAATCAATCAGTTTAATTCCTTGTCTTCTCAGAAAAGGGTCATGAACCACTTGTACTTCCAGACTCTATAATTAAAGTCCAGACCTTAAAATCTAGTTACTTGATGGCTTTGACATATTTCTCAGGAGTTTCCCAGAAATCCTCATTACATATATAACTCATATTTGGTTTGTCACATAATCATATGAATATTCAATCTGAGGTGACTTAGTCACTTCAGTCTGTCTTCACACAATATATATTCCCAGAAAAAGATTCCTATAAGACTGTTACACCCAAACTCACTCAAAATTCTAGGCATCTTTATTTCTCCTTCTCAGTAAATTAGATCTTTATGTCCCCAACCCCCCACTTCCAACCAATGTGCTTCTATTCACAAACAAACCCCAAAACTAGGCACTTGCAATAAGGCAAAATAAATAAAACTATATCACCTCTGGAAGTGCTTTGAAAATTAGTAAATTAATTCAAAGAGATGATAAGGTGAGAAGTTTGAACTCTTAATGAAAAATTCAAGAGATAAATTTATGGCTTAGAGAAAAGCTAGGAAATCTGAAAGCAAAATAAGAACCAGCAGGTGTCCAAAAAAAAATGAGGATGAAGAAGACATAACTAAAAATGCAATGATATACCAATTATCCATTGATGCAGATATGATTAATTATTACCATTTTATATCAATATGTTAAAAAAAAGAAATTTCCACTCCATAATAAAACAAGTTAATCACTCCATAATTTTATTTTTTATATTCTGCTCCCAAAGAAGCTTTGGGAGTTCTTTAATCCTCTTTTCTGGACACTGGTCCTGCTGGGTTCAAGAATGGGGTGAAAGTAACTGGGCCTTGTACCATCCAGCCTTATATCAGAAGAATAAGGGAGATCCAGACGCCTAGGACAGTAAGAGTGAGAGTTGCGTTCTGAAAATTGTGTCAGGAAAATTAACAAAGAAGCTATATCTCCTACTTCTTATTTTTTTCAGAAAAAAACCAAAGTTCCTGGAAGAATTGTGGCATAATTCCTCTCCAAACCCCTCTTCTGGTAAGATAGTCATGTTTGGGAAGGGATCATTGCTGCATTAATGTCTTTTGTCACCAAAGCATCTCCATTCCCAGAGATGCAGTCACCCATCTCTGTCTTCAGGGCACTGCTTCCTCCTCTGTTTCTAAATAAAAGCTTCTTCTTGGGAAACTTGTAACTCAAAAGTTCTTTTTTCCCCTCAGTAGCCACCAATACTCCTAGTTTTCTTAAAAAGAAAAGTAGGAGTCCAGTTCTTTCAGTCTTGATCGCAGGTGCATCTGGAAGAGCCACTCAAGATTGACTGAATCAGGAAATGTTGCCACTTGAGGGTACAGTTAATGTCTGTGATGTTGAGAGATGTGATATATGTGGGGAAGATGGCTGGGATCTTGTTTATTTCTGAGTTCTTCAAGGCCTTTGCAGGCAAGGTTTTGCCTTTATCTCCTTTCATGACTGGCTCCTTAATGTTTTCTTGCAAAGAGAAGTAGGAGGTGGAGCAGGACCCAGTAGCAAGAAACCCCACAAATCAGTCCAGTTTGGGGCAGCTATGAAGACATACCAGATGGCCGTAGTTTCCCCCAATTTGAACTAGAAGACAGCTTCTGTGGAGATGTCACAGTTAAACTTTGGTTTTCTCTTTGTTTCAGGTCCTCAACACCTCTGGAATAGGTGATTACAAGAACCTTTTAAATGTTTTCCCTAGCAAAGCAATTGACTTTCCTAATGTGAAAGTAGGACCATGTCATTTCCCTGAATATATTTTGTATTGACTTATCAAATAAAAGCTATTGATTCTAACAGAATGTAAGCCACTTGCAAAGAGTTTTTATTTTGAGATCTTTGCCCAATAAATTCTAAGTGAACACCTACTCTAGAGTAGACATAACTTAACAAGATTGGAGAAGAATTGAAAAGATGAATCTTTCCCAATTATAGATAAGGGGAAAGTCAATAGCCAGATATGGCAAAGACTAGAGCATAAAATACATGCAGACATGAAAAAAAATCAATGAAACTAGTATCAGAAGAGATACGAATTAAGAGGAAAAATTGTTGGTAAAAGATTGCCTTTTGAAATCTGGAGGGAATTGTTGGAAAGAGATATTTCCAAATTACTTTCTAATATATAAGTAGGCAAAATATTCATTTTAAAAATAATTATAGACCATCACTGGCCACCTCACAAATTTTAAAATCATCAATGAACAGAAGCATGCAAAATGAAATAATCTTGTATTATTTCATATCTAGAAAGCTAATAAGAATTTAAAAGAAAGAAGAATTGATTGTTAGTGGATAGTGGAAACATTGAGGTGATAATTTCTTACTAGCAAATTCCTTCTGATATTCTAGCAAATAATTTGAAATTATACAAGAAAATTTATTGAATTCTTCATCCATTCTGACCAATTTAATCCTCTCTTTATATTTTATGCCACAGCATTTATTTAAATGAAGGAAAGAAATATTTTGATATAAAAATGTGTTCAATGAAGCATTAGTTTCAGAATAAATGCATACATAAAGTACATGTACAATTAAATGCTTTAAATGATTAAAGAATTTTTGACACATGAATATTTTCAATATTCTACATGTCTATAATGTCATTTAGTTGAGTATTTCCTCAACTAGCAAAGATTTCAATCCGTCCATCCTTTGAATCCTGGGTAAATCTTGTGCACATATTCTCATAAATATTTCACAGAATGTTTATCCATCTGGATTTCTTGAAATTACTATGATATTGATGGATATGATGAACAGTCTCTCTCCTTCTATGGGCCTACTAACCTAGTGAAATTCTTTACATTGAAGAATAGGAGAGAAGAATGTAGTATCACATTACAAAGAATAGACATTACACATAGTTGTTTTTCCTCATTTTTGAAGAGAACCAATGACACCATGGACTGATGTCTTGACTTGTCTCTTAACTGAATTTAAGTGAGGCAGAATTGCACAAAGTCATCAGCCTCATTCTCTCTTTCAGAATCATTGAAATCCAGTATAAAGGTAAAAGTTAGGGAAGACTGGCAATGGCTTCGGAAGAGTGGATGAGCCTGGTGTGTTTGATGTCTGACCATGCTCTAAGAGCTCCTCAGTACCTGCTTCGGTCTCTTTCATGATCATTGGGACAAAGTGGTTTCCTCTGCCCATTCAACCAGGTGACATCTTTACATGCTTGGGGTAGACATGACCCTAACTCATCACTGGGTTTGGGGTCTGTTATTTAACCTCACCTTGGTTTATCACATCTGCCAAGAAAGTCTTACTGAGGTGTGGTCACTGTACACACTTCATACCAGAAGAGCCAGTCCTCCCGTAACACACCATACATCCGTAAAGATTATATGACATAATTATATCTTAAAAAGAATGCCACAACATATCAAAGTTGAAGAACAATGACCAGTATTTAATTTTTAATTGTTTGCTTCTTAATAAAAAGATTATTAATTGCTCATCCAACTGAAACGAAGTGAATCAATAAATTAGCGATGTGAAAACAAGTACCTTTCATTCTTTTCTGATTTTTCAAAATGACGTTATTTCCTGTTTATATTATATAACACCTTTGTGCCTATAATGTGTGGTATGACATACTAGTCTAAACTTATTTTTGGTCAAATGGATTCCTATTTTTCTTATCCAATCTTGTTAAACAGGGAATTTTCCATTTAGTAGTGTGTATCATTGAGCTTAATGTGTTTCTATATTTCTTAGTTTCTAGAACTTCAGTAATTGTTCCTATGGTATATTGTTTTCTATTTTTAAAGAAATAATTCTCATGGTCAGTTTACTATAATTTTACATGCAAATAATATGCTTAATTTGTCCCTACTTTAAAAAAAATGCATAAATTATCTTTAATTCTAAATTACTTTTTCATCACATATTCTTCTTCTATAATTATGTCTTATTTTTTTCCATTGGGAAGAGAATGAAAGCCTAGAGTAATCATTATACTTTCATTTTTATTATGTTGACAGTGTCCAGATGAAACATAAATATTTCACACATATTTCTCTTTATTTCTGTGGAGTGGTTATGTTGTACTTAGTTTAGTTGTATGTATATGTGTTTTATAGATTGACTCTAATATATTTCATGAATATTATAGATTTTTAAAGGTCATTTTAATTCTATATCCCTTTCTTGGATTTGATTAACCATATATAGAAAGGTAAATATATTCTTTTGGATACTTCACTACTTTACCAAATCTGTTAATTGCTGTTTACATTTTTCATCGATTGTATGGAGTTCTTTAAGTCAGAAGTCATATCATCAGAAAAAAATTAAATGTTTTCTGTTTGAGTATATTTATTTTCTCTAGTTTTCTTGACTTATGGATATTACTAGCATTTATGATGATATGTCAGATAATACTGAAGGGGCATCTTTTATTTTGCTCCAAGTTTTACTCAGAAAATATTCATTATTGTCTTCATTATAGTTCATGCTATGAGGTTTTAAAATATTTTTGTATGTGTCATGGAAGCTTTTGGCAAACTGGTGAAACCTGTGAACTTTTTCTTTGATTTTTTTTTCTAATTCATAACTGATGAAAATGCTAAATTTCAGTTATAGGTTACTGAAAATAAAGATGCACTTTTTTCTAATTCAAGTTCATGTGGAATATAGGTTTAAGAACCCCTAATATAAAGTAATGACGCTTTAATTCCTATAATTTTTAACATAAATGTGCCTTATGTTTTAAGATTTTTTCTGAGTTTACTGATATGTAGATTTATGTAGCTTTCCTAATGTTGAACCATGAATGCATTCCCAATATAAATTTAACATAGCAGTTGTGATAATTTCCAAATCAATTGATATGAAGGCAAATTTCTCTAAATTTTCCATTGATTCCATCTCCTCCTAATATCTCCAGAAATTACCCCATTATCATTCTCATTTTCTATATTATGTTATTTCTCTCCCTATGTACTGGTTACTTATTTTCCATCTTCAAACATATACATGTGTTACCTATTTAAAAACAAAACTTGATATTCCAATACCCACAAGCTACCATCCTATGTTTCTCTTCCTTCTCATTACCAAGAAAAAGAGAAAGAAGCAACAAAAATATTGACCACAGGAACCTCAACTTTCTCTATTTTCACTTTCTTCTAAAACCTTTGCATTTTCTCTTCTCATTTCAACATTCAACTGAAACTGCTCTTCCCTAAGATCTTAAATGATCTTTTAATTGCCATATTTAATGGCCTTTTCCCAGTCCTAACCTACCTGACTTCTCTGCAGGATTTACATACACACACACACACACACACACACACACACACACACATATGCTCTTTATGGATTTAAAAAAGATTGATGGTTGCATTTCAATATAATTGTTTTTCTTTCTAATCTTACATATTTTGTTTTGTGCACTTAAAAACACCATTCTAAGGAAGGGTATATAAACTTCTTATGATTGCCCAACATGCACAAGACACAAAAAAGGTAAAGAACCCCTCTTTGATAGTATCTCATTTGCTGATCTCATCAGCTTCCTTGGATTTAAGTATCTTCTCCATGCTGATGACTCTCACATATTGATATAACAACCTAGCCTCTTTCATGAACTCCACTCCTACCTCTTGCATATTTCAAATCAGATGTCCCAAAGATACCTCAAATTTAACTTATTCTAAACAAAACTCATCATCTTCTCCTCAAACTCTCCTTAAATCTGCACATCCTTATTAATGTGGAGAGTACCGTCATCTTCACACTCAGTCCCGAAAACTCATATCCCTCTTTGACTCTACTCCATATATCCAATCTTCTGCCAAATATTCCAAATATTGTTGTTTATACCTTGGCAATACCTCTTGTGCATGCCCCCTTCTATTCATACATCAATAACCCTATTTCATGCTCTCATTGCCTTTCAGCAGGACTATTTTGTCATACGTATAACCTTCCTTTAATTGTCTCTTCAATCTTTCCTCCACTAAGCAGCCAAAGTTCCCTGGTTGTCATTTAAAACTCTCCATAATCTGATCTATTTTTTTCCTTTCCCTTGTTCATTAATCTCATTCTCTTCTGCATACTCCATGATCCAATAATACTGGAACTAGTAATTCCTCAAAAACAACATTCATCCCACATCTTCATGACTTATGAGTTACTGCCCCCAATGCCTGAAAGGTTTTACCCTCTATGTGGCGCTTCCTTTAAGACCTCCATCACACCATATTTTTCGTAAGTTTAGGATCTCTCCGGCTACAAATAACTTCTCACTAAAATTAACTTCCAATATCTTCCATGTACACAGTTATTTAGACATTGTCTCCCTCATTAGAGAGTAGTATTTTGTTTTGTTTACCTTTATTTGTATCCCTAACCCTTTAAGCAATGAATTAAAGACACATAACGTAATAAACCCTTTTTAATTTACTGTTTCTTTGCTGTTATTTTACTTAATATTTTGTGTCAATGTTCATTAGTTTTTTTAGCGTAGGGTACTATTTCCATTTTCTCTTTTTGCTTTGGTACCAGAATCTTCTGCTTCATGGAAGGTGTATGATAAAGTCCTTTTTTTTTCTCTACTTTTGCAAACTCTTGGTATATCATACATGCTTATTTGACTTTAAATGCATCCATCTGAACAAAAAAATTTCCCTTCTCCTTTACTATGGGAGATAATTTAGGACTCAATCAATTTTTGTCTTCCTGACATTGCTTTGCTTGTATTCCTGATTTTTGTGTTTTGAAAATTTTGTTTGTTTTTGTAAAAATGTTTTCATTTCAATTCACTTCTTAAATATGCAGCACTGGACTTTGAATCAGGTCATATTTGCTCAAATCTTGCCTAACATTCACTGTAAGTTACTTATAATATGTGTGTGCCTTAGTTTCATTTGTAAAAGAAGGGAATTGGACTGGAGGTCCCCTAAAATTCCTTGTATCTCAAAACCTTTGTGATTATGATACCATGATCCTATATAAGCAAATTTTAAGCCTGAAATAGGTATGCAACTACAACTCACCATAATTCTTCTTATTATAGTAAATTCTGACTATCTTTAAACTTTCTTCTCCATATGTTGTGAATTTTCTCTCCCCATTTTTCTATTAATCATTGTTTTTTCTGTATCTCTTAAAAATGCAGGTGGCTACTACTGATTTAACTGGTCTTTTAAAATAGAGCTTTCATGTAAAAAGCAATTTAAATAACTTTAAATGTTATCAATTTCTTGATTTACAAAATTTTTATATACAATACTGACTTGATATTCTAATTATTTGTACTTGAATAATCAGTTCATCTTCCATTTCTCTTTCTTAAAAGTGTGCAAATATTGGAATTTTATCCTACAAAAATATTTTATCTTCATGATTTTTCTTTACTATGATTACATGCTGTTTCTATGACTTGTTCTTTTTTCTACTCATTTTTAGAATACCATTGTTTTGTCACTAATTGGTTTTGAGCCTACATAGTCTTTACTGATTGCAATTTTATTACACAAAGAAAGTGTGTTTAACATTTATATCTTTCAGCATTTTTTATGACATAACATTGGTTCAATTTTATTCAGGTACTATCTAGTGTTGCAAAAATAGACATGTTCCTTAAGATTTGTATTTAGTAAGCTCTAAAGTTCCATCATATTTGCATAACATTCTTTTTGGATCTGTATTTTCTTCCTTGTTTACCATTTTATTAGGTAACTCTGTCTAGAAAAGCCATATTGAAGTCACTCTCTTACTATATAGATTTTCTGGTATCTGTTGGCTTTACATTTGAGTTTGTAGGTGAAATTATAATGATTTCCATTTGTATGAACCTTAATGTTTTTTGAGTATTTTATATACTTCATGTCATTTGATCCAGTGTATGGTGCTGTTAATATTGATATGCATTCAGTATCTGCGGTGACTTCAAACATAATAGAATTTACTAATTTTTTTCCTAAAATCACCTTTGTTTTTATTGATGTCTTGTCTGAGATCATAATTGTCATAATTATTTAGGGAGATTCAACAAAGGCAAAAGAAATTCTACTTAAAACCATTATAACTATATGAATCTTTACATTTTTAGTGAGATTTTGGAAATATGATGACAACTATTTGCTTCTCTCCACTCTTGTTATATTTCTTATTATATTTCTCTCTCTAATTTCTTCCATGAGAAAAAAAATAAAAATGAAAAACAAACAATAATATCTATACTAGGAATCTCTATTTCAAGAAATAATCCCAATTCCTTTCCCCTTCTTTTTTCTGCTCAGAAACAAATCACTGGACCTTTTTGTTCCTTTTTTTCTTTTCCTGATAACCCCTTAATAATGGGAGAGTGTATATTTGAGGTATTTCTTTCTATTCACTTTTGAAACAAGCTTTCCCCTTCAAATTTACCTCATAGACTTTCTTAGCTAAAGTCTAATTATTTAATTCTATTTTTTGCAATGATCCCTTTTCTTAACATGTAAATAGTTATTTATATTTATGTATATGTGTGTGTGTGTGTGACAAAGACAGAAGTGATACTTAAGACATTCTCCCCCTACTGCCTTTGTGTTTTTACCATCATCTTTTCTGATCCCATAATCACAAGCATTAGTATTTCTCTTCCCCTTTCCTCTACTATTTTTATTTATTTTTTATTATATTGTAAAATCCATCTATTAAATAATCTTTCTTTGTTCCCTCATTGGCCTTGAAAGTCAACGTAAGTTAAGCAGTTGATCAATCACATAGAACTTTTGGAATGTTCAGATTTGTTTTTGTTCACTGCATTTGCCTTTTTATAACTCTGGCCACATCTGGCTTTTGTGATAAGATTGCTTAGAAACCATCATTTTTCTAAAAAAGTATACATATTGTTGAATTGTGCTCAACTTTCCAAGATATTCTTGGGAACAAGCAATTTTCATATCCTTTTCAGAATGTCATATTTCCTACCTTTTTAAATTTTATGTACTTAATTTCCAGCACTGTGTGATTCTGACTAGTGTTTCCCCATAATGCTATATTTCCATAGTCTTTTAAAATGTTTTTCACCTCTTTTATATGGGAGTACTGGGATGTGATCACATTTCTGTTTGCTTTATATCCAGGGTTTCTCTCTCGTGTGAACTATGAGTTCAATCTATCTTCAGTGTCTTTTGATTCCAATGAATACCTCCAGGCAATTCTCTTTATTGATTTCATTTTATTTCTTCCAAATATAGTCCCTGGCTAATGTTATGCCACCAATTCACTCTCATGGCTTGGGTCCCCTAGGGTATAACTACCCCAAGTTCAGGATACCCTTTATACTATATTGCCCCATCCCCTACCAGTGCATTTACCCTTAGTTGTCATTCAGTTGGCACAGTCAGTTAAAAACAAAGGTATTTACTGAAATGGTGTGGCATAAACAGTAGTAGCAAAGCATTCCCTCTAAAACCTAGTGCCCATTTCCCCACAAAACATCAGTGGAAAGAATAGACACCTATGGAGAAGAGAAAAGCAGAGAGGAACATAGAACCTAAATTAGGCCAAGGCAACTCACACCTCTATACTGCAGGGTCCTATTGTATTTTTTTTTTCAGTCTTCTGATGTCATGATTCTTTTTCTCTTGGCATCACTGTATTTTCTAGAAATGATGCTTTGCATCATTCCCTTGGCTATACCTCTGTATAGTTCAATTTAACTCTGTAACCGAACCCACTAGGTCTATTCTCTGCTTCAAATTGCCTAACTGCAAGATTCTATTATTAACCTGAAGAGAAAGGAGAAACATGCCCTTTCTTCTCCCCATCATTACACTATGGAAAAGATGCAAGAGTAAAGGCTACAGCTATGTTCTTCTTCCATAGATGGTTATGTTCTCTATGGACATAGAATTTCTTATTCTCAAATGTGCACTTGGTAAACTTGTTTTTTAAAGGTCATTAGGTACAAGACTGCTCCTTCAGTCAATCAATACTTAATAGCCCTATAATTCCATGAAGTAAGATGGAGAAACTTCATACCTCTTGAAGAGGCAATGTTAGGTAAACACTTATTTACCAGCTGCGAATAACATTTGCCCAGTTTCAGGGCCTTTATAAGCTTGGATGATCCAGTAATGGTGTGAGCCAAGGTAAGACAAAGCAAAGTGGAATCTTTTGCTGATTTAGTTTTACTAAAAGTGCCTCTGATTGAATAATGTGATTAAGGAAGATCTTCCCCACACATTGATAGGTCTGCCCACTGAGGGAAGCTTGATTAGTGCAGTTGTTTTGTAGGAGGGTCACAACTACCTTTTGTTTTTTCTATTGAGGAATTGGATCTGAGGGTCATATCCTCTGGCTCTGAAAAGTGTATAAATACTCTGAGGATGAGATTTTACTTTGGGGCTTACTGACTAGAAGTGTTTGTTTGGCCAGACTAGGACTCTGGGAGCCACTAAGGAGCCCCTGCTTTGAAAACCCAGAAGTCAATGCTTCCCCTGTGGCAATTATGGTGATACAGTTGGAGCTGTCTGTTGATTTGTGATGTATATATTGATAATGATCAGGCAGAGGATGCCTTGTCTGTTGATCTTTGATTTCTCTGGATTTTCTTTGAAGTTCAGGGTGCTGACACCCCTGAACTAGATGAGTGATACATGTACTTGGATAAAGGAATGAGACATGGGCTTGATTAAAATGATTGTTAACCCCTCAAAAGTTGCCTTTCCTTTTATTAATGCAAGTCTGAGTACTGGAAGGAAGAGGTGGTGAGTTCTGAGTCATCATATAACAATTTAAATGGCTGAAAGAATTTCTGGCCTCAGAAGACCAAAATTTTAAGACCAATAGCCTTAGAGTGATGCTTCTTTGACTACAAATCATGAAACATGAAACATGATTTGAGGGATAAAAGTTACAAGTCACCCTAAAAAGTAGCGATACTGCAAGCAGTGGGCTGCAACAGTAGGCTCTAGAGCACTACTGCTACTTATTTGGATGCAAGAGGCTACATGAAAGACATTGTCTAGGGCATGAATGACCTAAAAAGGAAGGACAGTAGTCATAAAGTAAGATCAAGGGATTGTGAACAAAAGGCTGGCCCACTTGCTTCACTGTTAACCAAGAAATATTATAAAAGTTCTACAAGAATGCCTCCAGGATGTTGCCTGAAGTTTCTAAGAAGGACTTATGAAAGGAAACAGGTACAATTTTTGGTAGTGACAAAATGTGGATAAAATACTATTTACATTGGTAGGGAAGAAAAGGTGTCCTAAAAATGTTAGTAGAATAAAACACTACTTAGACTTTAAGAACATCCTTTACATAAGACTGAGGATCAATAGTAGTGTCCCAGTAACCCTAGGACATTTGAGAGTGTCTTACAAATATTAGATGCTTAATAAAACATCTTAAACGAAAATTACGAAACAGCTCTTGGCACTGTTCTCCTGCAACTTGTAAAGAATTGATCTGTTAGGTTGTTATGGTTAAAAATGTATTTTAGTGATTCACTGTTTATAAGATATGGCTGCTTGATCACATTCCAACACATTTTAATGAAATTGCAAAAAAATCGGAAAGTGGTCAGAAGGTAAGGTAAGCAATATTTGTAAATGTTCTGGTCTCTAACTAATTTCTTGGTACTTATTTCTTGTTCTTCAATTTATTTTCTCATAAAGTTTTTTTTTTTAAGAGAGATATGTAGTATATACAAAAATTAGTTTGAAGTTGGAGACTTGATGTTCATTTGCCAGACAAGTGAATACTTCATTCTGAAATTGGATAGCTGGCATATAAACCTGCCTAAAAATAGAACGAAGCAGTCCTCTTTGAGCTTTCTAGAAGGGTCTTCCAGGAGCTAAGGGATATCTGGTAGATATATAGCACTATGGTTGGGGGTAACCAAAGATATATACCCTCAACTAAGAATTGAGGCTATTGGATACTGGGACACAGATTATGTGTACAGGGAACTCTGCTGCCTCTTCTCAGCTCAGTTCTAGAACATGAGGACCCTTCATTTGTCTATACAAATCCTTTTTTTTCCTAATCTATAATTAGAATTTTAAAAAACGTTTTACTGATGCTGTTTATATATTACAAACACAGATTATCCTACTTCATGATAGATCTCTTGTAATAAAATGAAAGTACTATCCTCCCAACTCTATCTATTTTTTTAAATTACCATATCAGTTTACTCTTCACTCCTATTTAACATCCCATGAGAAAAAAGAAAACAGAACAAATCTGTGGTAACAAATACACGTAAACAAATGAAACAAGAATCTGCAATTAGTATTTAAAAGAGAAAATAGATTTTGCTCTTCCCACACACTATGTTCTGCTCCCAATAACTTCATACTCCAAGAGATGGTCATTTCTGACATGGATTGTAGGGGCTGACATATAGTTAAACCAGGGGCAGGTAAAGCTTAAAGAATTCTAGAATTTCCTAAGGAGAGAGGAACTGAACCTGTCTTCATAAGCAGTGACTAATGAATTGTTCTTCCTATACTATAGATTCAGTATTTTATGAGGGCTGGTATTCAGTTATACAGGAATTACTTAATCACAGAGTAAGGGCTTATAACAGAAGAACCCTGACATACACAGGAGGGCCTACTATCACATGTTCTTAGATCTGCTTTTCTGAAAGGAAAGGCAACTTTTGAGGGGTCAATGGTCACTTTAAACAATCATTCACTTACTTCAGAGGAAAAAGTTAGCACCTGAACTTCAAAGAAAATACAGAGAAATTGAAATCAACGAACAGTGCTTCCAGCTGTCTGACAGATCAACAGACAGATCAAACTGTCCAACAATATATTCATAGTTACTAGAGAGACAAATACCAACATCTGGGTTTTCAAAGCTGGATGGGCTGCTTAGAGACTTTCCAGAGTTCATCTGGCCAAATAAATGCCTGCAATCAATAAGCCCCAGAGTAAAATCTCACCTCAGAGTACTTACACATTTTTCAGAGTCAGAGAATGCCACAACCCTTGAGAACTAGTGCCTCATTAGAACATGTAAAAAAGGTGTGTACCTTCCCAAATCTTCCCTAATCAAGCTCCCCTTAATAGGCAGGCCCATTAATGAGTAGGAAAGATCTTCCCATTAAAAAGCAAAATTATATTTACAATAAGCAAAAATGCATTAGCAATACAGGGCTATTTACTTGACATAGAATTATTAGCTAAAGATAAAGAAATGAGTGATTCCTTTTTGAGGCAGGGTTTTTTCCATTAATTTAAATTTCATGAAGAGAGAAATAAATGAATGAATGAATGAATGAATGAATGAATGAATGAATGAATGAATGAATGAAAGCAGGTCAGTAACTAGGACATTTTCACAATGTAATTATAGTTAGAATGAAGTGCCAGTATAAAGAACAGTTCCACTATGTAGGAGAGGGAGTTGGACAACCTCATCATCACAAAAGTGGAAAGGCACACCATGGTGATGAGGCACTAGTGGGAATGAGCCAAAGAATCTGCCTTGTAGGACACAAGGGAAACCTATGATGTGCTATGAGGATAATGGTGACTATTGTAAAGAAGTAGTGTTTTGAGAATGGCTTAATGCCTCCCTCACCTTTCCTCCTAATACTAGCTCTGAAGGAGAAAACTACATTGCCCTCCCAATTTACACTCTCTTTTAGATGCAGTATAGGAAGCTGGAAATGAAAGTCACCGCAAACTTAGGGCAAGTATGTTGACCAGTAAATTTCCAGTGATTGAGTATCCAGACATCTGAGCATGCATATGTGTGGTATATGTCCTGTGTGGAAGAATGACAAAGTAATCCATGAGTTTCAGATCTTAACGACTGCCAAGCAGACTTTAGAGTTAGCCCTTCTTTTAATTCTGAGTCTCTGCCTTGGTATTCTTCCCCTCCCTTTCACAGAGTTAGCTTCCTTTTTCCTGGATATGTAGGCACAAAACATATCGTGGGATTCCCCATGATATTAGTGGCACTTTTACATGGAGAAGATCTTCTTTAACTCAGGTAGTGTTTACTCTGGGCATTTTTTTTTGGTGGACAAAATATGTTATACTAGATAAAATGTTACCCTAGGATCAGAAAAACATAAAGACTCAAGTCTTGCCTCTGACACATACTGTCTGTGTGACCTTGATCTAGTCATTTAATTTTTCAATGTCCTTAAAGTAATGGTAAAAATTATAGTGTTGTGGCCAGTCTATATTGGCGGAAGAAATTTCATTACACAGATTTCTTCACAGGAATGAAAATAATGCTTAGTCTTTTTTTTTTGAACCCAGTTCTATAGTTTTCACTAAGAGGATAATGGGGTATGAGTCCCTTGGTGTACATCTAGACACAGCTCAATGAAAAATATCGCAAGCAACCCTGCCTCCCCAGTGATGATTGACAACCTTGATGATCAATGAATAGTCACTAAGCATCTACTATATGCAGACACCTTTCTGGCTATAAAGGGTAGAAAGATATAAATAAAATAGTCCCTGCCCTCAGAAAACTTGCATTCTGTCAGAAGAAACAGAATACACACACAAGCATATGCATTTCTATGTATGTATATGTGTATGTATGTATAGATAGATAGATAGATAGATAGATAGATAGATAGATAGATAGATAGATAGATAAACAATATACCACTTAGGAGGTGGTACTTAAGCTAAGTTTTGAAAGAAACTAGATATTCTAAAAGCAAGACACAGAGGAGGAATGCAATCTTGTCACAGAAGATAAATTATGAAAAGGCGGGAAATGTGTTCATCCTTCTCTGCTGAAGAAGACCATGCCATCAGAGAAGTTGTGACATGACTTGCACTTGACTTTGTTT
Source organism: Bettongia penicillata ogilbyi (assembly GCA_023548195.1). Classification (NCBI taxonomy): domain Eukaryota; kingdom Metazoa; phylum Chordata; class Mammalia; order Diprotodontia; family Potoroidae; genus Bettongia; species Bettongia penicillata. The sequence continues at coordinate 1,813,882 of JAJHZJ010000747.1, read as the reverse complement.
TGAGTGGGGAGGTCTGTGCAGGTCACCAGCCTCACTTCTCCTCCAGAGCCATCTGAATCTAGTGACCAGATATTCATCAGGATGACTGGAGATGACCCAGGATGAGGCAATTGGGGTTAAGCCCAAGGTCACACAGCTAGTGAGTGTCAAATGTCTGAGATGAGATTTGAACTCAGTTTCTCTTGACTCCTCACTGGTGCTCTATCCACTGCACCACCTAGCTGCTCCAAAGGTGGGAAGCAGAGTGTTGTGGGTTAGGGACTGTATGTTATTTCCCCAGTTTGCTTGAACCATGCCTGAAGGAGAGAAATGTATATATTATTGCTATATCATTCTGATATAACAGTCTATTATTTTGTTCAAGAAGAATGCATATAGAATGCGTTTTAATAATAAAAACATTTTGTTTAGAAATAATCCATTTCATGCATTTAAAAATTAGTGATTTATAGCATATATAGTCAAGACTTTCTTAAAAATTAAACTCCATTAAACAGAATCTTCTAATCCTTAACCATGCTATTCTTTTATCCCCAGTGCCTGACAAATATTAAGCATGTATCAAATGCTTGTTAACTGAGTGATTCCAAATTATAATATTTATATTAACTATTCTAAGTTCCATTTTATTTCAAAATGAATGACAAGGAAATAAAATTGGTGTGGTAATTTATGCCTATAATACCAAAGAAGTTGATTGAGCTCTGAAGTTTTGAGCTGCAGTGGGCTAAAGTTGATTGGTTTTCCTCACTATCACCAATATGCTTAGCCTCTGTGGCTCCCATATTCGTTGACTAACCAGGCTGCCTAAATATGTATGAGCCAACCCAGACTGGAAAGAGAGAAGGTCAAAGGATATACTCATAGCCGTAAAGAGATCCGGCTTGTGAATAACCAACTTCTGTAATTCCAGCCTAGAAGGGATATGGAAAAGTAACCTCCATAAACAAAATGAAACAGATAAAAAAGAATTATAAATGTGATTGTTCCTTCAAAAAGAAGGTTTGTAATGACATTTTATTTGATAATTCAACTAAAGTACGGAGTAGATACCTACTATATTAAAAGCACTGGGCTAGGGTTATGGAAACAAAGAAAAGTAAAACGAAATCAGTCTTCAATTTATTTAGAATTTAGTAGGCAGGTGAGATGTGTACATAGATCTGACTGATATGTAATAAAATGATTTCAGTAAGTGCATAGGTGGGTTCAAAATTGCCTGAGAGATTCAAGGTGAAAGCTATCCCATCTACCAGTGGGATCAAAGAGATCATGATTGAGGTAGCAATTGATCTGAGCTGTGAAGGGTGGAAAGCAATTTCATAGAAAGAGGAAAGAAAGATTATTGATAGATATGGGAAATGGCATGATTATTGGGGAACAAGGGATGTGATATGAATTTCTTAAATGGATGAAGAATCCAAATTACAATTCCAGCCAATTAGAAAACAAGCATTTATTGAGCATGTATTTTGTTCCATGAACTGTAATAAGGCATACTAGTAGTAGGATTTTATTTTAAATGGCTGGAGGGAGCATGATGAACATGAAGATATGGGTGATAGTACATGAGTGAGGGCAGAGGCAGGAAACATCAAAATCAGTCACAGAAACATTCTACTTCCTTATGTATTCTCAAAACTACTGTTTATTTTCAAGCCAAACTTCAAAAAGTCAAAAAAATTACATATATGTTCATTTTAGTCAGTCAACAAGCATTTATTAATGCCTACTATATCCTAGGCTCTGTGCTCATTCTTTCTCATCTCTCTGTAAGGCAGTATCATTTTGTAGATAATGTGTTGAAATCAGAGTCAGAGAATTTAGTTTAAATGTTGTCTCTTCCATTTAATACCTGGAAGTCTTGGAGCAAATCACAGCCTTCCATGTCTCAGTATCCTAATTTGTAAATTCAGAAAGCGAGGAAACTAGATAATCTCTAAGGTACATTCCAGCCATTATTCTAGTCATGGCTTATTTTCAGTATTTCATTTGTTTTGTAAATTAGTCATATGGATCATATATTCAAAAATGAAAGTGAATCACTCATTTCATGCTTACAGATTTTAGAATATATTTTTTAAACAACCAGAAAGAATATTTCTGTCTTCCAAGTGACATAGTAAATGAATGATTAAAATGGAAAAGCAATACTGTGACTAAGAATTCTGGTCTATACTCTTCCTTCTGATTCATTTAAAATAGATTACATGTGTATATACATAGAGAGAGATAGACAAATACTTCAAAGACTGAGAAATTAGGACAGCCAAAATGTTCTTGGAAAATCTCCCTCATTCAGGCATGTGAGCTAGACTCCATAATGCTCTCCACTATATAACAACATACAAGTGAATGGTTCAGGATCTTACTGTGAAGAAGTAGTGAGTGGAAAAATGACAGATGTCAATCAAAAATATATAATAGCTTTAGTATTGGTATAGGAGTTGCACTCGTATTCCTTCTACATTTTATGATGCCTTAGAATAGAGCCCTAGGTGATTTCACCTATCATCTTCATCAGGAAATGTACTCAATAGTTGGAGAAAAGATAATGAGAAATATGATTTATCATATTTAAGACTTTGAAAATAAAGTTCAAGTTTCATGTTGAGTTCTTGTATCTTTTTTACTTTCTAGCCACACTACACTGTACTCTACTATAATATAAATGATTTTCGTTAGACCTTTTTCTAACATGACAATTCCTGTAGTTGTCTCTCTTTCTATTTTTGGTCAATATGTTAATTTATTTTCTATTAAGCCAATTGCTCCATTATCTCCTCTAAATGGTTAAAAAGCAACTTCATTCTCCCTTCCTAATCTTTTTCCTCACCCTTACCTTTTTCCCCCTTAAAGGGAGTTTATGGAATTTTTGTTTTGTTTTATATTTCTGCTGTTAGTGATTTGGTATCTTTCCCACCTACTGACACAGATATCACATGGTTTTATCCTGCCCTGAATTAATTCCCATAATCAGCTATGCAAAGCCAAGCTCATATGCAAAAAAAGGAGATATTTCTAACACTAAATAATTATCAGTACCTACTGTATGAGCTTCACAACAACAAAACTGATAATCAGAAGAAATAGAGGATTATCTATAATATGCAAAATTTCTAAATTAACTAATCCCCCATTAGATATCTTAAATATTCTGGTTTCAGAAAATGAAATTTAAATAGCTATAAAGTAACTAGTAGGGAAGGCAAGGAATGACAATAACAGTACAGATGGATTGATAGGAGAATTGTATCAGAATTTTTAAAAAATCTATGCTACACAAATGATTGTCAAAATTTGAGAAAGAAAATATTTTACTGAACTTCTTTTATTAGACAGTTATAGCCCTAATATCTAAACCAGGGAAGACAGAAAACTAAAGGAAAAGAAAACTGAAGACAAATATCATTAATTAATATTGATTCAAAAATATTCAATAAAATTTTGGCAAAAAGAATACAGCACTTTGTCCAAAAAATTACTCATTGTGATCATGTCAGATTCATACCAGGAATGCACATTATTACCTATATGAAAAATTTTTTAAATGTTAACAACTAAAGAACTTAAATAACTGGAAGTATATTCAGTGTTTATGACTGGGCTATGCCAAGATAAAAATAAATAAGCTCATAGTATATTATAAAGAAGTAATCATCAAAATCATTTGGCATTGGTTAAAAATATGAAAACAGATTAAAAAAACAAAATAGACAAGGCAGAATCACACAAAATTAAACATTTTTTAAAATATCAAAAAAGATAGAAAGTTGAAGTCTAGACAGGTTTGTAAATAACAGTTAATGATTGTGCTATACAATTTATAATCATGAATTGAGAAAGTGATTATTTTACTAATCTGCTTTCATGAAGCAAACATATTTTTTAATATCTAAATAACCAAAGGATAACTTCAAGAAAAATAACTTTAGATTAATAATACTGATGAACATTGATTAAAATGAAGAGACAAAGACTACAGCAGTATATTAAAAATAATTTTGATCAGGTTGATTTTATCACCTTGGATATGAAGATATTTCAACCCTAGGAAAATAATGTAACGTATTAAAAACCCAAACATCAAAATTATATCAGTCGAACTGAAAAAGCCTTTGACAAATTTCATCAATCATTTATGCAAAAGTTACTACAAAGAATTAATGACAAAAATATAATCAAAAAAGGTAGGTACTAGCATCATTCATAATGGGGAAATATTAGAATATGTACCAGTAAAGATAGGAGAAAAGCAAGGATGTCTCCTCTTTCCACTATTGATTAGTAATATCCTGGGGATCATAATAATAGCATTATATTATATGTTTTAAAGGCATAGACATCAACAACGAGGCAATAAAACCATCCCAGTTTGCAGGTGGAATGATTGTTTACTAACCTGGGAGAATGAGGAATGATGCCAATTAAGATTAATAGATTCAGTAACAAATAACAATAGAAAATCAATTTTAAAAATTAGGATTTCTGTTTAGCAACAGTTAACTCTAGGAAAAATAATAGAAAATTGTGTTTTTCAGTATCTACAAAATATGCAAAATTTCTAAGAGTCAAAAAATGATGAGACAGAAATTAAAGTCATTCTATCTCAATCACTTTGAGGCCTACATAAATGCAAATAAAATTTTATAATGCAAACTATATTAAATAATTTGAGGAATATTCATTATTTATAGTTCAGTTATACCAATATAATTTAAAATATTGATATTAACTAAATTTATCTACAATTTTAGTGCCATATGAATTAGATTGCCAAGAGGTTACTTTATAGAATTATTATTATTATTTGGTGAAATAAATTTGAAGGGGAATATTGGGGGGGATATAGTAGCAAAGATGACACTTCCAGATTTGGGGTTGTATTATACTAAAATAACCACCAAAACTATTTGGTACTGCTAAAAACAAACAAGAAAAAACACATAAAAACCCAGAAAAAGTAGGCTGGCTAGTGAAACAGACTGAATTAGAAATAATTAGGCATAATTAATTCAATAAGCCAATGCCAGTGAACCTAGCAATAGAAAAAATTTTGGCTAAAAATATTTGTAGAAGAGTATTTAATACCATTTGTAATAATAAAAATTCCAAGTGGATATTTAAACATAAAAGATCAAATCATAAAAATTCTGGAGGGAAAAAAAGGAACATAAGTTTCTTTAACAACTATGTCTTAGAGAATTCCTAAAACCCTCCTCTCCACCCTCACCCCCCAAATAAAGAGGCAAAGAAGTGATCATAAATGATTTTAACATATAAGTTTGGGTGAAAGTTGCCATCATTATCCCCAAATTACAGATGAGGAAACTGAAGCAAATTGCTAAAAATGACTTACCCAGGTCACATAGCTAGTAAGCACATGGAGTCACATTTGAACTCAGATCTTTCTGACTCCAGACCCAGTGCTATATCCACTGTGCTGGCAAGATGCCTTTACCTCATATAAATATTATCCCAACATTAATAAAATTACTTTCTCCCAACTTAAGCATTCAACACAAAAGATTTAGGAAATAATAGTGCTGATAAGTGAAATATGGGTTAATTTCCTTATGAGCATAAGTAGGTAAACATGATAATATTGAGTGAGTAATGGAATAATTTTGGCTTCGCAAATTTGGTCATACACCCTAGACTAAAGTACACGAGGGTCTTAAATACACTCATTTTTGCTAGAGAGGAAAAACTTCAAAGCAGCTAAAGAAATAGAGTAGATTTCTAATATCCCTGGAGGTCAATTAACACCTACAAATGTTTATTTAAGCAGTCACTTAAAGGCTATTTAACTAATGTGCACTTAAAATAAAGACTGATTAAGATTTGAACAGGTTTTATCCATTTCTTTTCCTGAAGATGGAGTATCACTTCAAACTCTTCAGGGAATATTTTTAAATTAATACAGTATGGGTACTATAGGCCAAATCCCAATTCCAAAAAAATGAAATGGTATAATATAATTTCTATATTACAAGTTAGCTATGCCCTAATGGATGCACCATTTTTCTTCTACCCAAAGGCTTACTCAGTGCATTAAACATTTATATAAAATCTAGACTATTACATTTTGTTGCCCTTTTTTAAACTATAAAAGAATCCTTTGCCAGTCCTGTTTAATTTTAGCATGTTTCTGTAATGTTAATGCAAGGTTAATGGTGGACAGAGGGAAGAGTTAACAATCTTCCCCATCCATTAATAGGCCTCAATACCTTTTGTTAATTTCTACTGAGGAACTGGGTCAGAGGGTCCTGCCCTCTGGCTCTGAAAAATGTGTAAATACTCTGAGATGAGGTTTTACTTTGGGGCTTACTCATTGTAAGTGTTTGTTTGGCCAGATGAAACTCTGTGTAGTTGCTAAGGAGTACCCTGGCTTTGAAAACCTAGATATCGATGTTTCTCTCTCTGGTAACTATATATGTATGTAATGGTCAGACAGCTGGATCTGTCTGTTGATCTGTGATGTATATATTGCTTATGGTCAGACAGTTGAAAGCTCTGTCTGTTGGTCTTTATTTCCTTGTGTTTTCTCTGAAGTTTAGGGGGCTGATTTTTTCCCCTGAACTAAATGAAAGACATATGTGCTTGTTTAAAGTAAATTGTTGACCACTCAAAAGTTGCTTTCGTTTTAGAAAAGCAGACCTAAGAACCTATACAGCAGGCTCTCCTGTGTATGTAAGTCCTTGCTGTTACAGCTCTTTCTGATACTACCTCATTTTATTCTATAAAAATGGTGTTTGTACATAGTTTTGTTTTTTACAATTTGTCTCCCCTGTCCCCACCATGAGACTGTTACTTGAGACCAGGGATTGTTTTTTTGTTTTTTTGTTAGTTTGTATGTTTGTTTTCCTTGGTATCCCTCAGCTTTATGCTATCCCTGACACATAGTATGTTCTTAAAATTACTCGTTGTCTATCTAATTATACATAGACTTATTCATATTGGTTGGGTTCTTTTTTTTAATTTGTCATTCTTTATAGAGATCAAATGTCCCATTGTTTGGATGCACCCTAATGTGTGTAGTTATTCCCCAAGTACTGGGCATTTAGATTGTTAACAGATTTTGATGGTTTGGGTTTGGGGTTCTTTTTTCCCTTTATCATCTATAAACCTGTGAGTTCTAGTCTAGCTCTACCATATTCTATCTGTGTAACTTTGAGGAAGTCACTTCCCCTCTCTGAGATTTATTTCCTTCACCAACAAAATAAATTGTAAACTCTTAGATGATTTCATATGTCTCTGACCTCAGCTTTTTTAATTCTTCTGTCTTGCAAATTTCCATTCTGACATACAGTGATGATGATGCATTTGAAAAGAAAGCTTCATTAATTTTGGGACTGTGGAACAACGGTATAGCCATCCATCCAGTATGCATTTGTGTAAGGTTTACTGTTTCCCCTATTCTATTTTAGAAACTGATGGGCAAGGATTAAACCAAAAAGGCATAAAACAAGCAATAACTCAGTCCTTGCTACTGTAGATTTCCTTCCATTATGTCATTAGAAGAACTGACACCTAAGATACTTTTAAAAAGTAGGAAGCAAAAACAAAGTGAAAAATGTAATAGAAAAAATCATACAAGAACTAAAGAGGAGGTAAAGAATGAGATTGATCAGGAAATTTTTTTTTTGGAAAAGCTGAGTCAGAGAAGTGCCACTCTTCAGCCATAAGCATCAGCCTCTTCCTCATTCACTTGGTCCACTCTTGCCATTAGCAATGATAACCTTGGTATCATGCGTTACATTTTACCCAAATTTTCTTATTTCATCCTCACAACATAATCTGTGATGGAGTTAGTATAATTATTGTTATCCTCTGTATACTGAGACTCAAAGAAAGGCCTTGCCCAGGATCACACAGGTAGAAAGTAGCTGATCCAACTCAGATGTCCTTACTTCTCTGTTCTTTTCACTCTACTAAGCTCAGGTTTCATAATGTGCAGGTCTGCAATTCCAGTGACTCCATGAAGAATATTTATTGAATGAATTCCACCTCAAGTTCTTAGTTCCAATTCAATTATTTCTAATTGTGCTAAAGTAGAAAAAAGCAAAAACAAAAACACTGAACTTGGTATCACAATTTCCAGGGTTCAGATACTTATAACTATTCTTTACTACTTGGGTGATTTGGGGAAAGTCCTATGACCTCTCTATGCCTCAATTTCCTCATCTATGAAAATAAAGGGGTTGAACTAGATGACCTCTAAGATTTTTTCTAAAGAGAACTATTATCCTATGACCTTTAAGCTCAGACTTGTCTATACTGCACCTAGTTCTTCCTCAATACTATTCTGGAATACCTAATATCCTTAAACATGTTCATCATTTACACATTTCCATGGTTTTTCTTACTCCCTTAACATAGAATATTTTGCTTCTTTTCTCCACATTTCTATCTCTTGACAATCTAAGTACCCTTCTTCAAGGCCCAGGTCAAACACCACTTCTTCCATGAAGCAATTCCACCAAAGCTGTTAATGATCTGTTCCATGTGTTCTTTGTATTCACCTTGGGTACTCATCACATTATTGTGGGAGCTCTTGAAAGCAAGGGTATCAGTACTTCCCCTGGAATCTAATGTTGTATTTTTGTTCAGTTGTTTTCAATCATGTTTGACTCTTCATGACCCCATTTGGGGTTTTCTTTCCAAAGATACCAGCTTGGTTTGCCATTTTCTTCTCCAGCTCATTTTACTGATGAGAAAACTGAGGCAAACAAGTATAAGTGACTTGTCCAGAATGACATAGCTAATAAGTATCTGAGGCTGGATGTGAACTCAAGTCTTCTTGCCTCCAGGCCTGGCACTTTGTACACTGTGCCACCTAGCTACCCCAAGAACCTAGTACAATGCATGGACACTTAGAAGATGTTTGCTGAATGAATAAGGAAATGAATGAACATTGAATCATTTTATATGTGCATTACATAATCACTTTATTATTGAATACTATGAGATAAGCATAGTTTTAAGTGCTGTTTTTTTTTTTTTAAATGAGACATTACTTGCCCTCAAGGAACTTATATTTATTAGGAAGGAATAGAAAATGCAAATTAGTGTGAAGGTGAGTTTCTAGTAGGTGGGGGAATAATGATCACTTCTTATAGAAGAAAGACAAGCTTGGGTTGAGCTTGGGAGGAAATTACTGTTTCTAACAGGCAGAGCAGTAAGGAGGGAGTGCATTCCAGGACAGCATGTGTAAAGCATGGAGTGAGGAAATGAAGCATTTTGTTTGAGCCAGAGGGAAAAAGAAAGGAGGAGTTTCCTTTACTACAAGGTCTGTGAAGGGGAGTAGTATGTAATATGATCCAAAAAAGCAGGAAAAAAGAAAAATATGAAAGAAAAAGCATTTGTAGTTCAGTAGGACCTTTCATTAAAACAGGGATGAATGTTACAGTAGATTGTTATATGTTGTGCATAGTGGATAATGCTGGGACTAGAGTAAGGAAGATGAATTCAAATGCAACCTCAGATAGCTACTAGATGGATACCTTGGGCAAGTTACAACTTATTTGCATCAGTTTTCTTAATTTTAAAATAGGGATGAAAATAATAGCACCTACCTCTCAGACTTGTGAGGATTAAGTAAGATAATATTTGCAAAGCACTTAACAAAGTTCCTAGCACACAGTAGGTGTTTTGGTAATGTTCTTTTTGAGTCTACATATTTTGAATATTAAATAATTGTGAGGATTCCTTGCACATTTAACTTTTTTCTTCTCAAAATTGGCAAAGGACACAATGCTTGTAGGCTGTGTTCACTTGGACATTTGATTAGAGAGGTCAGAGTGACCAGTCATTCTAACCTAGAAATCAGTTTGGTACTATGTAGGTATCCAGAAAAAAAAAATACTGTGAAGCAAATGTGAAAGTGCTTAGGTGATACGTTTATGTGTAACTATGGGAATGGTTGTTTTTTTGTCTGTTTCATTTTAGTCCCAAATTCCATATGTGTCAATGGAAGTCAGTGAATTCCATATGTGTCAATGGAAGTCAGTGACAGAATATTACTTGATAGACAAATTTCACCTGACAAAATTTTCCTAAAAAAAACAAAACAAAAAACATATAATGCATAAAACAAAGTCAGGTTATAATAATGAACAATTATTTCCCTATCCCCTTTTATACTATACTTGATGATGTCTTAAAATTTACTTAAATGTCAGCAGAATACATAAATTGTTAGTTCCTCAGGGAATAGTCATCTCCTTTGAGTAACTCTAAATTTCATTCACACATTTCAGGAGTTTATTGATTAAAGCTCAAATCCATTGCTTTTCATGATTTTAATGAATTTTAAACTTAATAAACTACCTGTCAACATGTCTAGTTTTCTTAGCTAGACTTTTTTGTTATAATTACTTCTATATATAGCTAAAAATATTGGGCTGAAGGAGACTGGCAATACTTAAAAAAATAATCAATCACTCAGCAATAGCCAAATAGACATTAATTACCAACTGTCAAATGTTTGTCATTTTCTAACACATTTCCTTGTGTGCAGATAAAGCAAATCTTGACTTTGTATTTTTGTTTGTTTTTTGTTGAAATGAATGAATGGAAAGCTTATAGCACCTATAACAGTAATCCATTGAAACTCTTTATAATACTGGCATCAGAAAACAACAACCAGGAAGGACATGAGTGTGATAAATTAATTGCTATTTTAATTGTTTTGTTGTATGCATATTTATTCTCTTGAGTATATGATTTGATATTTGACAAATTCAAAAATAATAAGATGCTAATATGAATGAAATGCAATTTTGTGGTTTTATCGTTTCTAATATCATCCATCAGGATTTTCAGAAAATGTTAAAAAGCCTAGACAATACCAAATTTCTCAGCAAATAAACACAATAATGTGCAACTTAACTTTCCATAGTGACTATATAAAAGAGCTGCGTTTGTCATGAAGTAAAATATTTACTTGATTCAACTCTTGGATGAACATTATCTGTCTCTATTAGGCTATTATTTACTTCGAAGGACTTTTTTGTCTTTTTCTAATCACTAAACACTGAGAGAAAAATCAAGGCACAAGGGACTATGTGGTCCAGCTGTTGTGGCATAAATCAATATGTACAGTAGTGATTTTTCTTCCCTTGAAAGCCAAGTTTTGTGGGCTGAATTTCTTGTTTTATTAAAATGTCCAACTTTGTTTAGCCCAGACTTCATATTCTTTAGTGAGTTTATGACTAGATTCACTATTCAATGAAAAAACTCAATAGTAATGAAGTCACTCCTTAGTGTTTGACACCTGGCCTCCTTTGGGAGTGACTGAGCCTTGAGATTTTCATGAATGGGGAGCAGTGTCTTTGTTGGAAAACTCACTGCTGTTTGCTCACACTGGCCTCAACTAAGGCCTTTGCCAAGGGTTAACAGGAAAGGATTCTGTTAGCACACTAAAATCAAAAAGGAGTGACCTTTCCTAATATTTTTATGAGAAAAAGCACATCCTTCCTTCTACAAACTCCAAGGTAAAGAGGCACTGAATACCGATTTTTTGCTGTCTGACAAGTATCCCATGAATTTTTTCAAAGGATTTTTTTTTTTTGCATTGAAAATGAATACTTTTCTATCATGCCATTTTCTTCCATTTAGCTTTCATTCTGTGCCTACATCCCAAAAGCTCTGTGTTTTGCAAAACTCCTCCCATGTGGGTAGCTGTCCATCAGCCAATTTCTGTGTTGTGACTTCACCTCCCAAGGGTACAGCACTGTCTGTGTGCATTAATGGCAGGATCAGAAGGTAGGAGCCAGGCGGGTGGCATCGCTCTCCTCTGACACTCAGCGCCTCTCAGTCTGGCATTTATTCCTATTGCCCGAAAACTAAGGCAAGAAGCTAATGAGTACCGCTCTCTAGATACTGTAAGTCATTAACCTGCACACTGATCCCAGTCTATTAAGTTTAGGCTGCTAAGATTCATGCTTTGGTGGGTCCCTGATGCCAAAGCATAATGCCTCTGTTTGTTTTACTTTTATTGCCCTGGTAGCGATGTCGTTAAGGAAGGGGGGAAAATGCAAAGGGTGACAGGACCCACACCAGGGGACAATCAGACCCGCAGACTTACTTGCATAAAGAAGATTGAAGCCTTCCCTCCCTCCTTCTGCCTTTCTGTATAGGCCCCAGTGCACATCTGCGTCACTTACGGGGGAGGGGGAGGCTCAGAGGCAGAAAGAAAATTGTACTGAGGACCTCAGAAGCTTCCTAAGCAACCTCCCTCCCCTTTTCCTTCTCTTTTCTTCTTTCTCTTTCTCTAATTGGGAAGGGGGTGGCGCGGCTGAAGCTGGCTATAAAGACCTGCCCTTCCCTCTCGTTAGCCATATCTTGGCCAGCACAGATAACCTGCAAGCATGGGACTCCCCTGAGAGCCAGCGGAGGAAGAACGGGCGCACGCTTTGTGGCTGGGGGCAGAGCGCTCAGGCGACTTTTCGCTGGCTCTAGGCGTTCTCCGTGGTCCTGAACTCTGGGGCGCTGACTGCGAGAGGAGTTGGAGTCCCCACTGCTTGAGGAGGCGGCGGATCGAGTCCGAGCTGGGCTTCGGTTGCTCCAGTGCCTTTGATTAGGGGTTATCTCGCTGCTGTCCGCTGCCTGCCTGCGCCTCCAACTGTGCGTGAGGGTGCGCGCACAGACCTCCCTCTCTCCCTCTTGGCTCTCTGAGCGCATCTCTCCCGGAGCCTCCGTTCCCCTCTTCTCTTCCCCCTCCGCCCCGCTTCTGTCTCCTCCCTTGCACCTCGCGGGGCTGTGCGAGGGATTCCTGAAATCTCCCTTCTCCTCTCTCCAGATCTGGGCTTCTGTCTAGATCCCCAGTTCAGACGGGTTGAGGGTCCTCTCCGGGAAGAAACAGCTGTAGAACCGCGGTCCCGAGGTGCGCGGTCCTTTCGGCTGGCGGCAGCTCATCGCCAGGGGCTGGACCCGGGCAGTGGTATTCACTTGCGGTCCGTGTCCGGAGGGAGCGTGGAGGAACAGACTCCGTCTTCCTCCCCTTGCCTCCTTTTACTCTGTACCGCCCAGACTCCCTCCCTTACCTATCCTTTCTTGCCTTGGCTGAGGTCGAGTCTCTCCACTTCTCTCCTTCCCTCTGGAAAGCATGTCAGGCTCCGGAAGGAAAGACTTCGATGTTAAACACATCTTGAGACTCCGCTGGAAACTCTTCAGCCACCCTTCCTCTTCTCCAGGCGGGCCGGCCGGGGGCAGCTGTCTCCAACAGGACAGCAGTGGCAGCTTTGAGCACTGGGGGCCAAGCCAGAGCCGTCTGGTGAAAAGCCAGGAAAGGGGCAGCGGGGGCACCTTCTGGAAAAAACCATCCTCTTCCTCGTCCTCTTCTTCCTCCTGCTCCTCCTCCTCCTCTTCCTCCAACCCGCTCAATGGCACCCCGGCCTCTGCTGCCACTAGACTGCATCAAGGATTACCTGGTCAGAGTCAGCAGCATCCTCCCCGGACAGTCTTCTATGTGGAGTCCCTGGAGGAAGAGGTAGTGCCAGGCATGGAGTTTACTGGAGAACATGAAAAGACCTTGGTCCTTCAAGAGATGAAAGTTGAGTCTGTGGACTCCGGCCAAGCAACAGGTGAAGGATGTGGACACAGGTACAGTAACTTTCTTGGGGCAACCAGAACATACTCAAGTTTCCAAAACAACAGCAGGGTGCCGTCAGTTTTGGTTGTTTGTTTTCACCATTTAGCCTTTCAGGGGCCTAAACTTTTCAGATAATGATCTTTAACTCAGAATTTTTTTAGGCTTCATCTTGTCACTCAATTTGTATTGTTATTAAATGTTTGCTCATATGTGATCTTTGATAATGCCTACTGTTCTTTCGTCAGATATTTTAGTTACTGATTTGGCAAATCATATAATCTTCAAGTATAAGGTTCCTATGCTTGTGCTAGTTTATTACAACCTTGATCTAGGGTACCATTGGTTGGTTGTCTCAGATGCAAGAACATCTGCCTCTGGTGCTGTGCAAATGGTGTAGCAAAATTAAACTTATTGAATGATACTATCCAGTTTTATTAATTAGTTATCTGGAATTTCATTATCTTGATTTGTGACTAATATAATATTTGAGAGGGGTGAGAGGGTTAACAGGGAGAGGGTATTAGCATGTATTTATTTCTACAAAAGAATTGAAATTAGAAAGAGTTACAATGAGATAATATTGGTAACTATCATGTTATTAAATAGGAAACACATTAGAGAAAGTTGTGTCAACACAGATACCCCTTTACAAGGTGACAGATTTCTCCTTTCATCATTAATGGACACACTTGGAGTTGAAAATAGGAGGTTTAATTTGTCAGGTAATTGTCATGTTTAGGACTAACATGAACTTTATGGGCAAACAAAAGGAGAAGAAATGCATCTGCAATGAAAATTTCCCCTGTGTTTCTTAACTACCCTTGAAACAAAACTTTTGACCTATGCCATTGATCTCAGAGAACAGCTCCTTTAAAATATATTTGTAGTCATATTATTGTTATACTCAATTCCAAAATCACTTTATCCTTATCCCTTTCCCTTTATTTTCAAAGTTATTCATGAATCCTGGTGCTAGCTAAGTCTAAGACAGCCTTCAGCTGTCATGAATATTGATCCAGAGTATTAGTAATTGGCATAGTTAGTTGCTAATCAAGTACTAAGACACAAAGAGAGAAAGTTTGAAAATGAGACCCTTTGGATTGTTCCATTCGCTGGGAGAGACAGAATATTAAACCTATAAATACTTTTGATTTTAAAAGTTTAGGGAACTAATCTATTATTACAGTGTAGTATCCCATCTCTAACTTATGTGTATAGTATATGAGCTAAAAAACTTAGTCTTTAATGCTTCATGATGCTTCAGAGAGTTTCTTCTTTTGCAAGTTGGATAGAGAAATCAATTTCTGGTATTTGTTATAATACTTGGAGAAATAATGAGTGCTAAGCGTTCATAAAGAAATCAGTGGGGACAGTGATAACTTTTTAAAAGGTCAAATTGTAGTTTGATCCTTTTTATCACGTCAATAGAACTGAAATGTTAATATAGCATTAAATATATCATCATTTTTTTTTCCTTTTTGCCAGAGGTATTGCAGTAGTTTCTGTCTTGTAAGAGCTTCTCAGTCACACATATTTAAAATATATGTATGTCATGCGAATGTTTCCCATTATATATTTTTATTTAACCCAGGGTTAAGGTACCTTCTACCATGTAAATATAAAGTGTATATTTTGGCATGTAAATTTTGAATCACCTAGTAAAAGCAAGAGGGAGATTTTTTTCCCTTAAAATCATACTAAGCTATCACTAACTTCTCCAAGTTTGATTCTCCAGTTTTCTTTGAGTGCAAACTTTCAAATACAAACTGAGTTAGTAATATGATTTATATCAATATAATTTTAGGAAATTAAATTTTAAAAGCATGTAGAAGGTGTCCAGTACTAATTTTATATTTTCTTTGGGTAAATCTTTTCCCCTTCTTTTATTTTTCAGTACTAATACTTAAAAACCACATCTTTTATTTATGTGCACAAAATAAAAATTATTTTTGCATTGACAAATCATAGATACTTCCTAACACTTAATTTCAATAGTCCATAATGTAATGTTACTTAAAAAAAAGATTGAGCTAAATATATTTGGTTGTGCATGTTCTATGAGAATCAGATATCTCAGAAAAAACTTAAGTCTAGTAGAAGATTCTTTACATTCCTTAGCTTTTCTTGTGTCGTGAATTTCTTTGGTAATCTGGTGAAGCCCAATAGACCCCTTATCAGATAATGATTGTTGTTTGCATTCATAATTGAAGGAAATACAAAACTTCAGTTGGAGGTTAATGATAATAAAGATGTATTTTTTTCTGCATCCATGTTCATGATCTCCTGAAGTCTCTTCAAGGACCCTTTTGGAGATTGAGGACACCAGGTTAAGAATTTCTGCTTCAGAGTGTATAAAATTAGCACATAAATCTAAACAAACTTATTTAATTCATTAGGTTAAAGGCTATAACAATTTGAAAAAATAACATTGGTCACTTTTTCTAGCAATTACATCAATAAAAGTGTATATACTTGATTTGGGGATAGCTTTTCTTTATTGTTTTATAAATCTGTGAATTTTAGAGCAAATAGGGA
This sequence comes from Bettongia penicillata ogilbyi, assembly GCA_023548195.1. NCBI lineage: Eukaryota > Metazoa > Chordata > Mammalia > Diprotodontia > Potoroidae > Bettongia > Bettongia penicillata. The sequence continues at coordinate 1,797,750 of JAJHZJ010000747.1, read as the reverse complement.
GAGCATGAATTAAGAAAGAATAGCTAAAAAAGGAAAATGCAAGTGAAGTACCTAATCTATAACAAAGTATTTTGGGGAAAATCATATAAAATACAAAAATTTCCAAATATGAAAATAGCAGCTTTACTGATCTTAATCACAAACACCATATGCATTCTTGAAAGAAATATAAAATTCTTACTGGGTAGGTATTTTTATCATTTGGATCTTGGGAGTTCTATGAGATTCTAGGTAATGAGTAACTTGAAGATCTTTCCACTTCTGGATAAATTTAATTTTAACACATATAATATAAATATATATATGTATATATACACATATGATAAATCTGATTCCCTCAGTGGACAAAACACTTAGTAATGATTGCATCTAATGGATTTTGTATGTTCTTAAGCTTTCATAGTGCATTGGCTCTTTGTTCATGATTAATTGCAGCTTCAGTACAAAACCTAGTAATTAATCACTATTAATATACACATTGTTTCAGTTTATGTACATGTTAATTATTTAAAATGCTGTTCATTTTTCCAGGACAAAAAGAAAAGAATACTGTTTCCAAAGAATACCGAAGAGTCTTCTGCAAATTTTTGAATTAGAAAGTTAAGAACTTTAAGAACATAACAAGAAATTGTCAGCATTTTCTCAGTTTTATGGAAATTTAATAAGTTTTTGTCTCTGATTGGGCCATAGAGTAGTCAATGAAAATAATTTTTTATCAGTACTCTTCAAATAAAAGGATCTAATATAGGAATTTTTATACACATTTAATTTAACATTTACTATTTAGCATTTTTATTTTGTATGATACAATTGCTAGGATAAAATAAATTATGGTTTTCAATCATGGATAAGTAACCGCTCTGAAGCAATATTTCTTCATTTATTCATTGGCTTATGAATAGAGAAGATGGTTTTATTTATGAGGAGTCTACATGGATGAGTCTTTTAGTAGTACAGTTGACATTTCTGCCTTAGGGTCCCATGCAGATGAAGAAGAAACCTTAAGTGGAAATAGATTATGGAGGAGTTGGGTAGATTATGGAGGAGTTGGGAGGAGTCCTAGACTTACCTCTCACATCCAATCTTTATTGCCAAGCCACTAATTGTCATAGGATATCAGTTCATGTCATCTATAATTTTATATCTCAGTTCATTTCTATCTTAGAAAGTATTTATCTTTAAGTCACTGGCACATCACCACCATATCCTTGCCCTTTTTTTAAAACTTTGATCTCCACATTTCTTTGCTTAGGTCATGAATCTTCAAATGTATAACACAACACCCCCTGAACTTGTGGCACTGTAATACCACCCTGCAAAATAATTACTTTATTTGGTTGCAGTCTAAAATAAACTATGCATACTTTAGCAATCATTCAGAATCTGTGATCTCAACAGATCTATGAGTTATATTGGTTCAAGAGCTAAAGCATATGTTTATGTGTATGTGTATTCACACACATGTATGTGCAGATGCATACATATATTTGCATATATGTATATATGTACATGTGTATACATATATATTCTATATAAAATGTTCTAATTGGTTATAATGCTTGACTACTTAGATATCTGTAATTTGGTCTAAAGTTGTATTGAAATAATTGAAGTGAAGTAAGATTGTATTATGTATATGTATATATGTCCTGGAAATAGAAACGGTACAAAAACTATAAGGACTTGCAGGGACTAAACAAAATTTAGGAATCACAATTGACAAATGTGCAGTATTAAAAATTGAGTGCTGGAATGACTAAATATCCTCATAAATGTTAGACTTTTAAGTTATTTCTCATTGCCTCATCTATGGAAATCACTTTGCTAATATATTATCTTTGTTCATGGGTGCCATAGCTAGAAAGCAAAGTCCATAGATAAAATAAAACCATGAAGCCCAAAAGGAAAGTCATAAAAATTTTGGAAAATAAGACCTATGAAAGAAAGATCAAATTCATTGTTCATATTCATCCTTCACAAGAAATCATGTGGGTTATTTAATAAATACTGGTGTCAGAAAAACACAAGGATTGATTGAAACACAAGTCAAAAAAAGGTAAATATTAACTTTTCTCTTCATTATTAAGGATTAAATCACATTAGGTGAGCTTATATTTTGGCTGTAAGGGAAGAAGTGTCCTCTTTTCTTGGTGGAAATTAAATCTATTATTTTTGTCATGTCATTAAGATATTTTGATATTTTAAAAGGGTAATGATAATATTCTGTAAGAGTACTAATAGAAGGTTGTATTTGTACTGTTTTAAAAGGCTGAAGAAGCAAAATTTCTGGCTAGTTTAATCATTTTATTAATAATGCCAGCATTTGCCCATCTCTCTCTCTTAGACTGAAGAAAATCATGCCAGGAGGCTACAGTTTATATGCCCTTAGAAGAACAGATGCTCCTGAGAGTAGCAATCAGCTTTGTTTGGCTAACAAATAATGAGAGAAGGAATATTACAGTGAGGGACTTGACCTGAACTTTGATTATAGCATTTACTTCTTAAGTTACTTTTAGACTTGGACAATCTATCCAAAGAATTTATTGCCACCCAAACCTGAGTGGAACAGGAGTGCCCCACTTGGGTGGGTTTTGGATAGAGAAAGTTAGCTTAATCTTCAGAGACTGAGTTATTAAAATAAGGATAAAAGAAAAAGGGGGAAAGCTGAACTTCCTCAAATCACTGATTATTAATCATTATTTCACTCAGATTTAAAGGAATAATCCTTATCTTCCTGTGAACAAAGTTTTGTCTCATTTATGCTATCTATTTTGTTATAATTATAACATTCTGGGGGAACCACATCTCAAGGGAGCACCTTATCTACGCTTGATGAGATAAAAAAGAGAATCTGGACAGATTCCAAGAAAAAACATTCCCTTATCAAGGATATAAGACTTTTGATAAAGATAGGGATCTGATATTGGCTTAACTGGAGGCTCTACGTTATTGGTTAGTATGAAGGAACACAGATCATACCTCATCTATGAGTTAAAAGGTAACTCCTAGGGAATCATTTGAGTCATATAGAAAGAAAGTTTAAGTCACTTTTCTAAGGTCACAGTACTTATTAGTGTCAAAGGCAAGATTGTAATCCAAATCTTCCTGACACTAAGCTGAACTCACTATCCCCCTATGCCATCACTAGCCTTACAGCAATTGCTTAGCAGTATAATTTAAGAGACAGTAACTATGAAGTCATTGGAAGATGATCTAGATTCCAAAAAGCAATCTTTGGGGTGAAGAAAGTGTCATCACTCTAGATCATATTTCAGAGAGCTCATATAAGGCTCAGAAGAACTATAGACTGAAGGTATTCCACACCCCTGAGTCATAAAATAAGAAATCTGGGGAGCAAATGTCAAAAGGTAAAACTGAGATGCAGGCTCTGAACATAACTGTGATCCAACCATAAATGAGTTGTGTAACATCTATCCTAGATTGAGGTGGGGAGAAACTTTAAAGTTTGCTAGCCAAGTTAATCATTGTATCAACATTAGTTAAAAGTAGGGTCAGAAATCTTTACTCTGCAAACTAATTTATGTCTATGTTTTTCAATCTTTGCCATCTTTTCACTTAGATCCTTTAGGGAAAAAAGTGTACATGTTTTGACTACCAAGCAAGGGGATTTTTTCCGTGTTTTGAAATTATAGCTCTAGAACTGACAGGCCTTTAAGAGGTGATCAGGTCAAACATCCTTTTTCTTTTCAGATGTGAACCTGAGGAAAAGAGATGTTATGTGGTAACAGGGCCAGTATTTGAACTCAGGTCCCAGGACTCAAGGTTCAGTGATATTTCTGTTATATCAAGTTATATCAAGATAGATGAATGCTAGAGGGAAGAGAAATGGATTAGTTTGAAAACCAAGAAAAAATAGTTAATAGGGAAAAAAATAGGAAGGAAATTGAGAATGCTTATCCAAAAATACGGGCTTTGCTTCCTTCCCATCTAGCTATTCACCAAAATTACCACAAAAAGGATGAAGGAAGCAAGCACTTATATAGCACCTATTATGTTTCAGGCATTGTGCTATGTGCTTTGTAAATATCTTGTTTGCATGATACATTTATTTTTCACAACTTCCTGGTAGTTAATGCTGATAGATTTTTTTAATGAATTAATATAAGAGATTGTAGTGTATTTTCTTTACAGAATTCTTTTAATAAATGATATATTATGCATATGATCATTATTTAGTAGTTTCCTAAAGGAAATAAGTAGGAAGCTACTGTCTACTTTAGCACTTCCTAGCCCTAAGATTTCAAGAATATTGAGAGCCCAATAAATATTATATTTCATCCTGGAGGTTAAAAAAGTAACACTGGAGCTCAGTGACTAAGAGAATGACATGGTCAGCCCTATACTTTAGAAGAGTCAGCATGTCAGCTAAGTAGAGGAAGAATTGGAATGGGAAGAGATTTGAGGCAGGAAGATCAGTTACAGTGCTATAGTCCAAGAAAGAGATGATGATGTCTTGAACTAGGACTGTGACCATGTGAATGGAGAGATGTTATGAAGAGGGAAATGAAAAGATTTTCCAATGGATTGTCAAGTGGGGTGAAGCCCCATAAAATATGGGGTAAATAAGAGTTTAAATTCAAGGACAACATGTAGATAGTGAACCTGGATGACTGTGAGAATACCAATATTCTTCACTGCAACAGGAAAGTTTGAAATAAAGGAAGATTCAGAGCAATAATGAGTTCTATTTGGGATATTTTGAATTTGAGATATCAAAGGACATTAAGTTCATGATGCCCAAAATGATTGGGTGATGCATGACTGTAACTAAGTAGAAAAGACAGGACTGAATATATAGAGTTTGGAGTCATCCAAGGTAAGGAATACGGTATGACACTGTCTAAATTTTGCCAACATTTCAAAAAAGATAAGAAATGAGAAAAAGCACTTGGATTTGACAATTAAGAGATCATTGATAACTTTGGAGAAGACAATTTTAGTTGAATTATGACATTGAAAGTCAGATCACACAGGGTTTAGAAGACTATGGGAAAAGAGGTGAAAAATCATCACAACTTACCCAAGGCAGCTGATCCTTTGCCACTCTTGTCCATGTACCCCCATCATTTTGACACGGAACATTGACTCAGTTGCTGCAGGTGTTACTTTTTTTTGGGGCCCTCTTGATTTTTCTATCCCTTGATTGAATTGATTTTGTTATTATAAAATATATAAAAACTAAAATAAAAATGAGCATTTTTAATCATTAGAAGGTAATCCTTCATGTAACATTTTCATGTAACATTTTAAGAAATTTCATAAAGAAGGCAAACAATGATGTGAACTAGATAATGTAGGGCCAGTGTCATGGGAATATCTGTGATTATTAAAGAAATTTAAAGACTATCAACTTCCTCAAAAGAAATTGGTCTTAGGCAAGAGAGACTTCATTTTAGTCTTCAGATTTTGATTTGTTTTTCTATAAATTTCATGATTACAGCAACATTGTATTAGGTGAAATTTTACTGCTCCTGGCCAAAAGTTGTAGCAATATTTAAAGACTACAGAACAGGTACACTGACAACTTTGGAATAAATTACAGGTGCAAAATGAGTTTCTAAATCTGCAAGTATGTAACTTTCAGAGATAGTTTCATAAAAGGAATCAGACTGCTATATCACCATCTGGATAACTGTAGCATATTTTTTTTAAAAAAGTGATTTTTAAGTCACTTGAAAGAAATGATCCTCTAGAAGGTATCTATGTATGTATTACTACTAAGCAGATCTTAGTAGTTTGCTTTTTAAAAGATAATCAGGGAGTTTCTGGCATGGATGTAATTTTTTAGGGCAACCATGAAAGTAGTATGGAAGATCCTTCTGTTGAGAGCCTTTAAAAATATAGAGTAATCCCATAATATGTACCCTGCATCGTGGAAGTGTGCAAAGTATAGAATTAGCTTAACTCAAAAGATTTGGGCCTATTTTCAAAAGTCTGTAAGTCCTCAGAAGTGGAATAGAGGTGATCCATGTTAATTATACACTAAAATCCCCTCTTTAAAGTTCTGCAGCTGGTTACAATACAGTTATTAATAATTCATCAATTTTCAGAGGAAATCTTTTAACTTGTTGAATTGATTTTGGCTATTTGCAACTAATTTCTAATTAAGGAGAAGGGATTATGTCTGTACTAGTGATATGGGTATGCTAAAGTGGAAATTAAATTCATTTTGTTGTGCATTATTCATAATTTATTGCTTATCATTTAAATAACTCATACATAGTCACAACAATAATGTGTGTCAGAGGCAGTTCTTGAACCCATGTTTTCCTGATTCCAAGAACTTTTTCCTAAGCTACCTTCAATGGTACCTAATTGCCTTTGAGGGAGGACATATATTAGATCTGTTTTGTTGAGTTCTTTGTTTTATAATGTCTAGGTCACTACTCCTCAGAGCTAAGAAAAACTTGTTCTGTGGCTATGCTTTGAAACAACTTTAGAGAACTTTAGAGAATCAGGTGGTTATAAAAAATATGCAATTTGGCTTCTACCTTTTTTTTTTCATTGCTGGTCTTTGCTATATCAGTATATCTTTCCAAGAAAATACCTCTTTTAAAAAATATAAATTGCTAATTAGGTAAGTTTATCTTGGCTGATCAATCAGCTCACTATTTATAAACCATTGAATATTTCTCAGTGTGTTTCCAAAAAGCCATCACTTTTTTTTAGATAATTAATATTTTATGATTCCTTTTTGCAGTAGTCAGTGATTTTTCATTGTAGCCTCTAAAAGTCTATGCGTAGTAATAGGATCATATTATCAACTTAAATGAGAACAGAGATTTTGGCAGGGACAGTTAAAGGAAAAATTCTGGGCAGATAAACTTTTGACTCATTAAGATAAAAATCAAATAGAGCTGGGGATAAATGCCCTTGTTCACCCCCTATTCAATATAAATTATTTCTTTCTGGTAAATGTATTTTTTTTCTAACATCAAAAAGTATTATGTGAAGGTCAGACACATTGGAAGTAATCCATCTCTATTTATGGAATGTTTAAGATGGTAAATTGATAAGGGCAAACTAGATTGTGGATCTGGGAAAGGAGAAGGAATCTAAAGTTATATGAAAGGAGCAAAAGAAAGAGAAATCAAAAAGAAGTTCTTAAAGCATAAAACCTCAAGTATTTTGTAAATGGATTTCTGAGTTTTAGCTCCATTGACTTAACTTCCAAAATGATGTGCTGAAGTTTTATCAAAGAAGATTTCTTTTTCGAAAGAGAAAAAAAAGCATTAAATAGAATTATCTGGACTAATAATTTAACCAAATTCATTCTGGTTTGGAAAAAAATGTTCAATTGCATAATGATAATTTTGAGATTCCAAACATCACATTAATTTTTTATTGAAATATATACAGAAATCGATTACCTTATGTTCTCATTTTTTTGGAGAAATTTTCTTTCCTTAATGAAAGATAAATAACCTGAAAAGTTTTCTTTTAATTTAATTTTGCAAAATCAATGTTATTTTCAAATATACTAGAGGAATTCACGAGTATATTGATAAGAATTAGAGAGGATTTGTAAATCAAATCAAGTCCCTTTAATTTATTTCACAAATCTATATTTTCACATGTTGGGTTTTTATAAATTTGGATGCAATTAAAATAACTTATGCTAGAATAGGATATATTTTTCCCAACCCAAGAGAGTATTGGAAAACTACCTAATATTTAACTTGACAAGTATTTACTACTTTTTTCTTTTCTTTTTCTTTTTTGGTCAGAATTATTTTGTGTGACTCCCTTATCCCTTCAATGGTGCAACTACCTATAATTTATTGTCTTAGATATTTGACTGTGAAGTTAAATTACTTGTTCGTAGTTGCATAGCTGGTCTATGTCAGATGTTGCACTTGAAATCAGGTCTCTCTGTCTCCCAGGCTAACTTTCTATCCACTATAATGTACAACTGTTAGGAAGGACCTTTAAGCTCCTTCACAATCTAAATCCTACTGACCATTCCAAGTGTCATTCTCTTTCCAATGCTTCATGTCTCTGGATTATTCACTGTTTCCTAAGCTTAGTATGCAGTCTCTCTGCTCCATGACTTTGAGCAAGTTGAAAACGATGATTTGTGATGAAATTCCTCTTGATTCCTGTTTTGCAAAACCTTTGGCATGTTCTTTCTCCTTCAAATATCCTTACCACCTTGATACCATCTTGATTTCTCCCTTTCCCCTGCTGCTATTTCATTCCTACCTCTTATTATATTTATTTGTATAAATGTCTGATTTTCTCTCACTCCCCTTAGTAGTAATAAGGTTCTTGATGGCAAATAAGGGATCATTTTTATCTTTAATACTGAGAGCCTTGCATGTTGTAGGTACTCAACTCTTTTCTGAATTAAGTCTTTTTTTACTTAAAATATATATGTATATATATATATATATATATATATATATATATATATATATATATATATATATATTGGTTTTAATATATGGCCCGGACACTTAGATTACATTGGCATAAAAAGACATTCTTATTAGATGGTCCTTAGCCTTTTGACTACCTGGTATCCAAGTGCCCCCTTAAATTCTCCCAGCCTCTATTTAGAGCTAGCTAGCTAGCTAGAGATAAGTATACATAAACATACACACACATACATAATGTGTATGTGTGCAAATGAGTATAAGTATACTAATAGGTATGTACATCCATCCATAAATAAATACAAGCACATAGATGCTTGAATCTTCAAGATTTACATTTAAGGCCTGACAGCCACTTAATAATGTTAATACATTCATATATATATATGCTTCCTTCTGAATTGAATCAACTTCAGTAGTATCTGACTGTTTGTGACCCAATTTGGGATTTTCTTGGCAAAAATACTGAAAAGATTTGTCATTCCCTTGTCCAGCTCATTTTACAGATGAGGAAACTGAGGCAAGCCAGGTTAAGTTACTTTTCCAGGGGTCAAACAACTTGTCAGTATCAGAGGTAAGATCTGAAGTCTTTATGACTCTAGGAAGGTCACTCTATTAATTGAACCACCTACCTATTGGATTGATACACATTCCAAAAAGTTGAGCTCCCTTTGCCACCTTTCTGTAGTAGCACAAAGCATTCACCATGCCTGGACTCTATACTTTCTCCTTATCGTTGTCTCTCAGAATCCTTGTCTTTATTCAAACTCAACAAAGATGTTACTTCTTCCATGAACCCTTTTCTGACCTCTCCAGTCAGAAATGAATTTCTTTTTCTAATAATCTGTTTATATTTTATACAATCCCAGTAGTTTATAAGATCCTTCAGGACAGAGAAGGTTTCATTTTGCTTTAATTCTCATCCTAGCAAAATGCTAGGATGGCTAGAATTTTGCCAATATCTTATGCAGAGAAGGGTTTAATAATTATTTTCTGAATTAAATTGAAAACGGCAGAAAATAGAAATTAGTTCTACTTTCTATCTCCCAGGTGTCCAGTGTTTCTCATATAACTATACTTTGCTAATTCACCCAAATGGGGTCACAAAGGGTTGGACATGGCTGAACAACAACTTCTCCTAGGTGAAGTATAATATCGATGATAATGATCACATTTATTCAACGCTTTATACAGTACTCCAGTGCCATCCTATCTCATCCTAAGCTATACACTTTGATATCATTATCATTCTACATACTGTAGTACAGAATCATTGTTCTAGAGGTAGACTGATTGGAGAAAGACAAGAGTGAACAGATAATATGTGTGTGTGTGTGTGTGTGTGTGTGTGTGTCCTTATGCCATTGATCTGAAGATGTTTCATTTGGATTTATCCACTAGGGAAATTTTAAGCACAGACCAAAAAGTTAATGTCGAGATTGACTTGTAGAGAAAACAGTAACAAGTAAAAAAAAAAAGTTGGACTGTGAGGACTTGTAAGGACTGGCTTCTAAACTTCTTTGTTCTTATATCTAGTATATAAAATTTGTGAACACTTTCTTTCTCTTAGATTTTTCTATCCTTGTGATAGTCCGCATTTTGCTTTAGACTTCCTCGAATAAGTACAAGCCAGCAGACTAATGATCCACTGTTCCATACGCTTCATAAGTGAATGAAGGTAGAGATGGCAGAAGGAGATTTCTAGCTGACAAGAATTATGTCAAATTGGAAGAACAGGGTCAGGAGGCAGAAGTTTAAAACTCACAAGAACTTAGGCAATGTTTTAGTGCTACCAATCATATCCACATTCCTTGTCAGGCACAACCTCCTGGCATGGAGCACTTGAAACATGACATTCAACTTTATTTGTCACCAGCCACCTCTGAAAATTTGTCTTGAATTCCTTGCTTTCTTGACATCTTAAATGCCTAAAAGTTAGCCAAGCTGCCTACTGGTTTTTTTATTGTTTTTTTTTTTGTTATAAGTTCTGAACTGTCTTTTTCCCTCCCTTCTCACCTCATACTAGGGAAGGCCACCATTTGATGCAGAGGTATGAATATATGTAAAACTATACCACATGTGGTTCTTTTTTTTTTTTTTTTTTTTGCAGTTCCTTCCCTGGAACTGGATAGCATCTTCTTTCATAGTTCCTTTATAGTTTATTTGAGGATACATAGTATTCAGAATAACTGGGCTGTCCACAATTACTCTTCTAACAATATGATTGTTATTGTATACAGTGTTCTCTTGGTTCCCCTCACTTCATTTTTCATTATTAATATTATTTTTTGCACATCTTTATTATTTCTTGCAAATATTTCCATGTATTTTCTAAGAATCAGCCAGCTCATTTCTTGTAGAGCATTATAATCACGTTCGACAACTTGTTTGGCCATTCCTCAATTGACGAGCATCCCCTCAATTTCCAGTTCTTTGCCACCACAAAGAGAATTGCTACAAATATTTTAGAATATATAGGTTATTTTCCTTTTACCCTGATCACCTTGAATTTGGTATATTTTACCATGCTTCCTACCTAGTCGGAACTAAAGTTTCCCCTTGCAGCTCCAAGAACAAGAAGGATTCACTCAGCATGGTGGACATCACCTTAACAGAGTTTGCATTAAACTTCACTTAGCTTTCATTCCCACAGGCTATACTGTGTGAGCTACTATACTGTCCTTAAGATCATGTAGAATGAAGAAGTAATGACTTCAGTGGAGATAGGGATCAGAAGAGGATATCAAAAACTTCCTCCAAAAAAAGACTGAAAGGACTTATAAAAGTAGTGAAACTCAGCCAAGTGACAGATCACAACAAAATATCACAGATGTCAGTCATATCATTATAAAATATGCTGAAAGAAATTAGCAATTAAAAATGCAATGTTGATATACTAGTGCCCAACTTCAGTTCGGAATTACATAACACATTTTTCTCTGAGTACCTCCATGATATTTATTCTGTTGCTTGAATTAACTTAGTGTTCAGGCGCTTCTCACTAGTAATTAATTTTAAAATATAGTTTAGTATCCTATATGATATTCTATTTCAAAAAGGATTGTTTTTGAACAATTTATTCTTTAGTTTTTTAAATTTTTTCAAGAATTTTCTTTATAGATATGAGAAATATCTAATTTTTAATGATAACTCATAAAGTAATAGTATTTTCACTTCACTTTCTTCATCTTAAAATAATGTGTTGGGGTTGTTGCAAACTCATATATGTTCAGTCTTCAGTCTTCTTGCCAGCATCACTTCTTCTCACAGTTTAGATTGATGAGTTTCATGAGGAGGTGTGGGAGAGTAGCTCACCATTAACTTTTAGAAGTATTACTCTCTTCACACTTACCCCCTGTTTGCTTTGGAAAAATCAGAAGTTGACTCTTATCAGGAAAAACTTGAGAACCACAGAAAAGATCCAATCTAAGATTGTATGTGTGTGTATATGTATGTGTGTGTGTGTGTAATATTAATTCTATCACTACTCTTATTTTTGAATGACTGCCTTGAAGTAGCTGTGCCTCTACTTCTCTTGGTGAGCACAAATATAGGCAAAGACCACATATTAATAGTCATTTCTTTACCTCAACACTTAGCACAGAGTTGCCTTGTTGCTTGCTTAGAGGGCCAAAACACTCCAGGGGTATGGCATGGACAGGGGAAAAGTCTGCTTTATTATTCACAGGAACATATTGATTTCATAGGTGGGGTAAGCTCAAGTCTGGACAGAAAGTGCAAAGTCCAGATGAAATATATCATAAATCATAGAGTCACAGTCAAAATTAGATCCTGAGAAGCAATGCAAGATAGCAATAAAAAGAAATCATCTAATAGAACAAGGAATACTGTAGTGAGACATTGAATACAACTAAATTGGAAACAGAGCAGAAATGGGAGTCACTTCTCAGGACTGTTAAGTAGGGCAGTTGGTCAAGGATGCAAGGAAAGAAGACAAGAGATTAAGAAATAAGACTGACAAGTAGTTAACATTGCCAAAGGGCAATGGAGTTGCAGAAGAAATTGGGGCACTGAATGCAGAGAATGCCATCTTTTGGCAGAACTTAAAATAAATAGAGGAGGAAACTGCTTCTTCTTTCATGGAGTTCAGGTTATTGTGTGAGGACAATGACAGCCTCCATGAGCAGAAGCAATTAGTTATCCCATAGTCCAGTTCTACAGCTGAAGGGACAAAGTCATATTCAACTTAGTTTTCTGAAAGGCTGATTGATACATTTGATACACAAAGGTGCACTTGATGGAACACTCCTCCATATTGAAAAGATACAATAAGATGTATGTTTACTCTAGAGGACTAGCCTTGTTCTGGTTTGAGGAAACGAAACTGCAACTCAGATGTTAAGCTTTATCCAGAGAAAGACCAATTTAGAATGAGCCATAGGGGTTTGAGTTATGATTTATGGAGTTTTATACTAAAGTAGAAAAAGGGAACTGTAGTCTTTTTTCCTAATAGTATTTTTCCAATTACATGTAATGATAGTTTTCAACCATCATTTTTCCAAATTTTAAGTTTCAAATTTTTGTCCCTTTCTCATCCCTAAGACAGCAAGCAATTTGATATGTTATACATGTATAAACATGTTAAACATATTTCCACATTAGTCATATTGTGAAATAAGAATCAGAAAAAAAGGGAAAAACAAGAAAGAAAAAAGAAAAAATGAAAATGATATGCTTGAATCTGCATTCAGACTTCATCTTTTTCTGGATGTGGTTAGCATCACAAGTCTTGTGGAGTTTTCTTGAATCATTGCTTTGCTGGAAAAAGCTAAGTCTATTATAGTTAATCACTGTACAAAGTTTCTGTTGTTGGATATAATATTCTCCTGGTTCTATGGACTAAACTCAGTATCAGTTTATGAAAGTTTTTCCATGCTGTTGTTTTTTTTCTTTAAAAACCTCCTGCTCAGGGGTGGAGCCAAGATGGCGGAGTAGAAAGATTCACGTATGCTAGCTCTGAACCCACAGCCCATATATTTCCTGCAAGAAGAACTCCCCACAAATTCTGAAGCACTGCAAGGTGCGCAGAAACACAGTGGAAAAGATTTCCATTCCAGAGAGCCCTGGAGAGTGGTCCCCAGGGTCCATCACGTCCCGGAAAGTGGAGCCCACCCCTGAGCTGCCCTGGCCATGGCCCCAAAGGAGCAGATCTGAGCAGGCTTCAGGGACAGAATCTCTGGCAGCCACGAAGGTCCCTCCACCCATAGACGCTACAGGTCAGTGAGAGAGACTTCTGGGCTGGCAGAGAGGGGAGCAGGGTGTCTCTGTGACTCCGGCACTCGGGAGGAAGCAGAGGAGGGAGCGGCACAGGCAGCAGCAGCGGCAGCCCCCAGGACTCCCCGAGCAGCAGGCAAAAGTTCAGGGCCATTACTGAAGGTCTCTGCATAAACCCCCTGAGGGAATAGAGCCTGGGAGGTGGCCCTGCCCCCACCCCAGCACCAGAACTTAAGCTCACATTGAATAGCAGCCATGCCTGCCTCGGAAAGCCCATTTGAATCTCAGACACCAAGCACTAGCTGGGCGGATCTAGGCGGGGGTGCAGAGGAATCTCAGAAGTCAAGTTACTGGCTGGGAAAATGCCCAGAAAAAGGAAGTAAAATAAAACCATAGAGAGCTACTTTGATGGGGTGCAGATGTTCCTATCTTTCAATTCTGATGAGGAGGAAATATTCTTACCATCAGGGAAAGATGTGGAGGTCAGGGCCTCTGTATCCCAGACATCCCAGGTGGATGTCCGGTGGGCTCAGGCCATAGAAGAGCTCAAAAAGGATTTTGAAAATCAAGTGAGACAGGTGGAGGAAAAACTGGGAAGAGAAATGAGAGAGATGCAAGAAAAGCATGAAAAACGGGTCAATACCTTGGTAAAGGAGACCCCAAAAAGTGCTGAAGAAAATAACACCTTGAAAAATAGGCTCACTCAATTGGCAAAAGAGGTTCAAAAAGTCAATGAGGAGAAGAATGCTTTCAAAGGCAGAATTAGCCAAATGGAAAAAGAGGTTCAAAAGCTCACTGAAGATAATAGTTCTCTCAAAATTAGAATGGAACAGATGGAGTCTAATGACTTTCTGAGAAACCAAGAAATCACAAAACAAAACCAAAAGAATGAAAAAATGGAAGAGAATGTGAAATATCATATGGGAAAAACAACTGACCTGGAAAATAGATCCAGGAGAGACAATTTAAAAATCATGGGACTACCTGAAAGTCATGCTCATAGACATCATCTTCCATGAAATTATCAAGGAAAACTGCCCTGATATTCTACAACCAGAGGCCAAAATAAGTATTGAAGGAATCCATCGATCACCACCTGAAAGAGATCCAAAAAGAGAAACTCCTAGGAACACTGTGGCCAAATTCCAGAATTCCCAGGTCAAGGAGAAAATATTACAAGCAGCTAGAAAGAAACAATTCCGGTATTGGGAAAATACAATCAGGATAACTCAAGATCTAGCAGCTTCTACATTAAGGGATCAAAGGGCGTGGAATAGGATATTCCAGAAGTCAAAGGAACTGGGACTCAAACCAAGAATCACCTACCCAGCAAAACTGAGTATAATACTTCAGGGGAAAATATGGTCTTTCAATGAAACAGAGGACTTTCAAGCATTCTTGATGAAAAGACCAGAGCTGAAAAGAAAATTTGACTTTCAAACACAAGAATGAGAAGAAGCATGAAAAAGTAAAGAGCAAAGAGAAGTCATAAAGGACTTACCAAAAATGAACTGTTTACATTCCTACATAGAAAGACAATATTTGTAACTCTTAAAACTTTTCAGAATCTGGGTAGTTGGTGGGACCACACACACACCCACATGTACACGCATGCATGCACATACAGAGACACAGAGCACAGAGTGAATTGAATAGGATGGGTCCATATCTTAAAAGAAATTAAGGTAAATGGTGAGAGAGAAATGTAGTGGGAGGAAAGAGGGTGAAATGGAATGGGATAAATTATATCTCATTCAAGAGGCAAGCAGGAGACTTTTTAGTAGAGGAAAAAAGAGGAGAGCTGAGAAAAAAACAAGAAGTTTACCCTCATCACATTCAACTAAAGGAAGGAATAAAATGCACACTCATTTTGGTATGAAAACCTTTCTTACAATACAGGAAAGTGAGGGAGGAGATAAGCCAGGGGGGTGGGATGATGGAAGGGAGGGCAATGGGAGGAGGGAGCAATTTGAAGTCAACATTCGGGGAGGGACAGGATCAAAGGACAGAATAGAAACAATGGGGGGCAGGATAGAATGGAGGGAAATACAGTTAGTCTTACAGAACACGACTATTATCGAAGTCATTTGCAAAACTACACAGAGATGGACTATATTGAATTGCCTGCCTTCCCAAAGGGAATGGGTGGGGAGGGAGGGATGGGGAGAATTTGGAACTCAAAGTTTTAGGAAAAACTGTTTAGTATTGTTCTTGCTACTAGGAAATAAGAAATATAGTCAATGGGGAATAGAAAGTCATCTGGCCCTACAGCACAAAAAAGAAGATGGGGATAAGAGAAGGGAGGGATGATAGATGAGAGGGCAGATTGGTGACAGGGAAAATTAGATTGCTCGGTGTATTGGGGTGGGGGAAGGGGATAAAAGGGGGAGAAAATTTGGAACCCAAAATTTTGTGAAAATGAATGTAAAAAGCTAAATAAATAAATTTTTATTAAAAAAAACCTCCTGCTCATCATTTCTTATAGAACAATAGTATTCTATTGCATTCATGTACCACAACTTATTCAATTTCCAATTTATTGCTACCACAAAAAAAGAGCTCCTATAAATATTATACACATGGGTCCTTTTTCCTGTTTTTATGATCTCTTTGGGATACAGACCTACTAGTGGTATTGATGGATCAAAGGGGATGCACAGTTTCCTTGCCCTTTGGGCATAGTTTCAAATTGCTCTCCATAATGGATGGATCAGTTCAGAACTCTACTAGCAGTGCATTAGTGTCCCAATTTCCCCACTTTCTCCACATTTATGATTTTCTCTTTTTTGGTCATATTAGTCAATCTGATAGGTGTGAGATGGCACCTCAGAGTTTTTTTCTAATTTATATTTCCCTAATCAATAGTGATTTAGAACATTTTTCATTTCATTATGCATCACTTTAATTTCTCCAGCTGAAAAGTGCCTGTTCACATCCTTTCACCATTTATCACTTGGGGAAAAACTTGTATTCTTATAAATTTTACCCAATTCTCTATATATTTTAGAAATGAGCCTTTAATCAGAAACATTGGCCAAAAAATTGTTTCCCAGCTTGATGGAAAATCTTGGTTACATTGGCTTTGTTTCTGTAAAAAACATTTAATTTAATGCAATCAAAACTATCCCTTTTGCATTTCATAATGCTCTCTGTCTCTTGTTTGGTCACAAATTCTTTCCTTCTCCATAGATTTGCCAGGTAAACTATTCCTTGCTGTCTAATTTGCTTATGACAGCATCCCTTATGTGTAAATCTGTAATGTTAATTAGAGAGTTAAGGATCTTCCCCACCCATTAAAAGGCCTGCCCATAAAGGGAAGCTTGATTAGTGGAAGCCAACACCTTTTGTTCATTTTTAACGCATTGGTTCCCTAGGGTTGTGATGCCTTCTGGCTTTGAAAAGTGTATAAACACTCTTAGGTGAGGTTTTACTTTGGGGTTTACTCATTGGAAGTGTTTGTTTGGCCAGACGAGACTCTGGGTAGCAGCTAAGGAGAGCCCCAGTTTTGAAAACGCAGAGGTTGGTGCTTCTCTTTCTGGTAACTATGTGTGTATGTAATGGTCAGACAGTTGGATCTCTCTGGTGATCTGTGATGCATGTATTGCTTATGGTCAGACAGGTGGAAGCCCTGTCTGTTGGCTGATCTTTGTTTCTCTGTATTTTCTCTGAAGTTCAGAGTGCTTGGTTTTCCCCCTGAACTAAGTGAATGATGTATGTGCTTGACTAAAGTGATTGTCAACCTTTCAAAGGTTGCTTTCCTTTTAGAAAAGCAGATCTACAATCCTGTACAGCAGGCCCTCCTGTATATGTTGGGGTCCTTGCTGTCACAAAATCATGTACCCATTTTGACCTTACTTTGGTGTAGAGAAAGCTGTAATCTTTTATACATACATACATATATATTATATATATATATATATATATATATAAGCAGTATAGGTTAAGTTTATATATACATATATATATATATTTATATATAAATATATATAAGCAGTATAGGTTAAGTTTATATATATATTATATATAATATATATATATATATATTAGGTTTATACATATAACCAGTATAGGTTAGGAAAATACTGATAAAGAGTCGATTTTATAGGATTTACCATAAATATGTGTAGAAACCCTTTTCTGTTAAACTATATTTATGTTTACTCCTGCATTCCACCTGTTACTGATTGTGATTTCTCCTCCTCCCCTCCACATGCAGCACCATGTGTACCAAGTTACTTGTCATTGCATGGTCATATTATCTGCCTATCAAAGTGACTAATATACTTACTGTTTCTTCCTCTTTATCTATTAATTTCTCAATCCCTGGCAAGATGACTTCTGACCACAGGACCTGAATGAAACCATTCTCTACATGATTACCAGCAATCACTTAAATTCAAACTCTGGGGATAGTTTTTGAATAATTTATCCTCTTTTAAATCTCTCAAAATTTTTTTATACTGTCAATTATCCCCCTCCTTGATATTCTCTTCTGTCTTTGATTATGCAATAGTGTGCTCTTTTAGTATTTTTCCTATACCTCTAATTAATCTGTCACAATCTCGTTTGCGATACCATTCATCTCCTGCCTCTTTAACAAAAGCAGAACTATAATTAGGGTTGCTAACATGAAGGGAAAGCCCCACTCTAAAAGCAGCATTGAATAGTGACTCAAATAAATATTTTGAGACAAATTCAGTTAATGGGAGTTAGAAGGATAAGGAAGGAATCTGAAAAGAGGAGATCTTGGAAAAAGAACTTAGAACTAAAGACAGAAGTCCAGAAGGACAGATTTCCAGACATCCTCAGACTTCTGAGATAGGGAGTAAGGAAGGGCTCTTGATGAGAGACATTCATTAGGTATGAAGGCATTGGAAAGTAGAAGGATTATCATTTGATATGTTATTTTTAAATTAATTATTTTTGTTGTTAAGTTCAGTAGTTTTTACATACCTGTGGTGAGAATTGACTGCCAATGCCCTTTAAATTTAGTCAACCAAAGGCAAAGCCCCAGTTGTAAGATATTAATTCTATTTTTGAGCACAAGTATCCCTCAGGGTTTTTACCCTAAGCCCTTTCTCTTCTTTCCATATCCCCAATGAGATGAGATGATCTCCTCTGCTTCCACTAATCTAAGGAATATGTCTTTGGGAATGACTCCCAAATAAATGTTTCCAATTGGAATCCTGAATTCAAGGCCTATGTTATCAGCTTCTACTGGCCATCTTTTAGATGCTCTACTAGTATGTCAAATTTTATAAGCCCCAAATGGAACTCCTCTTCCCCCAAAAGCTTCCCCTCCACCAAATTTCCTTATTTTTGTTGAGGACATGATTATCCTCCAGATTCAATACCTCAATATCCATTGTACTTATTGCATCATCTCACATCCATAAGCATCTCTCTACTCCTGAAGTTCCCATTCTAGTTCATGTTTTAGTCCTTCTTTATCACCCTTTTCCTGGACTTCCGTAACAACCTCTGAAGTCACTTTTTTGTTTCTAATTCTTCCTCTGTCCAATCCATCATTCAAATGGCTACCAAATAATTTTCTTAAGTTATAGGCATGATCAATATAATTTCCATGGACCACATAGAGAGGGAAATATATTTTTTAATCTATCTATCTATCTATCTATCTATCTACCTATCTATACTCTCCAGCCTGACTTTTAAGGACCCACACAATCTCAGTCCTCCTCCATTTTCTAGCTTTATTTTATACTACTCATTTTCCCTTAGTAGTCTAAATGAACAACTTAACTAGTTTTTCCCTAAACTCGTCACTCCTTTTTCATTTCATTGAATTTGAATAGGTCATCTTCTATGGATGGATACATACACTCTTGATTTCTGCCTAAAAACCTTTGTATTCCCTGAAGACTCCTGTCAAGGGTTAACCTTTATTGGAAACCTTTCCTTATCATACTAATTCTTAAGAATGACTTTCTTTTCAAATTATATTGGATTTAATTTATTTATATACTTGCTGAACCCCATCCATCAATTTTGCTTATTGAGGATGGGCACTTTCTGGTGTTTATATTTCTGTGACTATTATACATAGTAAGTACATAATTTTATTTTTAAGTTGCTTTCACAACAAAGAAAAATGGGGAGCTCTATTTCTTTCCCCACAAGATCTTTTTTCCTATGTACTCATTGTGTGATTACAATCACTGATAAAATTGGTAAAAATGAATTAATTATTCTGGGAGTTTAGCTATCAGGGACATGCGATACCAAACTAAATAGAAGAGAAAATGATATGATCACACTCACATAGCAGAAGGCTCACAATAATGTGCATTCTACTCTCTGGGGAGTCCAAGCCCTGAAGAGGACCTAGGTTGTCCATCTATAATGGACAACTATCAGGTGAACGAAATCACATGTGATGAAGGCAAGTAGAGAAAACAAAATTACAGCTCAGGAAACAGTAACAGAAATTTCATGGTGAGCCAGGAGTGTAGTCAAATGAAAATTTTAACAAAAACTGGAAACAATTGACAAAACTACTTAGCAAAGCAGAGAGTCATTCAGGAAGCCCAGACGGACATGAGAAGTGCACAAGTCCTGGCACAGTTGCCTTTAAAGCTGTAAATATAAATTGATGTTGCCCTCTTCCCAACTTGGAACAGCTGCTCTGCACTGGGGTTTGTGCAGTTACTGGGTACTCACTGAATGTTGAATGAGTGAATAAATGCATGAATAAATTAGTTAACTGTATAAACAAATTAGATAAATTGGATGCCTTCCAAAGAATTAACTGATAGGAATATGCCATCAAAAGCTTATTTATACTTTTCCAGTCTACTGATGCTCTGCCATACCACAAAGAATGTTCTTCAATGGTTGTCTCATAACTCCTATTAAATAATCCCACATAAATCTGCTTTTGGCAGACAATGCCTTTTTACTCCATTATTTTTTTAAATAGTAATTTAAAAAGTCATATGCCTGAGATTTCCTGGATGGCTACCAATTCCTTAAAAGCAGAATATAGAGAGAAGTGACCTTTTGATGCCTCTCCCTAGAACTTTACAATAAATGATCTGGGAGTTCTGGCAATTGGTTTCAGGTTTTATTAGAACATTATTATCATTGTTATTAGTTTTATATTGGTTTATGAAATGGTAGATTTGGAATGAATTCCTTCAAATGCTATAAGTTATTGCTCTTCAGAAATAAATTTATAATTGATGGTCTCCACAAATCACGAGGTCTGTGTTCAGGGATTAGCAGTTTACTAAATGTATTTGTGGTTGATTTTTTCCTTGCTCATCAGAGTCTACCATAGCTAATTTGTCGTAAGCTTTCAGTATTTAAATTTAGTGTTGAGGAGAAAATTTCAAATAATACAGATCAAACTCTTTATTTGGAAAGAGTGTGAATTAATTGATCAAAGTTAATCAAAGATTCAGTTAAGAAAGAGGTCTTGGAAATAATATAGTCCAGTGCTCTCATAGGACAGATGTGGAAAATGAGACACAGAGAAGTTACACAATTTACCTAAAGTCATAGAAGTAGTAAACAGGAATTTGAACACAGGTTCTTTGACTACAAATCGAATGCTCTTTATGATATAAATCAAAGGTTATAGATCTATCACCAGAAGAGTACTGCACATTATTCAATTATCACATGGAAAATAATGTTCAAAATCAGTATTAGTTCTCAAGATCATTTTCTGGACTTTTATTAAGTTTTCTGCTGTTCTATCAAAGACGTAAATATTCATATACATATATGTATGTATGTATGTTTATATTTATATGCGTGTATGTATGCATATATACACATATGCATGTGTATTTGTGTATATCTATATATCTATATCTGTATGCTTCACAAGTCTACCTCTTCAAAGGTCCCTATGTTTAATGGTTGTGTAATTCTCCTGTTGTTATCAAAGGTATATTTTTAGAGCATCAACTAACCCTGAAGCCAGGAACACAAGCCTGAGCTTTTCATTTAGCTAATTAGTATCTAAATCATTTGAATTGAGGTATCCTCTTTCAGTTCTAGTAATTAAGTGGTAGATTCTAAACTCCACATCTTTGCTTTCAAATTATAACTCAAAAAATAATACTACAAATTAGTTTAAGAGCTTTCAATACACCTTACCCCCTTCTTCACACGACTATAAAATGAGGAGAATTTTTCATGCAGAACCATACATGGACCTATTCATGAGAAATTTAACTAACTTGTATGATTTTTTTTAACAAAGTATAATATATATTTTATAAATTTTACTGGCAGTACCACCACCATCACCACCACTACCAACAAAAGGTTCATTCTTACAGATGTTGTGACATTTTGTTGGCAATTTGTTCTAGCTGGCCTTGGAGTGAGGGGTTGCCAGGTTCCAAATGCTTTATCTGATAGTTATTTCCTAGGGGACTATGAAGAGTCACTTAAGTAATTTAAACCTAAATTCCTCATCCCTAAAACAAGGATAATAACAATAACAATGCCAAAGTTATAAAGTTGTCTTGAGGATCAAGGCAATATATATATATATATATATATATATATATATATATATATATATATACTACATACACACACACACAAACACATACACATATGTGTGTATGTGTATATAGTGTCTTGCTTTAAAGTGTTATATAAATTTGAGCTATTATATCACTTTCATATTATAGGATCATGTACTATAGATATAAATTTTTTTTAAAAATCATGAAATTTTGTTTGACAATTCGCTAACTAGTTATTTGCTTGTAACTTTAGAAAACAGTTGGATAATATTTTCTCTGGTTATTGAATATTTGTGGGTTTTATGCTCTTAATAAATTGTCTATTAAAGCTACCATTGCCCCAAGTAGTGTACTTGTGTGTCATTGGAAAAATGACCAAAAAATTTCTAAGAGCCAGATTACTAATTATTAATAAATTGTTTATTACAAGAAAAGCATGTTAATTTTCAAGGAAAACAACTGCTTTTCTGCTAATGTTAGTAAGACAAAAAGATCCTGCCATCGGGTAAATTAATATCAGAAAAAAGTACTGGAAACAAAATAAGACAGCTAGGTTTGAATCCACCTTCTGTGACTTACCTGATGCAGGAGCATGGAGCCCCAGTTTCCTCAACTATAAGGTGCGAATAAGTAGAACAAAAACTCTTATTGCACATAGTTGTTGTAAAGATAAAATAAGATAAAGTATGTAGGCTTTAAAATCATGTAAAATTTTCATTATGATGTAGAAAAATAGAAAGACTTCTTATAGTGTGAGTAGTCTATTATGTGCAAGCAGCTCTTTTCTATTACAAAATTTTGAATTTCTTCCCTGAATCCTGAGGTTGACTTATAAATTATGTACTTATGATACATTAAAATAATATACTTGCTAATTATATGACATTTTTATAAAAGCAATATATTACAAAATAATCTGTTACCTGTATTATGTGTTACTGACCTAGTAGTTTTATGTGTTTGGAGCTAGAAAATCCTTGCAATCAATGGAGATCAGCAACTGAACTGTGACTTAGAGTTGCCTGGGGGCACTGAGAGGTTAAATTACATTTAGTATATATTACAGACAAGACATAAACCCAAGAAGTAAACCCAAGAGGTTGTTACATTTAGTATATATTACAGACAAGACCTGCACTCTCTTTACCATATCGTATCACTTTCCTTCATAAAAATATAATATAATATTGATCTACATTAAGAAACTTTACAGTAAGTATCTCCAAAGAGTTCAGTAGACAAATGAAATCACAGTTCTAATAATATATCTATTTTGATATCAATATAGATAGATGCACACATATATAATTTATTGTTATCATTTTTCTATCATGTCTAATTCTTCATAACCCCAATTTTCTTGGCAAAGATACTGAAGTCGTTTGCCATTTCCTTCTCCAGCTCATTTTATAAATGAAGAAAAAGAGGCAAGCAGGTTAAGTAACTTGCATAGGTCACACAGCTAATAAATATCTGAGGCTTAATTTGAACTCATGAAAATGTGTCTTCCTGATTCTAAGTCCAGCTTTCTATCCACTGTGTCACCTAGCTGCTCTCACATAAATAATGAGGTATTCTATGTTATGGTAACATATTATAACTTTTTAATAAACATGAATTACTAATTCAAAATTTTTTTCAATAAAAAGGAGCCAGGATCTTTAGGAGGTAAGATAATCAAGGCAATAGTGTTTCTTAGGAAAGAAAAAAGGTAAGAATATTTGTAGGAAGAAGAGAAAGAACCAAGGCTGAGGGAGATATGAACAGACATGAGAAGAAGATGATTTGTGGGGGAAATACCAGAAAAACTCAGCAGTGAGAGAAGCAAGGACACACAGAGAGAGGTTAGTTATGGCAAGAAGTAATGATAACTCTCTGAGACTGGGAAGGAGAAAAAGGGAAATAAAGAGAGAGGGAATTTGAAGGAGTTCATATTGACTCCATGGAAGGGGCAAACAAATCAATGAGGAGAGTCATCATGAGGTCTAATCTTGGTAAGGGCTAAAATGAAGGCAAAATTTGGGTGAAACAATGAAAAAAATAGTTGGAATTGGGATTTATGGCTAGAATAAGTGGAAGATTCAAAGGTCAGAAGGAAATAAGGGAAATGAAAGTTTAAACTGTTGGGCTCCAATGCAGAAAACAATTAAGAAAGTTTCATATTAGGAACTGTGTTAATTAAAAAATGGACAAATTACAGATTTAGAATTAGAATGAACTTTAAAGATCACTTCCTTCAACTCCCTAAATTTACATATGAGAGACTAAATCCCAGAAAATTTATATTTCTTGTCCTAACTCTCATAGATAGGAATCGATAGACATGAAAGTGGAACAGAGATCCTCAGACTTCAAGTCCAGTGTTCCTTCCGCTATGTCACTGCCATTCATTTGCAATTTATGAGGTACTTTAGCAGTGTATGCATAAAGAAAGAAAGGTACCAACCTAGTAAGGCTAACATCTTTCTTAGAATTCTCATAGTGCTCTCTTTGCATTCACTGTGTGGAGAGCCATATGCATAATTAGTCTTTACAAAAATAATAACCAATGTGGTATGGGCCCCCAATGACATCCTTTGGTTCTGTGTCTTGGGTTCTATTTTCCTTAGGCTTATGAGAAGACAGGATATCACCATCTTAATTGACCAGTAAGGAAGTTTACTCAGCTGAGTGCAATATATGAAATGTCTATCATTTGGCGCTCCACTAGTCATCAGCCCAGGTCTTGTTACTGTTCTCTGGCACATATGCAAAGGATCACACTTTCCTAAGAGACTGAACTATTCATGATGGCCACAAGGGAGTGCTCAGCCTGTACAAACTAGGCTGTTCTTTCCAGCTAAAGAAGTACTAAATTTTCTTGATTAACCTCTCACTGGCCAGATCCCAAGAATGGAACTGCGGTAAACTGCTCAGGTTTTCTCTTTAACTTATTAACCAATTTTTTGGATTTTTTGTAGTCAAGCTGTCAATTTGCCTTTTTGAAATCATAGAATACCTCCAAGCATTCTTAAATTTTTTCTAGTTTGCTAGAACTTGCATGCCCATGCCCATGTACTTTACTGATATACCCTTTGAAAGCTAAGGCCTCTCTCCATATCCTATTGAGGCATCAGAGAAATATTTTGTTGGAGGAATTATCTGTTATTAATGATTAAATTATCATAATCAAGAGGTGTCACAGGAAGTAAGAAGCTACTTTAAGTTCTATGTTGGTATAATTGGTCCCCAGGTATAGTATTGCCCAACTCTGGTGTAAGGAGATTTATGAGGTAACTTTGTGCACCCTTCAAAAACTATATTTAAGGCACATCACAAAGATCATACCCAAGAGTACTTGGAAAATTACATGAAATTCTCATTTTGCCCTTCTCAATTTAATTCATTTTTTTTCTATTCAATGAACCCTCATTAAATGCCTATTATGTGAAAACTTTCTCCTCTTCACAGGACAAGAGTAGGTAAACTGAAAAAAAAAAAAAAAGAGCCTAAGATTACCTGCCAGATAGGTTTTGCATTGTCATTTTTCATGACTTTCCTGGATCAGAGGAGATAAAATTGTTTTAGTGTAAAAGACCTCCTGTTGGGTGCCAGCCAGAACAGAGAAGTAAATGTAAATGAGAAAGCTACTTAAGTCAACAAGTTATATTATAACCTCCTTTACCTAATTATATCAATAAATTTGAAAGTAAGATTCTGCCAGAATAATTAAGATATACTTTTACACCTCTATGCATTTTTTTCTGTTGTTTTTAATGCCTCACTTTAAATGTCCCCATTCTTCCTTTCAAAATGTCTGAATTGTACACATCCATCACTCCAATTCAAATCTTAGATTCTCAGTATCAGTCCATTCCTGATCATGCTAGGTGACAGTGTTCTCAATTTTACTTTAAACTCCTATAGTTTTCACTGTCTCAATAAATATTTGACATTTGCTTTCTGTCCTATAATTTTTAAATTACCATTTAACTTGCATTTTTATATCCCTAACTGAAGTATAAGGTCCACAAGTGTAAGGACATTTTTTCTCATGGGAAGCTCCTGACTTACAAATGATTATATTATAAAGGTCCATTTGTAATTCAGGTGTTTGGAATCTATAACACATTTTTTTCTTTAGAGGGAAATATGCTGCAAATGATGACTGGGCTCTCAAGACATCTAATCATTTTGGATTTATTGTGAATTAAATGTTTTTTTTTTTATTATGGCCTTTGAACTTTGCTACTGTTTATCATAATATTTCCATTAGAAAATATAATTACATGGTACAAAGGGAAGAAGATGATCTAGTAATATTCCCCATTTCTCATTTCTTCCCCTCCCCTATTGCCACACAATCACAAATGGTTGGCCCACAATAGAAATAAAATGGTTGTGTGACCACTTATTTTCTCTTCTTACCATATCCTCTACCACATGAATTCAACAAGAAGGGAATTTCGTGACTTGCAAAGTAATCATTGCATTTTAATGGAAGGAAAAAAGAAGAAAAGGAAAGAATAATCCCAATAAGCTCAGATGGCTTCAACAATAGCAGGTTATGTGAACATAACCTTATTTCTTTTTACGCTTGTTAAACCACTTAATCAAGGGAATAATGCATATGTTGGATTTTAATAAAGTCTCTTGATTTTATTGCAATATGATATTTACATGAGCTCTATGACTATACAAACTAAATGAATTCCAAAATACTTGGCATGTGTTGCCAAAGAGCAGTCATTAGTATTGTGATGGACTCACTGGATAGCTACATTATTCAGTATTCTTTGGGTATAGTCATATAGACATTTAGATGAATTCATCTAATTGTTCTATCATCTAACTCACATGTACTGCTTAGACTACAGGGACAATTATAAATGACAACACAGAATGCGGAGATATTAAATTCATATTTTGCTTCTATTTTGTCTTCCAAGAACCTCCTTGCACTGGAAATAGCAGGACAAACATGTCTAATGGAGCTTATTGTCAACATAACAAGAAGATGTTAAGGAAGTGCTTAATCTCTCTTAGAGGTTTTATCACCTGATTCATATTAACTATATTTTTGATTATTGAATGAGTGGCAGAAATGATTACTTAACAATTGTCAGAAATTCATTGAAAAGTTAAGGGAAAAAAAGAAGAGGTGCTGAAGGATTGAAGTAGGGCAAATTTCCCAGTTTTCAAAAAAGAGAAGAAAACAAAACTACAAATGATAGGTCAGTGAACTTGACGTCAATTTTTGTAAAACTCTGGAAGAATTTATTAAAGGGGTGGTTAGCAAATATTTAAAAATGGACACAGTAACCCAGCTGTGCCAACACAGTTTCATCAAGGATAGGTTGTGCTGGACAAGCCTCACTTTTTGCGACAGGAATGGCAAACTGTATATATAATCACATGGATTAATTACTATCTCATAATATAGGTAGATTCAGAAATGACTGAAAGGAGTAAACATAGTAGCTCAATGTCAACTTGGAAAGAAATCTAATTTGAAAGGCCTCAGGGATCTGTGATTGACCCTGTGCTATGTAATGTTCTTTAAAAAAAAAAAAATAAAGGTTTAGATGTCATGCACATCTAGTCTGCAGATAGTGCAAAACTGAAATGGATTTCTTTTTAAAATTATAATTAAAAGAATTAAAAGAATGTTTTCAACATTCACTTTCACAAAATTTTGAATTCCAAATTTTCTCCCCATCTCTCCCCTCTCCCACCCCAGGATAGCAGGTACCCCAACCACCCCTTTTTCCCCAATCTGTCCTCCCTTCTATCACCCCTTTCTCCCACCCCCCTCCCCTCTATTTTCCTGTAGGGCAAGATAGATTTCTATACAACATTGCCTGTACAGCTTATTTCTCAGTAGCATGCAAAACTAGCTTTGAGTTCTTCATTCTCTCCCTTCCTCCCTCCCCACTCACTCTCACTGAGAAAGTAGGCAATTCAATATAGGTCATACATGTAGCCATGTAAAACACTTCTGTAACAGTCATGTTGTGAAAGATTAACTACATTTCCCTCTATCCTGTCCTGCCCTCCATTTATTCCATTCCCTCCCTTGATCTGTACCCCAACAATAGTGTTTACTTCTGATTATTCCTTCTCCCAATCTGCCATCCCTTCTTTTAACCTCCCTCTTCTATCCCCTTCCCCCCACCTTCCTTTAGGGTAGGATAGATTCCTATACCCACTTGAATGTGTGGCATTTCCTCCTTAAAACAAATCCAATGACAGTAAGCCTCACTTATTCCTTTGCACTGCCTCCCTCTTCCCCTCCACTATAAAAGCTCTTCCTTACCACTTTAATGTGAGCTGATTTACTACATTGTAACTCTCCCTTTCTCCCAGTACATTCCTCTCAACACTTAATTTTATTTTTAGATATCCTTCTTTCACATTCATTTCACTCTGTGCCCTCTGTCTATATACATACATACACACAATCTGTGTGTATATATACACAAATATATGTGTACATATATACATGCATGCCTACATACACATACATAATATACACATACATATACACACATGTGTTTATATGTATGTGTGTACATATATATTTTACACATGTACATATATTCACATAAATACATACATATATCCATCCATATGTATATGTGTGTGTATGTGTGTGTATATTCTCTAAATACCTTAATACTAAGGAAAAAGGTCTCGAGTTACATTTATCATCTTTCCATTTAGGAATGTAAGCAGTTCAACTTTAATGAGTCCCTTATGGCTTCTATTTCCTATCTATATTTCCATGTTTCTTTTGATTCTTGTATTTGAAAGTCAAATTCTCTATTCAGCTCTGGTCTTTTCAACAAGATTGCTTGGAAGTCGTCTATTTCATTGCAATTCCATTTTTTCCCCAGAAGTGTTATACTCAGTTTTGCTGTGTAGGTGAAGAATTCTTGGCTTTATTCTTAGCTCATTTGACTTTTGGAATATCATATTCCAAGCCCTCTTGATCCTTTAGTGTAGAAACTGCTAAATCCTGTGTTATCCAGATTGTGTTTCCATAGTACATGAATTGTTTCTTTCTGGCTGCTTGTAATATTTTCTCTTTGGCCTGAGAATTCTGGAAAAAACCTTGCTATGGCCCTTTCAGATTGCCGTGAGCTGAAAATTTCTTTCACTTTGTTGTTTTGTGGCTTCTAGAAATTTTTAGAGTCTCAGGTATTATGAGAGCTTTGGGGAAGAGGTCAGGCATGTCCCTGCTTCTACTCTGCCACCTTGGCTCTGCCTACTGAAATGGATTTCTAATACGCTAGATGACAAAATCAAAATCTCAGAAGACCTTGACAACCTAGAATTAGATTAAATTGAATAAGAAATAATTCAATAGGTCCATGTATGCAGTCTTGCATTTGCATTATGATATTATCTTCACAGGTATAGGACAAGATCAGTATTATAGAGAGTGATTCATCGTAAGAAAAATATCTTCACAGATTGTTGGTTTTGGAAAGTGTTTTAGTAGTCTGAAGTCTAAATATTAGCAGTATTATATGGCAGAGGAAAAAAACTAATCAAAATTGAGCTACATTATAAGAAGCATACCTTCCTAAAATAAAGAGATCTTGTCTGGAATATTGTGTTCAGTTATGAATATAGTGCCATAAGAAAGGCATGATAAGTTGGAACATTTGCAGAGGAAGGGAAACAAGTATGGTAAAGGGTCTGCACTTTAGTTGAGAAACTGGACATTTTTATCCTAGAGAAAAGAGGACTAAAGGCAATATAATTATAGTTTAAGTATTTAAAAGACTGCCATATGGAAGAGGTATTAGACTTGCCCTCTTTGGCCCCAAAGGCAGAGAAGTAACGGCTGGTGGTTACAAATTTAGGTCTGATATCTGGGGGAAAAAATTTGAACAAGTAAGTCCTTCTAAAAGTAGATCTGAGTGCTTAATGAAGTTCCTTCCTTCTCAAAGGTCTTCATAGAGAAGCTGGATGATCACATTACAATGGGATTTCCTTTTCTTTAACATAACTATGGTGATTACAAAATTTACATTTAGAGTATTGTGTTGAGTTCTTGCTACCAAAGCTTAAGAAGTACACTGATGAGGTACAGAGAGATTGAAGGGAATTAGGATAGATGTTAAATCCATATTTTGTGAGAGAATGTTGAAAAATAACTGGCGAGTTTTAGGTTTGTAAAGAAAAGACATAGGAGTAAATGATAACCGCTTTTAAGTATGTGAAATACCATCATATGTAAAATTTATGCTAATACATGATGTATTAGCATGTTTCCCTGAGCCTTAAGATAATAAAACTAATCTAATAAAAGAAGATATTTGTGCATTATCAATGTCATACATGAATTTGTCCATCCACTGAGTCTCACTCTGGCTACACTGAGTCTCACTGTTTTTCAAGGAAAATAACTTCATTTAACAAGAATGTCAATGTGGATATGGTTAAGTTCCTCTACTTTTGTTACCTTGTCAATCACAAGAACAACATTTATTCTTAAGAGCGCAAACAATTCATGAAGTTTGGTAAATGCTGCAGGGAAAATGATATAACTATGTGACTCTTAGCATCCTGTTCCTCCTTCAAAAAAATAATGTTAACTTTTGTTTATTATATTATATTATATTTTATTATCTTTATTTTGAATACCTGTTTCCCTGGTAACACATTTATCCCCTTTTAACTAACACACACACACACACACACACACACACACATAAAGAATGTATCAGCAACACTTACTGATACATATACATAAGCAGTATAGCAGAGTACACACAATCATTTTCCCTTACTTCCACAAAGAAAGGAAGTCCTCTGTTTTGTTTTGTTTTTTTCCTGTTTGCCTAGGATCTGTCTATAGAGAAGTAGATAGGGGCTTTGTAGCAATGAGAGACTTTTTTTGCATGTTTTCATAGGCCACTCGAATTAGTCACTGACCAAGACATCACTTAGTACTTAGTTAATAGCAACAATAGATAACAATGATACTGATAATATCTAGCATTCATATAGTTCTTTAAAATTAGCAAATCTCTTTACAAATGTTTTTTGGTTTTTTTTTTTACTGAGCATTGAGACTCTGGAATTAGTTTGGTTTCCAGGTCCATGTACTTGGGATGTGTTCTAGATTTAAGGGGAAAATTTCAGATCCTGAGAAGTTACCTGTCTTTTTTGTTCCACAGTGGATACCAGCAAAAAAAAAAAAGTTTTTCTCTTTGTGAACGGAAGGAACACAAAGAGATTTGTTCCAGGTTAGCATTATAATATGAGACTTTTAAAAATATAATTATATACAATTTTACAATTTAGGGAGAAACCTTTGGGGGTACTTTTAATGATTAATACTTAGGTACTTTTTGGAGAAAACTTATGATATAAACATATGTGATTAGTTATTTTAGCATTTTGCTACCCTAGTAAAATAATGTGAAATATCCCTTTTATAAACATATTCATTGATAATTGAATATTTTGTATTGCAAAATGTATCACTTTATATAACAGTGAGTGGTTTCTGTCCACTATTTCAGAATATATGATCTTCTATTATTAATGTTAATAAAATTGGTTTATTTAGATTAATTGTTTAAGAGCCAAAAGAATGAAAGAATATATAACAGTTATCCTTGGTTCTCTTTTTTACATTTTTCTTTCAGCTAAGAAACTGTCTCTCTCTCTGAGATAGGTTTAATCCCAGAAATATGCTGAATGTAGGGCTGCCCTTGAAGACCATCTGGAAGCTTCATCTGCTGTAATGTGCAGGTGTCTGTATTCTGAGTCGTATTGGCCAATATGAACATACAGCATCTGGTCTTGCATTTGGTTCTCTCCAGATGGAATTTAAGGTGGTGGTGTTCATACTTAAAATTCCTCAGAGGCTGCAATCTGGCATGATAACATTTTTTTTCCACATCTGCCTAAACTAAAATTGTTTTTGATGCTCTTGCCACTTTCAGGTATGCCTTGAACAGTCAAAAAGCACAGCATCCATGCTCTTTACAGCTTTGGTAAATTTGTGCCTGTTAATTAAGCTCAGCTCAGCCAGAAACCTTGTTCCATATGCAGGGATTCGCACAGAATTCTTTAGTAAGTAATCTTTCTTGAATTATACTGATTCATCAAAAACAGTTCTCTTCAATACACAGTTCAGATTTTATGAATCTCCAGTGTTTCAGTTTAGCTCTGAATAATCTCAGTAATCTATGAAATATGTCTTAAGCAAAGAGCAAAATCAAACAGATAGAGGTTGCACAGTCATATACCCTTGCAAATTGATTTTGATTATAAATATTCATTTACTAAATACTGATTAACTATATGATGTGTACATGCAGAATACCATAGTAGGAAGTGGGCAGAGGAGTTAGGTATAAACACTGCCTAATCTCTTTCCTCATGGAGTTTATGTTGTAGAAGAAGGCTGAGACTCATAGATAAATATAATCCAACATATATGATATACACAGTAGGTAGATATTGCAAAAGTATTATTTGAGGTCCAAGAGAGGGGATCATTGGCAGCTGAAATTAGGAAAAGATTCATGTAGAAGGTGTCATTTGATTTGTGCTGTAAAGGACTTATAAGAGTTCAGCAATGAGAGGAAAGATGCCTATTTCAGAAAGAGGAAATAGTGTATGAAAGGATCTGGAGGAAGTATAGGAAATGGGGGGGGGGAAGAGTATTTTAATTTGCCTGGAGAATAGAGGCAAATTTTCTAGGAAGACCTTAATAGGAGAAAGGACTAGTAATATATAATTGATATTGATTTTTTTTTCCAAATTTGTGTCATCAAGTAGTTGATTTAAAACACAATTGACATCCCTTTGTTTCCATGGACCTTTTTGTGCTTTGCAAGTGTAGAACTTTTTTGTAAATAACTTATCCCTTGCTTCTTGCAAAGGATATTATGTCCTCACAAGGCAATTATTTTTGAACAATAGGTAGTTATGAATTAAACAAAATCTTAACCTTACTTATAGTCATCCTGTAAACAACTTGTATGAAATAGTAAGTAGGAACTTTAAGGATCTTATAGTAAACATACTGATGGTTTTGTAAAGAAATTTTCAAGATTATAATTTTAATTTCCTTCTTTCTAACAATTGTTTTATTTTTGTGGAGTACAAATATATCTCTGGTCATTTAACAGCTGCATTATCTGAATAACTGCCAGGTGTTGACAGGTGTCTAGACTGAGAGCCAAGTGTACTTCGGTATGTCCATCTGATCCATTCCCCAGGCCAATGATCAAGCTTTCAGTCTGTCAGCTTGAGAAAGAAAGGTGAGGTTTGTGCCAAAATGCAACCAGTCCAGTACTGGCAATTGATATGATAGCTTGCCAGAGAGTGGACAGCACATTAGACATATAAGTAAAGTAGCTAGGATAGCAGATGTCATGGATCATTTTCACAAATCACAAATATGCTTTTTGATCTTGTCAGCCCTATTAGCCTAAGATTCAGGGAACATGTAACATATCCTGGTCTATGAAAACCCAGGAACCTCCCAAGAGATCAATCACAAAGAACTGAAGTAAAATTAACTGAAAACAAGATGACATTCTACAATTCTGTGAGATCATGGGGCTTATAGATCCCCATAACCATAGGTGTTGCCATGTTTTTCTTCCAGCTGCAACCCTTCACCCTACTTTTTTTTTCACATGAATTTCAGTTTATTCATCTGTTTTCAACATTTTCTTCCACAAGGTGTTGAGTTCCAAATTTTCTTTGCATTTCTCTCCTTCCCCCACCCCACAATGATATGCTTTCTGATTACCCTTTACACCAATCTGCCCTCCCTTCTATCACCCCCTCCCCTTCTTTTATCTCTTTCCCCTTCTATTTTCCTGTAGGGAAATAGATTTCTATACCTCATTGCTTGTGTATCTTATTTCCCAGTTGCATGGAAAAACAATTTTTAATATTCATTTTTTAAAACTTTGAGTTTCAAAGTCTCTCTCTTCCTTCCTCTCCACCCATTCTTACTGACAGGGCAAGGAATTCTTGCATCACTTTCATTTCTCTTGTCAATTTTTCCTCTGCCTCTCTTACTTGATATTCAGAATACTTGTTTTTTGCTCTTTGGTGGTCTGAGACCAAGTCATATTTTTCTTGGAGGCTTTGGGTATATAAGCTTTGACTTCAACGTATTCTTCTTATTGTATGTTTTGATCTTCCTTGTTACAAAGTAAGATTCTATAATCTGAGTTTTTTCTATTATTGGCATATTTTCCTAGCCAATTCCTTGACTTTTTACCTCTTTGTTAAGGTAGGACTCTGCTTCCAATATGAAGGGCATATTGTCCCAAACTTCAGGGGTTTTGTGCAACTGTTTTCAAATATACTTACTTCTAGCGACCTGTCAGTTTTTAGTTCTTCCAATGTGATATGATCTAAGTAGATGTGTTTATTCCTCTTCTGGCCTGTGCTCTGGCCAGTAACTGGCCACAAGCACTCTTCTGCCCAAGAATTGAGTGGAGGGTTTCATTTCCACTGCTGTCACAAACTCTGCTATGCCTGTGTGCTCCTCCCCCCAGAACTGCCAACCAGGACTCCAACCCTGATCACAGTATGGGTAAAGCAACAGAATACATCCGCAGTTCCAGGAAAGAGATCACTATAATCTTCTGATCAGTTGTTCAGAACTGAGAGTTCTGAAGCAGCTGTTGCCACTGCCACTGTGGCTACCTGCTGCCACCACTGCCCTGGTGCTCTGCTGGTCCTAGGGCTGGTCTCTGCTCTTCTCTCACCCAGGTCTTACAGACCTTTCCCACTGACCTTCTAAGTTGCCTTTGGCATTTATGAGTTGAGAAGTCTCGAAAACCTCCCAGCTGCCAGTGATTCAGTCCCCTGATGCTTCCTGTGGGTTACCTGGGGCCTGGTCTATACTGCCCGGACTCACACTGGACTGTGCTCCTTTCCTAGCCCAGTGCGCCAGACCTATCTCATCCACTATACAGGTTTTCTTAGGCTGGAAATTTGTTTCACTCTTTCTTTTTATGGGCCCTGCTGCTATAAGTTTTTTTTAGTCATTTTTATAAGTTTTTAGATGGATTTGGTGTGGGGGGGGATTTCAAATGAGTTCCTGCTCTTCCTCTGTCATTTTGGTTCCACCCATTTTTATTTCTAAGTGGATTTCTACATAGAGATCTTTTGAGAGGCTATGGATCTCATTCAGAAAGTCTTGCAAGTTTATGGGAATTTAATGCAAGCAAAATAATGTCAACTGCAAAGACAGGTATTTGGAGAAACACTCCATTTATAAAAAATCTTTTTTTCCACATTTACCCAGTATACATAATATTTTTCAAAACACTAGTAACAATGCGATGAATATATGTATACATATTTTATGCCTCATTTAATTCTGCTCTTCACAAAATTAGTTAGCAAATGTCATCTCTATGATTGAATGTGTCAAAGGATCTTGTATAATCTTTAGAGACACATGGGATATATCTTGGAGAAAACTCTTAAATTACATATTTTTATCTGAAAAGTCAGATGATTTTTGAAACAACAAATGCAGAAGAAGATTTTTAAATATACTTCTCATCTCCTTGTATCATATATATATATATATATATATATATATATATATATATATATATATATATATATATATATAGTCTAATGCAGAAACTCTTCAAACTCTTCTGGAACTTTTTCAGATTTTCATAAATAATATCCTTGATTGGAGATGTCCGGGGCATTTTAAGAATTAAAATATTACTGTGATGAAAAAGTAGTTGCTGGAGTATCCTAGATTGTTACAAGTGGTTTCTCCAGCTAAAAAAAGAATAATTCTCATATATTGTTTTCCACTAATTTGGAATTCTTTTTTTCCCACCTTGATCAAGTCCTTTAACTTCTTGAAAGGACTAAAATAATGGATGTAGAAAAAAGGACCTAGATGGCTTGATCTTTTAATCTATGGAATCTTAAAAGTCAAACCCTGAGAGATTTTAATAATATTTGCTCCACCACAAATATTATATATAATATATAAAATATTATTTATGAGTTGAGAAGCCTGAAAACCCCCTCAACTGCCAACAGTTCAGTCCCCTGAGTCCTCCATATTCTCTCTTCATATATATATATATGATATTATACATTTCATATATTACATATATTGTGTATTATTATGACACAAATATTATGTATTATATTGCACATATCATCTATCTATATCTTTCAATAGATATATCTTTCTATAGAGAGAAAGATAGATGTTTGTGCATGTATGTGTGTGTATGTGTGGTCTCTTTATGTTCTTTACTGTAAGTCTTTCAAGGAAAGGTAAGACACTATATGCTAAGTACTGTGCTAAGGTGTGGGGATACAGAGAAAGGCAAAGATATACCCTCTCCTCAAGGGGATCACAATTAATTTAATGGATTTTTTAAAATAGATTGAAACCTATATGTTTTGTAGCACTTTTAACCCACTTTCCTGCTAGTCTACAACCAGTACTTGATGACATAAGACCAAGGGTTGTAAATCTCATTATTCATTGGCCAGCCTGGTAAGATGAATTTTTCTGTAACTGGTTTGGCTGGTTATCTGATAAATATAATCACTTGCAAGTCTCATAATTAAAATCTTTCTAGCTTGGTGACCAAAAGGTAAACTCTTGTTATAGAACCTTCAAGAGCCTCTCTGCTGCAGTGAAGTATGAGTGAGACTTTTTGAAATAAGGTATTATTATATTAATAAGAATAATAATATTTGTGATGATGATGACAGTGACTGAGACTTGTGGATTTGTTCATATGAACAGAAGAATTTATGATAAAAATTCACTGTTATGTCACTTGAAATCACATAAAGATCCCAGACTTATAATCTGTTAATTATTTAGGAAATTGCAGAAATTGGCAAAAGATTATTGTATGATTCAAAAATTTAGCACATATCAAATACCTAGTGAAATATAACCTATTTGCCACAATTCTCTATCAGTAATTTGCTATTTTACATGAACTGCTAAATTTCTGAATAACAATTGTGTTGAACTCACAATATCCTTTTCTTATTCAGTCATGACCATTTCTCCATTACCCCATTTGGGGTTTTCTTGGCCAAGATACTTTAGTGTTTTCTAATTTTCTTCTCCAGGTCATTTTACAGATGAGGAAAGTGAGTCAACCAGAATTATGTGACTTGCCCAGGGTCACACAGCTAGTAAGTGTTTGAGACTGGATTTGAACTCAGGATGATGAGCCCGGTCTGGTGCTCTGTTGTGCTACCTAACTGCTGGCAATATCCTAGAGAAACTAAAATTATTGGAATTTGATTGTTACAAACTGAACTACTGCCCAATCAACCATACTTGGCATTGATACATAAAAATGTACAAATGATGTTTTTTTAAGAATTCCAAATACTCATAATTTCTAAACTACATTGAATGAAAAACCTTTGAAATAGAGAGAGTTAGCACAAGAGATCAAAATCTTATGAAAGTAGCATCATTTGCATGTCTTCTCTATTCTCCCACCTCTTTCTGAAGTTGTACTCAGGATGCTTGCAGAGATGAGTACACAAACTAATACTTTTATTCAACATCAGTCATTTCATGCATTTGTTCATTATTCTATGAGAGAAATATGGTCTATGCCTATAATTTCATTGGTATAAGGAACTGCTATTTGAGGAAACTCCTTCTACTCATGAAGTCTGGAA
The DNA here is from genome assembly GCA_023548195.1 of Bettongia penicillata ogilbyi. Taxonomy (NCBI): domain Eukaryota; kingdom Metazoa; phylum Chordata; class Mammalia; order Diprotodontia; family Potoroidae; genus Bettongia; species Bettongia penicillata. The sequence continues at coordinate 1,759,934 of JAJHZJ010000747.1, read as the reverse complement.
CCTTCTTTGCAACTTACAGTCTTAGAAGGTTGACTAAACCACTGAGTGATTGTGACATACTCAGTGACATATTTGGTCTAAGTCAGAAGAATTCTGGAATTCCAGCCCTCCTGGCTTTGAGCATCTCCATTCACTATAGCTTCTCAAGATTAACTAGAAAATTAAATATATAATAATAATAGCAGTACAGCACTTGTTCTGGTTTCATTCTCCATTTTCAACACGAGTAGTGAATTGGGTCCCCAGAAATCAATTGTTACTTCTCGTCTCAGGGTTCTAGAGTCTATCCTCTAGAGGTCTCTAACACTTTTTCTCACAAGATCCTATCCAGTGATTGCCCATTGATTATCAATTAAATAGTTGACATAATTAGCTATTTATAAGGTGATATAGTTAAAAAATATAGTAAAACCAATGCTCAAACAGGAGGTATGGTCTATTAGCTACATGTTCCCTGGGTAGGCTTAGCAATCTAATATGGCAAAAGGTAAACTCACAATTGTCTTCACTGAGTCCTCATGAACTTACCCTGAATTATAAATCTAGGCTGGATTTACTCCCTGAACTTGCCTTTCCTAAGTGTCATTAGTTTGTTCTTTTTCAGCACCCAGATGAATGCCTAATTTGTAAGTGTTCTAGCCCTTAAAATGACATGGTGAATTTGGGGTTCAGATTTCAAGGGGGCAGAGAGTACTATATGCCTCTAGTGCTGAACAGGTAGGTGGTACACTGGATAGAGTGCAGGACCAGGACTTATCTTCCTGAAATCAAATCTGGGCTCAGACAAAGTGACCCTGTAGGCATCACTTAACTGAGATTGCTTCACTTTTCTTATCTTTAAAATGAGCTGAAAAATGAAATGGTAAACCACTCCAGTATCTTTGCCAAGAAAACCCCAAATGGGATCATACATAGTTAGACAGGACTAGCACCGTACCCTTCTGGTAGTCCTCTGAACAGATAGACAAACAGAGACAGACAGACAGACAGAGGCGTGCGCGCACACACACACACATACACACACACACACACACACAGAGTGCTATCCTTTGGCTGTAATTTTTCAAGGCACTCCTAAACCTTAACTTGTTTTCTGTTTGAATCCCTTCTTTAATATACACAGGCTCAATGGTGTTTCTAATTCTTTCCAGGAATTCAAATACATTTCCTAAATGTCCTCATCTGAATCCACCAGATGGCTCACAAGAAATGCAGTTCTCCCAAATTGATTAAGGACCATTTGATATGTAATTAGTAATTTTAATTCAACAGAGATGTCTAGGTCTTCTATGAGTATATTAATTGAAGTTAGGAAGTGTGGAACACCTTTCTTTCTAACAGAGTATATTGCTTGACCCAGGACTTTTTCTATATTATCCACATAAGAAAACTATTGGAATGAGAAAACAATGATGTTTGATTTCTGTTGATTGGTTTATTGAAATGAGGGGTTTCTGATAGTTATTCAGGATCAGATGATTATCCTAGATAGTAGAGAACATTTGTCCTTATTTATTTATTCAGATCATGCGGTAAATGAAGGATATCTATGCAACCTATCACTTTAATTGGTAAAAAATATAGCACTGACTGCACAAACATCTAGAAAGATATAATCAGGGGGTTAGATTCTATTCCAGAGATTTGATATCCTTGATAAAATGATATGAGGCAAACCTCTATAGTTCAATTACTAGTTACATACTTGAGTAAAAACAATATAAATGGCATAGCTTTGGTTTAGGTACCAGGTTCATCGGCTCATACTTCTGTGTCCTGTGCCCACTGACTACTGGGGAAACTCAAAGCAAAGCAAACAAAAAAACTAGCTTAGAAGAAGACTGAAACTTGCTGATAAGGTCTGTAGTTTTTGCTAGCTGCAGTTTGTCCTTCCTGCCTAACTTGGGTTAATTGTACTATCTTAGAATTGGCTAGACACGGGGGAGAGGAGCCAAGATGATAGAGTAGAAAGATTCACATATACTAGCTCCTAAGCCACAGCCTATAAAATACCTGTAAAGAAGAACTCCCAACAAATTCTGGAGCATCAGAAGCCACACAACAATGGACTGGAGGAGATTGTAGTTCCAGAGAGCCATGAAAAACAAACACCAAAGGTCCATTGTGCACCAGACCAGGGGCAGAGTCCTGCCCTGCCTTGGCCAAGCAACACCAAGAGGAGCAGATCCAAGCAGGCTTCAGGGACAGAATCTCCAGCAGCCACGCAGGTCCCTCCACCCACAGGTGCAAAGTTCAATGAGAGAACCATTCTGGCTGGCCAAGAGGGGAGTGGGGTGTCTCCATAACTCAGACCCCCTCAGGAGGCAGCAGCAGACAGGGACTCCCAAAGCAGGCAGGATCCTGGAATCATTGTCAAAGGTCTCCACATAAACCCCCTGAGGGAACTGAGCCCTGTGTGGCAGCCCTGCCTCCACTTGAGCACCTGAACTTAATCTCACACTGAATAGCAGCCCTGCCCCAGCTGAAAGCCCTGAGCTTGGGAAGCAGCATTTGAATCTTAGAACTAGCTGGGCAGATATGGAGGCAAGGAGGGTGTGGATAGGAATCTCAGAAGTCAAGTAACTGGCTGGCAAAATGCCCAGAAAAGGAAAAAAAAAAATAAGACCATAGAAGGTTACTTCCTTGGTGAACAGATATCTCCTCCCTTCCTTTCAGATGAGGAAGAACAATGCTTACCATCAGGGAAAGACATAGAAGTCAAGGCTTCTGTATCCCAAACATCCAAAATAAATATTCAATGGGCTCAGGCCATGTAAGAGCTCAAAAAGGATTTTGAAAATCGAGTTAGATAGGTGGAGGAAAAACTGGGAAGGGAAATGAGAGAGATGCAAGAAAAGCATGAAAAGCAGGTCAACACCTTGCTAAAGGAGACACAAAAAAAATGCTGAAGAAAATAACACCTTGAAAAATAGGCTAACTCAATGGTAAAAGAGGTTCAAAAAGTCAATGAGGAGAAGAATGCTTTAAAAAGCAGAATTAGCCAAATGTAAATGTAAAAGGAGGTCCAAAAGCTCACTGAAGAAAATAGTTCTTCCAAAATTAGAGTGGAACAGATGGAGGCTAATGACTTTCTGAGAAACCAAGAAATCACAAAACAAAACCAAAAGAATGAAAAAATGGAAGAGAATGTGAAATATCTCATTGGAAAAACAACTGACCTGGAAAATAGATCCAGGAGAGACAATTTAAAAATCATGGGACTACCTGAAAACCATGATCAAAAAAAGAGCCTACACATCATCTTTCATGAAATTATCAAGGAAAACTGCCCTGATATTCTACAACCAGAGGGCAAAATAAGTATTCAAGGAATCCACCAATCACCGCCTGAAAGAGTCCAAAAAGAGAAACTCCTAGGAACATTGTGGTCAAATTCCAGAGTTCCCAGGTCAAGGAGAAAATATTGCAAGCAGCTAGAAAGAAACAATTCCAGTATTGTGGAAATACAATCAGGATAACACAAGATCTAGCAACTTCTACATTAAGGGATTGAAGGGCATGGAATAGGATATTCCAGAAGTCAAAGGAACTAGGACTAAAACCAAGAATCACCTACCCAGCAAAACTGAGTATAATACTTCAGGGGAAAATATGGTCTTTCAATGAAATAGAGGACTTCCATGCATTCTTGATGAAAAGGCCAGAGCTGAAAAGAAAATTTGATTTTCAAACACAAAAATGATGAGAAACATGAAAAGGTACCCAGCAAAGAGAAGTCATAAGAAACTTACTAAAGTTGAACTGTTTACATTCCTACATGGAAAGGCAATATTTGTAATTGTTGAAACTTTTCAGTATTTGGTGGGATTACACATACACACACACACGCACACACACACACACACACACGTGCACACACACAGAGACAGAGAGCACAGAGTGAATTGAATAGAGTGGGATCATATCTTAAAAAAAATGAAGTTAAGCAGTGAGAGAAATGTATTGGGAGGAGAGAGGGAGAAATGGAATGGGGCAAATTATCTCTCATAGAACAGGCAGACAGGAGACTTTTAGTGGAAGGAAAAAGAGGGGAGCTGAGAGAAAAACATGAAGTTTACTCTCATCACATTTGACTAAAGGAAGGAATAAAAAGCACACTCATTTTGGTATGAAAACCTATCTTACAATACAGGAAAGTGGGGGAGAAGGGGATAAGCAGGGTGGGGGGGATGGTGGAAGGGAGGGCAACGGGAAGAGGGAGCAATTTGAAATCAAAACTCTTGGGGAGGGACAGGATCAAAAGACAGAATAGAAACAATGGGGGGGCAGGATGGGATGGAGGGAAATATAGTTAGTCTTACACAACACGACTATTATGCAAGTCATTTACAAAACTACACAGATATGGCCTATATTGAATTGCCTGCTTTCCCAAAGGGAATGGATAGGGAGGGAGGGATGGGGAGAGTTTGGAACTCAAAGTTTTAGGAATAACTGTTGAGTATTTTTCTTGCTACTAGGAAATAAGAAATACAGGTAATGGGGAATAGAAAGTTATCTGGCCCTACAGGACATAAGAGAAGATCGGGACAAGGGAAGGGAGGGATGATAGAAAAGAGGGCAGATTGGTGATAGGGGAAATTAGAATTCTCGGTGTATTGGGGTGGGGGAAGGGGACAAATGGGGAGAAAATTTGGAACCCAAAATTTTGTGAAAATGCATGTAAAAAGTTAAATAAATAAATTTATTTTAAAAAAGAGTCAGCTAGACAGACTCAGATAATTTAGCCATGCCAGCAGCGCAAATGTTCATTTCTTCTGCCTCTGACCAAAAAGAGAGCAGATGCAGACAATCTGCCAAGGCAAAAATGACAGCATGGACCAGCACCTGAGCACTAGACACTTCACACACAGGCTAATGTCTTCTTTTCTGGAACAGTGTTTTTTTTTTAAGGAAGAGTAAATATAAACTAAACATTACTTGACCTTTCTGCTTAATGAGAAAATGGTTGCCTTTAAAAAAATCTCAACAAGGTAAATATCACAGAAAGGGCAACAGCACATGTACAGTTTTTATGCATCTATTATTGACTTTTTCATTGAATAAAATGGTATCTTTTCTTAGTTTCTGTCACTCATCACATAGTTCTAAAGTCTTTTAAAACTAAGTACACGTTGTTTGCTTCTTATAAGAAGTTAGGCCCTGGATGTATTAGCAAATTAAACTCTTCATACAACTATTCTAAATGGATTTAATATCAAACATTTATTCTGGATTTTGCATAAGGAAGTTTTAATGAAAATATTCATACCTTTCTTTGAGGAACAGAAAGGCTTTCTCTATCTCCAGTTATACAAATACCATTATTTAAATGTAGAAAAATTAAGTATGATTATCTACAATCCTTGACTTGGAGAGTTTCTTTTCTTGGGGGAGGGGAAAGTCCTGAGGATGCCATCCTCGATGTGGTTGCCTAGAAGGGGTATACACATTACAAAATTTTGCTTAGATGCCCAGAATTTAAACTGAAGTCTTGAGAAGGAATATTAACAGTCACAACAAAAATACTTTAAAACTAATAGTTCCCAAGTTTATACGTTCAATACCTTAAATTTGTTAACCTAAAAGAATGTCTTTTTAATTTATTAAATGGCAAGTCTAACATATTTTTTCAAAGGATAACAATTTATGTGATGGATTATGGAAAAATAAAAGGGGAACAAATGCCTGTCTAGGATAAAGCAGCTGTCTGTCCAAATCTAGTATTCTGTTTTTGTTTTTTTTTTAAACTGTGTGTTCCTGTCTTGCCCATTCTGGAAGTACAGGGGTTACTTATGAGGCTGTCCTATTCTAATCAGAACAAGATCTTTGCAATACTAAGTATCTGACCTAGGCCAGTTCAACTGTCCTTAAGCAGTTCTCCTCACTTACTGTGAATTTATTGTATTAATGCCAAACTTAGCGTAGACTCTTGCTCAGTTTAGCCAACTACAGCTCAGAATTCCAGAGCTTGAGATCTACTATCTGTGGCTTCCTTGGCAGCTTTGATTACACGCATGTGTAGTAGATCCAGTGTTCTCTTTCTGACAGTAGAACCATAATATATTTTGGAGCATAATTCAAGTCACCCAGCACCTTATTGCATTTATTTTGTCCAAACCTGGGATATGAACTGTTTAGAGAACTCTCAGTTTGAAACTATCTTCACTAGTGTGTATCAATAATCTGGGTAAATTAAATTTAATAAATAATACCTAAAACAATAATACCTATAATAATAATGAATAAAATTAATATATTAGAGTATTGCCTAAATTACTTGCTTAAATGACTGAGCTTTGGTTATACATCAAGTATATGTCAGAGATAGTACTGGAACCTGTATCCTTCTGTCTCACCCCACATATGCCATCAATTGCCAGATCTTTTCATTTACATTGCCATGAGATTTCTTTCTTTTTTCCCAAATTTATTAATTTATTTGTTTTCAGTTTTCAAGTCACTTCCATAAGTTCCAAATTTCTCCCCATTCCCATCCCTAAGACAGCATGCAATCTTATATGGGTTCTACACATGCATTCCTATTAAACACATTTTCATATCAATTGTGTTGCATAGAAGAATTAAAATGAATGGGAGAAACCATGAAGAAAACAATATGTAACAAAGGAAAAAATAGTCTGCTTCATTCTATATTCTGACTGTATAGTTCTTTCTTTGGATGTTGATGCCATAACATTTCTTGCATACCTTCCACTCTTTCCACTTAGACAGCAACAATCCTAATTCGGCACTGCATCTCTTCGCAGCCAGACTATTGAAATAGCCTTGTATGTAGTTTCTTTGCTTCAAGTATATTCCCACTCCAATCTAACTTGCATACTATTTCACCATTATTTTTTCCCTAAACTCTTGTGGGACCCCATTACCATTAGTATCAAATGTATACCTCTGTATTTAGCATTTAAATTTTTTTACAAGCTGCTCCAATTTTAATTTTCCAACCTGTTTCCACATTATTCCTGTATTCTCACTTTATGTTCTAGCCATAATAGTCCTACCTATAAATCAAAACTACATTCCCTGTTCTTCCTCCTTATCTTTGCACAAGCTGTCCTCCATGTTGCTGTGCTCTCCCTTTTCCCTCTTGGAATTCTTGATTGCCTTCAAGAAGTATTTCCTAGCAGTCTCTTGGGTTGTAGATGTTTCAAATTTCAGTGGGGCTTGTCTTTTACACATGACCCTGTGGCTGGAGTGAGGGTGAGGGTGGGGAAAGAGTCCTATGAGGCATTCAAAATTCATACCTATTTTAAGGATATTAGTACTTTCTGACATTTAACCATTCTAATTTATAAAAAAAAATAGTATTCTGTCATCTGTTATGCTCTATCCCTTTCTCATAATTTATTCCATAGGTTTAACTATGCTTAATTACCTAACCATCTAACTAGATAGGAGGCACCAAAGAAAGTCTATTCAATACCATGGGAAATTACTGGAGAGAGAGAGAGAGAGAGAGAGAGAGAGAGAGAGAGAGAGAGAGAGAGAGAGAGAGAGAGAGAGAGAGAGAGAGAGAGAGAGAGAGAAAGAGAGAGACAGAGACAGAGACAGACAGAGAGAGACCGAGAACTGAATTTTATGTTTTTTATTAAATCATGTTTGCACTTTGGGGACTGATACACATTTGCACTTTTAAAGTACTATTTCTCTGTTGGTTCACCTCCAACCCATCTGAGTATTACTTTTCAATAAAAGTTGTTGGACTGTTATCCACTTCATGTGAACTATTTGTGACTGTACTTTCCCTCTTCTCCTTTTTCTCTACTTTCTTCCCCTTGCTAACTGCCTCAACTCCCATGGGTTCAGTTGCCACATCTATACAAATACAAATAAAACTGTACTGTATAGCAATATCTCATCTCTAGACATTTCAAAATGTATGTCTCATTAGCACTTGAATTTCTGTACATCTTAAATAGAGTTCATTTTCTTTCCTTCCAAATCTACTACTCTTTCAAATTTCCTTTTCACTAATGAGAGTGCCATCATCCTTATAGCTCACAAGCTCAGTGTCAATCTATAATGACAACACCACAAAAACCTCATACTCCCATAAGGTATACAATAGTTGCAGGGGCTGGAGATGATAGTAGAAGACTTATAGCATGGGCAAAGCTGGTGATGGTCAGTCTTTAAATCCACAATATGTCATCAAAAGCTTGGTGGTAAGCTATGACATGTGCAATCCAAGTCCTATGGGAGACATAAACTCAATAGTTTAGGATTTGGCTAAGGGAAAGGTCATATCACAGATGCAAAAAAACAAAACAAAACATGGTGTTAGGTAGGTAGAAGACCCTGAAATATGGAAGCAGCAATTCAGAAGACTATAGCAAAGTAAAAGCACATTTCTATATGTTAAGTACCCATCAGAACAATCAATTGTTTCCATATGTTGAAGAACCGGAGACAAAGCAGATGCTTATTAAGCTTATTGGAAAGGAAGGGAAAGAATAAATATCTATGTAGTGCCTTCTAGATTCCAGTCACTGTGCTAAGTGCTATTTTACAAATATTATGTCAGTTGATCTTCACAAAAATGTTATGCTATTATTATCCCTGTTTTCCTATAGAGCAAACCTGGCAAACAGAGGCTAAGTGACTTTCCTCAGGCTAATGAGGGTCTGAAGTCAAATCTGAACTCAAACCTTCCTGACTCCTGGTCCCATTCTCTAAGTACTGGGAAACAAGGTGCCTTATTGATTGCTAAACTAATTGAAGAAGTAAAAAGCTTTTCAGTGCCTTCTCCATCTTGAGGACTTGCTGAAAATCTCTTTTGTACTACCATGCTCAGCTGCTCAGACTTCTGTTTTACTACTTTCAGTTCTACTACTCTAATAAAATATTTCTATTTTTTTCTTTCTTTCTGATATATGTGCTCAAGGATATAATATAGACTGAACTATTTTGAAGCACTTAAGAAATCATGGAAGTGCAGATGCTGTAGTCATGCTCCAGATACACTCTGAACGCTTAAATATAAGAAACAGTTTTCTGTTAATGTAATTGTACTCAGTTTCAGATGGTTTACACAGAGGAAAACAGTAGTTATGCATTCTTTCATTTTCCTTTTATAACTTACTTCTTTTTTATTGCCTCTTGAGAAGAAGACAAAATTAAATTTACAGGTAGTAAAAAGCACAGCTGTTAAAACATGGGGCAAATTTGCAAACCCTTATGTTAATTTATTTAGTTCAGTCAATCACTGTTTATTTTGAATAATTACAGTGTAGTCAGTTGTTGAATAAAAAAATCTAAGTAAATTGATAGAAATATTTATCGCTATCTTGATAAAATATATCATTTCCCCAAATTATCAATTTAGATTTCTAAGTTTAGCTTCTCTAAAATAGAAGACAACATATGATATAGGCTTTTATTATAAGTATTTTTGCTATTCCAAATTTGATGAAGCAATGAATGTTAGTAATAAAACTGGGATTTTTGCCTACCATCTGTCTAATCCACCTGCTGAGCTGTTAAGTCAACTGATGCTCAGGTGTCAGAAAACAAAGTGCTGCTCCTAGCATTAAAATGAAGCTTTAAAACTCACATTTTAGTAGACCATTTCTTCCTTCAACCTTCTCCACACACACACATGTTCACACACACACATACACACACATTAAGAGAAAACAAAACCAATAAAGGTATTTTTTGATAATTCTAAAATGTTATCTTTATGAATTTTATCTAGTAGCAAAATTGACTTTGTCTAAGATGAAACAATGAAGAGTTAAGTTGAAAGAATCGTTTTCTCCTGACTAGCTAGGGCAGAATGCTGAAAGAACCAGTAGGCATTCAAACTCCTTTCCTTGTCCAGTTATTTCTTGTTCACTCCCTTCATATTTCTTTCTACTTTGACTATACCACTTAACTTCTCTGGACCTAAATTTCCTCTTCATTAAATGGAAGACTTGAACTAGATGATATGTAGACTTCTTTCCAGTCTGAAATCTATGATTCTATTATCCAGTGAATGATGAAGGGCTTCTCTGTCCCCAGTGCTAATGAATCCAACTCTTTGATGATACTTAAAACAGGAACTGGGGATGCAAGAACTGTCTGATCTTCCTTTCTTAGACTAAAGGAATTCAGTTCCAAATCTTGAAATATGAAATAAAAGAAAATTCTAAATAATACCATCACCCTATAAATACTTGCAGTTGCTTTTCTTTGTTTCTTTTGCTTTTCAAAAACCTTTCTAAGCCTGAAGAAATTGGTGAAGGAGAAAGTAATTGATGCACTCTAAAATTTTCTGCTTCTGTATGCTGTGTAGCTCTAGATGATTCAGGGTTTTTTTTTTGTTTTGTTTTGTTTTTACTTCATAGGCGTGAAAATTTCAAATATTAATGAAAATTATGTATAATGGGAACATCAGGACCCAGATTCATACATAGTCTATTTGTTATCTCATTATGAGCATTTGAAAATAAAATCATTAGTTCTTGTCATGTCTAGTAAGTCCCAAGGACTGAGATCCTTGGTCATGCCAAGTGAATGCTACACCTTACTAGGAGTAAGTTGGAGTAGCAAGCTGCTGACAAAGCAAGTGGGAATATAAGCAAGTATATTAAAAAAATGGGGTGGAAAATCTACAGTGATGGTATGACAAAATGGAATTAGACTTCCATATGATCTGAAACCCAAGAAATGCAGTACAGAATCAAGGTGTCTGTGGGATTGTTTGAAAATAAGGCAGCTACAAGCAGGAAAGCAGGAATACAAGCATGTGGAAACATGTTGGATGTATCACTTCCACTCTCCAGCTGCCAGGTTTTCATGTGTGGCTCTACTTAATTACAAGCAAGTCGACCTAGATTCTTCCTAGAAGAGGAGGCTTAGGTGTATATGGCTGAAATAGATAACTAGACAGATGTCAGAGCAATTTATGTGAGGTAAACCTTGTCATTCATGAAATCATTAAATGCTCAAGAGGGAAAATTATGTTGAAGATCATCCAATTCACTTCACATATGAAAAATTCATTTCAGTGCTATAAAGAAATGCATTATGGGAGGGTACTTGTTCATTGCCATGGCTTTCTTTTCCATATATGATCATCCTCCAGTCCAGAGTTCATAGTCTTCACATATTCATAGGATAGCATACTTCTCATTTGATAATATTATTTTAAGGTACTAAGAAAAGCTTTAAAAACATTATCATAGACAGAAATTCAAGTTATGAAAGATTTTATACCACTGACTTTAGGAGTGAGTCATAGTGCTCAAGAGAAGTAAAGAAACCACACAAACAAATCAGTCATCTGTTAATGTAAACAAAAATTTGATTTTTAGAAATCTCTCTTTCTAAGATGACTAGATAATTTTTAATGAGTTTACCAAAAATTATTAGAATAAAAAACAAACAATGGTCAACCCACATGAATTCTATGAGGTGAAGAAAAAAGGAAAATGATTTATTAACACTAAAAACAACAAATAACCTGAGTTAGGGTCTCATAAATATTTATGTAAAAGATAAGAATAGTGCTTTTATGATAAATGTCTATTTGGCAACTCAGAATCATAGAACTATTGAGTTTGTAGAGAACCGAGAGGTGATGTAATCCAATGTCTAGTCAAAGCTTGGACTTTGCCTCTAATTTCTGCAACCAGAGACCACATGGTCTTTATTTAAGACTTAGGTGACAGTGAATAGAGAACTTGTACTGGAGTCAGGAAGACCCGTATTCAAATGTGGCCTTAGAAACTTACTAGTTGTGTGACCCTAGACAAGTCACTTTGCCTCAAAAAAAAAAAAAAATCATTGTTGATATTAACTAACCCAACTTCTCTTTCCCAAAAGCAGCTTTTTTCCTCTTCTGCTCAATTTCTTTGAAAGTTTTCTTTAAATTGAGCAAAAATCTATTTTCCATTAATATCATACTATTAGTTCTATTTCTACCAGATCAAGAATAACAAATTGATTTCTTTCTCTACTTGATTGTCCTTGATATCCCTTTGGATATTTGAAGACCACTATTGAGACCATTCTAAGTTTACTTTTCTTTAGGTCAAATATTTTTTAAAAATCATAAGACATTTGACATTCCTCACCATCAGAAGCACTCTGCTCTACATGAATTCCAGCTTGTTAATATCTGTTCAAAAAATGTAATCTGAAAAGAGTAGAATACAGAACTATCACCTCCTTTGTTTTAGACTTTGTGTTTTTAATAATTTAATAATCCCACTCACTTGTCAGTATTTTGGGTTATAATGTTGCAATTTTTATTTATACTACTACACCATTTTTTTAAAAGTGGTACTTTCTGGCCACATCACCTCCAATATACGGTTCAACAGATGGATTTTTGAACCTTAAGAACAGGACTTTATATTTATTCTTATTAAATTTAATCTTATTGGATTTAACTCATTTATCAATCAATAAATATTTATAAAGTGCTCATTTGTCAGATTATTCATAGGAAGCTAAAATACTGAAGTTGGAAGCTTAAATACTTCAACCACATAATGAGAAGCCAGAACTCATTGGAACAGATTGAAGGTAAAAGGGAACCTGAATGTGTAATGGCAAAGTGGGATCTTTTGCTGTTTTTATTTTAACATAATCAAGAAGTATAATGCCTCTATTTGTTCCAGGATCCATGGCCATTTAGAGTGTAAGACCAAGGATCCTGGAAGGGTGGAGTGTGATGGCAAGCAAAGTGGGATCTTTTGCTGTTTTTGTTTTAGTATAATCAATGCCTCTGATTGAATCTTGCCTTTATCAACCAAGAGTCTTTGCTAGGAATAAAGTACAGAGACAAGAGTTTCTTTAACTAGAAACAGTATATGTATTTGATGTGTTAATGTGATCAAAGATTTGGCCCACTCATTGATGAGTCTGTCCATTAAAGGTAGTTTGATTAGGGAAGATTTGTAGGAAGGCCCACCCCTTTTGTTAATGAGGCACTGGTTCTCAAGGGTTGGGATGCCCTCTGGCCCTAAAAAATGTATAAATCGTCTGGGAGTGGGGTTTTACTTTGGAGTTCACTGACTAGAAGTGTTTGTTTGTCCAGACAAGAACTCTGGGATGTTGCTAAAGAGCCTCCCAACTTTGAAAACCCAGATGTTGGAGCTTCCCTCTCTGGTAACTATGGTCAGACAGTTGGACCTGTCTGTTAATGATCAGGCAGAGGAAGGCATGTCTGTTGATCTTTAATTTCTCTCTATTTTCTTTGATGCTGAGGGTGCTGACTCCCCTGAACCAGGTGAGTGATATATGTGCTTGATTAAAGTGATTGTTAATCCTTCAAAAGTTGCCTTTCCTTTTATGAATGCAGACCTAAGAAACTGGAATAGTAGCCCCTCCCCTTGTGTATGTTGGGGTCCTTACTGTTGCAGGATGGCAAAGGGCAAGATGAATGGATAATGTCATAGAAGCAGTGAGCATGAGCCTGGATAGACTTGGGGAAATAATGGAGGATAGAGTGGCTTGATGTGCTATAGTCCTTAAGGTGACGAAGAGATGAATATGAATGAATGACTGGACAAGAACAATAATGTGCCAGGCACTATACTAAGCACTGGGGAGACAAAAAGGGACAAAAAATTGTCTCTGCTGTCAGGAAGGTGACAGTTCATAGAGGAAAAAACACTGTAGTAGCAAACACACTGACACATAACAGGATGGCCTACTGGCACAGATCATAGATCTGCTTTTCTAAAAGGAAAGCAACTTTTGAGGGGTCAACAAACTTCTTTAATCTCATTCATATACCAACAGAGAAAATACAAGTGGAGAAATAATGACTAACAGACAGGGCTTCTAACTGTCTGACCATAGGCAATACATACATTACTGATCAACAGACAGATCCAACTGTCTGACCATTACATACATACATAGCTACCAGAGAGAGAGAAGGACCAACATCTGGGTTTTCAAAGCTCCTTAATGGCTACTCAGAGTCTCATTTGGTACCTCCTTTCAAAGAAGCCCCAATGCAAAACCTTACCTCAGAATATATGTACATTTATAAGAGCCTAAGCAATCTTGACCAGTGCCTCATTAACAATTAACAAAAGGTGTGGGCCTTCCTACAAGACAAGCCTCCTCTAATCAAGCTTCCCCTTAATGTGCTCCACCTGAGGCCTGTTAATGGCAGGAAGATGTTTACATTACAAACATGCATACTATATATAGATACACACACACACACAAACAAATGGAGCAATATTCATAATAGATAAAAAATAATTAAAAGAGCAAAGACACTTTAAGAGCAGTTGGGGAAGGCTTCCTGTAGAAAGTGGGATTTCAGTTGGGATCTAAAGCCCAAATGGTCCGTATTTGGAGGTGAAGAGATAGGTCATTCCCAGCATGGGGGACAGCCAGAGAAAATGCCTGGAGCTGAGAGATGGAGTAGTTTATTTGTTGGATAGTTAGTGTTATTGAACTGAAGAATATGTGTAAGAGATTAAGATATAAGAAGACTTGAAAATTAGGAGAGGGCTGGAGTATGAATGACTTTGAATATCAAATAGAGCATTTTAATCTATCAAAATCTTTCTTTTGGATTCTGAATTTATCATCTTTCTCAGTCCCTCTGTCATTCAAATATCTGATTAGCACATCATTTGTGCCTTTATCTAAGTCATAGATAAAAATGTTGAACAGAACTCTGTAGTAACAAAAAAACTAATAGCTAAAAATACTAATAGTAATAATAATACTAATAGCTAACATTTATATAGCACTTACTATATGTCAGCACTGTGCTAAGTGCTTTACAATTATTTTCTCATTTGATTCTCATGACTATACTGGAGGTGGGTGCTATTATTATCTCCATTTTGCAGATGAGAAAACTAAGGCAAACAGAAGTTAAATGAGTTGACTAGAATCGGATAGCTAGTGCTCTCTCCACTGCACCACAAGTACTTCAATAGAGATTAAAGTTAAGGTTGGTATAAAAAAATAAATTACCATTCTTTGTAATCCAGTCCAGCAATACAAATTCAATGAAACACATGAAAGACTCGACCAAATATAGACATTGTATTCTTGGGTATCTCCTTTATTTACTGGCCTAATAGCAATTCTATGATCCTATTATCTTTAGGAAAATTACTTTGGCAGCAGTGAAGAGGATAGCATGCAAAGGGGAGATACTTAAAACAGAGACACCAATCAGGTTGTTACTTCAATAGTTCAGTCAAGAAATGATGAAGACTTGAAGTAGGGTGGAAGTCTTGTAAGTAGAAATGAAATATATTCCAGAGATGTTGCAGAAATAGAATCAAAAATTCTTGGTAAGTGGTTGGATATGTAAGGTGAGAGAGTTTAGAGTTGAACATAACATGTCTGCTTGACCAGAAGACTGGTGGTATCTTCAGGATGAATAGAAATATATGGCAGGGGAGGGATTGCAGGGAAAATACAATAAAGTTTTTTTAGATATATTGAATTTGAGATGTCTGTAGGATTTCAAGTTCAAAATACTCAATAGGCTTTCAAATTAGTAGAACTAACTGGTATTCAAAATGACAACCTTTCAAATATGTTGAGAGAACCACAACTTGCCACCCTATCCCTTACATTCCTTTCTCCTGATTAAATGGTGTGGGCCTTCACATCAAGAAGATCTAAATTCAGATCCTACCTCAGACGTTTTCTAGCTGCGTGACCTGAGATAGCCATTTAACTTCGATATGCCTTAGTTTCTTCATCTATTGTTGTGGTCGTGGGTTCAGTCATTTCAGTCATGTATGACTCATTGTGAACCCATTAGGGGTTTTCTTGCAAATATACTGGAGTGGTTTCCCATTTCCTTCTCCAGCTCATTTTATAGGTGAGGAAATAGGGTTAATTGACTTGCCCAAGGTCATACAGATAGTAAGTATCTGAGGTCAGATTTGAACTCATGTCTCTTGATTCCAGTACCAATGCTCTATTCACTGCACCACCTCTTCATCTATAAAATGGGAGTAACAATTACACCTACCTCCCAAAGTTGTTGTAAGGGCGGGGGAAATGAGACCATATTTTTAAAGTATTTTCCAAACCTTAAACTGCTATTTTAGTGCTGGCTTTTATGTGGCATAGTCCTTAGCTCTTTCACTATGCAGGTCACCTATGCTATCAGTGCTGAATTCTACTTTTCTAAATCCTGGGACGTATATCAGTTTGTGTCCACTGTTTCCCTTCCTATGCTTCACAAATTTAAATTTCATTCAATTATGTGTTACTTAATTCAGATCAATTCAATTAAATTTAGCAAATATATAGTGTGTCTACAATAACCAAAGTACTGTGGTAGGAACTGGGAATGCAAGAAATAAAAGACACATTTGCTAAATTGGAGATGAAATGGCCATTACCTTTCAAGACTCCTCTTGTTTACCAGCTGGTTTTTCATTATTTGTTAGAATTAGGCTCCTAACAGTAGGACCTCCCTTTCCTCCTTCACTTTCTGAAAGATGAAATCATTGGTAGGGATATTAAACAGTTGGTTAGTTGCTTGAATTTTAACATAAATTGCTAGCAGCCATCTAGATAGGTGAAGTTTCTATTCACAACTCTATGCTGCCTTTTAAGCCTTGATATTTTTTTATAAAGAACATAAGATCCTTTGCCTCTAGTTTGTCTGGTAGCATACAACAACTCAGATATCCTCCCTTTTTCTTTGCCCTTGATCCTTCCCCAATTGCTCTATATTATGCTTCTTACAGGAAATATATGAGATTCCTGTAGAGTTGAATGCCGTCTTGAGGCACACTGTACCTTTGAGTCCTTTCCTACCTAATGGTTCCTTTGGGCAACTTATTTCAATTGCAGGTTGTGATGGTGATATGGATGAAGCCATTTTTACCTTGTTGGATTTCAATCTTTAGCTCACTCTATTGCCCTTGTCATAATTTGTTATTTTTAAAAAGGATATTAGCCCTTGAATATTGTTCTTGTCTTCTTCCTTATCTCTTGTGGATTCTTCCTTTGACTATTTAGGCTATTGTGATTCTTTTTGATACGGTTCACAATAGATGAATACTAATGCTTAGTTCTTGGTTGTTATGTTTAAGAAATTGTAGATAAGGTTATTGATCATATTAATATAATGAAGTATTCACTGTAAATGTTATAGTTATAGCATTGCTTTCTGTAGCTATATAAACTCTTTAGTTTCAGTTGTCCTTGGACTAATTGTAGCAAGTATCAGAAGGAATCCAATACAACATTGCCATTGATAATATGGGTTGATTTATTCATTCTTTTTATTTTCTCTTTTTGATTGATGCTTTAGCAATAAATCATTTTAATACTTTTCCTCCATGTGAAAATGTTGCTCTTATATTATAATCTCCAGGGTATCAAACACTGTGCCCTATTCCTAGCAGATTTCAAAAAATGAAAGAATGGATGAGAAATGTAGAAAAGATTGAAAAAGTGATACACAGAAAAGAATGGAAAATGATGAGATAAGGATTAGTAGCAATGAAAACAACATTAAAGGTTTTGAATTAATTGTAATGAACACCCTTGCTATCAGAAGGAAAAAAAATCCAAATATTTATATTTGTATAGTGTTTTAAGATTTGGAAAGTTTTAAATATTAAGACACATATGTGTATATTTGCGTGTGTAAATAAATATATATATAAATGCATACATATGTATAAAGGTATATGCATAATATACACATACACACATATTCACACAAATATATATATATATATATATATATATATATATATATATATATATATATATATATATATATATATAAAACTCATTTGACCTTCCAAAAACCTTATAAGAAAGATGCCATTTTACTGATATGGACACTAAGACTGAGTGTAACTTAAATAACCTTCCAATGGACAGTTAAATCTCCGAGGAGAATTTTGAGCCTAGATCTTTCTTATTCTATGCTGTGGAGAGAGGTATTGAAAGGGAAGTGAATATCAAACTTATCTCTCAGGGGGTGTTCTGTTCCCTGTGGCATGACCCACTCTTGCCATCACCCTCATTGTTTCCAAATTCTCAATAAAGGTTTTCTTCTTCTTTGTCCAGCCTTCTCCTTAAGAGCCTTCATATTTATAAACCCAATTCTTTGCTTCATTATCAATGACAGCTTCTGTAACAGCAACAACCCCAGCATACACAGGAGGACCTGCTATACAGGTTCTTAGTTCTGCTTTTCTAAAAGGAAAGCAACTTTTGAGGGGTCAACTATATACTTTAATTAAGCACATATGTCATTCATTTAATTTCAGGGGAAGAAGTCAGCTATCTGAACTTCAAAGGAAATAATGACCAACAACAGGGCTTCCAATGGTCTGATCATAAGCAATATATATATATATATATATATATATATATATATATATATATATATATATATATATATATATATCACAGATCAACAGATAGATCCAACTGTCTACCCATTACATACATACATACATAGTTACCAGAGAGAGAAGTACCAACATCTGGGTTTTCAAAACAGGGGTTCTCCTTAGTGGCTACCCAGAATCTTGTCTGGCCAAACACTTTAATGAGTAAGCCCCAAAGTAAAACCTCACCTCAGAGTATTTGTATACTTTTTAAAGCAGGAGGGCTCAGTACCTCAATAAAAATTAATAAAAGGTGTTGGGTCTTCCTACAAAAGAAATCTCCTCTAATCAAGTTTTCTTTAATGGGTAGGCCCATTAATGACTGGGGAAAATCTTTAACTCTCACTAGCATAATTAACATTACAGTATCATATTAAATAAAATTTTGACACAAAGGCTGGTGAAGACATAAATATATTGCTTAAGTTCCAAAATCTTTTGTTCTGCCCTAGAAAGCGTTGTTGAAAAGATATAGGTTACGTTACCAGAGTAGAGATAGTCTAATTTATTTTATTTTAAAGTTATTTAATGTATTTAATTCATAGGAAGTACAACAATCATTGAAATTTATACTATTATTACTACATAATTTTAGTATTTTTATTTCCATAAATGCTTTGTTTTAAGTATTCTGAACTTTCACAGAGATGTTTCTCACTGATCTCAAAAAATGTATGTTATTTTATATTTGAATATCCTTTGCTGGTATTTTTCATTTTTATTTATTTGCCAGATGAAATTGAATTACCTTGTGATAACCCACTTTTTTTCCCTAAATTTAACACATATAGTTAGTGTATGGGCAAAATAGGATTCATTGCCATTTGTACAATAAATGAGGATTTTAGAAGAGTAGTTCTTTAAATTTAAACATGAATAATTTCTTTTTCATACAGAAATTTTCTCAAATTCCACAATCAGAATTTATGCTATTAGATTGACTTTAGTCATCTTTCCACTGATAAGTAGAAATTATCTTAAACAATTATATCCCTGGAAAATGTATAATTTGTAAGACTAAAGGATGGAAACAGAAATGAAATTCCATTATCTGTTGTCTTGAAGCATCTGTGAAAGGCTCAAGAAAATTGACTTGAAAGATGAGACTCTGAGGTCAAGGTTGCATGTAACAAATATATCAAAGGCATGGAAGCAATTATTCAAAAAATGCAAAAAAAAAGTACATAGTTAAAATAGTAAATTCAGGAATGGAGCCAAGAAACTTAATTTTAAAAAAAGCAGTTAAGTCAGTAGGTGATATGAAAAGGCAAAATGAAAATGTTCTTCAGTGATATCAGACAAAAGGCATCAAGGAAGTGTCATGCTTCTGATAAACTTGGATCAAAAGCTTAAAACTGATAAAAGCCAAATAAGTTCAATATGACATATTTTTAAAAAATTTCCTTTATGAAAAAGCTCTCTCATGATCATGGAAAACACCTACAGCATAGAATACCCCCATGGAAGCCAATACATCCTTTAGCCCTCATTCATGTCAATGATGGTATGTACTATATCACTTGTCTCACGCATGAGAAATATGCTGTGCAGCCTATGGATAATACCCGTTAGAGATCTTTCCATCTTCGTCAGGATCACCAGCAACTTTGATTCTTGTGAGGTCACTATGCTCCATTATTCACCATCATAATATAACTGGAAGAATATTAAAAGACATATAATCTTCTCCAGCAAAGAGCAACTTAGAATCATTGAAAGTGCTGTTTCTGAAATGTTATTGTCTCATCTATGCCTTCCTTTTACTAAACTTTGAGATCAAGTTTTCTTCTATCTATAGCACCTGTCCAATAGTGACTGACTGGATGGTTGAGTCTGTCTTTCTCTCTTTCTCTCTATATCTGTGCATCTTTATCCATCAATCAATCAATCAATCTATCATATCTCTCTCTCTCTCTCTCTCTCTCTCTCTCTCTCTCTCTCTCTCTCTCTCTCTCTCTCTCTCTCTCTCTCTCTCTCTCTCATCTAACTAGCTAGTTATCTCTTTATTTACCAAACAACCTACACAGCTGTCTACTCACCTATTTATGATAGATCATACAAATGAGACAGTCATTCAAGTAAACGTCTTTATTTGAACACTTTGAATTTTATCATATACTTTATGATTTAAATGCACATTTCTCTGAGAATTTTTAGTGCGATTCAAAACAATTAGTGTAGTGCCCTCTATCAATAGAAGTATTTGTAGAACTGTCAATAAAGAATCATTACTCTGTTTAGTCTCAGATGGCAAAACACTCAAGTGAGCACATATCTCTCTGCTTTATGGCCTATTCTTTATTACTATTCAACAGGTAAATAAAAAAAATTACTTCCATTGTTGTTTTTGTCATAGAATTTTATAGTATTTTAATCTCTAGCTAAAAGACATGTTAGATTCTAAGAACCTTTGAAATTGCATAGTATTATATGAAATTGAGTGTGCATACATTTGTGTTTTAATTAATAAACAATGGACAGAGTAGGATGTTAGTTTTCTCTACATCTCATATATTTATGTAAGTGAAAACATGCAATCATTTGGAGAAAATTTTCAAAAGCCTGCTTCTTCCCTTCTTTTGTTTTCATTAACTATGGATGATTGTTGTAAAGTCTACATAAAGGTGATAAAGTATCATTCCTCTTATATATCTTAAAAATCAATCATCAAATGCCTTTAAAATTGTATTACCTCCAGCACATTTTTTTCCCTGTCAAGGCATTCTTCCGGACATAATATTCTTAAATGTCTTCTCTACCTGTTTAAATAGAACATTCAACACTGAAGTGCAAAAGTCATAGTCACAGAAATTCATAGCTGGAAGGTACTTTAAAGTTATTTACCCAACTTATACCTCAATATTATAGTTTGACTATCCAGTGAAGATAAAAGATCACAATGGAAATGCCAGCAGATCTGTTCCAGTTCATATATATTTGGCATCTTAGGATGATTTTCTTGAAACATGGGTTAAAGGCGGAAAGTGAACACAATGGAAATTCGTGTGAGATTATCTTTTTGGGAAGCACTTGAGTTTCCAAAAATAAAACAAGAAAAAAAAATAGCTATAGCTATACAGTAGCAAATTATAACTTGCTTCTTTGAAACAGAATATCAGAATCTCAACCGTCACCTTAATATTTTATAACCTCAAACCTTATAAAAGTTTAAGTCTAGGGGAAAATGTTTAATACACTAGTAGAAGCTGGCTTTTGAATGAGAATTCTGTGAAAAGGTTCCTTGAGAAGAAAGGGAAAAGACATAGGAATCCTGTGTGAATATTTTATGTAACAAGGGCTAGCTTGAATGAAAAGGCTTCCTGAAGCCTTTTAGCATACAGAGCATCAAAAGATTACTTATAACATTTGGAAAAGTTCTACTGCTACTATGAAACAGATAAAATATCAACTCATTTTCAGACTTTCACTCTTCTTATTTATACTTTATATTATCTGATCAATCAGAATGATCAATGCAAGCCAACTATTTTCAAACTATCTGTTCTCAAGTCATGCAGGAGTATTTCAGTATGCTACAAACAGGAAGGGAACAGTTTGAAATAAGTATAGTAGTTTTAGAATTTTTTTTGCCTAATTATCAATTCCTGATAGAATTTCGGTCAATCATTCCCTCCCAGCATTCCCCCTTTCTCTCCCCTTATTCAGTGTTGTGTACATATAGTTCTATAGTGTTGTGTACATATGTTCTGTAGATTTTTGTTGTGTTTTGTTATTTTAGTCTGAGTTAATGTTGAATCCCTTACCTAGGAAAATTATAAGATCTCAAAATTAAGAAACAGAACACATGTATTGTTCCCACTGGAATTCTGCCTCATTTGACTACATGCTACAGTGCCTATTGGGCATCCAGGTAGCACATTTGATAGAGTACAGGGTCTGAAGTCAGTAAAATTAATTTTCCTGAGTTGAAATCCACTCTCAGACATTTACTAGCTGTGTGACCCTGAACAATTCTCTTAACCCTGTTTGCCTCAGTTTCCTTCTCTATAAAATTAGCTGGAAAGGGAAATGGCAAACCATTCCAATATCTTTGCCAAGAAAACCCTAAATGCGGTCACAAAATGTCAGAAACAACTGTAGAGCAATAACAGTAGTCCCTGTTACAGTAAAATATCAGAGGCTGATAAATTCTGGTAATGATGATGATAACAGTAGTCTGCAGCAAGCTAGGATTGTAGTCATACTCCACAGTTCCTATTATGTCTTGATGAAGGGTTAATGTTGTGAAGGGTGGGCAGATGAGGTAGAACCCACGATGCATTGGTAACTCATCTAGGAACTCAACTCCTTCAGACCTCTCCTGTGTGCTAATGACCGCATGACTGACACTGTTGCTGTTTATGTCTTTTTTAAAGGGGAAGGGAAGCCATGTTAGAGAGAGGGTAGGTGAGTAGTTTTTTTCCATCTATATAGCTCCTGCATCCAGCATAGCTCATTCAATTTAGTAGGAATTTCATAAGTGTTCATTGAATTGAATTTATTTCATCTTTGTGTGAATGTGGTCAACTACTGATAAAAGATAATTAGGAAGCAGAGAATTTTGAATAGGAGGCTACTCATCTCTAATATGTATAAACAGTTATTATATATTTCATAGGAAGAATTTCTTTATTGGGCGAGAGATTATATAGAAATGTGCTGGAGCCATATTGAATTGGCTCATGACAGCTGATTGTTAAATTTCCACTCTGAGAATTTAATCCCTCAGAAATCAAAAAAACATCATGGTTTGAAGGATAGTTTTGTTAGCTGCATAGCATACAAGTAGGAGAGGAAATGCTAATAATGGAGATTAAATTTAAAACTGTGATATGAATCACATTTTATTGTTCTGATGAGGGGATGGTTAAGCATTTACCAGAACATCACTGATAATATTAGATAACACCTAATATTCTCTTTAATTTTAAGATAGTTATATTATGCATAATCAGTTCTACTTTATGTATACATATATAAATACATTCATACACATATATATTCAAAATTAGTATTTGCCTTGATCTTATTTTTATTTAGTTATATCTTATGAATCTTTTGTATGACTTCTTAGACATATTAAAATTTTACCTGTTGACTAGATTTTTCTGATATATAAAACTGTTAAAATTACAGAGTGGCATGGATTATACTTATAAGGTCACAAAAAATATATGATGTGCCTTTTTTTAAAAGTGAATACAAGTGGTAGGAGTTGGCATCCCCTAGGAATGTATTTTAAAAAAGTATTTTTAAAGTATTAAAGTATTTTAAAAGATTTTTAAAAGGGAAAGTATTTTTAAAAAATATGCCTTAATCACAATACTTTTTTTAAAAAAAATCAAGTTAGAAACATTTCTCTTTAAGATTAACTGAAAGGTTTAGCTACTTTGGTCAATACAATGAACTAAGACAATTCTGAAAGACTCATGATGGAAAATGCTGTCCACTTCCAGAGAAACAACACATGAATTCCGAGTCAAAATTGAAGTTTGAGTTTTTTATACTTCTTTTTGATTTTATTTTCAACATGGATAATATGGAATATGTTTTTTCATGATTTTTCATGTGTAATTGATATCATACTCTTTGCTTTCTCAGAGGGGAGAGGAGGGAATGGAGGGAGGGAGAGAATTTGCAACTCAAAAATTTTTAAGTGTTAAAACATATTTTTAAAAGATTAATATTTAGGTGAATAGACAGTTCTTGAATAAATAATTTCCATTTAATTTGAAGATACCATAGTGAGTTTAGTGTATAGCAGACACTGATCTAGAAGAGTAAGGGGAAATGACTTTCTTGTTACTCTGAAGAATGGGGCCAGTATGGAATCTTTCTAGTCTTGAAACTACTTCTACAAAGTATCTTCTTGCGCAAAATAAGTAGCTATGCAATTTGGAGACTTAAAACTAATAACAAAAGCATTCATTCATTCCTTCATTAAATAACCAGTTAATGAGTATTTTCTTATTTAAAGTACCTTGATAGAGGTGAGCATTACAAAGATGAAGAACAAGACCCTTGTTTTCCAGGCTTTTACAATGTAAGAATGACATGCATGCATACACACAGCTATAATAAAAGGGAGGAGGTAAATAATGTCATAAGAAAGGTACAAAAAGGTATATGATTACAGAGGAGGATTGAAGTTTATGTTCATGCAAATAAACTATGCAATTTTAGTGTTAATTAGAGTTAAAGATCTTCCTAGCCCATTAATAGACCTCACCTGGAGTCCATCAGGGGGAGCTTGATTGGGGAAAGCTTGTTTTGTAGGAACACTCACACCTTTTGTTCATTAATGAGGCATGAGTCACTAGGGTCTGTATTTCCTCAAGCTCTGAAAAGTGTATCTAAACTCTGAGGTGAGGTTTGCTTTGGGGGCTTGGAAGAAGATTTTTGGGCCAGGTATTCTGGGCAGCTGTTCCACCCCACTTTGAAAATTTAGAGGCTGGGGCTTCTCTCTCTGGTAACTATGTATCTATGTAATGGTCAGACAGTTGGATCTGTCTGGCAATCAGTGATGGATGTGTTGCTTATGGTCAGACAGAAGCCTGTCTGTTGGTCTTTATTTCTCTGCTTGAATTTTCTCTGTTGGTGAATGTAATTAATGCAGATTATTCACCCCTCAGAATTTGTTTCCTTTTAGAATAGTAGATCAAAGAACCTATACAGCAGTCCTTTCTGTTTATGCCTGGGTACTTACTTCTCCAACAATTAAATTCAACTCCTTTTATCTTATTAATCTGTTGTAATCAGATGATTCCCATTTATCATAGTTTATCTATTTAAAACACCATTGAAATGAATTACTGGTTGTCAGTCAATAAGCATTCATGAAAAATCTGCTCTAGACTAACACAGAGAATGTATATTAATGTTTCAGTACACATTTAGACTTATCAATGTGTATTTCACTTCTTTCATTAGAAGTTGCATCCAATCTTTCAGTGTTTTCACTTCCAGCTGATACTTGTCCATGTTCTGCTGAAAAGCAGAACTTCCATATAAGATCTCTTTGTGAAGTACTTGGGCTATATATTCTGTTATTTCTCAATCTTACTACATCAAGGCCATCTCAGTTTCTGATCATACACTGCCTGTAAAAGTAACCCTTACTCTAAATCTTGCACATAAGTCACCTGTGGAAATATCCTGTGTCCTACCTTTTATCCACCATTCTTCTCACTGACTTTGGAATAACCCACAACTTTGGTTGTTTAACTACAATTATATTCCAACATTTTCATTCATACAACATCTTTGCTTGAACAATTTTATTAAATTGTTCTTAAACTAAATATGTGCTTCCTGTTGTTGTGAAGCATCTTGTGTTATTTAATGCAAATCCATTCAGGAAGCATTGATAAAGGATCTATTGTGTGCAAAATGAGAAGCAATCCTGATATAGTGATAGAAACCTGACCTCAAAGTCAGAACAACTTGGGTTCAAATTCTGACTCTGACACATGCTAACTGGTGTCTTGGGGCAACTTAAATTCTCAGTGACATGGGCAACTCTTACAGAATATAAATTGAAGAACAGATGCTAATCTGTATTTTCCCTACTAATAATTCTTAGCAAAGATGAAACCAAAAATCTGGTCTAAAAAATTATAAGGTATTGGGATAGGAGTTGGGGATATAAAATAAACCATAAAACATTGCCTTTTTTCTCAGAGATATGGTATTTACACAGGACTAGAGAGTATACACTTACCCAGTGCTTCCCACAGGAAGAAACCTGAAACATTCAAAGAAAGATAAAGTTTTTGAAAACATGAAAAATTCTCATATTAAGTTTTTGAATATAACACCGACCAAAGATAAATAGATGGATAGGAAACAATATTACAGTGCAAATATTACTGAAATAAGACTGATAAGACCTAGATTCAATTTTTACTACCAACGTTAGCTAATACAAGATATTTAAACTTTCTTGGGCTCGGTTTCCTTTCTCTATAAAATAAGGGGGCTGATTTAGATTCACAGAACCAGGATTCAAATGTTATCTCTAATCCGTCAATTTACAGATCAATAAGAATTTAATAACTTATAAGCTAAGCATTTTGTTATATCCGCAGGATATAAAGACAAAAATTAAATAGTTCCTGCTTTTAAGGAGCTTGTGTTCTGTCAGGGGAAATGACTTGTAAAAGAAATGTATATGCAAGTGAATATGAGGTAATTTTGGGGGAGGGGCAGAGCTGGGAAGAACCACTAGTAGCAAGGGTGAAGAGGAAAGTCTTCATGAAAGAGCTAGGCTGAATTTGAGCTGAGCTTTGATGGGAACTCAGGGTTTCTTTGTTGTTTCTTGTTTTGTTTTGTTTTCTGGGAAGGAGGGAGATCATTTCAGGCATGTTGGTCAGCTTGTGAAAAGTCACGGAGATGAGAGATGGAATGCTCTTCTTGAACAACAGTAGGAATACCAGTTGGGGATGTCCCTAGGAAGACATAAAGGACATGGATTTATAATAAACCTAGAAAGTAGGTTGTAGCTGTGTTGGGGCAGAATTCAAATGTCAGGCAGAGAATTTTCTATTCCATCCTAGAAATTACAGGCAACCATTAGAATTTTGTTAGCATTTCTTCCTAGAGGCTAATATGGTCAGACATGCACTTTAACAAAGGAAGGATTGAGCAAGTCAGAGACTTGAGGTGGGATGACCAATCAATCCAGTTGATGGGTAATATGAATTTAAGCTAGAGTTCTGGCCTCGTGAAGGTAGGAAAAAGGACATATGCAAGAACTGTTTTGTATAAATTGTTTGGCTATAGAGTGAGAAAGAATAATTAAATGAAATTATTAGCTTCAAAATCTCAGTACCTGAAAGAATGGTATTGTCTTCAACTGAAATAGGTAATTTTGGTAGAGAAGGTGTGATTTTTTTTATGGAGGTAGTAGAGGAGCCAGTATAATGATATCTGTTTTGTATATGCTAAGTCTGAAATTTCCATATGACATCCAATATGATAGATCCATTGGACAATAATTGATGTGACTTTGGACAAGGCATCCCTTTTAATGGACCTCAATGTTTTCATTGCTATTAATGCTGCATATTTTTTTACAAATATAATTTTACTTAATTTCTTCATCTTGTCCAATTCTCAGAGTAACTTGTTGTCTATCTGCAATGGTAGTAACAGATATATGTACTTGTATGCCAACTCAAGGAACTGATCACCTCTCCAGTTGTATATTACTATTTCAGCAATAAGCAATTTCAATTTATTTAAGTTTTTTCCTTTATGGATTGTTGAGCTGATTTCTTTTGAGTAATATAGGTCTTATTAAGCACACATCATAATTATCTGTGTTTTGATTTAGGTTAGATAAAATTAGCACAGTATCATCCGCCAACATGGACATAACAAGCATTTAGTAAATACATACTGACTGACTGACTTTACCATACTTAGGAAATCTCTATTCCATTTAGATTCTTCACAGCACATCCTACATTACATAGACCATATGTATCCCCATTTTATCCTTCATTTTTAATCAAAATAAAGGTTATTGAGAAGGATTTTTTTGTAATTCTTTTTTTTATCAAAGCACTTTATACTAATTGATATATTCATGAGAAACTCTAGAATATCCAACATAAAAACTTTACAAAACCATTTGAATAAGTTTTTATCATGATTATTACTTGTCCTTGTTGTATTTTCCCACAGTTACTAGTTGCTTTATGGTCTGATGTTGTAAATGGCAAGGTGACTTTTCCCTTTGAATGGGTCAGCACAACTTAAACAATCCACAGCTTTTGAGATGATAGATATATGAATCGAAAGCAAATTATTTGAGTAGTGTGTTGACTTGAGTATAACAGTTTAAATAGTAATTTGCACTGTATATGAAGATCTACAAAATGATTTTCAAATATGAATTGATTTTCACAATACCCTTGAGAGTTAAGTTTGCTATTTCCTTTCAATATCCAGGAGAGCTGGACATGGAAATTTAAGCAACTTTTCCAAGGTTACATAGTCAGCATCAAAACTGGAAAAGAGTCCACCAGTCTGGTTCTATTCTATGACTTGTGCTTTGCTATCTTTATTAAAACAGCCAAATTGATGAGATAGAAACAGAGAAAATAATGGAGACACAAAGACAGAGGGGACTTTACTGTTTGCAATTATAACTTTAGTATTAAAAGTCTATTGTTACAGTGATTTCTCATTATTGTATTTCACTTATGATACTAGGACAAATGCCTAATAATTCCTTAACACTAAACTTTAATTCGGAGCAGAAGACATACTTAAAGATCTATTTTTTTAAACTGAAAGCAGCATTCCCATTAAAATTCTATTATAAAAAATTCACTCAGTTTTGCCTGATAGCCCTATACAACTTTTACTTATTTACACATATGAAAATGTGATTGCTTCTTGTCAACAAGAAACCTCATACCCAGGAATATAACCAATTCCTAAAAGTTGAAATAGAATTTCTGTTGTGTTTGATGCTTCATAGACTGGAACAACAAAGTTCCTAATAATGTAAAAACCAATATTGTATCTATCAGCCAAGATTTCCTGTTCTATTTTCATTGGTAAGCCACTTCTCTGCATTGACATTTCAATTTTACAACATTTCAGTGATATTAAAAAATGCCACCTCAAATTGTCTACTTAAACTACAACTTTGAAAAAATGGCTTAAAAAATCCCTTCAATTATGATTCTGACGATTATATATAACCAAAACTGTCTTGCTAATACTTGAGGATTTTTTTTCACACAGGTTTTTGGATTAGCTATTTTTTCATAAATACAAAGTGAGTATACTTTTATGAAGAATGAAACCAAGAATACAGGCCCAGCAATATATTTCCTATCTAACAATCGCCCGAGTCAAGTATGGAAAGCTTTATGGCCAGAAGGTTGGATGTATATATATATATATATATATATATATATATATATATATATATATATATATATATATATATATATATATATATATATGCATATGATAACTTATTTGACAATGGTGACAAATTAAACCAGTCAAAATTACAAAATGGTTCTCCATCCTAGGCAACAATTTTTTTTCTTTCTAGGAGTGGAGTTTTACACAGTTCACAGACTGTCTACAGCCTTCATTTAACTATTGGTCTCAGTGGATAACCTTGGCCTCACAACTACTGAATTGGCACACTGCTAAAGGAACTAATCCCTATCCATATTTATATTCTCAATGTAAAGGACAGCATAGAATCTTAGAATCTTAGACTGGAAAAGGACTTATAACAAAGGGGCCTATACCTGAATCAGGAACCTCTTCTTAACACTCTCAAAATTTTCAACGATAAAATACACACTCCCTTTCAAAGCAGTCAACCTCAGTTTTGAACAGCTGTAATTGCTGAAAAGTTTTTCCTTGGATTGTCCAGAAATTTATGTCTTTGTAATTCTCTATGTTGTCATGTAAAATAAATACATTTAATGTTTGTTCCATAGTACATACTTTCAGATACTGGACGGCAAGCATTTTAAAATCATTTTATTGATATCTTTTAACTTTATATAATTGACATTTCCCAATGTATTCCTCTTCCCTTCTCCTCTCCTTAAAAAAAGGAATACAAATAAGGAAAAATAAGTGCAGCAAAACCAACCAACACACTCAAAGTCTGAAAATATATGCATTAATCAATAATCCCCACCTAGGCAAAAAAGAGGAGAGTTTCATTCTTTTATCCTTTCTTTAGAGAAGAGTTAGTAACTATAATTCCATAACAAATTAATTTCACTTTTTTGTTATGGCTTGATTGACATTATTGTAATTTTTTTTTCTTAACTCTCCTTATTTTACTTCATATCAGTAATTGTTTTCACACCCATCTCTAAATTCATCACATTCATAGTTACACTATAAAAATTTCCTACATTCATATACCACACTTTGTTTAATCATTCTCTAATCACTTTTCCTTCATTTTGTTTTTACATCTTTATTTCTATATTTTCAAAAATGTTGCTATAAATATTGGGTATATATTTGATTTTTTTAATCATTGAATTTCTTGGAGAATATATCTGGCAGTGGGAACTATAAATCGAAGGATATGGACATTTTATTGACTCTTTTAGAATAATTCCAATTAGTTTTCCACAATTTTTAGAAAATGAAAACAATCCATTAGAATGCCTGTCTTTCTACAATCCAGATATTTCCTATTCCCAATTTTAGTAACATTTACCCATTTGCTGGATCTGAGGTTTAAAATCTCAGAGTTTTTGTCTTATCATTAGTAATCTTGAAAATTTTTTCATGTAATTTGTAGTACCTTGTAATGTTTCATTGAGAGCTGTTAGTTTGTATCCCATGATGCTTTGTCTCTGGAGAATGATGTTTCAGGCCCTTATCAGAGATATTTTGTGCACAGATTTTTTCCATATTTGACTACTTCCTTTCTTCTGCTGCTTACATTAATTTTGTTTGTGCAAAAGCTATTCAATTTCATGTAATTGAAATTATCTTTTAAAAAATTTTTACGATCATCTCTTTCCCTTGTTCAAGAATTCACTCTCCAGCAATAGCTGGGAAAGGTATCTGATTATTTAGAGAGATAAAAAGATAGATAGGTAGATAGATAAAATAGATAGATAGATATAGCTATAGATATGTATTACTTTTTTGTATTAAAGTCATGTATCCCATTTTGAAGGTGCTGGGTTTTATGGTGAAAGCTGTCATTCTAAACCTAATTCATTCTGTTTTCCAGTTTTTCCAGAAATTCTTGGTAATTAGGAAGGTTTTCCTTAAGTAATTTGTCTTTCAGGGTACATAGAACTCTGGGTTATTGCATTTCAGTTAGTTATGATTTTTCTTTTGTCTGTTTTACTGATCTACTTTTGTGCATGATAATGAGTGTCAAAGAATATTAATGATGACATTTCATAACATCATTTGAAGTTGATAAGTGCTTATTTCATTCTTCTTCATTCCTACTTCTTTATTATTTCCTTTAGTATTCCACATCTCTCCTTAAAAATGAATTTTCTTATTATTTTTTCAAGCTTTGTCAAGCATTTTTTATTTGTATAGCACTAAATCTATATATTTAGACAGGTGCAATTTTCATATGTATTTATGTATATTGTGTACATATGTATGTATATGTGTATGTGTATATAGGTGTATATACACATACATATACATATAACTGTTTATGTATACACTATATATATGTATGTGTGTATGTACATATATATATACACATATACATGTATGTATAATCTAGCCAACACAGTAGCTCTTGAAATATTTATCTTCTTTTTTATTACAGTGTATTTTGTAATTGTATTTGTACAAGTTTTAAATGTTTTGTTATATTGATTCCCACGTATTTTGTGCATTTTTAATTGTTAAAATGGTACTCCCCTATTATTCCTTCCTAGATTTTATTATTTCTATATAAAAAAATTGTTTTATTATGTGCCTCGCTTCTTTCCTGAAGCTATTAACTATTTCTATTGGTTTCATTGATGATTCTCAAGAATTTTGTGCAGTAAAAGCATATCTTCAGCCAATAGGTGTGGGTTGATTTCCTCTCTGTCTAGCTTTATGCCTTTAATTTCTTCCTCTTGCCCTATTGCAATTTTTTTTCATTTCTAGAACTACATCAAAAAGCAGCAGAGAAATTCATCATTCTTATTATTTACTTGTATTTATTGGAAAAGTTTCTGGTGTTTTCCTATAGCATGTATTGCTAACTATAGGTAAAATGAAATCAAAGGAACATATTAATAAAAGATCTTTCTACGTTTCTGCCTTGCAGGGCAAAGAGAGATATTATTATCCTCCCTAAGTCTCCTCTTGTCTAGTATAAATGAATATGGGTGTTCTCCAGATTGATCATCCACATCTTTCCTAAAATGTGGAACTCAGAACACATAGTAGCATTCCTGATAGATACACACTAGAGTAAAAGGCAAAAAGGACTTCCATTTGCCTTCTTCTGGATGACATTCTTGCATATTAGAACTCAGGAATCTAGATGCCTAGGACAAAGACTTCTCTATGCAATTTGCTGTCATTTCCATGTACTTGGTCAACCTTCACCTTGTTTTCCCTTCCTGAAAAAGTCAGGCTGAAACAATATCTTCAATAACCCTTGACAAAAAATATCAGATGAACTTTTAGGGGAAACTTTGTAGATATTACAGTTACATTTTCTTCTTCCTTTTAGACTTGCTTCAATTCCATCACAATATTTGATAATCTGTAGGATACAACATTGCACTAATGGATGGGAGCCTATGTATTAGTTTTTCATATAAATAAATTTAGATTTATTTTTTGACATTAGATTTGTTTTCTTAATGACCTCTGAAGGAAGAAAAAATGTTAGTCAAGGAATCAGAAGGTTTTTTTTGTGGGTTTGTTTGTTTTAATGGCACACTGTGTCATCATACCTTCATATTCTCCCAGATAAATGGTGAAATAGAGGAAGTAGTGAGACCTGACTGTATGAGCTTCATAAGACTTTTACCATGGAACACACTACTAAACCTTAGATTCCTTGAATTCCAGGCAATTAAAAGCCTGGGACAGGAGCCTATGGAAAGAGGAGTGCAGCAAAGTACTACCACCTTTATACATGAGTATACCTTCTCCCTCTTAAAAGTAAATGGCATTTAAAAAAAAATCTTTTGCTTTAAACTGTACAATCCAGTGTATAATGAAATGAAGAACCAACTCCATACCCCACAAAAAAGACTGCAGCTTTGATCATTACCGAATGTGACTAGTTTAAAAATGCCTATTCTTCTTTTGCTTTGCTTTTTATTTTAGGGAAAGAATAAGGAAACTTTTCTGTCTGTTTCTGTCTCCAAGAAGAGACAATTTTCTCAGACCTGATCCTATACTAGCAATGATGCATAGAAATGTGGTTGTCATGGCAACTGTTCCACAAACTTGAAGGCAAACATTGCAGATGCCCTAAATGTTTGAGTCTTGGCCTGTGAGAAAAAGTATGCTCTGCAGACAGGTAAACAGAGGTGAGAGGTGCTTATTCTTAGATTTTTCCTATGACTGTCTCTGACCTGAAGAAGCTACGAGCATAGTAATAGAATTCTAGCCATATAATATGACTTACTGACTACGCTATTTCTTTGTAATTTTTAATTCTAAAAAAAAATCTAATGAGTTCTTTATCCAAGAATTTGAAGTAGATTTTCTAAGGAATCATTTATAGGAGACGTGATAGAGTGACCTACAAATTGATCAGATAAAACCATATTATTTTTTAATAAATGCAATCCTTGGCTGCTAGGCAACTTTGAAAGTTATTTTGGAGGCATACTTAGTAACCTGAAATGAACTCCAGTACCTTGGGGAATAACTGATAGCTACATTAATGATAATCTCTAGTTATTTCTATGATTCCATGATTCATAGGTACCTCCAGCCATGTGTGTGTCCTTGGGTAATCTTGTATCAGTGATGAATATGTTCCAGAATGGGAAAGGTCCAAAAAAAGAAAATGACAAACTGACTTAGTGGAGAGAGAGCTATAGTCAGGAAAACATAGGCTCCAGTCTTACCTCTGAAACTGACCACTGGCAAGTCCTTTCTCCTTTTGGCACATCAGATATTCATAAACTAAACTCTAAATTGGTTGAATTTCTTACTCCAATGAAAGTACCCTACCCTGACAAAATCATAGGTTCTTTCAATTTGTCCTTAAACATAAGGATAAAAGAAGAGATATTTCCAGAATTTCAAGAATCCCAATTCAGCATTTTCATCCTGCTTTTCTTCTTCCTAATCAGTGGATTCAAATACTTTTACTTTCCGACTTAAAGGATTTTTAGATGTTGCTGCTACTCTTAGATTCCTGTTCTTTTGACTCTTGCCATCCCCACAGACCAATTTAAATTCTTTTGGAACGATTCTTCTGACTGTACTTAAGTTTATCTCTTGACCAGCAAGACTGTATACAATATATGTTGCTATCCTTATATCTGAAGAAAATAGAAATCAATAAAATTTATGAAAGGGATACTCATAGGTTTTCTGTAATGTTGTTAGGATGATGGCAACAGGAATACCTTATATTACTACAGCATGTTATACCATTAGGACTTTTTGAATATATTTAATCTGGTTTTATGTTCAAATTAAAGTTTTTAGGTAAGCCATTTTGATCCCAGTTTTATAGATTTAGAAACTGTACAATGGTACAATAGCATTAATTAATTTTGTATGGGAGAAAAAAGTACAAGTAGCACTGACATTTTCTTGAAGGTTTTCTATTAACTTCATTGCTTCTCTCAGGACAATATAGATTATGTTTATGCAATTTTAGATAGCTATTTTCAGCCTATGCTACAATTATTCAAACTTTTTATGTGGTAGATCTTCAATGGAAAATATTCTTGCTCAGGAAAAAAAGAGACTTTTTTTTCAGACTGCTTTTGAAAATACTCAGCTCAAGGTAATTTCGTAGGAACATGGCTGTCATGGTGTAATAAAGATGTCTCTTTGGGGGATGAATGGTTTTCACCTGCCAATCTCTTAATAACATAGAATCTCAACAGATTGGTGTAGTGCAAACTTTGTCGCTGTACCTCTTATTGTTAGGGATGCCTTGTTTTCTTTAGAGTTGTGATTCTTTTGGGAATAGAAGAAAGTTAAAAGGAGGAAATAGATCTGTAATTATACATTTCATTTATTAACACTCTAAGGTTTGAAAAGTACTCTACATATTTTACTTGTTCCTCACAACAATTATTACAGTAATTATTATCTTCATTTTACAGATGTAGAAAATGAAATTTAAAAATAACTAAACTGCCCAAGGTTGAAAACTAAATATCACAGGTGCAAGTTGAAACCAAGATTTTATAAACTCCAAACTTAGTACTTTTTATGCTTGCTTATGTTCTACCAGAATAAAAAAAAAATACTGATTTGGAACTAATTTTATAAGGCATGAATCATGGCAAATTATTTGGGTTTCTGTTTTAGATTAGATTGTTTTATGTTGAATGAAACTAATAACAACACAAAAATTGGCTAGCATTGGTGCAGAGTTTTAAGGTTTGTAAAGTACTTTCCATGTTTTATCTCATTTGATCCTTACAACATCTCTGAGACATCTTTATTTGCATTTTAGAGATAAAAAACTGAGGCTAAGAAAATTTAAGTAGCTTGCCCAGGGTCACATAACTAGAAAGTGTCTGAAAGAGGATTTGAACTCAGGTGTTCTTGACTCTAGGTCCAGTGTACATTGTGCCAACTAGCAATTAGACCTATACAAAGACAGAAAAATGAACTTCAATTAGCCTTCAACAAAGGTAAAGTTCTGGCTGGACAAAAACAGAGCCCCCAAGAAGAGAAAGAAAAGCCCTTTCATGTGCAAAGGAAGATTTCTACATTTCAGAAAGGGTCCAAGCTGAATAGCTGAAAAGCATGTGAAAAGGATGAAGGATTCTGAGCTTGACCCACAGTACTTCAGTGTCTTTGCTTGGCCCATTCGTTCATCTGTCTAAGATCTAGGAAGTGTTTCTGATGTGGTCATACTAAGTAAAGTTGTAGTCTTTCCCTGAGGGAGGCTACTCTGGCCAAGGAAAACATTTTGTATAGAAAAGGCTAGACGAACCCATCTCTCACTTGCAAATGACACAGGAGCCAAAAAGAACTGGTTTCCGCTTATCCTAGGCTAAGGGTCTTTACCAATTCATCTTTTTTAATTTGAAAAGAACAGTTTAACTCTACCACTGAAAGAGAATGTATTAAGCCAAACATTAAGCCAAATCAGAGAATAAAGGTAACCAAAAAAAAACCAAATGCCCAGGGAGTTCAGTGAGTCAACTGCCCAGAAGAGAAACCAAGCCCTATTAAGAAATCAAGGGCTGAGTGATCTGCCTGGGCCAATAAGACAAGAGCTGAAAGCAGCAGAATAAACTTCCCAGATTAGTCTGGCAGGAGCAGCTGAATGACCTGCCTATCCCAGTCCATTTCAACAGCAATTGTGCCTTATAGCTGAAAACACCTATTCAGACCAGTTTGAACAAGTCTAATAAAAAAATCAATGTGTATGACTAATATGTTGGACCCTTCAAAGAGATAGCACAGTGGAGTGACTTTTGCATCATGAATGTCATGTAGCACATGCTTAAAGATCCTCTGATGAAGGAAAGGGAACTGAGCTGTATCCTTGGCCTTGTGTGTTCCTAAAATGCATGTCTCATTGCAGTTGAACCAAAAGTCTGTGCCCGTTCTTTTCTCCATGGAATCTGTATTTCTTTGTGGGAGGAGCCCCGGGTTATGTCCAAAATGTTAAATAATTATTGTTCTTGTCATTTGAGCATATAACTTTGCTAAACAACTATTTGAGTCAACTGATCCATGTTAAGGGGAAGGGGGGGAAGTGGGGTTGGAGAGGGCAGCTGTCCATGAACTAACTATAGTGTTAAAAGTATAGGCAACCATGGGGTTTCCCCTAGGATTCTGAACGGTTAGGTAAGAGCTTCCCCTCTGGAAGCCTAACTAGTAAAACACCAGCATGCATTGAGGGAGTGAATCCAGAGTGGGCCATAGCAGGAAAATATGATATCTTAAGATGAGAGTCTGAATAGAAAAGAACATTGAATTTGGAATCAAAGAAATTGGGTTCAAGCCCTGGTTCTGATACTTAAAATCCAGCTAAACCACTTAGACTTAGTCTCAGAGACCTCATGCATAAAATGCGGAATTTGGGCTAGATAACCTCTAAAATCCCTTCTAGCTCTAAATCTATGTAACTGTTAGAATAGGATTTACTTGCTATGTGGCTGTGGGTAAGACATATAATCTCTTTGAATCTCAGTTTCTTCATTTTTAATATGAGTATGATGATTTTTATCCTACCTACCTCATAGGAATAAGGTCAGGTAGTATATTTCTTATGGCTATAAAAATGCTATGTAAATTTCAGCTACTATTATCAATTTTTCCTTCTTTGAATTCAAGATTCCAACTATACAAAGCTTGAAAAATCTGGATAGAAAAAATTTCAGCTATTAGTCTGGATAGAACCTACTATGGTTATAAAGATATAATATTTGTGAAAAAAAAAATTCTTGCTGTATATGTGAAGGCAAGCAAAGTAGGATCTTTTGCTGTTTTTGTTTATACCAAGTATAAAGCCTCTAAATAATGTGTTTAAGGAGGATCTTTCCCACCCATTGTTGGGACTGGGAAGATTTGTAGGAAGATTCAAACCTTTTGTTAATGAGGCACTCATTCTCAAGGGATGTGATGCCCTCTAGTTTATAATGACTCTGAGGTGCGGTTTTACCTTGGGGTTTAAGGTTTTGGAAAAGGTTTGTGTGCCAGACGAGAGTCTGGGAAGCCATTAAGCAGCGCCCCCTGGCTTTGAAAACACAGATGTTGAGGCTTCCCTCTCTGGTAACTGATCAGACAGTTGGATCTATCTGCTGATTTGTATGTATGATCAATATATATATATTGATTATGGTCAGAAAGAGGAAGCCTTGTCTGTTGATCTTTGATTTCTCTGTATTTTCTCTGAAGTTCAGGGCGCTGACTTCCCTGGACCAGGAGAATGATATCTGTGTTGATTAAAGAAATGATATGTGTGCTTGATTAAAGTGATTGTTAACCCCTCAAAAGCTGCCTTTACTTTTAGAGAAGGAGATCAAAGAACCTATGATAGCAGCCCCCTCATATATGTCAGGGTGCTTACTGATACACTATGTCAAAAATTTTAGTACAGTTGATAATAATTTATGGAAACAAATAGAGAATACTTCAATTTTTCCTATTGGGGATATAAATTGTCACATTTTCGTATCTTTCAGCCGAAAAAAACCCATACAGAGGTAGCAAATATATTAAATAGCTAAATATATTTAAACTATTTCAATGGATCCATGATCTCATCGATGTTTTTCTTTTTTTATTTCATTAAATATTTTCCAATCATATATAAAGGTATTATCAATCATTATTTTTTTAATTCCAAATTCTCTCCCTGTCTTCTTCCTCTATCTCTTCTTGAAGAAGCCATGGAATTTGATTTTAATTATATATTTGAAGTTATGCAAAAAAATCCCATATTAGGCATGTTGCAAAAGAAAACATGAACAAAAAATAAAGCTATTTTAAGTATACTTTAATCTGTATTTAGAGTTCATCAACTCTCTTTCTCTCCGTGTCTTTGTTTCTGTCTTTTGACCCTCCTCTTTTGCTTCTAACCCTCCTCTAACATCTGCTTTGCTTCTAACCGCCGGCATCCTTTACCCCTCCGCCCCACCATTTTTAATCAAATACCCCTTTTTCTTATTCTTTTCCCATCCCCTCCTACTTCCCTTTTGCTTAGGCTAGATATCTATCACCAGTTGTGTGTGTGTGTGTGTGTGTGTGTGTGTTTATGTATCTCTTTTGATCCAATTTAGATTGCACTATTTTCCACTCCATTATAAACAAAGAATTTCCTTGTGCACCTCTTTTGTGTGAGCTATTCCCCCCATCCTTCTTCTCCCTTACCCCTTCTCTCTGTGCATTTTTCCCACCCATCCATTTTTGGCATCATCTCAACATAACCCACTTATTCTCTCACCATCTTTCTATGTAGTATCCTTCTAACTGCCTTAATAATAATTGATTAAATAAAAAAATCATACATTAATCATGTATGATGACTTGACTTATGCATGAACTGGATATAAATAAGGCCAATTTGCCCAAAGTTATCAATTTCATTCTTTTTTCTAGAAATAATCATGATAAAGTTCCTAGAAGATACATGTATCATTTTGCCATATAGAAAAGTAAATAGTTTGACTTTATTGAGTTGCTTATGATTTCCTTTTCATCTTTGCCTTTTTTATGTTTTTTTTTTTCTGAGTCTTTTATTTGAAGGTTACACTAATTCAACTTAGGTCTTTTTATCGGGAATGCTTGAATGTGCTCTATTTCATTTAGTATCCATTTTTTTTTCCTTCAAAGATTATACTCAATTTTTATTTGTTTTTTCCCCCCCACTTCACAATGATTCTTCTTAGTTTTCCTGGGGAATGTATTTGTGGTTGTAATCCAGCTCTTTTGTCTTCTGGAATAGAACATTCCAGGTCCCCTCATTCTTTCAGAGGATACATCTTGTGATTCTGACTGTGGCTCCATAGAATTTGAAAGGTTGCTTTCTGGCTGTTTGAAGTATTTTTTCCACTTTACTCGGGAGCTCTGAAATTTGGCTGTACTATTTCTGGGAGTTTTCATTTTTGGATCTATTTTAAGTGGTGATCAGTTGATGCTTTCACTTTCTATTTTACCCTCTCTTTCTAGAATATTGGAGAAGTTTTCCTCAATTTTTGAAAGATGATGTCTATGCTTTTTATTTAATCAAATCTTTCAGATAAACTAATAATTCTTCAATTATATCCCCTTGATCTTTTTCACAGGTCAGTTGTTTCTGCAATAAGAGAGTTCACATTTTCTTCTATATTTTCATTCTTTTAACTTTCTTTATCATTTCTTAATGCCTCATGCAATTATTTGCTTCCACTTTGTTCAAGTCTAATTTTTACAAAATTATTTTCTTCAGTGAACTTTTGAACCTCTTTTTACATTTGACCAATTCTACTTTTTAATGTGTTTTTCCACTATATTTGTGCCTCTTTTACCAAGTTGTTAATTGCCTTTTCATAGTTTTCTTCTTTTGCTTTCATTTCTTTAGCTATTTTTTCCCTCTACCACTCATTTCATTTTCAAAGTAATTTTGAACTCTTCCTAGAATTCTTACTGGATTTGTGTTCAATTCACATTTTCTGTTTGAGGCTTTTTTAAATAGATGTTTTGACTTATTTTTTTCCCTTGAATTTGTGTCCTGATTTTCCCTATTGCCATAGCAACTTTTTATGGTCAGGTTCGTTTTTTTTTTTTTTGTTTTGTTTTGTTTTGCTCATTTGCCCACTCTAGTTCTTGCTTTGGAACTTTATTTTAATGTTGGGCTCTGTTCCCAGTGTGGGATGTCAGAAGAGTTCTGTCTTCAGCTTCAGACTTTTCAGCATTGTTGAATTCAGA
Organism: Bettongia penicillata ogilbyi; assembly: GCA_023548195.1. Classification (NCBI taxonomy): domain Eukaryota; kingdom Metazoa; phylum Chordata; class Mammalia; order Diprotodontia; family Potoroidae; genus Bettongia; species Bettongia penicillata. Next base: position 1,719,507 of record JAJHZJ010000747.1, on the reverse strand, counting down.
GTTAGTTCTGGTAGTTTAGGGAGATTTTTGGTGCTTCCAATGTTGGTATGATCTGGAGAGAGGTGTGATCACCACTGCTCCTTACCCTAAAAGGTCCCTGATACCCCAGAACTGCAATCAGTACTTCTTCTCAGAAGTCCTCCTCCCAAGAGACAGGGAATGATATTGTTCTTCAGGGCACCTATCCTTTCAGGTCAGAAATGATACTGCCCTCAGGTGTTCCACTTTCTTTTGTGTGAAAGTGTTCTTTTCTACCACTGAACTATATCCCAGGATTGGGTATAGGCAAGGTAGTACTAAAACAATATCTAGTCCTGCATTCAGTGCTAGCACTGGGGCCCCTTGCAATGTTGTTTTTTTTTTTTTCCTGAAAATTTACTCGGTCCACATACCATTTCTGACTTGAGGGTCCCAAAGCAGCTGCTGATTCAGTCACCACTACCTAGTATCACCACTGGTGTTTCTTCCATGTGAGCTGTGGGCCAGTCTCATCCCCTTTGCCATAGAGTTCTCTTTCTCACCTCTTATGTTGTCTTGGGTTCTAAAAATGTCTCATTGACATTTTTTTTTGGCTCTGACACTCCAAAATGTGATTTGAGGCATTATTTCAAAGTTGTTTAAAATGTAATGTTGAGAGAACTCAGCTTTCTCTACTGTGCCATCTTGGATGCACCTCCATGTCTCATTAATGTTCATTCCTTTCAAGCATCACAGGACATTCAGGCATTCTTCCATTGCTTAACACAGTGTCTATCACATAGTAGGTGCTTAATAAATGCTTATTAATTGATTGAAAAGGAAAGTAATATGATATAGGTTATGCATGTATAGTCAGGCAAAACATTTGCATTTTAGTCATGTTGCAAAAGAAAACACAGACTAACCACATCCCTCCCAAACTCCAACCCCCAAAACCCAAGAATATTAAAGACATATTAAAAATTATATTTCAATCTGTATTTAAATCCCATTAGTTCTTACTCTGGAGGTGGATAACATTTTTTCATCATAAATCCTTTGGAATTGTTTTACATCATTATATTCTCTAGACTAAGTAAGTCATTTACAATTGATCATAATACAATATTGCTGTTACTATGTAGTTACTATGTGCAATGTTCTTCTGATTCTGCTTGTTTCACTTTTCATTAGTTTATGTTCACTTCTCAGGTTGTTTGTTTTTCCTGAAACCATTCATCATTTTTTAATGGTACAACAGTGTTTCATTACACTCATATACTGCAACTTTTTCAGTCATTCCCCGATTGATGGGCATCAAAGGTGATATACAAAAATCAAGAATGTCATAGTCAAAGAAATATTTTTTTTCCCTTTTACTTCAAGGTTTTTCTGAATAGTTTAACATTTCTGAATATTTCCATCAAAAATCCCCTATCACATTTGAATCATTGTTTTCAGAGGTGGCGCATGAATAGAAATAAAATTTAAACTTTGCATGTTCTTGCTGTATCCCTCTAATTGGTTATACCTGGATTATTTCTTGCTGGTTTATGACTGAGGAGGTTTATGAGGAAACCCTGAATGTATACATATAAAGAAGATATTCAAGAAGAAAAAGTGACAGAACTATCAGATTTGAAGGTTTTGTGTTTTACCATCATGTTATTTTAATGAATGAATTTATTTTATTATTTCCAGCTTCCTTTCTTATTTTCCTCTTTAAAAATTTCAGATATCATGGAGATGTCAGTAGCCAAATAGTGGGTGATTACCTTGTAAACATATAGCTTATAGGACAAAAATCATTCCGTGTATACTTGTTTGTACTCAGGTGGGTTCTTATGAATATGGAGGTACATAATAAATAATGATATGTAGGGAATAACAAGAAGCCATTTTCCGGAAAATTACCTTAAATTTAAATATTCAACTGTTTTTCCCCATATGGTGTGCATTAAATTGGCATGTCTTTATTCAACATACATTTCATTTTTTTCTTTGATAATCTGTCCATAATGAGAAGTAATGACTGTAGTTCTATGGTCAATAATTAATATTGACTTCTGAAAGTTGATGAATGCTTCAATCCACTGGATAGCCATACAAAGGCTTCTCTTGGACTTGTCTAGGACTTCAGCTTAAATATGGTGTTTTCCTTCTTTAAATAGAGTGTTTTCCTTCTTCTCCAAAACCATAATGTTATCTCCTTCCTCCAGTTCAGGCTGCTGGTCACATTCACTAAGGAATGTTATCTTTTGATCATCTTTCATGCCCTTGTCAGTATCAGTCCCTGAAACCCTTTGCTCTTTAATTATTTTCCTTTCATTACAGCTTTTATATCTGTCTTTAGGGCTGGTTCATTCCCACTCCCTTGGCATTCCACACAAATTGCATTTGCTAAAATGTTTCAAATCCTATCTGATAAATTCTTTTTTTTTTTTTTTTGACATTTCAGTTCCTTTGAAATTGGTAGGGGGAAGGAGAGAAATGGATGAAATCCATGACTCTGTTATCCCTCAGACTATTTAGTAATGAGAATAAATCAATCATTCAATCAAGGAGCATTGATCATCCACTTATTTATGCTAAGCAATATGCTAAACATTGAGAATACAAAGGAAAAGGAAAAAGTGTTACTGTCTTCAAAGAACTTACTTTCTAAAAGGGGAACAACAAATATAAAAATTGGCATATATATATATATATATGATCAAAAATGAATAAATGGAAGAAAACCTTAAATAGAAAACACTAACAGGTTAACAGGAAATAGATGAGGAATAGTAGCTAGAGTCAGAATTTATGTTGAACACAGAATGATTTTTCAATGTTAGCTGCAATAGAGGCCTCAGCACTTATCACTGTATCTCACATAAGATATATGCTTAAAGTATGAAAAAGAGACACTTTCCCTATTATTGTAAAAAAGCATTGTGAAATTAAAGATAGGAAAGCTGGTCAAGGGCCCTTATCTGGAATTCTATGATATAATAAGTTTCAGTGAATATTAATGGAGAATATGATTTGAACTCCATTATAAATAAATTCATGCCATAGCAATGAAAAACAGATTTAGAATTAGAAAAGACCTTAGACTCCATCTAGACCAAGCTTCCAATTTTACAGATAGGGAAACTGAAGTCCTAGACAAGAAAAAATGAGTTGCCAAAGCTGAAAACAAAAACAAAAAAATAAAAGGTTAGAAGTTGCAAAGAAGTAAATATGAGTTTGATTTAAAGGAAAACAACTAGAATGTAGTTGGGTCTCCTCATTCAAGCTCTTCCAAGAACAGACTAGATGATTACTTGTTAGGTATATTGTACAGGGGTTTCTTTAAGGATAGAGTAATAATAGATGGCTGTACAGATCTCTAACTCTGAAATTCTGTGACCTGTGACAAAGTTAATAAATAATCAGAATTTGAAGCATGGTCCTCCAAATCCAGTTTTTTTCTATTAATATTTAACAAATATTAGTTAATTGCCTACTATTTATAAACCACTGTACTGGCTTATAACCTGGCAATTCAAGAATGTGTGTGCAATTGAAAATATAATGAATCTGATGCTGGGCAGAGTTGGATTTCAATACCTTTTTTAACACTTGGTATGAGTGGCCACAGACAAGACACAGAATCACTGAATTTGGAGAAGGAGGGGATCTTAGATATGCTACAATTCAACCCCTTAATTTTATAAATAAAGAAACAAGTCATGGGAAATCTTACTCAGTGTCCTACAAGTTGCACTTGTGTAAGTTGTACTTATGTAAGCAGAACTTAACCCTAATTTTTTTTTTACTACAAATCCATTGCTGATTCTCATAGACTTAGAGATGGAAGGGACCTAATAAGTCATCTAGTTCAGTCCCATCGTTTTCAGATAAAGGAACCAAGACCTAGAGAGGTTAATCAATTTGTCCAAGGCTTAGTGCCAAAAAGTGACAGAACTGGGATTTGAACTGTGGTTCTTTGACACCAGATCCAACGTTCTTTCAATTTTGTCACTCAAATGAACAAATTCACAGCCTCTCATATTTGAAAGGAAGATCAAAGGACTTCTAGGACAACCTTTACCTAAAGAAAAATACTCTCAATTATATTTCTGCTAAGAGGTTGACCAGATATCACTTGAAGAGCTCTAATGAGGGCAAACTCACTACTTCCCAGGGAATACCATTACATTTGGAGACAGGTCCAATTTACTAAAAAAATGTTTTTCCTTCTATCAAGCTCAGTTTCTCTATTTATGACATCTGCTTTTTTCAAGCAGAACAAGTCTAATACCTCTTCCATATGTCTAATATCTTTTTCCAGGACTGAGAAGTGCTTTTCATGCTCTTTCTCCACTACCTCAAGTTACCTCTTATTTTCATTTACCATTCTTAATTCGTTCATCCAATCCGGTACTGCACAGTTGCATGTTCCTTCATCATCCTGGTAATTGTCCTTTAGATGGACTACAATTTTTCAATAACCTTAAAATATAGCTGACATGAGTCCTCTAATGTCTAGATTATCTGGCTTTGGACCTGCTCCTCCCAGATTTCCTGGGGTGGGCAGTGAGATACATATGCATACCCCTAATCACCTGGGAACTCATACTCAATCACATGAACCAACTTACTCTTTCTCTGATTATGGAAAATAACATCACTATATTAATCCTGATTATTCACCCAAAGATTTATAATCTCCATTTTTATTAAATTATTGTTCTACCTTTTATCATAAACCCCTAGAATAGAGCTTCCTAATAGACTTCTTCCAACAATTACCAACATTAAGAGAAGATAATACAAGTCATTTTTATAGTCAAGGGTAGGGATTCACAACTATACACAGCTGTATGTACAGCCATGCTTAGACTTGGGCTTATAGGTGCTATTGCAGAGTCTATTACTAGTAGAAAGAACTGCACACAGTCCTCTAGATATAAACATATTTCATCAGGGAAATATATGAAAGGAAAGGAAGATGAGATGGTCATATGGTGAGAGCCAAGAGTGACAAGTTCCAGCTGTAGTAATCCACTAGCATCCTTATGCCATCAGAAAAAGTGGGGAAGTAAGTAGGATGAACCCCTGTGGCAAATTTATGGATGGATATAGACAGGATAGGTAGGCATGGACAGCTTGCTATCTACATCATTGGAAAGGTCACTCTGATTAATGAAGCCATAGATTCATTGGAATAGTTTAAAAATCATTTTTCTTTTTTCTTATCTGTGAATACACTGTATTTGCCAATGGAATGTAACCACCTTCAGGGCAGAGAATGCTTCAGATATTTTTTACCTTTGTCTTCTCCCTGGTAAAAGTTCCTGAGATATAGTAAGTGCTTAATAAAGGTGGACTGATTGATTGATATCCTGGAATACAGTCTGTTTGGACCTAATCACTCTCTCCATCCTTATCTTCATCTCCTGCCTTCTCTGGCTTCCTTCATGTCTCAGCAGAAATACCACTTTCTTCAAGAAGTCTTTCCAAGTTCTATTTAATCTTTCTTCTTTTGAATATTTCCAATTATTTTGGATATATCTTGTTTGTACATAGTTGCAAACATGTTGTCTTACCCCTCAGAATGTGAGCTCCTTGAGAACAGCGACTGTTTCTTCATTTGGGTTTTTTTGCCAGTCTTTGTACACCCAACATTTAGCACAGTGTCAGGCACACAGTAGGTCATTAATAAAAGTTGGTTGATTTGATTAGTCATTGATGGAAATAATCTACTTCCTTAATATCACATTATAAAATTTATAATTCAACATTATTTTAACCAATTTTGTCCTATCCTTTTCAATTCAAAGGTCACTTTCTATAAGAGAAAATATAAAAGAAAACAGATCTCCCTTCACTACATCATTCATTATCAAGACCCCATTCATTGGTAGATAGTGTTTGTATCTTCTTCCATTCTTAAAATGCTGTTTTTTATATTTATATTATATTTGTATATGTAATATATAATTCATACATATTTATAAGTATATATTTATAATTTATATATAACATGTTTATATATTTATATTATATTTATTTATTTATATTATTTTATGATTCTTAGTATTTGTTGTCAGTCCTTCTGAGCATTAGTGTGCCTGACACCAGTATTATAGAACTGGACATTTTTTTAAATTCATCCTCAATTCCCTATCTTTATTTCAGCCCTTTAGAAATATCTTTTAAATTCTATGGCTGTTTCTTGTGTACTAAGTTCAGTCTCTAAATAGCTCACACTTTTCTTCCATATTGGAATAATTTGTATTTAGAGCTTGAGTTTTCCATCATTATTGGACGACATTATCTGCAAAATTTATGAACATGGGATTTACCTATTCATTCTATGAATTCATGGGAATCTCCTTTCCCTAAATAAGTGATTCAGTTCAGGCTGTGTTCAGATTTTCTTTCTTGTTCACAGATTCTAAGACAGTGTATGTATTTCCCCCAATGCTTTAATTAATTTCTATTTGGATTTTTTAAAAATCAACTAATCATTTTATATGTGAAAGGCACTATAGTAGCCACTTGTGATATAAAAGTAAATAATGAAAATAGCTTCTGTACTCAAGTAAATTACAGTTTAGTATGGGATAAAATATAGATAGATAGATAGTTACATAGATAGATACATAGACAGAGCTAAACCAATCTAATTTGAAGAATGAGAAAGTAATAACAATTGAGAGATGGTAGAAGTACTTCTTGCAGAAATGGCACCAGAGCTGAGGCCTGAGGAATACTAAAAACTTCTTCCTTATAGTATAGAATTTGGTCTAGAGTAACATTTGTTCATATAATGGCTGACATGTTTATATCATTTTAAGGTTCACAAAGTGAATTAAAAACATTATCTCATTTGATCCTTTCAAAAACCCTTTGAGGCAGATACTACTGATATTCCCATTTTAGATGAAGAAATTGAAGGAGAGAGAGTTTGAGTAATCTTCTCAGAATCCCTCAGTTATTATATGTCTGAGGCATGATTTGAACTCAGATCTTTCTTTAACTTTGGCGATCTTTTTACTCCACTTCTCTCCTTTCACTGTCTGAAGAAGGAAGATTTTAGAAAGTAAAGCCAAAAATAGATCACAAGTTGTGTTTTTGGCAAAGGAAGAACATTAGAGAATGTCTCAGTAATTGAAATCCCCACCTCACCCCCACCCCCCAAACCCTGGAGGCTGGTAGGATATGCACAGAATAGAACACTGAGCCGGGAGTCAGAAAGGCCTGAGTTTAAACCTTGCCTACATACTTACTCTAGGTAAGTCTCTTAACCTCTGTCTGTCTCTGTTTCCTCAACTATATAATGGCAATATTAATCAAACCTACTTTTCAAGGTTGCTGTAAGGACCAAATGAGATGAAATTGTAAAGTACTTAGCACCGTGACTGGCCCGGAGTAACCACTTAATAAATGAATATTTCCTTCCTTCCCTTATATAAGATTTGCTTTGTTTTCCTGAAATCCTTGGTTAGTTCTATCTAGTGGGTCAATAACATTTTCTCAGAGCAATGAAGCTTCTTTTTCTTTGAGCCACACTGACATCCATTCTATCTCATTTCCCCCTCAATTTCTTGATTTTCTTATGTGTCTAACATTATAATTTAAACTGCTTCTCTACTCCCTTTCCCCTCTGTATTCTTTTGGATAAGATAAAGACATGCTCCAGATTTGTATCCTATTACAATAAAATTAAGTAAGAAATTTGTGAAGTCATATTTCACAGAATCTCTGACTTCAGAAGGACCTAAGAGCACACCTAGTCTAGCCTACATAGCAATGAAAATCTCTTTTATCATTTGCCTAGAAAGTGAACAATTGGAATTTTGGTGAAGAAGAACCTACTTTTCCCCAAAGTAATACACTTTCCATTTGTTTAGCTCTGACTGTCAAGTGGTTGTGATTAATGAGTAAATAATGTGCTAGACTTGAAACTAGGAAGACCTGGGTCACTTTCCTTCCTCATAGAGTTATTAACTGTATGACAGAGGCAAGTCACTTAATATCTCACAGACTCACTTTCCTCATCTATAGAGATGATGATACATGCAGTATCTATTTCCTATGGTTGCTGTGAGTCTCAAATGAGCTATTTATATAACTGTGTATACACGTCACATATTTCTATTATTGGAAAAGTTTCCCTTATATTAAACCTCTTTGCCCTTTGTACCCACTATTCCACTCCTGGTTGTTTTCCCTGGGGCCAAATGAAACTAAGCTGGATTTTTTGTTTGTTCGTTTGGATTTGGATTCAAGGCATATTGACAAGTTTAGGGTGTAGGACTTGGGTGGGGAATACACATAGATGGAGAGGTGCAAGATGGCACCATGAAATAAAGCTGGGATAATAGTCTAGGGCCGTGTTGGATAGAACAATGAATGTCAGGCTATAGAAAATTATATACAGTAGGGAACCAACAGTAACTGTGCATTAGATGAGTCTAAAAGCTATATGTAGGAAAGATTATAGAAGCAAGTAGAAGTCCATTTACCAGAAATCACTGTACTCTCTCCAAGAGATAACAAGAACTTGACCTGAATACAAATTGTATCAGTGGAAGTAGAATATCAGAGAATAAGGGACACAGCAATGTTTTGGAGGCAGAATATGGAGAAATTGGGAACTTTTGATTGGGGAATGGAGAGAGGTGAGGTGAGGTGAGGTGAGTTACAAGAGTCAGGATCATTCCAAGATACTGAACTTTGAAGAGTGATTTTATGGTTCATAGACATAGAGGAGTTAAAAATGAAATTTTGCTCATGTATTTATGTTTCATCTGGTCGAGAAGTGTTTGATATGATTACTCCTGATTACTTCTCTTATAATGCATCAAGGAAAGCATGAGAGTAAGGATAAAATGATCACATTTTACCATTCTTATATAGTAACTTTATATCTAATTTCAGGAGGCAGCATATAAAATAATTCTGTTTCTTGCTAAATTTCTTTCTTCACATATTTAAAAAGTAATGTCTAATTTGTGAACAGAATATGTTTTTAAAAGATCAAAGAGCTGTGATTGAAATTTGAAGCTGGATTTCACTTGCTTTATTAAATATAATAGATAGCAATATGAACCTAAATAATTTTTTCTTAATTAACAGAAATATGACATTGCATGAAAAACCTGTTCTTTTCTTTTGTATCAACTCTCATTCTTATGTTATTACTCATCAGTCCTTAATATTTGAAGAACAATTTGATTTTTTTTTTTGGCATTGAAAAGTTGAAGTAGTAAGACTGAAGTGATGGGTTCAGTTACGAGGAGAACTTAGTTTAGTGTTGCTCCATTGGCAAACATTATATTTGTAATCCCAACCATCAACCACCTAAATGAACACCATTTTTTAGGAGGGTGACAGGGTGAAAAGTTTATATGGATCAACATAATCCATCACTGCTATCAGGAAAACAATGTTCATGCCCTTCTGGCATGTTAGGAGCATCCTCTTTGTCTATGAAGGGTGGTGCAGTGTCATTAATAAGTACGTATAATATTGTGTATCTAGCAAGATTACTACTGGTTCAAAAATCCTCTCCACCTTCATCATACTTTGCCTTGGTTTTGTAACTTTTTCCAACAAGCCATTTATTATGACTTTGCTTTTTAAACTTGAAGTGATCACTTCTCTTTTTAAGGTCATGGTAACAACAAGTACAAAGGATAAATTTACTGACAGAAATCATTGCAGAACACATGAATATATTATGAAGAATAATTTAAAAGCTATATCTTTAGAGGCTGGTTTTCAAAATTAGAAAATAATTTTATACATACCGCAGTGTTTAACATGTTACATTTTAGATAATCTATTGAAGTCCTTTCCATTATGAGTTCAATGACCTGAGATTATATTTTGTTCAGTGGAAAGAAAACAAACCCTGAAGTGAGATAACCTATGTGCAAATTCCACCTCTGATGCGGAGTTTGACATTACTTTTGAATCAATAGAAGATCACTTTTAAGTGTCTTAGACAAGGAACTTAACCTTGCTCAACCTCAGTTTTCTTATCTGTAATATAAGGGGACTGAATTAGATGGTCTCTGCCAGGCCTAAATTGGTGATTGTATCATTCTTTGCATGGGCTAGGATTCTCTGGTTGAGTTCTTTAAGAGAAAGGAAAAGGGAAAGATTTTCACTCAGTGTGTTTTAGATTTAACATAACTTTCCTCTCTTACCAATAATGGCTCTAGGGTTACTAACTGAATGTTATACTGTCTTTACTTGCTGCTTTGTCCTACTGCCACTTGTGTGGTTCCATAAGCGTATGCCATAACACACATTTTTGTCACATGACCTTTTTCCCTTTGAATTAAAAAAAGTTTTATTGATGCCTTTCATTTCCATCACAATTCACTAACTTATTTTCCCTACAACCCTCCAAATAGAAGTCATGCGATGTAAGAAATGTCTTTATTTAACCAATACACATCAAAATGTCTAGAAATGTCTATGATTTATCTCTAGTCCATCATCTTTAGGCCAAGAGGAAGATTTTTTTTCTTCTTTGGCCTTTTTACATGATAATTTGGACAGATTCATGAGAAATTTCATGTTTTTCCCCTTCACATTATTACTGTGATGACTGAAATTGTTTTCCTGCTTCGACTCATTCTCCCCTGCCTTAGTTAACACAAAAAAGGCAATGTTTGCATTACATCAAAGCTTTAGCATAATGTTGAGGTGGCCCTGGGTCTTTTAAGTCTATGTTAGCAGGAAACAACCTGCTAGTAGGTCCCGTGACGTTCAAAAGGATTTGACTAGCTGTTTGGCCGTGGACTGTGTGCTTATTATCAGATGACCGGGCTAGCGAAGTTCTGGAAGATCCCTTGTCAAATCACCGGCATTGCAATCACAGTAACTCACAAATATAGGAGCCTAAGGTATACAGGACGGCAATCTGCATTGATAGAATCAGTTCTCACAATGAGAAAATTGTAGCCTCTAAGGTACTGGAATATAATTATCATTTTAGCAAATAAAAATGCCTTTAAAAACAAAAACAAAAAAATAAATATTACTTCTAACCAAAGCCAACTTTAATACTTATACTCTTGAGGTCATGCTCTCCTCTTAAGAAAAATGCCTCCAAATTCATCTTTTTTCTTCTCTAATTTTTAGTTCATAAGATGGCTCATTCCCTGCTACCTACAATCACAACTAGGTTTTACCCAACCTTAAGAAATCCTCCCTTCACCTTACACAACTATCTTTCTAATTTCTTTCTTCTTTCATAGAATTATCTGTCTGGGCTAGTACTTACAATTCTTTTTTCACTCTCTTCTCAATCCCTTGTAATGGGAACTACTCCCTCCCAAATTACCGGTGATTTTTAATTTGTCCACTCAGTGACGTTTTCTCAAGCTGTATCTGTCTTGCTTTTTATGCAACATTTGAAGCTGTTGACCAACATGTGCTTCTATTGATATCTTTTCTCTGTGGTTGTTGCTGTTTCGTTATGCTTTGTTTGTTTATTTTTGTGGTATGACTGTCTAGATTTTCCTCCTACCTGTATATCTGCTTTTTTAATCACTCTTCCTTGCTGGACTGCTATGTATATCTTGCCACTTAACTATAGGTATATCAGATTCTCTGAGCCGGATCCTCTTCTCTCTAAATAGTCTCTCATGACATCATCATTATTCTCAGTGAATTTAATTATCATCTTAATATGAATGACTCTCAGATCTAGATAGCCATTCCAATTCTTTTTAACAAAATTTTAGTTATCATCAACTTTCTATTGGACATTTCCAAATTAATATACCATATTTAGATGTCTCAAACAGGAATACTTCATTAAATACTTCATTAATACTTCTACTTACTTCATAGAAATAGAGGTATTATGAGAATAAATTATATATATGTGTGTGTATACACACATACATATGAATATGTCTGTGTATATACATGTTTCTATATGTATATAGTATGTGTGCGTGTGTGCATACAAATATACATATACATACGCCAGTTTGAAGAAGTAAATGTGTTCTAAAATGTAAGTTATTCAAATATAATGCTGTGTATTTTGGGGGGGGGTTGGTGGGGGGTTGTGCATATAGTCTAAGCCAAGTGTCCAAAATATAACTTGCTGCTATCTTTTCCTCAAACCAAGCTTTCACCATCATCCTTCTAGCCACCCAGAATTAAACTCAGAGGTATCCTGAACTCTTTATTGATACCATAGATTCAGTCAATTGATTCTGTGTCCTCAATAGCTATCCATTTCTCTCCATCCACATGGCCACTACTCATTGCTCAAGAGTTTAGGCCCTCATTACCTTTATTTAGAATATTGTGATATCTTCCTTATTGCTCTTCTTGCCTTAAGTTTCTCCCCTCTCAAATCCATTGCTCATAAAGATGCCAACTGGTTATGTTTTCTTACTCAGTAATTTCAGTAAACTCACTATTGTCTCAGGCATCAAATATAAAGCTCTTTCTTTGTGATTTAAAATCTTCTGAACCTAAACCAAGTTTGTCTTTCTAGAATTTTATGTGTTACTATCTTTCATTTACTTTCTGACAAAGTAAAACTGCCTTTTTTGATATTTCTTACACATGTAGTCCATCTCCCATCACTATGATTTTGCACAACATTGATTGTTCCCTGTGCTTAGTGTATGTTTTCTTTTTTATCTCTTAAAATTCTTAGTTTATTTCAATTCTTAGCTCAAACATAGCAACTATATATGGCTAAATTATCATGACCCAAAATATGTATATTTACTTTTTATAGACAAAGTAACACATAAATCAGTATGTCTTATCTCCTCCAATAGAATGTTGACTCCTGAAAGTCAGGGGTGGTTTAATTTTCTTTGTTTCTATTACTTGTAACAATCACTGTGCCTGGTATATAGAAAGTGCTCAATAAATTCTTATTCATTCATTGAATATTCCTTTGAGAGTTTTAAGGATGAAAAGGTCATTATTACCTGGAGGGTAATCAAGGAAAACTTCATTTAAAAAGTGACTAATACCTTCTCTACTTACCTCAAAGAAATTGAGGCATTATCAGAATAAAATTTTTACATATATGTATATACACACATATATGCATATGTATATTTGCATACATATATATGTATTTAGAGAGAGAATTCTTGCATGTGTATTTGTCATGTTTTGAAGAAGTAAACGTATTCTAAAAATGTAAGTTATTAAAATTTAATGATACTGCTATTTTGTGGACAGGGTCCAAGCCTTTTTACAGTCCCATGATATTTAAAGCATCATATCCATCAAAGTCTTTGCAATACAAAGCAAACAACATTAACCTTTATCTATAAGCAGATATACCTTATTGTCAATGTCAAAGGTCTACCCCCTTCTAGAATTCAGAATAAATGGTCATCAGATCTAATAAAATAATTTATTTGAAAAATTGTCCTTATATACTCAATACATGGAGCCTTCTCAAAATAAATAGTATGACAGCCTGCTACTCACATTCTGCCTTTATCTAAGGTTTTATTAGATTTTTTCCTGGGACTTCAGGAATCATCAACAGCAGCAGCAACACCATTGCTACTGGCGTCACCATTGTCAATAATATCTCACACTTAAATAACATCTTATATTTCAGGAAAGACTTTCACTAACATTAAAGCTCAGCAAAGTCCTTGTAGCTACTTTGAGCTTACTGTGGAAGTAGGAGATTTTAATCAATATTAATTGATGATACCATTTAGAACATGTGAAGAACTACAAGTTTCTTTGTTTTATGTTTCCTTGACATTTTCAGCATCTGCCAAATTGAGTGAGTTCAATGATCAGTATTCCAGCTGTCACAACTGCAAGAAAATATTTCTACTGTTTTCTCCCTTCTTTTTAGCATCTGATCAATGTTTTGAATTCTTATTATAGGCTTCAGTGGAAATGTTTTGACTTTTTAAATAATAAGTAATTTTAACCATGTGGGTTTATTACTTATGATAAATCAATGCATGCTTAAGTGATAACTATCATATATATATATTTGGTTTATTGTTAGATTTGATGATTATATAAATTAAAGCTTCTTGTATTTATACAGAAAATTAATATTTGTACTGGAAATTTTAACATCACTTTTAGTATATCAAGTAATTTAACTCCCTATATTTCAGCCATTCAAAATATTTCAATCACATCTCATAGTTGAAAAATGAAAGCCTGACAGAATTATTTTATATTTCATCACAATAGCTGTTTATCAGTATTGCTATTTTAGACTCATGTGAAAGATATAACGTTTTGTTTAAAATCTATTTTCTTCCCTCTTGCTTATCTTTGCTATAAACAAAATATAACATAGAAATTTAGGTTGTTTTATATAAGGTTTTTTTGTTTGTTTTGTTTTGATCAATGGTATAGTTGCATAACACTTAGTCAGGCTATCATAAATTTCTATTGTATTTGAGCTTTAGATATTACAATCCTATAAGTTTGTATCTTGACAAATTTCAGGACCTTACCAATTTTTCAAATACAAGTAAGAATCAAATGTTCAATTTGGCAGCTGCATTTCATAGTGTTGATGATTTATTCTTTTTATATACAAACTTGACCTTACAGAAAACATCTTTCATCCAAAGAACAGGTGCAAATCATTAACACACACATACACACACACACACACACACACACACACATCCCCGCACCCCTTCAGCTCCAGGGGGTGTTTTCAAGATAAAATTAAGATGAATGTATCCAACTATTGTCACAACACCTTCTCTCCATTCCCCACGGAAACAAACCAGTGCAGTTTACCTAACAAGAAGAAATTGGGAGAGTGGCTGCATGACTTTGTTATATTTAGGTATATTAACTCAAATACCTATGGAAAGCTATTATAAGCACTTGAGTGCTATGGTGATACATACAAGTGATCAGAGTTGATCACTTCCTTGTTCTCGGTCTCTTCTCTTTCCCTTTCCTTAAAGTACCCTATATCTTTTCTTACTTCCACTACTATGTCTGAATACATTTTTTAAGTTTAAGACTCATCACAGGATTGTTCCTCAGAATCTATTTGCTATTTTTCTTTCATTATTCTATTGAATGCCCCTTTTTTATTTCATTGTTGAAGTGACTTTTTCATATTCTCTCAAATTAGCAGTGCCATAAAATTTTCTCTATTTGATCTTCAGATTCTAACATCACATATAATTTTGGTGTCTAATTCTTTTCTTCTGACTCCAAAGAAAAGTAACTTTTCTGCCTTTATGAAACCATAGTATCTACCTGCACTTTGTTACCCCGTGCCCTTCTTCTTGCGTTAGTCCCATGTTTCCTTAATATAATTGCCACTATTAGAATTTTCTTCAGTTTCTATCTCTTCACTGACTTTTCATTCATTCAAACACATCTCTCCATTTAGGAAAACAAAGCAAAACATCTTTGTTTCATCATAATATTGACTTGAAACATCATCGTTTATCCCTTTTTCACTAATTCTTAAATGAGTGGTCTACTCTGATATTTTCATTTCACAACTTTGCTTCCTTTCCTTACTTCCTCCATTTCCTTTCTCAACTATGTACCACATGTGACCAGATGTTTAAAGGTTACAGCAATATTTCAGAGATCAAATTCAATGGTTTTTCCTTAGGTCTCGTTCATTTTGATCTTTCTATAATATTTGATCTCCACTCCTTTAAAGCTCATTCTTCTTGTCCTTCATGGCACATTTATCTGCTTCTTCTCCTTTGTCTTTGATCACTTTTTTCTAATGCTTTTTACTATTTACATTCATGAACTATGATATTCCTCAAAGTTTCATCTTCAGTCTACCCTAACACTTTTCTTTCAACATTTATCCCTTGAAAATATTTAGCAATACTTCCAGTATCTATGGTTCCCAATATGATGTCTTCATCTTTAAACATCTAGTGAGTCCCCTGTCTTTTATCACCTACAACCTATTGTACTTCTTTGCTTAGCTGATCCACAATAAACTTAATGTAAACATATCTACAACTGAATTTTATCCTATCTTCCACTAGAAGCTCTAAACTTCTTCTTCCTCCTACCCTAACATTTGTGAGACTTTCAAGTGATTAGCAGACATGGAGGGAATAAATAAACATGGCAAAAAGGACTTGCTCCAAGCCAGAATTTCAAGACACATCCAAAGTCCATAGAAGTAACATGTATGTGTAGCAAGCAAGATAAAAAAGAGTCATAAAGTTCAAACTTGGAATTGATAGTGGAGAGGAAAGTAAAGAAGGAAAAGTCCACATGGAATAAGATAAGGAAAATACCATAAAAGGAGAAATGTATGGATTTAGTGACTGAGAGGTAATCAGTTAGCTGTAGACAGCAAAGGCATGCTAATCACCTCTTCTTGTGCATCAGAGAGTTACACAGCTGTGGTCTCAGACACCTCCTGTGTGCCATATATATCATTAAACAATATTTTTAAAATGTCCTCACAAGGACTTAAAACCTCAATGTCTTCTCTACCCAACATATCTAGGGGGTCTCAAATTCTTTAAAATCTTGCAATCACCTCATCCCTTGGTATCCTTTTCAATAGCTTTCCTCTTCCTCACTCTATTTTACATGGTTTAATAGAACTTAGAATTGCGTAGAATCTTAGAAAACTAGTACGACTCCTTTCTCTTCATTTTGCAAGTTAAAAAACAGGTTCAACATGGTTAAATGATTTGCCAAACACTACATGGACAGTGAATTTCAAAGCTGCATTTTAAATCAGGGTCTCTTGATGCCATGCTGCTTTTTCTCTGACCATTAATCCTTCTAAAACACAGCATTAATCTGTCATTATATGTTATTAAGGATAATCCATCCATTCCAAATACTCTATAAAGAACCAAGTATTCCCAAGTAATCTGGGGAGATTTATGGGTAATTCTTTAATATACAATACATTCATAAATGAAATAATTGATGAAAAAGTAATAGTGTTTATTATGTGACAAGTAGAGTTAAGCACTAAAGATAAAAATATAATAATGATAATCCCTATCAAATATTTTTACCTTTTCGAGTAGAATTAGGTTCTAGAACTAGAACTGTGGATTCAGATGTGCAGGCCAGCCAAGAAATCTGGGAGTAGAAAGTTGGTGAAAATCTCAGTGATAAATTATCACTTTTCTCCTAATTAAAAAAGGTAGAAAATCATCCTATCCTCCATCTTTCCCTTCTGTCCAAGTCTAAGATTGAGCTCTTGTAGCAATAAAATATGTAGTATTTAGGAACCTTTCTAAATTAAAGGGACATTTTGTAGTTGATGACATTTAGAAATGTTATGTCTCTACTATATCAAAGTGAGCCAGACTCACACAATTTTTCCCCCTGGAATTTAGTGCCATCCAGTATTGTATTGAAGCAAAATGAGAAAGGAAACATTATCTGGCATTACTTATCTGGCATCCTTGACTCATAAAGATATCTCTAAAAGCAATTTTATTTTGAGAATATACACTTGGCAGCACTGTATTACAAGAACTTTTCAAAGTAATTGCCTTCTGCATCCCATAGCCAACTAAAATAAAATTGCTCCTTACTGTGTGTTTTGCTTTAGAAAAAAAAATAGAAGAGATGATGTAATCCTGGTATGTTTTTCTCATGTGTTCCTTTTATTTGCATTTTTTTTTTGTCTTTTCCTACCAGTGGAAATTCTTTTACAATAATGGGTTGTTAAACATTCCATTAGTTCCTTGAGGGTATGAAACATACCCTTCACCTCAGTGACAAATGAGTGGCTAATTTTTCAGGTCATTAGAATTGTATCATTCAAAAAAGATTTAAAAAATGGGTGAGAGATGGTAGGTTGAGGGAACAGAGAAATATTAAATCATAAATCTTGTGTTTCTTCCAGTTTTTAAGCTGTGAATGTTTAGGGCCTAATCCTGTCAGTGAGAAAAAAGGAGAAAATTCTTCTCTTTAGGACACTAGAGAGATGTAGACTGATGGAAGGGAGTACTAAGACTTTTAAAAGAGGCTATTAACCACCATACTCTATACATTCTTTCTTATATTTCTTGTGTTTTGGTCTGTGCAAAACTTAAATTGTGCAAAACTTCCAATTCACTGCTTTCCATATGGACTCAAGAATAACAGTGAATAAATAGTCATTTAGTTAGCATAGGAAACAAAACCACTTGTACATTTTGTAATATTATTCAGTGTATGCAGATTATGTATGCCCACATGAATTTTCTAAATGTGACTCATTTAAGCCTGAAGGCATTAAGAGATATTTCTATAATGTTGCCCACCCTTGTCCAAGGTAGAATTTAATCCCTGCCTTCAAAGTAGCAGAAAAAGGGCTTCATTGCTAACTGCTATGTTTTCCTGTGTCTTAGAGGGAGTACTATGCTAAAATATTGCTGGTCTAGGGACCCAATTTGGGTTCAAAATAAAAAGTCTCTTCCCTAAATGTTCTTAAGGAGAAGGTTCTATAAGGAGAAGGTTCTATATACAAGCTTAATTCCTTCTTACCAAATTCTACTTAAAAAAAGGCCATCACAAATAGTGAATAAACTCCTTCATCTATACCTAAAATCCTTAACATTGTACCTCTTCCTGTCTTTCCATATTTATTTCACAGTCCTTACTCAATGACTTACTCAAAGGACTTTCACAGTCCTTATTCAATGTACTTTGCTGTCAATACTCCATAGAGTCTCTATATCTTCTCTCAAGTTACTACTTTCTAGAAGTAACACGATTTATTATTATTTTTTTTTAACCTCTACTTCTTGTACTACTTTCCGTGGCCAGTTTTTGTTGATTCTAGTTGTACTTATCTGTGTCATTGATGTTTTCCCCAAGTAGAATGTAAGAATCCTGAGAGCAGAGAATGTCTTTCACTTAGTCTTTGCCTCACATGCACATACTCTATGGCACAGACTGTTGAATGACTGAATCCATCCGAGGAATCTCTCCATGAGTGAAAACTTCTAATTGCTACTATTTCTTTCAAACCATACTTCCTTTGGAAGAAGATCATGGGAGTGAAATTGAATTTAGAAACTATAGCAGTAGTAAATATATATAGTAATCTGATGGCATAACTGAGCAAGTCATTTAATCTCTGCCTCTCAGTGTCTCAGGAAATCCTCAAAGTGTGTGAGATGTAATCTACATCACTAGAGGAAGGTTCTTTCCTGAAGTGACCCAGGAAACAATGAGAATTGTTAAAAAAAAAAAATAGAGGTTTTGTAAAGAATAAAATATAGTCGAAGGGTTAGAGACTTCATTTTTTTTTGCACGTGCAAATTTGTTTTAAAAATCTTAAAAATAAATTATAATTATTTACTCTGAGGAAAGAACTTTAAGAAGTCTCATGAAAAAGTTAGAAAGCAAACATGGAGAATGTCATTTTAAAAATGTTACAAGGAATCAGCTTTATTCATCTGTGAATATCTTTCCTACAAAACTGCTGAGTGCCTATCACCTTTCTGGTCCTCAATTTCCTCATCCATAAAATGATGAACCCTTTATTAACCTGAGATGTCTGTGAGATCTGATATCCAAAGAACTTGCATATTACCAGAAACATAGTGGTACAAAATAAGGGGAATATTACCACAGAATTAGACAAAATTAACATGGTGAATAGGCTCTAAGAGTTATTTCTTTCAACCTGTAGTTGAAGCATGAATTTTGCTCTATAACATCACCTACAATTGGCCATCCAACTTATATTGGAAGTTTTCCAGTGAAAAGAAATTCCCAACCTCCAACACTAAGCATTTAAAAATTTTGTCTTGCTCTTATTATTGGCAACATTTTCCAGATGTTAAACAGAATTTTTATCACTAAATCTTTCTCTTACTTTCTAGTTCTGGTTTCTGGTGTCAGTGAGGAATGAATAAATTTAATGAAGAAACAAAAAGAGGTAATACAGTGAAATTA
Source organism: Bettongia penicillata ogilbyi (assembly GCA_023548195.1). Lineage (NCBI taxonomy): Eukaryota > Metazoa > Chordata > Mammalia > Diprotodontia > Potoroidae > Bettongia > Bettongia penicillata. Next base: position 1,699,659 of record JAJHZJ010000747.1, on the reverse strand, counting down.
ATATTGCAGTCAGTATAGATGATCCTTAGGTGTAACATAAATGAAAAGAAAAGAGTAAAATATCTGGTACAGTTGAACACAGAATTACCTCAAATTGCGAAAAAGGAGATTTATCTGTGGTTAATAAATCCCTAGATCTATTTTAGAAAATATATTCATTATCATCTAAAAGTGAAATGATGAAATGGATTAAATGATTTTGAATAACATTGTTTCCATTATTTTTATTGTCCTTCCAGAATTTGTGTTTGACAGAATAAGTGAAACAACTTTTAAGTAATGCATGTAACTTATAAGAAAATAGTCAGATGTTAATACCAACCTTGGAGGTAGGAAAAAAAAGGGCACTAACCAGTCCCTAAGGAATTGGGGGTAGGGAGTAGAGAGATGAACAGATAGACAGACATACAAAAAGAGACAGAGACAAAGACACACACATACAGAGAAAGACACAGGGACAAAGAGAGACACAGAGAGAGACAGACAGAGAGAAAGACAAACATGCGTGTGCACACACACATACACACACACAAAGAGAAATTTAGATTATATGTGTGAAAATAGTATGTTTAGTACACTTTCCAGATAACTGACAGTTTCTTTTGGTCTTAAGTAAATTTTAAATTTTTCTCTTAAGATTGGTTTTGTATGCCCATAGATTATGTGTATATCCATACATGTACATATCATGGGCTTGAAGTTCACATTGAAGACAGGGAAACTAAATTTTCAAGCATGATAATTAGCTGTCACAGACAATATACCATTTTTATCAAGAAAAAGAAACATATTGAGGTTTCTTATTTGCCAGTGCTTTGGAAAAGGATGAGTTTAGATATGGGAGTAGCAGAAGTCCAGAAGTGTTCATTTAGTAACAAATATTCAAAATAGAAATAGAAAATATGAATTATACCTTTATTTAATGCAATAAAACTTAGATGTAATTAAATACAGTCTAATAGGCATTACAGAAAATGACTCTTTATTTGTATGATTCTAAAATAAACATAGTGCTTCAAAACTGAACATTTCTGGTAATGAAAAACCATATGCTAAAGCAATTAAATAAAGAACAAAAAGAAAAGGGCCAAAACTCAGAATGAAAATCTATTGCTATAAAATCAAAGTATTTTCACAATCACATTCTAAATAGTGTCATCATAGTGCATTTATTTGTAAATGTCAAAATAAATAACCAGCAGAAGTACAATATTAGAAAAATTCTCTTCTGAGATTTATAGAATATAAGGAAGGGTGTGTGTGTGTCTGTGTGTGTGTGTGTCTGTGTGTGCTTGAGTGTGTGTGTATGCGTGCGTGAAATATTTGCTGACTACCAAAGTACAGAATAGTTTTATTAAGTAATATTTACCTTCAGAATCTTTATAAATAAGGAAATTTTTTTATTTAAAAGCAGTAATCCTGGGCTTTAACTGCAACATTTTTTATGGTCAGAAGAAATGCTGATATTGCAATGTTTGGTTCATTGATAACAGCTGACATATAATATAAACTTACATATGCATATATAGCTCCTCTTATTTTTTCCTTATAACAAACTCTTTGAGCATGACTGTTCTTACCTTTGTATCTCCAATGAAAGGCACAGTTTCTAACACATGATAGTGCTTAATAAATGCTTATTGATTGACTAAATATTGTAGCAATTATGATGACCTTTTACAGATGAGGAAACTGACTGAATATCAGTGATTGACTCATAGCAACCCAAGTGTAAATGTAAAAAGTGAATTTTTTTTTAAAGTACTTCCTCTAAGTACTAAGACCAGCACTGTCCATCATATACTATGCTGCCATTATTTCATTATGAATGCATTCTAAATATATGAATTCTGAAATTATTTTAATTGATTTTTGCAGAAAACTTGCACATATATTTTAGTAAGTCATACTTCAATAGAAGCTGCCAATATCTGAGAATATTGGTCCCAAAAGTCTCAGTGCAATTTTAAGCTATTAAAGCCTTTTAGTTATTTAAAGCTCAAAATTGCACTAAGACTTTGGGGACAACCTGAATAACTAAAGTCTTGTTATAGTTACTTCGATATTAGGTTCAATTTGGTTCTGTTGAAGTTGAATTTTTACATATATCTTTTGTTTTTCTATCACTTTTTTTTATCCCTTTGCTATTTCTGTCACTAGGGACCACTGCTTTTAACAAAACAAACAGATAAATAAATTAATTAAAAAAAAGACCACCAAAACAAAAAATCAATTGGTTCCAGCATTACATGCAGCATTCCTCATTTACAGTTCCCCTGTCTCTGCAAAAAAGAAAGGGAGTTATACCTTTCTTCTCAACTAGGGCTAAGCTTGGTAATTATAATTACATAGTGTTAGGTTTCAGCAATTTTTATCCTTATTGTTTGTACTGCCATCATCATTGCATCTTCCTAGTTCTGCCTACTTCCCTCTGCATAATTCCCTATCACTCTTCCCATGCTTCACTGAATTATTCATATTCTTAATTTCTAATGGCAGAAAGATATTTCACTACAGTCATTCACAATGGCTTATTTAGGCATTTCTCAATTGATGGGCATTTAATTTCTTTGCAGTTCCTTGCTGCCACAAGATATCACATAATATTTTGGCATATACGAGTTCTTTCTTTCTGTCCTGAATGTCCTTGGTGTATATTTCTAACGGTGGGATCTCTGGGTCAAAGGGTATACACAATTCTAAATTGCTTTCTGGAACTATTCCACTAAGAGTTTATTTGTATAGCTCTCTTTTTCAGCTCCTCTGACATCGACTATTTGCATCTTTTCTCATGAGATTAAACCTCATAATTGTTTTACTTCTCATTTATAGCAATCTTTCATATAACTTTTAATACTTTCCAGTATATCTTCAGAGATCTGTCTTTGTAACCTCATTACATTGGAGAATTATTCCTTATCTTATACATTTGGGTTAACTCCCTACATTTCTTAGATTTAAGATCCTTTCTAGAGATATCTGGTGCAAATATGCATGCTATCCACATCCAGAGAAAGAATAAGGGAGTCTGAATGCAGATTAAAGCACACTATTTTCACTTTTTTCATTTTTTTCTTTCTCATGGTTTTTCCCTTTTGTTTTGATTCTTCTTTCACAACATGAGAAATGGGAAATATGTTTAATGTGATTGTTCATGTATAATCTATATCCAATTGTATGTCATCTTTTAGAAGGGGGAGAAGGGAGGGAGAAAAAAATGAAGCTCAAAATCTTATAAAAGTGAATGTTAAAAGCTATCTTTCCATGCAACTGAAAAAAATAAAGTACTATTAATGGAGAAAAATAATTTATATTTCCAATCAACACTTTCCTTTCTTGTTCTAGCTGAAATGATTTTGTTCCTGTAAACTTTTCATTTGCTTGCATTCTTAATTATCCCGTTTTTAGGATTGTCGTCATCCTTTGATTAATAATTCCTCAAGTACTTACCACAATAAAAGGTATTGACTTTTGCTACTTTTAATCGTATGAACTTTATAGAAATATATTCTAATGAGTATATTGCTGGAAAGTACATTTAAGGCCTGAAGATGAAAAGGAGTTTCTATTAGTTTCTATTTAATGAATTTGGTCAGTATTTAAATGATGTCTAATTACATTGATATGGACATCCTCACCACCAAACCAAATCTTGACACTATTTATGATCTTTGAGTATTACTTTGGCCAAAATTCTATCACCTAGTGGAACTTATCAGAATTAGCTCAACTGAACTTCAGAAAATAGACTTGTAATTAAGCATTGATCCCATACCTGAGGTTTCAGTGTAACATAACCTACAGGCAAAGCAAGAATTTTGGCATAATATGAATCCTTTTGTCCTAAGTGGGGTAGGAACCAAACAAAAAGAGTAGAAGAGACCAGTGTTTGTGTGTGTGTGTGTGTGTGTGTGTGTGTGTGTGCACGTGCATGTGTGTATTTTCAACCAAATACCATATGCTTGTTTTATTTATTAGAACATCTGACATTGACCAAATGAAATTTAATTGAGCTAGTTTCCCCACTTTCATTTACTTTCTGTGAGTCATGCTGTATTTCACCACATATGCATGCATTTCATTGATCTTTTATGTATTTATAATTCTATGATTTTTAAGAATGACTATATCTTCAAGGAGATGTACAAAATTTATACTCCTACAGAGAGAACTCCAGTGACCATTAGAGATACTTCACAGGCAATTACATTGAGGAAGTCAAACATTTCAAGTTTCATCCAAGCCCGATGAAATGGGATCAGTCCCACTGTAACATACTTGAAAATTTAAAACATCAAGAACTGAAAAACTATTACCTCAAGATGGCTTAAATGATTTGTAGAAAACAATTAATCCTCAGAAGGATTTGGGAAATGGAAGAGTTGTTATTTATTCCTCCAAAATTTAGTGTAGATTTCTTGTAGTTAAACAAAATGAGGAAAAAAGCAAATAGAACCATTACGATGACAAAAAAGTTTTATCCTGAACAAGGCAATACAAATGCTAGAGTATTAAAAATTGTATGTTTGTATGTGTGTGTGTGTTTGTGTGTGTGTGTGTGTGTAAAACTCATTCAGAGTTGTAGACAAAATCATCATCAGAAGAGCCTGTAAGATCTGGATATCTTCATGAGACAGAAAAACATCTTGTCAAAAATTGTTTAAAGGATTTTTCATCTAGTGAACCTAGAAATCTTCCACTGAGGGAAAAAGACGAATCTCATAAATGCATTGATACAATGAGAATCATAATTCTTTTGGAAAACTGGAACTCCCAAATGGATATGGAATGCAGCAGTGTATCATGAAAGGTTCAGAAATAGTGGAAATAAAACATTATTTAATGAGCAATCATAAAATGAATGTAGCGAATCTGTTATATTATTGTGTTACAATGGCAGGCGGTTTATAATTGGGATTCATGGTCTCGTGTGTAGGGTGTCTTATAAGTCCTAGTATAGTCGTAAGGTAGCAAAGCTTAAGACTTTTGTGACACCGTGAGTAAGACTTTCTGTTGTTCAGATATTGAAATGTTTATGTTAACTGTTGTTTATCAAGTATAGAACCTCAAAAAGAATTTAATGTGAATAAAAGATATAGGCAATTACAAAAACTAAACTTTAGAAATGATTCTTGATTGGACTTACAACTGGTTTCATGAAGTAAAGAAACTATTTCAACATCTTGAAATCATCGCCAAACTGTATAAAACATGGAAATGATGCAAAAGGAGGACATGCTCATATTAAATATCTTAAAATCATAAAAAAGTTGGAAGATATATAAGTTAATAAATTTAATTATTTTAATTCATCCTCATTAATTTATATTCCATGCATAAATAAAATCAGATCTTTTCTTCTTAGAATTTATATAGTGAATAGGGAATATAAATACCCTTCCATCTCTTCAGAGCTATGTTTTTCATGCTATCTACATAGATTTCTAAAAGCATATAAAGTTTCTTCTTTATGTACACATTTTATTCTCACATTACAACAATAAAATGATTTAACATATCCTTATTGTTAATATAATTATTATTAAAATGTTATATTTTCTCTAAGAAAAGAAATGTAATCATTAAAGTCATGCTTTAATTATGAACCAACAAGATTTTCTAAAATTAAATACATCCTTTTTATGTTATTTTGTGTACATTACAATGCTATGATGCACTTACTATTAATGCCAAACATTACGTCAATATCCCAAGGGAATATTAGGATTTGACATAAAATCGTTCTATAGTCAAATACTTTACTTCATAACTTTGCCACTTTTCAGAAGAAGAGAAACTTGAAAATATTGAAATCAAATAGATGGTATAATACAGACGCTAAATCATAAAACATTTGTGTTCCTTTTCATTTAACTAAAATAACATTTTAAGGAAGAGGTTGACTAAGCAGTCGTTTCTGGGTTCGGGCATGTTAAAAGTCAGACTGTTCCATGGCAAAAGTGACATCATAGTGACTGATGTAAGATTTTCAAGGGAATGAATATGTTACCTTATTTGATCTCATTTCTATGTATCAAAGATTTGTATATTTTCAATGCTATCGGAATTCCTTCAACTATACAGTTTAATAATTCATGATTTTGGAGTAACCTATGGCCCAGAGAAACTCAGTCACTCACCCATAGCCCAACTTAAGGGGCAGAACTTTAACCCAAGTCTTCCTGACTGGAGTTCTACCTACTACCACATTCTTCATATGCCTGTAAGCATAACCTACCAGTACTAATAGTTAAGAAAAATTTAGAGGATAGAAAATTTTCTCAAGTGCTATATAAACCAGATTTCCATGTGTTCAAGTTATTAGAAATTAGGGTATAATACTTACTGTTAATTTTTCTAATGACATCATGTCTTCCCAGTATCCTTTGGTTATCTGCATTTACCAAAAGCATGAAAAAGCACATAAAATGTAATAAGGTCAATACTGTTCTTATAAAGCAAAATATATTCCTTTTCCCTTAACTTCCATTAAAACTATAATTAGTAGTAACTTAGCACTGGCATTAGAAATTTATTAATTCTTAAATTTCTTTCAAACATATAAGCAAATCTGTTTAAAAGAATTAGATAAAGTTTCTTCTTTTTTGAAAAAAAAGCAATACAATATTTTTCTTTTATTATCACTTGCATTTCCCATCAACTCTTTTCCTCCCAGCCTCTCAAAAAGGATCATGATAAAGAACAAGAAGTATTTTTAAAATCAGTAAAGCTAACGAACACATCAAAAAACCAAATGCAACACAGTGTCATACTTCCATAGTTTTCTATCTGAAATAGGAGGAGGTATCTTCTAATATTTTTTCTTTTGATCTAAGTTTGGCTATTATAATTTGATGGCACTCAATTTGTTTTGTTCTACTTTTCTTTCCATTTGCATTGTCTTAATCATTGAGCATAATGCTCCCCTAATTCTGTTTACTTCAATTTGTATGAATTTATATAAGATTTTCCATGTGATCCTCTGTATGCACCATATTCATTGACTTACAGCACATTAATATTCCATTATCCCCATATATCTTTAGCCATTCTCAAGTAAATATGCATCTACTTTTTTCTTTTCTTTTTTTTTTCCTTGTACTACAAAAAGTACTCATATGTCTATTTTGGTGTACATGGTATCTTTGTTTTTGTTACTGATTTCTTTGGACTACATGCTTAATGTTAGATTGTGTCAAAAGGAAAGCAATGACACAGAGGATTCTGGGAAGATGGAGAGTAAAATTTAAAAGATTTAAAATTTAAAAGATTTAAAATTAAGAAAATTTAAAGCTCTTGAGATTTTCCTCACAAAAGAGAGAAAATAGCCTCTGAGCAAACATAGAGCCCTGAAAACAAATTAGAGTAGGGAGTAGAACAGGGGTCCTCTTGGGTCAATCCGAGAAGACTTGAACTAAAATCCTAGGTCTGTATTTCCTCCCTGTAAAGAGTAAACACTTCCAGACTAGGGTGCAACCAGCAGCAAGCCTTAAATAACAAAGGACAAGCCCTAGGGGTAGCTGGGTTGGAAGGATGCCTTGCCTTGGTCACAGTAACTTTTACCTCAGGGACTGTACCATAGAGAGGTACTATGGGAATAGAGAAGACTGGAGTTCATTTTCAGAGGATGATACTGAAGCAAAGAAACCCTCTTCTACCCCAAAAACTAATGTTAAATGATCACCTGCCCAAAAATAATTCATTGAAGAACTTGAAAAAGATTTTAAAAATCAAATGAAAGAGATGGAGGAAAAAATGAAAAATGAGAATACAAGAAAAACAAGATTAGGACAAGAAAGCCAACCGATTAGAAAAGGAGGTCTGGGATGTTAAGAAAGAAAATGACTCCTTGAAAATCAGAATTGGACAGTGGGGAACCAGTAAAGTTATAAGAGATGAATAAATAAATAATAAACAAATAAATAAATAAAGATAAAGAATTACAAAATATAAGAGAATGTGAAATGCAAGAAAAACAACAGATCTAGAGAACAGATCAAGAAGAGAAAACGTAAGAAAAATTGGACTATCTGAAAGTTCTGATCAAATAAAGAATCTTGATACAATAATACAAGAAATAATTAAAGAAAATTCTTCTGAAGCATTAGAACAAGAGGGGAAAATAGAAATAAAAAACAAAATTCCACAGATCATCACCTGAAAGAGATGTTACAAGGAAAACTCACAGGAATATTATAGTGAAATTGTGAACCCCCCAGATCAAGAACAAAATATTACTAGCAACAAGGAAAAAAAAACAATTTATATATGATGGTACCACAATTAGAATTGCACAAGACCTAGCCTTGGTGACATTGAACGATCACAGGTCTTGAAACACTATATATAGAAGAGCAAAAGAATTTGATCTCTGGTCAAAAATATCATACCCAACAAGGCTAAGCATAATTCTGAATGAAAAGAAAATGGGCATTTGATCAACTGTGAGACTTTCACAGTTTAAAAGAAAACCCACAAATCCTGTACTCAATAGAAAATTTGACATACAAGAGCCAAGAAAAATACAAGGTACATGCCAATAACCAATTACAAGGGACTAAATATGGATAGGATGTTTACCTTTTATGTATGGAAAATGGAAAATCTGTATGTAAAATTGTTCGCTAGTAATTAGGTAGTTTATAAGAAAGATTGGGGTAGACCTGAGTATAATATAACTTTAAAAAGTAAAACCATTCAAGAACAGTTAAAAGAGTAATTATGAGGTGCAGGAGAAAAAAAATACACAGGAATTAGATGGGCAAGTGGGGCTGTTAGTTCTGGAAACCTACTTTCATCAGGAATGGTTTGGGGGGGGTAAACACATATACAACTAGAAGAGTATAAAAGTCTTCTAAAATTAAAAAGAAATACATCTAAGGATATTAGGAGGGGTAGGAAGATAAAGGGGAGATCTTTAGAGGAGAGAGTGAAGGAATAGGTTAAAATGGGTTATTGAAGGGTATTTAGATTTAGGGGAAAGAGAAGATAAGGGAGGGTTTGCTGGAATTGAGGGTAGGTTAAGTAATAGGAGGACAAAGTAGCAGGTAGAAGTGGAAGAATTAGGAGAGAATGGAAAAAAAAAGCATGTACACAAATATAAAAACAAAATTAGGAGTAGAAATTCTTAAGGAATGTATATGTTTATATAGGTGTGTAGTATGTGTATTTATGTGTATGTGTATGTATATATCCATACTTCTATATACACATGTCCATGCTCAATTGTAGCCTTGTGGTGGCAGGTAGGGAGAAGGGGAAGGAGGGGAGGGAAGGACAAAGTAAACAGTGTATAGCAGAGTCTGTGTCCGTGCTTGTTTTCGAAGAAGACTATGACATCAGAGAAATCATGATATGACTTGAACTTGACTTTGTTTTGAGTGAGGGAGGGTTGTGCAAGGTCACGAACCTCACTTTCTTCTCCTGAGCCATCTGGGTCCGTTGACCAGATATTCATCAGGATGACTGGAGATGGCCCAAGATGCAGTGGGAAACCTTGGCCTATTCAGGTACTCACTTAGAGGGAGATAATACCCAGTGGGTGAATGGGTCTTTTTAAGAAGTAGTCAGGGAATGACCCTTTTATTGAACAAAAGAAAAAAATAACTAAATCAACAGAAATTGTTAATAGTGATAATCACTCTAAAGCGAGCCATTAAGTTGAGCTTGGGGCAAGGGCCTATTGTTGTCCAGCCCATGGGTTTCAGAGTGTACTGGGTTTGAGGTTTTGGGAACAGGAAGGAAGGAGGAAGGAGGGAGGGAGAGAGGAAGGGTGGAAGGACATCTAGCCAGTAAACCCCAAAACCCCAAAGGAAGTGGAGAGGGAGACAGAAGTGAAAGGATGAGCTGGGTTACCTAGCTAGCTGGCTCCTCACTCAGGCAGTTCGGTTAGAGAAAAATAGAAAACCTACAAGGAAGTAAAGAAAAGATGGGCAGACTTCAATATAGCACACAGTATTTAATATATAGGTTTTTTTAAAATGATGTTATTGTTATATATTCTGAATCCTCTCCTATGTTCTACTGGGCACATGACATGTTTTTTTTTCTTATTTTATATTTAAGTTTAACATTTAAGTTTATAATGTTTCTTTTTCTTTTCCTATTATGTATTTGTTTTAGTATTTGTCTCGAATAAAAATAAATATATAAAAAGTAAGCAGTGAAGAAATGATAAAGCATTCATGAAATATATTTCCTGTATCCAGACTCTACAAAAATGGCAAGTAAGGCATTCTAAAAGGACTTTACATTATAACGTAGGAGGGCAATAAATAAAAGGGAAGGTAGAGATGAAAATACAGAATATGAACTCATGACTTGTTGACAGCTAAGGCTTGAGTCCTGAAACACGGACTAGGCAAGATCAGTTGAATAACAGCTCATCAGTCAAAGCCCAGGATCATAGACGCAGGAAGCCATATTTGGGTAAGAGAAAGAGATATATTCGTCACTCTCTTTACACAATTTCAAATTGATTTACAGAATGCTTGAACCAATTCACAGCTCCAGCAACAGTGCATTAATACAACTCATTTCCATAATCCCTGCAAAATTGCATATTGTCTTTGACAAGTTATTATATATTAAGTGAAACTACATAATTATTTTGATTTGCATTTCTTTTATTAGTTATTAATAACATTCTTTCATGTGGTTGCTAATAGTTTGTAATTCTTCTTTTGAGAACTATTTGTTCCAAATCTTTGATCACTTCTATACTGGGGAAATGGCTTTTGATCTATATTTTCCTATTAATTGTTTTTATATCTTAGATATGCAATCCTTAACAAAGATTTTTTTATTTCTTAGTCAACCACTTTTCTTCTTCTATTTGGTTTTGTTTGAGCAAAGTTTTTCAGTCTCGTAATTTTACATTTTGGAATTGATTTCATTCCCTGTTCTGTTAATATTTCATAGTTATTCATAACTTTGCAAGGATTATTACTTAATTTTGCTCTAATATGTTTAAAATATGATATTTAATATTCAGATTATATATTCATTTTGAATTTGTTTAGTCTTTTTTTTCATAACTGCTCTCCACTTTTCTCTGATGTTTTTTTTTTTCAAATAGAAAGTTATTTCTTAGAATGTTTTAGGCATATATTGAACTGGTTTTTTTTAAATTTCATTTGGTTTTTAATTCTTTTTCTATTCTATATTCTTTATATGATTTTGATTTTTTAATGGTATCAGAGAGTCTTGATGGTAACTTTTTTAATAATATAATATGAGGTCTAGAAATATTATTCCTCTTTGAGGGCCCATTTTATAAGACACAATTTTGCTGAAGCTATAGTCTTAATTACTTTTTTTGTTGCTAATGAGTGTGACCCTTTGACTGAATCCAGACCTCAAGAATTCAGTCAAAGGGACATATTTGCAGATCTAGAGGGCCACATGTGACCTCGAGGCTGCAGGTACTCCTCCCCTACCTAATGCTTTCTAAGTAAGCCATCATGTCATAAAAAAAAAAGGAAACTTTTTATATTTCTTTGCCTTTCTTTTTATACCATTAATTTCTTCTTATTACTGCCATTACTAGCATTTCCTGAAATAATGCAACCCACAGGGCTGTTATGAGGATGAAATAAGATAATATATAATTATACTTTTCAAACCTTAAAATGCTATCATCATCATCATATGAAAACAGAGAAAAGGGGCATCCTTGCTTTACTCCCACATTTCTTGAGAAATCTTTTGGTGTTTTCATCATTGCATATAATATTAGATTTTGGTTTTATAATGTTATACAACATACCTGGAACAAGGTCAAATAATTAAAATTATGTATTTACATGATAAACCTTAAAGTTTTTACATCTTTTAGAAATTAAAATGCAATATGTCTTTTTGCTACAGTCATTCAGGTCAGTCCTCCGGTATAGTCCAAATCTGTTTTCCTTTGATTTGTTTTCACTATATTTCTTCATCTTACCCAGGATGGAGATGTAGCAGTCTCTCATGTCTCTGACTCTTCATTTCTGATTGGCATGGAAGCTTTGGCCTGCTTCATTTCCAACTTGGGTAATTTTGCTCCTCCTTAATCAACCCATTTCCACTCTTCTCTGGACTCCTGGAATCATGTCACATTGGTGGTGGATTTAGAGTGGGGACTCAGTTGTGTTTAGGTTTACAATAACTCACAACTTTCCAAATCAAGTGATCACCAGTCTCAGACTCCTCAGAAACAAGGGATGCATAACTATGCCTGCTAGACATAGGCTTTTTTTTTTTTAAATCTTTGTAAGAAAACAACAATTGTTGTAGCATAATACAATGAAAAGGTGATTGTAAATGGAAGTGCAAATCTACTAGGCATAACTTGCTATTCCTTTGAAATATACAAAAAATATCATGTAATTTTTTTCTTCCCTCTCCCTTTCCACCTTAGAGATGGCTACCATCACATAAATCACATAAGCTTCCTTTTCACCAAACCATATATATCCTCATTCCTTTGCTATTTTTCTCCACCTTTGATACCCTTTCAGATATTGCAAGATTACATTGCAATATTTAGTCAATATTTGTAAATTTTTATAATTCTGAAAGAACTTTGTTTCACAATATAGCATTAATTTTATTCATTTTCTCAATGAGGAAAATAATTCCTGGTCCAATGGAAGCAAAAAAAAAAATCGTTAAAATATTTTTAGTGCTGTGAGTTTTTTAAAATTTGTATCTCTAACATATATTTTAAAATTTTTATTTGTCATTTTTTTTTAAAGTGAAAACTTTGTCCCTATCATAAAGGAGCTGAAGTATACCAAAAGCCTCTGAAGCAAGAAGGGATCTGAATATAGGCTCTTGGCAAAAGTCCTATGATGTGTGCATCTCTATCAAAGCATGAAATGTGATACTGGAGAGGTATTGAGTAAATGTTTTAAAAAATAGCATTTTCTCATCCTAATTTAAAAGGCTTTTTACATATTGATTTTGTTTCCTTCTTTTATCTCTATATTCAACTGTAAATTGCCTTTCATCTCTAATGCAATTCTCTTTATTTTCCTTTAATTTTTAAGAGACTGAGGAAAGTGTCTACTTCTCCACCTTTGCAATCCCTTGAGACCTTCTCTTCTGTATCTAACAATTGAATGGTTAAATCCATTTAATAAATAATTAATGCTATTTAAAACAAAACAAGTCTACCTTTTCAAAAAGATCTTGGAGTAAAACTGAAACCCCAATGTGCTGTCTTTATTCAGCCAACATTCCAACTCTGATTAACTTATAAGTGATAAATATTTTCCCTATGCTAAATTGACAAATAGGATTTACAATTGCACAATGATCTTTTCAGTTATTTCTGAAAGCCATTCACTCAGTATTATTTCTTCTCCCAATTTTTCTTCTACCTCTCTTATTTGATTTTTAAAATCCATCTTCAACTTTCCAAGAAGTTTTTTGTTTTGTTTTTTTTTTTTTTTTGGCATGAGACAAGCTCATATTTGTCTTTGAGTCTTCAGATTTGGATATATTGACAATGATGTCGTCTTCTGAGTTTGCATTTTGATCTTCTCTGTCTCCATAGAAATGGTCCATGGACAGTGTTCATTTTTGATTTTTGCTCATTTTCCAAACATTTCCAAAGGACTCATGATGCAAAAGGTCATCCTCATCCACAGAAAGAACTATGGGGTGAGAACGCAGAATGAAGCTGACTGTTCTCTTTTGTTATGTTTTCTTTTGTTTTTTTCATGATTTCTCCCATTCATTCTAATTTTTGTATGCAACATGACTAATATACAAATGTGTTTAATAAGAATATCTGTGGACAGTCTATATGAGATTGATGCCTTCTTGGGGAGGGATGGGGAGAAAATCTGGACCTTATGGAAGAGAATATTGAAAACTGAAAACAATAAATTTGCAAAAATGACTGTAAAAATTGCATAAGTGACATATAAGTATTTATTTTTTCATAACTAAAAGACAGTAACAATGAATATAACTCAGAATGTAGTTATTTGAAATCATACATTGTTACAAAAATCACCAAAATATGAAATAAATTAAAGATAGATTAGTAATGAGTCATGTGGGATGTTCTTAATTCAAATCTAAAGGGATAATTGGAATTGAGTCTAGAAGGGAAAATTCAGAGGACGACACAGTAGAATGAAAAGTTGGAAGGCATGGAGAATTGTATTAGAAAGAAATATTTTATTACATACATACATTTATTATTACATATTATTACATATTTTCATATGTTATATAATATGTCAATATTATATGTCAATATTAATATGTTGATATTATGTTATGTAATAATATGTTAATGTTAATATGTCAATAATATAATATTACATATTTTTATTACATGCATATATTTATTACATACATACATTACATTTATTACATTACATACATTTTATTACATACATTAAAAAAAGCCAGAACACTGACTGACTGACTCTCCCTGTCTCTTTCTGTCTCTCTGTCTCTATCTCTCTCTGTCTCTCCTTCCTCCACATCATAATAGGGATATATGCTATTTTATAGGAAAATAGTGAATAAATATTTACTGGTTAAAATATGCATATTAGAAAATTATTGGTTAAAATATCTATACATCAGTAATTGGTGTTTAAATATGAACACTGCTGTTAAGGTATTCTGGAATGCTTATAGCTTTTTCTGGGGGGGGCTTATGTTTATGTTGATAGTAAAGAGCATGTCTACTAATTCTAACAGTTGCAAGAGTAGTTTCTCTGGAAATATTTAAAAAACTAATAGATGCATGTATATACTATTGATATTTGCATGTTTGTATTTATGTATGTATATAGTATTCTCCAACCTTCCCAGTTTTGTCTCAATTTTTTCTTCTCAATAAATCCTACCTTCTAATCAAATTGGTGCATCCATTGAATATGTTCTGTGCTCTCTGATCTCTTGATTTTGGTCATTCCATTTTCCATTCCTGAAATATCCTCCTCCATTTTGCTTGTTGAATTTCTATTTTTTTCAAACACAAGTCAAATTTTGCTATGATCTCTACTACCCAATAAGCCTGATTAGTAATGAAATCTGACTATATATTACACAGAGTACCAGTTCATATTTTTGTTCATACATAAAAATTGGATTGTACCTGCGATCTTAGTGATTTAAGGAAATTTCTGTTGAGGGCACCCCCTTTAGCAATGCAGATTGGCATCTCCTCTTAAATTGTTGCATCGAGTCTTAAAGAGTTGCCTAGAACAATAAAAAGTTAAGTGATTTATTCCAGGTCAAGGGGTCACTGTGTCAGAGGTGAGAACTTAAACACAGGTCTCCCTAAATCCAAGGCCAGCTCTTTAGCCATTACATCGCACTGATACAACTATACTTATTACATGATATTTTTTATATATTAGTGCTCACCCTTCCTACTAAACTGTAAGCCTTGTGACTACTAAGTTACTACTATATACTACCTATATAATTATTTTATCTTCTCCATTACCTCCTACATTGCTTTGTACATAATTACTGCTTAATAAATATTTTTAAATGAATGATCACTTGTAGATGTGACTTTTAGGATAATCATTTTGATTTCCATTTTATTTTACATTCATTGTTTTATCAGAAACCATTTATTAAGCATCTAATTGCTTCTTTCATGCTTGGATTCCTCTACAAAGAGAATTATAAAGGCTCCTCTGACCTCCATAATATTAGACAGATTTGATGACATAAATATACATATAAAAAGCAAAGAGACAGCAGAATACAAGCATTAGCTAATAAAGTAAAGGTCATGAATGCATATGTGGTGTGGCATTTTAAGGGTCAGAATTGAGGGCATGTGCATAATTGGAGTAGATGGAATAGCTTTGGGAGGTCACTGTACAAACTGGATTGGACCACTGCAGTGATTAGCTTGCTTCTGACTGATCTGAGCAATTGCATGAAGACAGGGCTCTAATGTAGCTGATATTTAGGGTTCAGGGTGGCAAAATCGTTAGCTCTATTTCTTACCTTTGTGCTATGAGTGATAAAACAACTTCTTATAGTTATGCATTGAAAACAGTTTTACTCTTCCCTCTTACACTGCCTATGCTCATACAACTACACACGAACGCTCACACACATTTTAATTTTTATGTTATTTACATATTCTCTCATTCCCAACTCTCCTACTCTCATTTAAAGAAGAGAAAAAAAAAATCTTGTACCAAATGTGCACTGTCTAAATAAAATACTTCCCACATTGGCCATGTACAAAATTATATTTCTCATTCTGGACTCCGATTCCACTACCTCTCTTCCAAAGAGGTGGGTAACAAGCTTGATCGCTGGTCCTCTGGAAGTAGAGTAAGCCACTGTGTTAATCAGAGTTCATAAGTTTTTCATATTTATTTGTCTTCACAATCACTGATAATTACTAAATTGCAAATGAAAGGAACCCTGAGATTCTACCTTATATTTATCAAATTGAGAAAACTGACAAAAAATGCAAAAGTGGTGGGGGGTTGTAGGAAAAGACACGCAATGTGCTATCAGTGGATTATTACTTCGTCTAGCCATCTGAAAAGGAATTTGGAATTGTATCACCATAATTACTAAATGGAGAGTATCAATGACCCAGTGATAAGGTGAGGCCTGTAAGTCATTTTTCTCCATTTAATAGTATTTTTTTTTCAAATTATATGTAAAGATATTTTTCAACATTCACTTTTATAAGATTTTGACTTCCATATTTTTCTCTCTTCCTCTGTCCCCTCCCCCTCCCTAAGACAGCAAAGTCTCTGATATATACAATCATATTAACCATGCTTCCTCAATAGCCAAGCTGTAAAAGAAGAATAAGAACAAAAGGGAAAAACCACAAAAAGAGAAAAAAATAAAAACAACCATTACACACCCCCCCTTGTATTCTGTTCTCTTCTTTGACCTTCCCTGCCACACGAAAGTGTTAGCTTCTGATCCCCCAGTGTCCTGTGCCTTCCGTTATCGCCCCTCTCTTATCCCCTTCCCACCTGCTTTCCTGTAGAGTAAGATACATGTCCATACCCAACTGAGTGCGCATGTTCTTCTCTCTGAAACCAAATCTGATGGAAGGAAGGCTCACTTATTTCCCTCTTACCTTCCCCTTCCTCCCCTCCATTGTAAAAGCTCTTTCTTACCTCTTTTATGTGAGATGATTTACTAAATTCTACTTTTCCTTTCTCTCAGTACATTTCTCTCAACACTTAATTTTGTTTTTTAGATATCATCCCTTCATATTCAGCTCGCCCTGTGTCTTCTCTCTCCCTCTGTCCCTCTGTCCCTCCCTCCCCCACCTCTCTCTGTATATATATATATATATATATATATATATATATATATATATATGTATAGATAGATCTATCATCTATCTATTTACATACATACATATATATATATATATATATCTTCCATGAGTACAGACTCCAACAGGAATCAGAGACTGAACTCTTACCTCTGCAAACGGCTCCTTAAGTCACAAGCTTTTATTGTCCTAGGGACTCTTTCCTACTTTCTTCATTCCAGGCCCCTTATAAACTTAGCATTTCTTTCAATAGCACATGGTAATTGCCCGTAGTAATTCTCACTACTGAGCTCTCTAGTGGCAGTTATAGGATTTTCAAGAAAAAAATAAAAGATATACTTGAAGAATATTTAAAAGCTTTGTAGAATTGTATCAGGAAAATTGCCTAGGTAACGCTGGTAACAACTCCTAGGTGCCATTTGATCTCTGCTTTACTGTACTCAGTACCAAAGTAAACTGATACCACCATTGCTCCAGGACCTTTTATCTTCCCTAAGGAGTGTGTGTGTGTGTGTGTGTGTGTGTGTGTGTAGATAGACAGATAGATAGATGGATATAGATAGGTTTATCTATATCCATCTATCTATACTATATCTGCATCTAAATATATGGAAGAAGGAACATTCATTGTTTTCTACGTGAACAGTGCTCTGGACTTAGCTTATAACTGCTAAGGGAACAAATAGAAAAAAAAATAAATTCTTCCAAATTTATTCCTCTTATGGGCCACAGAAGCCCATGCACTGCAATCAAATTTCAGTAATAGTCTTAGGTGTTCTCCAATATGCAAATTAAATTTCATTAAAGACCTGGGGTTACAAAAGTTATGCAAAGCAACTCTATTATTCAGAGCACTAATACCATAATAACATGACATTTTATCCCAACACTGAAGAATTAAAGTGTGAAATAAACCCTCCTTCCCAAAGGGAAACATGTATTGGCCAGTGCTTGGGACATTTCAATGTGTCGTAGCTTCAAGGGTTTCTTTTCTCATTATCAATTCATAAAATCAATGAAACAATAAATGCTTATTGGGATCATTTAAGTTGTGTCTATTTTTATGGGTAGAATCATCATTCATTGCTAAATTCAGAATGGACTGGGAAATTGTTCTGGGGTGCCATTTTTTCGTTGATTCTCTATTTTGATTTTTTAGTTAGTTTTAACACCTATAAAATCACGGATAAGAAAATGCATTATTGCATTTATTTCCAATATACTTGCCTCATGTAGGGTGATTATTTTGATCAACCCGAAGAATTCTGTTCCCATGAATTCCAGTAGAGATTTCTTATAGCATACATATAACATCACAATAATATATGCATATATTGCATTTTGCAGAATGATGTATATATACACACATACATATACACACATATGCATGTATATGTGTATATATGCATTTTACATATACATATATACACATGCATATACATTATAAACACACACACACAGACATACAGTACCTTAGAGACTGAATGCCAGCAGGTGTCCTACAATAACATTTTGGGGTAAGTATCACTAGCTCTTCAAACATGAGCATTGCACATTTTCCTTAAGGAGGAAAAAAAAATTGACTGGTAAATGACATAAAATTAAGTTTACTCTGGATATAGTATATTTTCTAATCATGTTTTGCAAAAAATGCACATGTGGGCATGCATATGTGTGTGTTTATATCTGTCTATTTCATCTTTACCTGAAGATGTCTTTTGCTTATTCCCACATAATTCACGATGATTTGCTTGGCTCATGAAAAGTATTTAGCTAACTTCTATCTAAACCTTTTAATGTTATCATTAAGTCATTTTTCAGGCATGCTCAACTCTTCATGACCCCATTTGGGGTTTTCTTGGCAAAGCTATTGGAGTGGTTTGCCATTTCCTTCTCCAGTTTATTGTATAGTTTATTGTATGAAGAAACGGAGGCAAACAGTTGCCCATGGTCTCACAACTAGTAAATGCCTGAGCATGGATTTGAATTCAGGTCTTCCTGACTGCAGGGCCAGCTCTTTTTCTACTCTGCCACCTAGCTGTCCTCTTTTTACATTAAGCATTTGAAAATTTCTACTCTTTTGAACATCAGCTTTTTAATTCCTTTGTTATTTGATTAGTGAGTTAATTTCTGAAGAATGACTACAAATAATATGCAATAAAATATTTTGTAGGAAATAGTAACTCCATTCTGAGCTTTTTAAAATCTCTAAACCAAAATATATTGCACACGCATTAGGCCAAGAATAGACTCCTTAAATTTAGGGTTTTGTTTATTTGTTTGGGGTTTTTCGCAAAAAAAAAAAAATATGTAACAAGCATGAGTGTTAAAATATTTTTTTACATTTGCCATTACATTGAGACGTGGGTATGTCATATTAATTAAAAATTGGTAGAATCTTTGAGACATACATAACCTCAATTAAAATAAAATGTATGTATTTTTAAATTATAAATATAATGACTAAATCAATTCCTCATTATTATATTTGTAGTTAGTAAATGGGAAATTAATTTCTTTTTACTAGGCTCAGATTATTTTTATATACTAAAATTCTTATGAAAACAGAAAACCAAACCTTATGTCATAATGAAAGAAAAAACCTACAAAAATGTTTAATTCTGAACACTTTTATATACAATTTTTTAAAATATTGGTGCTAAGGATATTAGAGGAACTTTTTATAACATACCTATGTTCACTCTCTTAATGATTTGTTTTAAGAACCAGTAAAGCTGAAAAGGGAATATGTGTAGAGAGAGAGACAGAGAGATAGAGAGAGATTGATTTAATTTTGAAAGTTTCTTCAAATAAGGGCAATGGTGTCAATATAAGTTTGCATGAACCATAAGACTTTCAAGCCATAAAACTGAACCCTCCATATAACCCTTGTTACCTCTCATTTATACCATTGTAATAGTTTTCCTTTCTCTGTATCTCCCCTTCCCAATCCTTTATATAGTTTCCAAGTTAAATTGCTAAAGGATCTAAACCCAAGACGTCATTCTCATAGGTTTTTAGTGACTTCTTTTTGCTTTTGGAATAAAATGAGCATTCATTATCTTGGTCATTCTAAAATTTCCAAACATTTGGTACAGCTAGATGATTGCTCAAGTCCTTTCCAACTTTAAAATTTTATTTCTGTAATTACTCAGATTATCTTTTCATTTTGTACTTGTTTGCACCCAACTCCTTCTGCCTCATGATTTGTGTACACATGATCTCATCACCTTCACCTAGTGGAATCTCTGACTCCCTTCAAGATACAAATCAGCTGTTCCTCATCCAGAAGGCTTTCCCCTAATTGACCCCAGTTACGGACACTCTCCTTTAAAGCACTTTGTATTTGTGTTCTCTCTATTCACTTGCTTTATCTGTCCCACATACCATTAAAATTTAAGCTCTTTGAGGGCAGAGATTCTTTTCACCTTTTATATTTTATCTCTAGGATTTAGCATCCTGTCTTGCAAATGTTTGTTACCTTTTCAAGTCATTAAAGTAGGCTATTCTAAATGCTATTAACTTTTTTTTTTCTAGAATAGTAGATATAAAAATTTAGTGACTTTCTGCCACAGTGGTAGAATATTGATCACCTAACACTCACTGTTCTACTTACTATCCTAAATTCCATTTACTTCATAAAGTTTTTATGCTCCAAGCCAGGCACTGTTCTAAATTCTGTGAAAGATTTCAGAAACGGTGGGAAGCAAGAATATTAAGTAAGAGTATATAACAAGTATACCGTGTAAGGTTACTCAGAATGAGAATGCTAAGACAGTTAAATAGTTATATGCATTTGTTTTATATGTTGCATTAACATTGTTACATATGTCTGTTATTTATAAAATCATGTCTTTTTTCTCTTTCCTTATTTTGTAGTTATTTTCCTTAAATACAGATAAAGTCCAAGTGTCAGGCCTAGATGGATTTTGTCTGTCTAGATGTTCTTAAAGCTTTCAGGTTCAGTCTCAAAGTCAGTCTAATGTAGTGGGTATATGAATTTGCATACTGAATTTGCAATCACAGAAATCAAGTTGAAATCCCAGCTTGTATACTTATTCCCAGTGCGCAAGATGGGAGTCATAGTAGTACTTATATAAGAAGACCTGGGCTTACATCATCTCTGTGATATTTACTGTTTGTATGACCCTTGGGTGAGTCACAAGTCAGAGGGTCTCAGCTTTTTTTTTTTAATTTGTAAAATGACAGGATTATTTTGGGATTTAAGAACTCTATTGATGAATTCACTGACCAACCATGACTCCAGATGACCAGTGATGAGCAACACTACCTACCTTCTGACAGATTAAATATGCAGAATGTGACAGTTTGCTTTGCCTGGCTATGTACATTTGTTCCAAAGATTTTCTTATTTATTTCTCCAGGCTAGAAATATTAGACTCATGCTTGGTTTTTTCCTCTTTTTCTCTCTTGACATCTAGTCTCCCATTTCCTTTCAAAAGGTCTTTCCATTTTTTTCCCCTCAGCCAATGTCATAACACAGAGCCCATTACTAACGCTAACAGTTATGACAAAAAAAGAGAGGAAGTGGTAAACAAGAATTTTTAAAACATTCTTCTCAGGTGTTTCTGTGCTTGATTATATTCAGTAATTGCTAAAAGACTCTTAGCTGATAACTAGCACTGAAACCTAATCAGCCTAGTGCCAACTGATAATTACTCACACCTGGGCAGATGCTGGGGCCTAGCAGAAAGCTGGGAAAAAGAACTGGATCGAACACTTGAAAATGGCTCTCCTAGCCACAGTATGGAGGACTGTTTCTGATAGACTTAGCCCTTCACAGCAATGCAAGGACCTAAAATATTTCTAAAGGCCTCATGATGCAAAATGCCATCCACATCCAGAAAAATAACCATAAAGTCTGAATGCAGAATGAAGCAGAACATTTTCTCTTTTATTACGCTTTGTTTTGTTTTTTCTCATGCTTTCTCCCATTCATTTTAATTCTATGCAACATGACTAATGTGACGATGTGTTTAATAAGAATGTATGTGTAGAACCCATAAAAGACTGCATGCCATCCTGGGAAGGAAGAGAGGAGGGAGAGGGAGAAAATTCAAAACTTATGGAAGTGATTGCTGAAGACAGAAAACAAATAAATTAAGTTTAAAAATAGAGTTGCACCAAAATAAATAAATAAATAAATAGATAGATGGATAGATAGATAGATAGATAGATAGATAAATAAATGAATGAATGAATGGATGAATGAATAAATGAATGAATGAATGAATGAATGAATAAATAGATGCCTCTCCTAAGAGACTCTATCTATGTAGGAGTACCCAGTTTGGCAAAATTAAATGGAGAGGAGTGACTGGTTTGTCACACAGAAAGTGCTTAAAATGCTTGCTTAATTGACCAGGAAGTCTAATAAGACTATCTCCTCAGTCTTTTCTATCTCCTTCTTAGCACATGAAGACATTAGAAATAATAGTCTTCTACTTCCATATTTTTCCTACAGTCCTTCCCTCCAACATCAAGTAACTCAATCATTCTAAGAAATATTTTGACCTGTTGTAGCACCAACACGATGTTCTCATTGTCTGTGGAAGTCATGAATATCCCAGCACAATTCTGAATTGCAAAATACAGCAGACTCTCCACATGGAAGACGGAACAAAAACACGAATTCAGATACCAGAAAGCCAAATCCGTCATAATCTATACACAATAACAATGCAGACGACAGCATCATACCCTAGCCTTCCCCTTGCTAGGCTTTCTACAAATCAGCTCCTTTAAACAAATCACAAGCAGGCTCCCTTAAACAAAATCACAGACAAGCTCTTTCACTCGCTCTAGCCAATTGCCTGTTTGCCTGCATCCTACTTAGATTCGACTGCTCTCATGACTAACTTCCTCTCAGCTCTGTTCCAGCTCTGCTTCTTCCAGTTTTACCCTTCCTACTCCACACTTTTAGCAAACTCCTCCCACCACGGGTTTCATGTGATTCAAACCCATGTAATTTAGGCTTGTATGTGATGTAAGCAGGTCACATGGGGCCTATTAATGAATGGGAAAGATCTTTCCATTTAAATTACCATTATATGTGGCCCCAAGATCTTTCATATTCATTACATAGGTTGGTGGGGCAACTGGTATCAACAGAACTGTAACAGGGACAACAGAAAATAATCATATAAAAAAAATACCTTAGGCAACTGACGTCAACGGAACTCCACAGCAATACAACAGGGATCACACAAAATGAGTACATAAAACAATACCTTGGGGTGGGGGATAGATTTCCCCCTCAAAAGAATGGGACTCAAAATCTTGGGGTAAGTGGTGAAGGTCCTTTCTTCCATAGCCACTTCCTGCTGAGATTAGATGTAGAGCTGTCCGCTCCAAGAGCAACCATTCAAGGGGTCAGTTCTATAACTGGCATTCAGAACTTGGTTGACACCAGATCAAGGGGTGACACAGCACATTAGATGGGGGTGGTATCTGACTTAAGCACTCAGGCATCTGCAGGTGGAGGGTAGCAAACCTACAGAAAACAAATCTGACACACAAGGAGAACAAACAAAAGCTAAAAAGAAACAAGGAGACAAGTGTCAGTCATGCTTGTGGAGTCCATGAACCCACTATCATGGCCTCATGGACTATTGTTAATTGTTTTCCAATTTGAAGTTTTGGGGTTATCATTCTGACCAGAGGAATATTTTTTTAATCTAAGATTTGGCCCCTGCCAATCTCCCATTCTCCCTACAGGTGTGAAGAAATTGGATACAATGTTTCAGCTCTGCAGGGGCAGTTTTTATTTCCCAGCTAAGTCTACTATCAAGCCCCTTTTCTTGATATATTTTGTTCATTAGTTGGAATGCCATCTAGTCTTCCAAAACTGCTCTCAACAGAGCAGTTAACAATTCTTTTCTTGTCAATCTATTCTGACTTGTATCTGCTGGTCATTTACTCTTTTCTCTTGAGGAAATCTAGCTTTTACATGGATTCTCACCATACACAGTACCAATGATTCTCCCTTCTTTGGGTGAACCAACTCAAAATACCTGTGATGTCCTGCTGCGTAGAATCCTCAGTTACACTCTCCCAAACCCTGTGGGGGCTCCTGATTCTCTTGTGCTTCTGCCTGAGAAGCTGCCCACAATCCTTTCTCTTGTTATTTTTTTGCTTCTTTCTGTGAGCAAACTAACAAAAGCTTTTTCTTTTGCCACCTGAGACTTTCTAGTTTGCTCTTCTAAAGGAGAGTTTGAATGAATGCTGCAGTATAAAAAGCTTCTCATGCAAGCCAGCAAACTCCCTTTCCATCCAAGCTTTTTGTGCCAGCAACTTGTCTCTACTTTTATGGGTAATTTGATAGCTTGCCCATCCTTTTCTACATATCTCTGCAATTTATTTTCCTGGTTTCACTGGTAATTCTTACAGACATCTTTCTAAAGTCTCTAGGTTCTCCCTTTGGTAGCCTTGATTCCCACTTGGTTCCCACAAAGCCCTGTGCCCTTAGCCTAATCTCTCACTAGGGAGGAAAAAGGCAAATCCTACCAATATGGGACATCTGTTTCTCTCTCTAAAATCTTTCTGCCTTCAAATAGAGGTCTGATATTTCTCAATCCCTCCTCATCACCTTTTCTAGTGTCAATAAGATATTCACAGTGCCTATGGTAGCCATGGATATCCCAGCACAATTCTGAAATGCAAAATACAACAGACTCTCCACATGGAAGAAAGAATGAAAACATTTTTTCAGATACCAGAAAGCCAAATCTATCATAATCTATACATAATAACAATGCAGAGAACAACAACATCCCCAAACCTTCTTCCTTGTAGGCTTCCCACAAACTGACTCCATTAAACAAATCACAAGCTGACTCCCTTAACAAAATCACAAACAAGCCCTTTCACTCACGCTAGGCAGCTACCTGCATCATTCCTAGCTCTGATAGCTCTCATTATTCACTTCCTCTCAGCTCTGCTTTAGCTCTGCCTTTTCCTGTACCACCCTTCCTGCTCCAACCCTTCAGCAATCTCCTTCCACCATAGGTTTCATGTGACTCAGACTCTTATAACTTAGGCTTGCATGTGACTTACGCAGGTCACTTGGGCCTGCTAATGAATGGGAAAGATCTTCCATTTAAATTACCATTATACCTGTGTCCTCCTGCTCAAAAAAAAAAAAAGTTCTCAACTAATTACTGAATAAATCCATAACTTCCTTAGAATCTCAGGCTATGCAAATCTTGACTCAGTCAATTTCTGTAACCTTGTCTCCCATTATTGCCCCATGAGAAGGCTTTTTTCAAGATAAACTATTCGTTTCTCATCACCTAGAGTACAGCACATGCTGTCTCTAAGTTTTTGTTCCTTCTCTCTTACTGGAATTCTCTCCTATATCCTCTCCACTGATCCAGATCCTTCAGAGATGTGATACTGTGGGTAGCAGTAGGGCAGCAGGACTAGGAGAGAGCTCCAGAATGAAAAAGAGAATCAATAGAACATGGGCTTAAAGAAATAGGTTGAAAAAATGTAGACAAACATACATATACATGTACACACATACACACACACATGTACTTAAACATATGCATAAATGTGTATATATGTATGTGTGTGTATATATATATATATACATATAAAATGACAGTTTATAAGGTGAGAATTTCAAAGTGAATTTGAAAAATCAATCAACATGATGTCAACATGAGTAGATGAAATGAAAGAAATTATCAGCAATTTGACTTTTAAAACATATATTAATCATCTTCAATGTACAGAGACCTCTGTTATATGAGGAGGTACAATGCTTGATTGGATGTAATACCTTAACCTAATCCTACTATCTAAGACTATTGCAAATCACCTCTCTAGTACTTGTGACTTTTTGATCCAGTGACTTTATTTTTCAACATTTGTCAGTGCCACAAGTCCAATTCCTATGGCAGGGTAGCCTGTTGTCTAACTATTTTATCTTCTAACTGGGTATGACCACAGTCCAAATCTTTAGCAGTTCAGTTTCCCTGCCACCTTGACTGGTGAGAGGGTGAGATAGGGGGCAGAAGTCTTCCTGCTGGCAAGCATCATTGAATTGATTCTTTGGATTGCTTATAGTTTTGTAGCATCAGTTCAACAGCTCCCTTGATTGGCATAGATAACCAAGATTTGAATCTCATGGGGGCCCATAGGAGAAAACAAATACTTGCCAAGAGATGTCAGTGTTATCCAAAAATATTTCTATTTTAATGGTCAAGGGGTTATCAATTATTTATTTTCTATTTTAATTGAAAAAGGTTCTTGTTGTTGGAGTTTGGCATATTTAAGGAAAACAACCAGGGGTTGATGTGACCAGTTAGTATCATGACTATAATTATTGTGAATTACTGTGCTTAGAGAAATGTTTTTATAATTAGAGGTCCATACTTGCCTGAAGTCTTGGGAAACCCCAGCATGCCAGAAAGTTTCATTCAGAGTACAAAAGGAAAAGCATGCTGACAGGTTCACATAACAGTTATATTTATAATCAATTCCTAATTACCTAGTTATAGGTCTCAGCAGTTCTCCACTGATCCTAAGTTTTGATGATATCTGAAAACGATGTCTGAAATGTCTGATGCTGATCTACAAATTGTAGGGTGTGGGAAGTACCACTGTTGGGATTTGAAGGATGTTATTCGCTTCTCTAAATAACTGCCCCACTCCTCTTGGATGCCTGTAATTTATACATTAGTCACTCCTTTGGGTTAAGACTTTGGAAATAAATCCCTATTGGAATGCTGTTGTGCCATTTGAGAGGGGATGAAACACCATTATTTGTGAAGACACAGGCAATAATTATTTCATTAGATTTCTACTTAGTTGCTTCATCTATTTAGGTTTTAATGAAATTGGATAAAAGTCAGGCAAGTTATCACAAGAGTCAAAACACTCAGTGGGCATCTAGTCCAATCTGACCAAAAATTTACTCTAAACACAAAGAAAAGAAGTCATTTGGAGTGATCTTGAACACTTCCAATAAATCTTGTCAGCTAAAGGATACTTTATTTACTATTCTATTTTTGGATAGCTCTATTTTATCAGAAAGTTTGTCCTTACCTCAAACTTAATTTTGGATATTTCTGACTTTTCCCTATGATTTCCATTCTGACTTTTGGAAACAAGCAAAATAAATTGAATGTATTCTCTGAAGCAGAAATTCAAATATTTGAATTTTTAAAGATTTTTCCTTTAAGCTGGTTAAATACCATAAAACACACATATGATATGTTTTCAGATTCTTTCACCATTTATCATCCTTTTCTGGATATACTCATTTGTCCATGGTCAACTGTGGCATCTGGAAAGCAACTCAGCACTCATTGTATGAATAAATCAAAGCAAAACAAACTATTTTGTCCCTTCTTTTGAATACCCTGACTCTCAATGCAACCTTGGATAGCATTAATGTTTTAGATTCTTTCTAACTCAGTACAGTGAATTGGCAGACCCTAAGAACCATACAAACAATATATTGTCTAACAATGCATCTAGTACTAGGAATTTTGAGTTCTTTGTCCATTATTAGTTGTCACCTTTCTTTTATGGTCATATGTGTTTTTCAATGACATTCTTTAGATCACATCCTTAGAGGTCTTTGTAATATGTCACAGTCTACTCCAGCCTATATAGACACCCCACATCTCTCCATTGTAAAATGTTGATCATTATCACACATCATCCACAGTCTGAAGATTCTCAAATTCACACTATACAGAAGCAAATGAATCTAGTAGCCCAGCATTCCATAAACAGAAATACCCCATCTTCTGAGATAAGAATTCATTATTTGATTTAAAAAAAAAACCTGCTGGGAAAATTGGACAACAGTATTAAATCATATTTAAGTCAATACCTCACAACAGAAATCAAGAAAAACTCTAAGTATATTTGTGATACAGATTTAAAAATTACAGCATAAATAAATTAACATAAACGTACCTATCAATGAAGAAAAGTTCATTAACAAACAAGCTTGTGTATCTGCCAAACCATATATTATGGAGTAGAAATTTAGTGGAGAAGCATATAAAATGAGTCATTCTTAAATTCATTCCATCTTTATCTAATAGGCTACATAGATATAGTAGTTGCTCCTGGTTACAAAAGAGTCTCTCTCTCTCTCTCTCTCTCTCTCTCTCTCTCTCATAGAAATCCTTAGCCCATTTGAAAACAAGGTAGTTACCTAAAGGTGAAATTCTAATGCACTTCTAAACTGATTAAATGAGAGAAATTAGTAGAACATAAATAATTGTAATTTCTGGTAAAGAAAATATAGGTTTCATTATAGTTCTTTAATTGATGAAATGGAGGTAAACTTACACATTTGTTTTGTAGAATGGAATATATTGCATTTTGCAATAGTAATATGCCTTTGGTCCAGAAATTATCTTATATTGAAAATCAAAAATGTTGTCCCTGCTCTTTTCTCTTCCTCTGTGGGTGGTGGTGGGGAAATCAAGCATCGTATTGGTTGTAGTAGAGTCATAAAAGCTGAAGATCATGTAACAGATGCTGCCTTCTATGTCTTTCATATAATTTTATTTGACATCCAGTTGTATAAAATCTATTTGATGATAAAAGGGGAAGCAGAGTGGGAGTTAAAGAATACCAGCTCATAGACAAGAGGTGTTACAGTAAATATTAAGTATATCATATCACGTGGAATATAATGTGTTTTTCTGTAGTTATAAAATCATCAAAAACAATGATGTACATGTGTTGGAAACTCTAATTATACTTCACCCCTATTGCAACAAAATCCTATTGCTTTAGGGAAATGTGCTCCTGGGGTGATGAAAGCAGAGTCATTTGAAAAACAAAAATACCCCACAAATCTGATAAGAGAATGCATTTCTGCTAGTAGCTAAAAGAGTTCTCATAGTTTAAAATGTCATGAGAGCCCCTCAGTGGAATTACAGCTCTCTAATTCACAGTGGCTTGCTTTTTTATTTTATATAGGAATCTACTGAGATTTTTCCAGTGGCCATACCCCATGAATGCCTATTGCTTCATAAATTAGATTTTTTTTTTGTCTCTTAAAAGCCTGAGGTAACTTGTTCAGAAAATCTGTACTAAATTGAGTATTTTTGAAAAACACTTCTCCCTTCCACTCCATTTCATAGGGAGAATGCATTGAAACTCAATTAAATGTAGACAGCATAGGGCCAATTCTTTCATTGTTTTAATTAAATAGGAAAAATGACTAGAGGAAATGTGCTAATTTGTTTAGGATTTAGCTTTGATACATGAAAAAAGTTGAACGTGATTAGTTTAAATTGTATTTTATAGGAGAAAAAAGTTCATCTTTTCTTTTGGAACTAGGATACCCCCATTTAAAGCACCAATGTATAGCAGATTAGATAAATGATAATACAGTCACTCTTCTTTTTAAAATTCAGTTCAATAAGCATATACTGAGGTCCTATCATATTCAAGGTAAAGTGTCAGACACTCAGGATGCAAAGGCAAAAAGACAAAAAAATTGACATCATGTCCTTGTGTGGAATTGGCATTTAAGTTGTATATTGAAGGGAATTAGAGATTCCAAGATGCAGAGGTTAGAAGTGAAAGAATCCCAAACATGGGGCGGTGGGCTTGGGGGAGGGGAACATGAGTGTCTGTCATGTACAGGAAACTGCAAGTAGGTTAATGTGGCCAGAACATAGTTCTTGAGGAATAGTAACTGTAAAATTACTCTGAAACAGTAGGTTGGACCCAGAATGTAAAGGGGATTTAAATGCCAAAGAAAGGAGTTTACATTTTATTGTGCAGCCACTGGAATACCACTTAGTATGTTGAATGACATAATAAAACTTGCACTTTGGCAATATCAGTTTAGTACTTATGGATGATGATTTGAAGAGGGAAGAAACTAAATGTATATAGAGACTAACCAGGAGACAATTGCTATAATTCTAGTGAGAGATAAAGAAGGTAGTGGTCATGTGATTAAAGAAAGGGGCATAGGTTTTAAAGACTTCATGGAGGCATAATCAACAAGATTTGATAATTATATATGGTGCAGAGAATATTAAGCAGAGAAAGAAAACAGTTGAAGATGACGTCACTATTGCGAAACTGAGTGGCCAGAAGGATGATGGTGCCCTTGACAGAAATTTGAGGGAGAAGGATAATGAATTCTCTTTTACTTAGGTTGAGTCAGATATTGAAAACATTCAACAAGGGCAAGCTCTATAGATCTTAAAGTCATCTGAGAATAATTTTTTTCTGTATTTTCAATGACACTGTTAAAGACGAAATGAATGATCCATGAAATCACTGAAATGTACACTGCAGCTGTATTAAAGATCAATATGGACAGTCACTTTATCCATTTTCTAATGGCAGTTGATGTGAATAGTAAAGTTGATGGAAATTAATGTATTTGTAGTAATAGACTTTATTCTATGTATATACACCGACATCAGTCAAACTAAGGGTTAGATCATTTTCTAGAAGTATATATTTCATGTTGGAAATGGTAGGTCTACAGGTAGCATCTAAATTATGTATGGATTGTGTTCCAAAACTTCAGTTTTAAGTTGTTTGGTTTTTAGAATAGATTTTTTTCCCATAGAAACTCAATGGCGTTTAGGCTATGGTACTTACCTATACCAATCATAAAAACCTATAAAATCCATAACTTATTGAAAGAATAGTACAGTTGGCACTATCTCAATTTCATCTAACTACAATATATACTATTAAATTAATAAAACAAAAAATATATTCTGAGTTCGAGATCTGAAAACTAGGTCTTTACCTTGGTAGTGAAGTAGTTAGCCTTATTGTAGTATCAGAGGCAAGGGAATGGTCCAAAAACTAGGTACCACGCCCTGGAAAGATACTTTCAAAATGCCTATTCCTGGTTATTAGTAATAAGGTAAGTAGAAAGAGAATTTAGAGAAGGCACTGATGTAGGGCAATTCTTCTTCAAGTATTTTGAATTGGGGAAAAAATGGTTAAAGCCTCCTGAGTTAGACTACATACTATGCATATCTGTGATTGCAGGTCATTTGAGAGTCATGTGTTTGCACCTATATTGTGTTTTTGAAAAGAGACTAAAAATAGATATGAGCTATTTTAGGAAGAAATTATATAGGAAAAACAGGTAGTATATAAGAAAAAGAAACCATTTAATACTTATAACATGCATATATGTGTATCTACATATATATGCATAACTGTACACATATACATAATTATATTATTTTAAAACTGAATTCCATATTTAGAAAAAGAAACCATTTAATACCCTTTCAGAATGTACATATGCATATGTATATATTTATTGTTAGTAACAATTGTATAATGTTTCCATACATATAATGTTGAAAGGGTTGTGGTTTCTTTTTTTATATGTGGAATTAGTT
Organism: Bettongia penicillata ogilbyi; assembly: GCA_023548195.1. Taxonomy (NCBI): domain Eukaryota; kingdom Metazoa; phylum Chordata; class Mammalia; order Diprotodontia; family Potoroidae; genus Bettongia; species Bettongia penicillata. The sequence goes on along the minus strand of JAJHZJ010000747.1, from coordinate 1,667,979 downwards.
TCTCAAATAATACAATATTTGCTGAAAGTTAATAAATAAAGGGATCCCATCTAAAAGATACACACATATACATACACATGAACACATACACACAGATACATATACAATATGTTCTAAATAAATTAAATATATTGGAAACATATAATTCTAAAGCTGACACATGGATGCTCACATAAAATTGTCAAATGTGAACTAATATATAAATAAATGAAGAGGCCCAAGAGATCCCTTACTAGTAATTGTAAGAGAAGCCAAGATGACAGAGTAAAAGCAGGGACTCATTTGAGCTCCCCTGCAAACCTATCAAAATAGCTATAAAAAAATTAAACAAATCCTAGAGCAGCAGAACCCACAAAAAGACAGAGTGAAACCAATTTCTAACGCAAGATAACCTGGATAGTCATCGGAAGAGGTTTGTTGTGCCAGACTGGGAGAGGAGTACAATCCAGTGTGGGTCTATCAGCCCAGACTGGGCCCACCAGCACACACAGAGCAGACCACAAGGGACAGAATCACTGGTCACTGTGGTACTCTCCAGACTTCTCAACCCACAAACACGAAAAACAATTTTGAAAGTCAATGAGAAAGATGTGTCAGATCTGAGTGAGAGAGAAGCACAGACCAGCCCCATCCCCAGTGTGGTGACAGCATAGCTGTGGTAGCAGTGGTAGTGGCAACAGTTGCTTCAGAGCTCTCAGCCCACAGAGAGTAAGAGGATCAAAAAATTGATCAGAAGGAGACTACAGGGATCTTTTTGCTGGCACAGAGGCAGGGTTTTGTTGCTTTGCCCATACTCAGATATAGGTGACAGTCTTGGGATGAGGAGGGGCACTAGCCCAGCAGAGCTTGTGGCAGCAGTGGAGAGGAAAACCTCCTTACAGTTCAAGGGCAGAAAACAGTGCTTGTAGTCACTTAGTGACAAGAGCACAGGTGAGGAGAGGAGTGACCACCTCTCCTTAAATCATACCACCTTGAAGAACTGAAAATTACAGATCCTAGAAGTATCTTTGAAAACAGCTGCACAAAACTTCTGAAGTTTGGGAAAGTTCACCCTCCACACTAAAACCAGAGCCCCACCTGAGCAATAACTAAAAAGTCAAGTAATTGGCTGGGAAAATGAGCAGAGAGTGGGAGGAAGGGGAAAGCAACTCAGACTATAGAATCTTACTTTGATGACAAGAAAAAAAAAACATTCAATCAGAAGATGACAACCAAGTCAAAGTTCCTACATCAGAAGACTCCAAGAAAAATATGACTTGATCTCAAGCCATGGAAGAGCTCAAAAAAGATTTTGAAAATTAAGTGAGAGAGGCGGAGAAAAAGTTGGGAAGAGAAATGAGAGTAATGTAAGAACATCATAAAAAAAAACAAAACAAAAAAAAACAAAAACAAGACAGCACCTTACTAAAGGAGATCCAAAAAATACTGAAGAAAATAACTTAAAAATAGACTAGACCAAATAGTAAAAAGCCAATGAGGAGAATTCTTTAACAAACAAAATTGGCCAAATGGAAAAGGAGGTCCAAAGCTTACTAAAGAAAATAATGAGAATAGAGCAAATGGAAGCTAATGATTTTATGAGAAAGCAGAAATTATAAGACAAAACCAAAAGAATGGAAAAAATAGAAGACAATGGGAAAGATCTCGTTGGAAAAAACAAACAATTGACATAGAAAATAGACCCAGGAGAAATAATTTAAAAAATTTTGGACTATCTAGTGTCCACGATAAAAAAATAAGAGCCTAGACATCATCTTTCAAGAAATTATCAAAAGAAACTTCCCTGATTTTCTAGAATTAGTGGATGAAACAGAAATTGAAAGAATCCCCTGATCACCTCCTGAAAGATATTCCAAAATGAAAACTTCTAGGAATATTATAGCCAAATTCCAGAGTTTCTTGGCCAAGGAAAACTTAATTCAAGCAGTCATGAAGCAACAATTCAAATATTGTGGAAGCACAATCAGATAACACAAGATTTAGCAGCTTCTACGGTAAGGGATCAGAGGGCTTGGAATATGATATTTTGGAGGTCCTAGGAGCTAGGACTAAAACCAAGAATCATCTACCTGGTAAAAGTGAGTGTAATCCTGTAGGGGAAAGAATTGATATTTGAGGACGTGGTGGAGTTTAATGCATTCTTCAGAACTCACAGCTACACAGAAAAAATAATTTTCAAATATATGACTCACAAGAAGTATGAAAAGATAAAGAGGAAATAGAAATCATAAAAGATGTACTAAAGTTGAGTTGTGTACATTCCTATATGGAAAGATGATATTTGTAACTCATGAGACTTTTCTCGTTATTATGTATTATATGTTGTATTATCTATCATATAATACTGTATATTATATACATATACATGTACATGTGTGTATATGTGCATATTACATAATACACATATGTATATACAGAGAGAAATAGAAAGACCAAGAGAGAGACCAAGAGAACACAGGATGGGTTGATTATGAGGGGATGATATCTAAAAAATAAAGTTAAGGAGTGAGTGAAGAATATATTGGGAGAAAGAGAAAATGAGGTGTAGATTGGGGTAAATTATCTCACATAAAAGAGGCAAGAAAATGCTTTTATAGTGGAGGGAAAGAGGGGCAAGGTGACAGGGAAAGAGTGAACCTTACTCTCATTAGATTTGGCTTAAGGAGGGAATAAAATACAACCTTAATTAGGCATGGAAATCTGTCTTACCCCAAAGGAAAGTAGAGGGGAATGGGCTAAGGGGAGATTGTAGTAAGAGATGGGGAGGAAAACTTGGGGGAGGAGGTAATCAGAAACATCCATTTTTGAGGAGGGACAGGGCAAAAGGTAAGAATGAAATAAATAGGGGGCAGGATAGAATGGAGTGAAATATAGTTAGTCATTCACAATGTGACTATTATGGAAGTGTTTTGCATGACTACATGTGTATAACCTCTATCAATTTGCTTGTCTTTTCAATGAGGCTGGGTGGGGAGGGAACAACAGGAGACTTTGGAACTCAAAGTTTAAAAACAAATGTTAAAAATTGTTTTTACATGCAACTGGGAAATAAGATACACAGGCAATGGGTTGTAGAAATCTAACTTACCCTACAGGAAAATAGAAGGGGAGGGGGATAAAAGAAAGGTGGGCAGGTGATAGAAGGGAGGGCAGATTTGGTTAAGGTGTAATCAGAATTCATGCCATCATGGGAGACGGAAGGGGAGACAGGGAGAGTCAGTTTGGAGAAAATTCAGAATCTTGTGGAAATGAATGTTGAAAATTAAAATAAATAAACTGAAATTTTGGAAAGAAAAGGAATAATTATATATCTAGATCATAATATGAACAGGTTAGGTTAATAACCACAAAACCAATGTCATCTATAGAAAGTTCAAATAAATCTAGTATTTTTGGAATATATAATATTTGGGATTTTTCTAGATATTAGAAACATTGGAAAACACAAGTTTCAATGAGAATTTAGCATCAGATCTTAATAATAAATAAATATATATGTACATAGTTGGCATTTCACTTATTGAATGAATGAATGAGCACTAAAACTAACCAATGCAAAGGAAGGAGTGGCAACACTCTTTTGCAAATTTCCAATTGATGCTATAGACAAATATGTTAAAGGAATCATACTAACTGAAGTTTAATTTTGGCATGAGAGGCTTCATCTCAAAAAATAGATGATCTAAGATTGAAAAATAACTATAAATAATTATTGGTGGCTAGTTTTTTCCTGTACATTTGTAAATAAAAGTGAGTCATCTGGTGATAGTACCAATAGCAAGGGAGTATGTCAAAGCTTATCATAGACCACTGACCTGCTCTAGTTTTGTTTTTGAAAGCCACCTTCTATCTATCTGCCTATGTTTCTATCCAAAGTCTTCCAATATCTCTTGACTAGTGAAAAGGGAGTCTTGTCATGAGACATTGAATTGGAAGAAGGTATTTATAGTTCATAGCACAAGAGAACAAGGAACAAACCTGCAACTCCAGCAGGTAGTATCTTTTAGGTTATTTGACTCTAGTAACACCTTTTTAGCTTGAGTAGCCCAGAGTAATATCAATAATTTGAATAACCTCTATGTGTTAATGTAACAAGCTTCTTAGGAAAAATAAGAACCTTAATTTAGTGATTGGATGGTATTAGGGATTGAAACTCCTATTACATAAGTTTAAGGAACTCCTGAGTTAGGCAACTTCATCTACCAAGGCAGACTGGCACTTTGTTTACCACATGTATTCTCAGAGAGCTGCCTACCACCTTGAGAAATTAAGTGACATACTCTGGGTTACATAATAAATATGTTTCTGAAGTGAGACTTGAACCTAGGACTTCTTGACCTTAGGTCTACCATCCTTCTATGTCATGCTGGTACCTAAAACACCATCTTATCTATATCCATCTGTAAATAGATAGATGATAGATAGATAGATAGATAGATAGATAGATAGATAGATAGATAGATAGATAGATATAGATATTGCTCTATCCAGAATTTCTATATAATTTCTATATTATAAGCAAAGTCATTATGCCTACATTGTGGTTACAGCCCTATCTGCATAGTGAGTGCTAAACTAACACATCAGCTCCATTGGTATTCTGTCTTTCAGTAATGACCATATGCTCAGCTATAACCATGTGCTCAGCAAAGCTATAAGAGTAGGTATAGTATCATTCAGTGGGTCATGTGTCTGTTTTATATCACTTCCTAAGGGCATGTCATTTCTGTGGTATGAACAATGCTTCCAGATTCTCAATTGTTTAAGAATATATTTATAAGATATTAAATGCTTTACTACTTTTCTACAAGTAAAAATTTTCATATATTTCAATATTTCCTAGGAGCTGTAGATTCATCAATATAAATACCACTCCCCCTACTGACACATCACAATCCCTTTATGCCTCACTAGATAGCCTTCATGACTTACAGTGCCCAAAGAGGGGGAAATTATTTTTTTTAATTAAAAAATATCTGTTTCTTAAGGGATGAGACTTTTCAACATCACTATATCCTTCAGGCATGTATCATTGGGACCCTATGACATATCTTTTTAGTTTGATATAACCTGTAAGAACCTGTAGCCCACTGGAATATCTTGTGTTACCCTAATATCACTACAGTATCAAGAAAATACATCAAAGTAGAACCCTAGGGAACACTTGACATATAATTTGAATATACACAAAAGCTGTGATTTCATCAGTTGGGGGACCACTCTTTATTGCAACCCACTCAACCAAAGCAGATCACTAACCATCTATCATATAGCAAATAAGTATTTGGGAGTGCCCAAAGCCTACAGAGGTTACCTAATTTGTCCGGGGTCCAACAGTTGGTTATATATCAGGCTGGATTTGAAAAATGCATCTTTCTGAATCCATGACTAGTACTCTATCTATTAAATATAACTGTCTCATTCTGATTTAAATTTAAAAAAAAAAAACTATTTATGTAGGTCTCTCAGTCCATTATTTCTTCTTTCTCATGCTTGCTCCAAATATTTACTGAATCAGTCTTTGTAATGCAGAGGTATTGGTCCTCTATTGCCCAGTTAACAACATATAAGCTCATTAGCCTGATATATAAAGCCCTCCACCCTGCCTTTCTATTTTCATTTTATTCTGCTCCTTTCCACACACTACATATTCTAAGTGGAATGTCAGCTTGCTAACCTCATCTTGCATTCTTTCACCTCTGGCATTTTCTCATGCAGTTATCTATATGCTTCTAAAACTAGCTTTTTAAAATTCCTTCAGAGTCCAAGTCTGGTTTCAGAACCTCCATTAAATCTTTACTGATTTCCTCAGCTAAAACAATTTCTAAACCTCAACATATTTTTAGACCACTTTACCAGAATCTTGTTCTTGATCTTGTCTTACTTATCTGAATTCGTGGAATTCATGTTTCCCCTCCCCTAGGAGACTGTAAACACCTTGAGGGAAGGAAAGACATTAGGCTTCATCTTTGTATCCCTAGTTCCATGCTTTCACATTGAAACTGCATATTATATTTGGATGATATGGTAAGAATTGAATAAACTTATCTTAGGATGAAAAACTAGAGATTGGAGAGTTCAAAGAATCCAACTAGCTCAACCCCTTCATTTTACAGAACGAAAAACTGAGACCCAGAAAATTTAAATGACAGATATTAAGAACCAAAATTAGAATTTGAAAATAGAACACTTTCTTCTCTACCAGGAAGTCTCTATCTGCTTAGAATTAAGAGAAAGCAACCTCTCTCCATTTGTATTGTTTACTTTTTATTTATTCAATAAAAAATTTTTTAGAGACAAGTTCTTGTCCTAACATAGTTACTGCACGATACTGGACAACTTTGTCACTCTTTGTGGGTCTCTGATTCTTTATGTATAGAATGAGGGGGCTATAGTAAGGAAAATGCTTTTGTAAAGCTGACATTGGCAAATAAATGTGAGAATTATGAGTGTTATCTGGAATAGGTACTGTTCTGGGATTGCATTAGTGATGGGAACCCACAGGTGAGGAAATTCCCTTTTCCAGTGCAGGTCAGTATTTCCTCTGCTGCCTAGAACATCGAGTAATAAAGCCAGAGGCCAGGTGAACCCAGGTCTTCCTTACCTCTTTCTTTATTGATGTCTTTTATTTTATTAGTATTATTAACAGACACTTATGAATTAATCAATATTTTATCATTAATAACAGTATAAGCCACCATTAATATGTGCTTCCATATACTCTAGATATGTAACTAATCTTCATGGAACCCATATTGGAAAATGAAAGAAAAGACATGATTTCCGTGATCTAAAAAATTAGACTCTTTTTTTCCAGAATTGGCTTGTTATAGGACCAGTACCTGGTCCATAACTGTATTTTTTTGATATATTGTATAGGACTGGATCCCTAATGACCATTTTAGTAACTTGATTAACTTTGTACTTTGTAAAAACTTGAGAATGCATTTTATCAAGCTTTGCAACATTATTTGCTAATCACTACCCCTTTTTATAGGACATTAAGAGTTGTATGCCCTTTTGGAAATCCTATTTTTAAACATACATTGCCCCTTTTGATTTTGTTCTGTGCAGCATTAGCAAGTTGATAATATTCTAAAGATATAAGTGAAAATTTCCTTTGTAGATAAAAAGCATTTAAAGCAACTCATGTGGCCAGAATAGCATTTGTCTTCTTTTAATTAAACTCAATCTTAAGCTATTTAGTGTATTTAACAGTTAACATTTAACACTGGTGAACTGTAATTGGCAACTAAATCACAAGGAACTAAAAGGTTTTCACTACATTAACTCTTTTTGAACAGTAAACTTCCTTAAAGGGCAATACTGAAAGGAAGGAGAAAATGTACATCAAATGAAGTCTATTTAAAAGAGCCATGAAGAACAAAAAAATCCAACTGATTTTAGGCCTGATTTACAATAGAAAGTTTAAAAGTTCTATTAAATTGTAATCTTGGTTTCCTTAGCCATTTTTGATAATGATATGAAGAAAGATTTGTTTTTTTATAGAATTTGTTTGCAATTTAATTCCATAACATACATGTTTTCTTCACATATCTATTGAAAGTAGTGGTAGTAGTAGGAGTAGTAGTATAGACTAGTAGTAGTAGTTGCAGTACTACTAGTACAGTAGTAGTACTACTGTAGGAGCAGTAGCAGTTTCAGCATTAGCAGTGGTAGTACTGGTGGTAGTAATAATGGTCAAAGTGATGGTGATGATGGTGGTAGATGTATCATTTGAGTTATTAACAAGCATTTAAGTGTCTAATATATGTCAATCATATGTGCTAAGCACTGTGAGTACAAAAAAAGAAAAAGCAGTCCCTATCCCCTTGACACTCATATTCTAGTAGGGGAAGCATAAAAATAATTAGGTATATTCAGAATAGATGGTAAGTAGTCCCAGAAGGGAAGGCATTAGCTGCTAGAGAGATTTAGAAAAGTCCTCCTGCAGGAAGTAGGATTTGAGCTGACTCTCAAAGGAAGCCGAAAAGCTAAGAGGTGGATGTAGGGAGCAAGGGTTAAGCAGGCATGCAGGATAATGAGTGAAAATGCTTGGAGACGGAGATGGCGTGGAGGGTGCCTAGACGAGGTAGACTGTATATTAGAGTGAGGAAATGAGAGTAAAATATAAGAATATTAAGAAAGGTCCAGATGATTAATAAAGAATAGTTTGCAAACATTATTTTATTTAATTGTCATAACAACCTATGAGATTTTTATTTGTCACTTTTGATTTTTTTCATTCATTTTAGTTGTGTCCAAGTCTTCATGACCCCATTTTGACTTTTCTTGGCAAAGATATTTGAGTGGTTTGACACTTGCTCCTCTAGCGCATTTTACAGATAGGAGACTGAAGCAAGCGGGTTTAAGAGACTTGTCTTGGGTCACATTGCTAGAAAGTGTCTGAGTCTCAATTTGGCCTTAAGTCCTCCTGAGTCTAGGGCTGACATCCTTTCTATTATAGAACCTCGCTGCCACCCTACAAGACAGATGTTATTTCCATCTTATAAATGAAGAAACAGAGACTCAAAGAGATGAACTGATCTTGTCATGTACAGAGTAAAAGGAACACATATAACATCTAGCTGAATTTAAAAATATTCTTTTCTATAGACTCTATTGAAATAATACTAAAATACTTGATTAGCCCTTTTTTTAGCAAATAAAAGGTGGAAATTGTTATTTGCCTTTACAATTAACTACATAATACAGTGAAATTTATCTTTAAAAACAATCATTTTGTGTTTTGAAGGCATTTCATAGTTACAGAAATATGTTGCATTACACTTAAAACTACTTAATTTCAATATCTTTCTTGTTTAGAAAGTATCCTAATGAATAATTAGTAACTGATAAGACAATTCATAAATTAATTTAGTCCTATAAAAACAGAACACACCTGAGATAATGATATTCCTTTGAAAGAAATCTGCTACTCTCACTGTTACTGGTACTGTATTTTTGTGTGGTGATTCATACTTTGGTACTTATTTTGAATATATAGATTTATTTTGACTATCTAGATTTCTAGCTTAGTTTTTTTGATAAGCGATAATGTTTATGTAAACATTTTTATATCACAATAATGTTACACATTTTAAAAATTAATGGAAATCATCTATTTTTAACTCTGTAGAATAGACAACATAGTTATCTCAAAAAGTCAAATAATGCAACAAGCTTTATTTTGCATTTTTAAATGAGTGTCTCAGTTCACATCATAACAAAAAAAAATTCCATCTATTGGAACTTGGAAATAGCTATTTCTAGTTAATAACCAGGCATATAGGGGGTACTGGTTTTCAGATTCCTTCAGCAGTAGAACAATCTCCATAAATGAAGAGGTCCTTAGCATTTGATGTTATAACCCATTTACAGATTAGACTTTCCCAGATTGTGGTTATGATTTGAACTACAGCTTCTTCTGTTCACCCTCTTGGAGCATAGTGTCTCTGGTTTTTCAATATATTTGGCCTTCAAACAGATGAAATTTGCCTGCAATACAGAGATTAAATATGGTGTGATTGAAGAAGGCAATAAACATAGAAGAATCACCCATATTTATATTGACAAAAATTCAGCTCAGGGCACTGAAGATCCAGAGTACCTTTCAAATGCTGGAGCTGCAGTGCATGCATTGCATGGATGATAGCACAATGATTACAGCTCTATATGTACTTATTTCAATTAACCACAGTCTCTTTCCTGATTCTATGACAGCAACATAGATTGTTCCTATTCTATAATTCTATTGGTTCCTCTTCTCTGATGGAGCACTGAGTCCTTTATGTTTATATCTTTGATGACAAACAAGGCCATCATTGGCCTTGACTGGCATCCAGGAGTTTAGACTATGGGGTTTAGATTTGTGTGTGTGTGTGTGTGTGTGTGTGTGTGCCCGTGTGTTTTAAGTTAATGATGTGCTATCATATGCATGCTAAACTACCTGGTGGTAATTATGGTGGGATTGTCAGAGAAGCCTTCAAGGGGAAGTTGGGACCTGAATTAAGCCTCTAATTAGGGTTATTTTTTGGGAGATAATTGTCTTATTTATGAAGTGTTTTTACAAAAGTGTATTTCTTCTTGAGTAAGTGAGAACATAAGCTGTACTTCCTCCACTGGAGTTTCCCTGCACCACTCTGTCTTTGTTAGTTCACTTTCTATGCTTTTAAACCCAAATCGCTTTGACTTTCACTGATTGGTCCCAACCCAAGCCTCATTTTTTCATTGTGTTTGGGTTTTGATGGCTCAGAGTGAGTGAATAGCAATTGTTTCTGCTCTGGCCAGAAACTCAGAAGATCTTCCTCTCCCGGATTAATTCTTTTATGAGGGCAAACTAGACCATCTTTTGCCTGAGTTCTTACCTAGCCTTTAATTACTGAGTGAGCTTTGCCTCGCAGAAACTGAGACCTGGGAAAGACCTTAATTAAAAAGGTCAAAGTCTCCCCCTGCATCCTGGGCCATGGCCAGTATTCTTGAGTGATGTCTTGTCACTGGACTCCAATGACTCAGAAGGAGAGGGTGAAGTTGATGACTTTGCGCAGCTCTCTCACTTAAATCCAAGTTACTTATAAGCCAAGACTTAAACCTCCTATATTCATTGATCCTTGAAAACAAAGGATAAATAACAAAAACAACAGCAATTACTTTCTTAAAGTACTTGCATTTGAAAAGGGAATTATTTTAAAATAAAAAAATAAATCAATCCTACTTGCAAAGGATCCTGGACTAAATTAAAAAAAAAAAGACCCTACTCTGGGCAAACACCATGGCCTCCCTTTTCATGTTAGATGTTTACACAGAGAATTGACCCTGATGCATTCTGAGCTTGGTTACTTCTTTGATTTACTTAAGGAGACCTTGATAATAATAAGTTCAGTTCGAATATGTGCATGTTTGTTTGGCCACCCATAATAGGAGAATATTTTGTTTTGATGAGCTATGTAGTTTGAATAACAAGTGAAAAATAAATCCATAATTAAGACCTAGGATATAAAGTTTTAAGTGGGTACAGACTCACAAAGTGCGAAGAAACTGGGGTAGCATTTTTAGAGACCTTTTATATAAGGGTTCCCACATGCTTCATAAAACAGACATCTGGAAATGTCCTGAGAAGTCCAAAGCATGCATATCATCATCAAAAAGTGCATGCAACCAGAAAAGGAAATGTGCCACTCACACAGTGACAATGAGAAATAACTGACAGATAGCCTGTCATAATTACATGATCTTTTATGGAGGGTGTGTAAGAAGATACAAGTGAGAATTACTCATGAATAAGAGGGCTATACCACTGGAGGATTTAGATAGATAAATGAATCACAAATCCATCTAAGTATGTATCTATATATTATTTACCACTACAAAAACTGTTTAAGTATAAAGGTAAAGGAAAACAAAACCAGCATATTTCACACCGAAGAACCTGGTGTCAGATAATTGGATTTCTGGATGACTGACTGTTAATAAAAGAGGGGGGTAGTTACATACAAGTGAGTAGATTGTTTATTGCAGTAACACAGGATCTGTGGCATTCTTTGATTTAAGAGTATTGGACTGTTTAATCGAAGTCTTACCACAGTGAGTAATGCAACCTGCTCATTCAAACTAAGTACAAGTAAAACATAATGTAATATAGATCATTCCTGATTCTCTCCCAAACATTTGATCTCTCCTCCATTTTGAAGTCAAATTTAAAAGATTTACTCTACCCCCTGTCAAGACACCACAAGTTAGGAAATAATGACAGGGGCTAATCATGGCATTTCTGTTTTATTTTACAACACAGAGGTGTAGTGGTAAAGTTGACTACAAAGACAATCATATTTTCTCCTTGACTTCCATTATAAAATCAGAGAGACCTTCACTTATAAATTTTTTGGTAGAGAAGGACATAAGATTGTAGACAGATAGATTGTTCTTCCTCTAATAAATTTAATCACCATGCCTGGTTTAAGATACTGTGATTGATGCTAGTGATCCAAATGCAGTGAGTGAAACAATCCCTAATGGCAAGAAGCAAGTTTACCTTCCTTCCTTCCTTCCTTCCTTCCTTCCTTCCTTCCTTCCTTCCTTCCTTCCTTCCTTCCTTCCTTCCTTCCTTCCTTCCTTCCTTCCTTCCTTCCTTCCTTCCTTCCTTCCTTCCTTCTTTCCTTCTTTCCTTCCAAAAGTCATAAAGTCTAATCACAATTCAAATTAGATGAGCTCATAGTAACCATTTAGTCTGATTTCATATTTTACGCATGAAGAAAATTAAGGCCTAGAGAATTTAAGTGGCTTGTCCAAGAAAACATCATAAGACAGTGGTAAAGATAAGACTGGAGTCTACAACTTCTCACTCATAATCAAGTCCTTTTTTTTTCTATATATAGGAGTGACATTTCTTTTTTAGACACAAACACAATAAAACAAACAAACAAAAAGAAAATATTAGAAAAATGATCCTCTAATAAGAAATTAGGATGCAGAAAAGAGGACAGTTAGACAGACAGTCTGAGGACTTGGCTTGAGGAACGATCAGCTTACGGAGATGTAAGTTAGACAGTCTGAGGACTTGGCTTGAGGAACGATCAGCTTACGGAGATGTGAATGGTATACACTATCCATCACCTTAAATTCTAACAGTGAGGTCCTTGGATGATGTTGGGAAAAGCTATCACTTCTCTCCACTCATTCACTTTCAACTCTTGACCAGTCACTTTTAGATCTTCTTCTCCCATTCTCCATGTAAAACTCCATGAGCTTTTTTATCATAGCAATACAGAAATTCCATCAAATACAAAAGGAGAAAATGACCCAATATACAGTTTGTAGAGGAGCAAGACCCTGCCCACCTGCTTTTTGGTGGGTCAGTGAGTAAAGAGGATGAGGCAAATGGTCTTATGAGTTTCCAAAAATCTATTATGGCATCAATCCGTGTGTGTCCATGAGTATGATATTACAGTTAGATCCATAGAACAATTATGTAAATGATTCACATGCTGCCTTTTCTTATTACTAAGGTTCTCCTTTTGGAGATTCTCATTCTTTGCCTTTTGTGTGACTATTTAATTGTTTTAGAATATATAGCTATATCATATACAGAAAAATATCAAGACCCTCCCCTTACACACACACACATACACACACACACACACACACACACTCACACCTTAGGAAATGTTCTTTGACAGTAGCTCTGGATAATATGTGTATGTACACATATGCATACATACATGCACACATATATGCACATATATGTACATACATATGCATGTACCATTCTTCCATGGCAGGCCTGATGATTACAGTTAGAAAGTCGACAAGCATTTATTAAGCCACAGTTATATACCAGGCACTATGCTAAGTGTTGGGGACACAAGACGACAACAAACCTTAAAGCAAACAAGAATGTCTCTTCTCTCAAGAAGTGCACATTGTAATGAAGGGGGAGACATGTATATGGCTAGGTACATGCATGATAGATCGATCGATAGATAGATAGACAGATAGACGGACAGACAGATAGATAGATAGACAGACAGATAGACAGACAGACAGAGATAGAAAGATAGATAGAGATAGAAAGATAGATGATAGATAGATAGATAGATAGATAGATAGATAGATAGATAGATAGACAGTTGATAATCTTAGAGGAGAAAGCACTAGCAGTGAGTAGGATAGGGGAAGGCCTCTTGCAGAGAGTGTAACTTGACATAAGTCTTGAAGAAAGTTAGAAGAACCAGAAAGTAGAAGAGATGGGGCGATGCATTCTAGGCATAAAACACAATTGATGCAAAGACACTGAGATGAGAGATTCAGCATCATTTTTGAGAAGTTAGAAATGGATCAACATAGTTGGACATGGAATGTTTGGACTTACATGGAGGGCAGTAAAATATAAGAAGGCTGGAAAGATGGGAATAGTCTAGGTAATAAAGATATTCAAATGCCAAACAAATATATGAAAATTCATAAAACACATAAATATATATTTATGCATATCAAATGCATATATATGTATTTGTAAAGATAATAGAGACCACTGGAAATCATTAAACAGGGAGGAGATATACTCAAACCTATTTAATAAATCATCTTGGCAGGTCATTTAAGGATGAAGAATGAGGAGAGACTTGTGTCAGGGAAACCAGTAGGAAGGCTATTGCCATAATCCAGGCAACAGGTGACGAGGGCCTGAATTGGGAGTGTGGCTTTGTTAATAAAGAGATGGAGCCATATATGAGATGTGGTAAAAGTAGAAACAAAAAGATTTGATCAAACTGAATTGTAGGGTAAAATGCCAAGGTTGAGTTGACTGAAGGGATGATGGTGTTGCTATTGGCAGTAATAGGAAAGTCCAAAAGTAGGGAGGATTTTTGGGAAAAGATAATTAGTTCTGTCTTGGACATGTTGAGTCTGAAATGCAGTCAATGAGCATTTAATAAGCTCTTATTATATACCAGGTACAGTAATTATAAGACATTCAATTCAAGATATCCAAAAAGCTTTTGTTGATATCAAACTGTAGCTGAGGACAGAGATTAGGGCTGTCTTAATGTATTTATATCCAAACATACATAATATACACACATATGTGTATATATGTATATATATACATATATACACATATAAATAGATATAAATATCTTTATCTATATGAATGAATGATCTACATAGAGATGCTAAACTCTTAGGAGCTGGGAGATATAGCAATCACAAAGTCAGGCAGTATAGAGCATAATGGAGAGAGGGCCTAGAACATGCCTGGCTGTGGAGCTTAAGAGACTTCAGTGTACATTTACCAAATCACACAGGAATTGTAGAGCTATAGTTTGAATTCAAGTTTTTGACTCCCAACCATGCAATCTTTCCACTGCAACAAGCTCACTCTAAACTGTCCTTTGGACAACAGACATAACAGTCCATCATATGGCTGTAAAACAGTCTTATATTTGCTAGATCAGCCAGAGCTTGTGTTCTTACTATCATGACCTTTAAGATCCCAAGGTCATCTGCATACCACATTGAGGCAGCAGAAAAAAATCTTTAGTGATCTGATTATATAGCAGCAAAAAAAAATGAGCCAAAGTACAGCATCACAATTTGGTAGCCTATATCTCATCTAATTGAGCATGTGCTTTGGTCTGAAAATGCCTTAAGTTTGAGGCATCAAGATCTTTAAAATAATTAGTGACTAACTTGATCAATTTGCTATGTAAAAATTCTTTTTGCAAAAGTTATAGTTAAAATTAAAGATGCCTACTCAGACATTTATGCTTTGTACAGATTAAATGCTACGCCTTGTTTATAGCAGGATAAAATAATTAGCATGTCAATTAATTCTCTTCTCATTTATGTTTTTATTATCAATATTAGTTCTTTAAATAAGTAGGACTTTGAGCTTAGATACTGGTACTTAAAAAGTAAAAGTTGTTATTTCCAAGGAATGGGGGTTTGAATTTTCTTTTATTTCATACTATAAAGAAAGGCTTATCAGATGTTTGCATGGAGAAATAATTTCAACCGAAACAGAAAGCTCTCATTCAGCTAACAAAATAGTAGTAAAATATTAAGTTTCAAAATTGTTGACTTCAATGACTATACCATCTATGGTGTTTCTTAAAATCTAGACCAAAGAATTATTTGTCACTACAGATTTTTGAAGATTTTAGAACTCAATGGGTTAAAACATGTAATACTTACACTTATTTTAACCAGCAAAATTTTCCTTTCATATTATTGTAATTTGACAATTTTTAATGTCTGTTCTAGGCAATTTTTTATTGACAATAAAATGCCTCTTGTTATTAATTTCAGTGGAAAGGCTTTTTTCTTCTTAAAATACATGTCTAGAAATGCTGCTTTATAGAGGCAAGAGTATTGGTCTCTTTATCATCATTGATTTGATTTATGGAGAGGCTAAATATTTTGTTACTATTTCATTGGTTTCCTGTTTATTCTTTTTCCATTCCTGAAGGCTTAGGTTATTGTAGGTTAAAAACATCCTTAGAGAAAATTTATTTTTCAACAAGCAGGAAGGAAATAATAAGCAGAAAAAGCCTCATAGATAGCTGTTTACCCTGCCCTCCTAAAATTAAATGTCAATCTATCCAAATTGGGTTTTAGTTACTTATCTGATGTAAAATTTACTTTTCTCCTAAGTCTCTTCAATCCATATGAAACTTTTACTTCTAAAAAAAAGCTGTGTTTTCTATATGTATTTGATTCTTCAGAAAAGAGTATGAGGGATACTTATCAATAATTGATTGAGTCAGTGAAAAAGATTAATTTAAAAAAGGCTGAAATTTGAATAAAGAGGAAAAATCCAGATTAGATTTAAGAGGAACACATAAAGGAAAAATAAATAACAAAGATAAAGAAAGATAGGAAAGATAGAAATAAACGTTTAAAATCAGGCACAGTAAGCCTTAGTCAGGGACTGACTTTCTCTTCCCGTGCATTTTTATCTCTAGCACTTAGAACTTACCACATTCCAAACACTTAATAAATGCTTCTTTCTCTCCTTATCTTTCAGTGAAAGTTGGATTTTTTAAATAATTCAAATGGCTTTATGGATATTCTGAAGGGATATTATGACACTTCATTGTTTTATTTTATTTTGGCTTTGGAAACCGTTTTCCTCTCACTTCTAGGCTAGAAGAGCAACGAGCACTCACTGACCAGCCCCTGTTTGATTAGGTCAGAAGCTTTGACCTGTTTCATTTATGACCTGGGCCAGTCTTCCCTTCCTTAGGCAGCCTGCTGGCCTCTGGCTCCCAGGGGCTATTTATATTGGTGCCGGATTTAATGAGTTCACTTAATCAGCTGTAGCCCTGCTCTAGCTATTTGTCCTTCATTCTCAAAGAGAACTATGACATCAGGGAGGTGATGTCATGACACCAGCATCACTTTCTCCTCTGATATCATGTGGATGTAGGGGCCAGATATAGATCAGGATGACTGGAGAAGGCACTGAGTGCAGTGGGGGACCCCTAACTCAAGTAATCCAACACCCTCAGCTTTCCTCAGTAGCAGAGATTATATCACATGCTACCACACATCCATGAGCTTATACAGTTTAAGGGTTTTTTTAACTCTAAGAAAACATTCTTGTTATTATTGCCTGGGTAAACCTTGTTCTTTTAACCTCACTTTGTCAAGTATGTAGTTATGATTTTTGATTATCAATTTTAAGTTATTAAAACTGACTTTTCTGTGATATTTGATTACCCAAAATTGTGGGCTTAAAGATAATGAGTAGATAGCAGCTACTATTATTTACTATTAAATGGGGTATATAATGTGCATAATGGTTTTATTTTTTACGTACTTAAAGTAATAGTATCATTTACCTAGAAGTATGTTGGTAAAGGACACTTTTTTCTCCAGCTTCCAGGAGGAAAAAAAGAAGTTCGTATAACATACCTTAAGTTTCTTTGGATTATTAACATTTTCTCCCTCACTTTTTTATGCCTAGACTCCCAAGGGTGAGGAAGTTGTGGCCTCCAAGTCATATGTGGCCTTCTAGGTTCTTGGGTAGGGCCTTTTGACTGACTCCAAGTTTTACAAAACAAATCCTTTTATTAAGAGTATTTTTCCTGCAAATGTGAAGCCTCACTTGAGGATTTAGAGGGCCACATGTGACCTCAAAGCCCTAGGTTCTCAACCCCCACCCTAGACAAACAACAAAACAGTAGATCAAGTGCTGGTTGAAAGTGTTTGCCAATTTCCCAGGTGCGAGTTCTCACATTGAAAATTTAATAATTAGTTCTCTTGAGCCAGTACAAGCTGCCTCCAGGACACCATTAAATTCACCTTCTATAGCCACTATTTTGAACGTTTTAGAAATATTATTGTACAGAAGAAAGAATGCTGGATATGTAGTAAGAGGACAGAACCACTAATTCCCTCATTTTATAATTCTGTGATGCAAATCATCCCAATTCTCTGGGACCCAGCAAGGTTTAGACAAGATTAGATGATCCCTTTCTGCTTATATTCATTGTCCTAAAAAGTATATTTAAAAATACTCAAAAGCATCTGTATCCCATCAGTTTGAATGTTCTTTCCGATGATTAAGATCATATTCTATCCATGCTCCTCTACCCATCTTGTACAACGCTTTTCCACATCCTACACATTTGCCATAAGGGGTCGATGCAATATGCAGGAAGCCTTACTCACTCTATTGTGACATCCTGAAGGTGACAGTGGAGCACATTGGCTACTCATGAGTCATTCCTACTCCTATTTGCCATTTGCCCAGCCTATCTTCTCTACCTATTTCTTGATTCTTTGGTGTCTTTTTTAAACCTGTATTCTTCAAATTTCCTTATTGTTAGCTCACCATTAATACAACTATTGCCCTTCAAAATTTTCCTGTAATTATTTAAATAGTCTGTCATGGAAATATTTTCTTATTTCAATCATCCCATTTTGCCAAATCAGGTGAATTTCTTCAGGGTTTTTTGTTTTTTACTAAGGTTTTTTTTTTTTTTTCCCCATTCTTATTGCTATCATTTCTTATAATCATACATTATCCTTTTTATGGAAGTGCATTGCATGTAATTAAGAACTTTTACAAATAACTTGAATCCATAGGCAGCACTTTTAAGGCTTTTCCTCTTCTTTTATTTTCTCTATTATTTCCACCTGAATGTCTTACAAACCATAAGGTATTAATTTTTTGGTATTTTGTGTGTGTTTATGTGTGACAATGACTCATAAACTGAGATTTTTTTAAAAAAATGTGGCAGGAGATTTCGGGGACCTAAGTTGTGCTTTCATCCTCTTAAAAAGCTTTATATTTCTAAAAAACAACAGCAAAAAAGAACTAAGAATGAGGACTATACTCTTTTGTTTACCTCATTTTGTTAAGTGTGTCATAGGAGTGGGCAATTAATAAAAGTCTTTGATGCTGATTTACTCTTTTTGGGCCCCTGATTTCTCCTCTTTTAAGAATGAAGAGCCTTCTTAAATGCTATGTCATATTCAATGATATTGGAAAGCTTTGTGAAGAAATCTGTAACCACTTAGGAAACAGCAGGTGATGAGATGGGGGGGAGTAGGGTGAGAAGCCCTCACTGGCATCGTAAAGAGCATATCAAGTGAAGCTAATGTGATTTCACTCTGTGACACTGAGACTGACCTTCAAGAAAAGTGACAGATTTTTCAAGATATAATATGGCAAGCTCAAAGGCCAAAATCTTGGGAATGTGAAAAATTTATGGGTACAGGCTCAGATTTTGGGAAATTACCTTGATTTTGGAACTCTTTCTTTTCAACCCATTATGCCTTCCATCATGTTTGCTTCCAAAATTTTATAGCAAAACATTAATATCTATCATTTATAGCTTTAAAGTTTGCAAATATTTTTCCATACACTCATGCCAGCCTCACTACAACATTATCAGGTCTCTTTTAACAGTTGAAAAAAACTGAGATTTAGAGAGTTTAAGCAACTTCTCTATGGTAGTAAATGACAGAGTTAAAGGTTGAACCCAGGCCTGCTCAACTGTTTGCACAGTTTTCCATCCTTTCTGCTCAGAAAGTCTCTAAGTAATATGATAATTCAAGATATTTGTCCTATAAGCCTTGTTAAGAAGAAAAATAGAAAAGAAGAAGCTCTGGAAAAAAAAAAGCCATTCCTTTTAATTTCAGGCTCTGCCTTATTTCAGTACTTCAGAATTTTATAATTTTAAGGGGCCTCATAGATCAATAGCTCTTTACAATGTACCAGAGGTCCTTAAGTTTTCCGTGTCTTACTTTTCTTTGAGAGGTCTCTTAACCCCTTTTCAGAATGATATCTTTAAAACCATAAATTGAAATACATAAAGTTACAAAGGAAAACAATCATATTGAAATATAGCTATCTATCTTATCTATGTTTTTAAAACTATGTTTATGGTCACCAGGTTAAAACTATCTGCATCAATAGTATTCTACCATACTACCATTTGGTTCTGTCTGATAAGAATCTTTGATTTTACTCCCATTACTATTGTATCTACCATTAATTCATTCACTCAGTTAATATTCTTAGATAGTAAACCTTGGACATAGCTCTGTGGCAGTGTCTTTATAGGACACAAAAGTATTTAAGACACAGTCCATACCCTTGAGTTTATAATGTAGTAGAAATAACCAGTTACCTAGTATTCATTACCAACTTCCCTTGTCATCCCTCCCACCCCCATTTTATGTAGGCATCCTCCATTAAATTCTTACTTCTTACTCCAATGCCTGGAGGTGATGTTAGGTACTAAATACACACACACACACACACACACACACACACATACACACACACACACACACTTTATGTAGAATACTACAAAGGGAGAAGGTGTTAGAGTATCTTTGCCCTGATGTTGACTCTGTTGTCTGAAGTCAATTTATTATCAGAGGGTTGGTCACACAATTCTGAATGTATTATCCGCAACAAGTTGAGACAATAATATATTGATGTTTCATAGTTGTTTGGACAGACCTTAGGTGGTTGTGTAATAGGGATGTCTTGGGGGAAGTAGTTTAAGTCTTCATTAAGTATCTCAGGATTTGGCTCATCTTGCCAAGAATTGTCTCTCCAGGTAAACATGGGAAATGGAGGTTCGTAAGTGCCATGATGAAAAGAAATGTTGCAATGGGAGATGGGGAGAAGAGTATTCATTCACCTTGCCTCAAGTATCTGGAAGCAGGCTGGGAGCCATCTTATTATCTGCAGTGCTTTTACAGAGCTTCTTCTTTCTTATTTTTCTTCTTCATGAGGCTTATAGGACAAATATCTTGAATTGTCATATTACTTAGAGTCTTTCTCAACAGAAAGGATAGGAAACTATGCAAGCTGTTGAGAAGGGTTGGGTTCAGGTGCCTTATTGTCTTCTGTGCCTGCAGCACAGAAGGGGTTTACCTTCTTTGGCCTAGGCTATGGGAAGACTGTGCTCTGTTGTAGCAGCTAGACAGGGTGAGTAAGGAGTTATGGTCAGGGCAGATGTCTCATAGGGAATGTCATGATAATGAACTGGACTGTCTCTATCCAGCTGCCCTCTTGCATCCACTTGCTTCTTTATTAACAAGCGTTGGTTTTCAGTTAGTTTTTCTGTTATCAAATAGCCTTATATTGATTTTAGTTCTTTCTATAAAAATGCGGTTTTGCTCTTGTCCATTTTTGTTCATGGACTGAGTAGGCAGTGGTAAAACTAGTATTTTTGACAAATAAATGGATATTGAATGGGAAGTTTCTTTTTGGCTCTGTTAGAAGATCTGTCTCAAATTAGCAACCTATATTTTGTGCCACTTTCCATGTTTATTTTTTCTTCCCACTTTTGTTAAGCTTCCCAAAACAGAAACTTGAAAGAGGATTTGTGACCTTTCACTCTTTAAAACTAATGAGGTTGGGGGCAGGAGCCAAGATAGCTGAGTGACAACCTGAATTTTCTAGAGCTCTCCCCCTAATCCCAGCCAAAAACCTGCAAAAAATGAATCTAAAACAATTCTGGACCTTCAGAACCCACAGAATGACAGAGTGAAGCAAATCTCGAGCCCAAAACAGCCTGGAAAGTCGAAGGGAAGTGGCTATTGTTCCGGGCTGGGAGCAGAGCACAGTACAGTGGGGGTCCACTTTGACAAAGACTAGACCTGAGCAGGCCTAGAGGGACTGCATTTCAGGCACTTGTGGTGGTTTGCAGACTCCATGACCACAAAACACTGAGCACAAATTGGAAGGTCAGTGGAAAAAACCTGTGGGATCTGTGTGAGAGAGGAGAGTGGCTGGGCCCCAACCTGCCTGAAGTTTCAGACAGTACCATGTCCCCACCCTACAATCCGCCCCCCCACATCACAGAAGCAGAGAACTACCTTGACAAAGAGCTCAAAAGTCGAGTAATTGACTGGGAAAATGAGCAAATAGTAGGAACAAAATCAGGCTACAGAATCTTAGTTTGGTGACAAGGAAGATAAAAACATACAACCAGACAAAGACAACCTAGTCAAAAATCCTGCATCCAAAGGTTCCAAGAAAAATATCAAGGCCTTGGAAGAACTCCAAAAGGACTTTAAAAAAATATACTAACCCAAATGGCAAAAGAAATCCAAAAAGCCAATGAGAACAAGAATGCCCTTAAAAGCAGAATTGGTCAAGGTGGAAAAGGAGGTCCAAAACCTCACTGAAGAAAATAATTCCTTAAAGATTAGAATAGAGCAGATGGAAGCTAACAACTTTTTGAAAAGATCAAGAAATTATAAAACAAAACTAAAGGAATGAAAAAGTAGCAGACAATGTGAAATATCTCATTGGAAAAACAACTGACCTAGAAAATAGATCCAGGAGAGACAATTTAAAAATTATGGGACTACCTGAAAGCCATGATCAAACAAAGAGCCTAGGCATCATCTTTCAAGAAATTATTAAGGAAAACTGCCCTGGTATTCTAGAACCAGAGGGTAAAATAAATATTGAAAGAATCTACCAATCGCCCCCTGAAAGAGATCTCAAAAGGAAAACTCATAGGAATATTGTAGACAAATTCCAGAGTTCCCAGGTCAAGGGAAGCCATAAAGAAACAATTCTATTATTGTGGAAATACAATGAGGATTACACAAGACCAAGAAGCTTTTACATTAAGAGGTCACAGGACTTGGAATATGATATCCAGAGGTCAAAGGAGATAGGGTTAAAACCAAGAACCACCTACCTAGCAAAACTGAATATAGTACTTCAGGGTGAAAAAACTGGCCATTCAATGAAACAGAGGACTTTGAAGCATTCTTGATGAAAAGATCAGAGCTGAATAGAAAATTTGACTTTCAAGCACAAAAATCAAGAGAAGCATGAGAAGATAAACAGGAAAGAGAAATCAAAAGGCACTTACTAAGATTGAACTGTTTATATTCCTACATGGAGAGATAAGATTTGTAACTCTTGAGACTTTTCTCAGTATTAGGGTAATTGCAGGGATTATATACACATAGAGGGCACAGGGTAAGTTGAATATGAAGGGATGATATCTAAAAAATAAAATAAAGGGGTGAGAGAGGAATTTGTTGGGGGGAGGAAGGGAGAAATAGAATGGGGCAAATTATCTCTCATAAAAGAGGCAAGGAAAAGCTATTTCGGAGAGGAGGATGGGGAGAAGTGAGCAGGAAAAAGTGTACTTTACTTTCATCACATTTGGCTTAAGGAGGGAATAACATGCACGCTCAATTTGCTATGAAAATCTCTCTCACACTATAGGCAAGTAAGGGAGAAAGGGATAAGATGGGTGTACTGGGGATGATAGAAGGATGGGCAAATGGGAAGAGGAGGTAATTAGAAGTAAACACTTTTGAGGAGGGATAGTGTCAAAAGAGAGAATAGAATAAATGGGGGGTGGGACAGGAGGGAAGGGAATATAGTTAGTCTTTCAAAACATGACTTTTAAGGAAGTCTTTTGCATAAGTACACATGCATAACATATATTGAATTGCTAGACTTTTCAGTGGGGATAGGTGGGATGAGAGGAAGGGAGAGAAGTTAGAACTCAAAGTTTTAAAAACAAATATTAAAATTTGTTTTTACATGCAACTGGGGAATAAGATATACAGGCAATGGGGTATAGAAATCTATCATGCCCTACAAGAAAATAGAGGGGAGGGAGATTAGAGAAGGGAGAATTGTGACAGAAGGGAGGACAGATTGGGGAAGGGGTAATCAGAAAGCACACTGGCTTGGGGTGGGCAGAGGGAAGAAAATTTGAAACTCAAAATCTTATGGAAGTGAATGTTGAAAACTAAAAATAAATGCTTTGTTTTTTTTTAAAGACTAAGGAAGCTGACATGTCTTGTGGTATCTAAATGAAGATTTTGAAAGGAGAAAATGAATTGCAAAATGGATAATTTTGATTACATTAAATTGAAAAGTTTTTGCACAAACAAACCCAATGCAACCAAGATTAAGAGGGAAGCAGAAAACTTGGAAAGAACTTTTGCAACTAGTATCTCTGATAAAGGCCTCATTTCTAAAATATATATATAAGAAGTGAGTCAAATGTACAAGAATGCAAATCATTACCCAAATGATAAATGGTCAAAGGATATGAACAGGGAATTTTCAGAGGAAGAAATTGAAACTATCTATATTTATATGAAAAAATGCTCTAAATCCCTATTGATTAGAGAGATGCAAATCAAAATAACTCTGAGGTACCACATTACACCTATCAGAGTGGCTAACATGACAAAACAGGAAGATGATACATGTTGGAGAAGATATGAAAGAGTTGGAGTACTAATTCATTGTTGGTGGAGCTGTGAGCTGATCCACCAGTTTTGGAGAGCAATTTGGGACTATGCCCAAAGGGCTATAAAATTGTGCATACCCTTGGACTCAGCAATATCGCTTCTGGGACTCTATCCCAAAGAGATCACAGAAATGGGAAAGGGTTCTACATGTACAAAAGTATTTATAGCAGCTCTCTTTGAGATGGCCAAAAAACTGGAAATCAAGAGAATTCCTATCAATTGGGGAATGACTGAACAAATTGTGGTATATGAATGTAATGGGATACTATTTTGCCGTGAGAAACAATGAACCAGGAAGACTTCAGAGAAGCCTGGAAAAACTTATATTAACTGATGCTGAGTGAGAGGATCAGAACCAGGAGAACTCTGTACACAGCAACAACCACAGTGTGCAAGGAATTTTTCTGGTACACTTAGTACTTCATTGAAATGTTTGGACTTAAAAAATTTCCAATGGACTCCTGAGGCAAAATGCCTTTCACATCCAGAGAAAGAGCTATGGAATTGGATCACCAATAGAAACAGACCATTTTCTTTTGTATTATGGTTTGTTTTGTTTTATAGTTTCTCCCATTCATTTTAATTCTTTTATGCAACATGCATTTAATAGGAATGTATGTATAGAACCCATATAAAATTGTATGCTGTCTCACGGTGGGAGTGGGAAGGGAGGGAGGAATAAGGGGGAGGAAGTGGAAAGAAATCTAAGATACATGGACGTGATTATCGAACACTGAAAACAAAAAAAATAATTCAATTTAAAAAAACGAAAGGAGAGATGAAGTGACCATGATTTGTTTCATGTCTGCCCTGCTCTCCTAAATCCAGCTCTACAATGACTACTATTGTTATAAATCCCTAGAGGTATTTCAGTTTTTCAAATGGAAAGTATATTCAAAATGATGAAATTATGGAAGTTTGAAGTTTAAAGTTTGTGAAGTCATTCATATCTTTTAAATATCAAAAAAATTGATTGCTCCTACATGTTGCTTTTTCTAATATCCTATTCTTATGTGAACTGATATATTTCCTAAAACATGATATCCTTTCTTAATTACTGTTCTTTCTCCTTCTACATTATCCTTTATCTGTAATATCCACCGTACCTCGCCCATACACAGACACATACATCCACACTTCCTATTTGTTAGACATATCCAAAAGTATTTTCCTTGATCTTACACTTATTGATAGCTAGGCACTATAAGCCATATTCCATGACTGTAACAACTCCTATACTCATTTAAATTTTTTTAAAACAAGAAAATCATATTTATCATCCCCCCCTTAAACAACCAAAGCTTTAAAAATAAAAACAAAACAAAAAAATTTGCTTTACTAGTAACTCAGTCTCAGAACAGTGTTAATACCATGGGAATAGATATTACTCCTCAAAGATCAGGCAAAATGATGGAACTCCTAGAGAAGAAACTTTGTCAGTATTAATAAAAAGTCTAAGAACAATAGTGGAACTTAGGAATCGAACCCCATTCAAGATGATTTCAGTTATTATTAGATAAAAACTAGATTATAAAAACTTATTACCATAAACCAGTGGACTGCTTTCCCCTACAGTTATAATCAAAGGGCAATTACTGTAAAATTTTCCAGTGTTAAAATTAGGAGGGTTCATAAAATTTCAAGTTCCATCATTAATGCCTGGCACCTAGAATGTCTTGTGTATGGAGTGCTTATGTTCTCTGAATTATCAGTATCATTTTAATATATTATAGGACTTAGCTATAAACTAAGTATTCAAGATATACAAAATATGGTAGTGATGGATAATTATTACAAGGAGTATTTTGTAGATATGTATCTTTTGTTTATATTAAGTAAAATTTAGTTGATTACAAAGAATTTTATTAAGATTTATAGTAGATTTTTAAATTACATGTATTATTCAGACACCCAGAATATAATTTTGTGTTTTGATTTATCTTAATTTATGTTGGATTTTAAGCAGCTAATTTTTAAGTAGTTGATTTTAGTAGCAATAGTCAGAATTTATTGAAAGTCTGAATATTCTGCATAATTTTATGACTTTAGACAAAATCCTATAATTAGAATAAGTCAATTTTTCATAGTATTAGCTATTTGGGGGAATATCTTGTATATATTTTTAATATTAGTTCTTCTTCTTGATATTTATTTTCTCAGAAAATTTTTTTGAAAGGCTTATTTTGCTCTTTTTTCTTACCTATCATTTCCCAAATCTTTCTTTTTCTTCTCCTCTCCTTTCTCTCACTCTTTGTTGCTCTTAATGATATTCAAATAAAAAAAAGAATTTTGCTTTGTTTTCATTTGACTTTTAGAACTGAAAGTATATCAAATTTAAATTTGAAGGCAAGTTTCACTTTTGAAAGTTACCTCTATTTTTTCTGGCCATTACAATAGAATTATTGCAGTGGGAAAAATGTTTCTTTATATTCATTTTTATTCTTTTCATCCTGAAAGATTTTTGCACACCTTTCAAGGAGTTCTAAAAGTTTTGATCTTATAGACAATTGGTAACCTGCCTGATAAACTATTAGCAAACTCTTCATATACTGGTGCCAAAGAGGCTGCTCTGGGCTTAAATCCTACTTGAGCTATTTCATCTGCCTTATTTAAACTTGATAATTCCCTCAACACTTAAGCTCTGTATGCAATAGGTGCTTAATAAATATTATTAATGCATTCACAAGAGTACATATAGCTTTAGAGCTCCATGAAAATTCTTAAGTATAATACTTAAAATTTCTCCCAGAGTCCACAAAGAGTCATTCCTGAAGTTTGAAATCTGTGCCAATAATGAAGCTTATTGCAAGAATTAAAAGAATGCTTTTGGAAATAAAACATTTTTAAATTCACTTATATTTGATAGGCTATCATTTCCAAAGCCAATTTGAAGAAAGAAAACTTTATTGTTTTCACAAATTTGCTTTAACGTTGATGCCAAAAGTCTGCTGCAAAAAACCAAATTAGTTAAAAAAGGTTGCACTGGAGAATGTGAGCTGGATATAGAGTGACTAGAGGTTAATTCAAATGTTTTAGCTTATCCTGTAAATATCTTTCATCTGCATACTTGTTCCTATCAGTAGACAGTGAACTTCTTGAAGGTAGGAACTAGTTTTTGCCTTTCTTTGTATCCCCAGGGCTTACGAGAGTGCCTGGAATACAGTAGGTGTTTAATAAATGCTTATTGACCGATTAGATGTGCTACTCTTTGTGTAACATGGGCAAATCACATAACTTGTCAGTGTCATCATTAAATGGAGGTGATAATATTTGCATTACCTAGTACACAAGGTTTCTTTTGTTTATTTATTCTGGTGAGGAATGTAGTTTATAAATGTTCACCATGATCATGGAACCTCAGTTCTCAATGCTCTCAGAAACAATCTAGTCCAACCTATATATAATAAATAAATATGAATTCCCTCTACAATTATTAGAGAAAAAGAAAATTAAGATCCATATTGAAATAGACTCCTAAACCTCCCTTACTCCCTTCCTCATCCACAAAATTGATCAGAATCCTATGTCTGAGTGTAGAGCCCATTACCATCTGATGCCTGGGCATTCATCTGACTGGATTCTAGCCTGTGAGCACAGTGGATCCTTGGGAACAGTCAGAGACATTTTATGCCTGTTTCAGTCCTGACTTGATTCTCCCTGGGTAGCACCAGTAACATTAAAGCACTTCTAGAATGGAAAATATAGTCCTTGGAGCCTGAATATGTAGCCTTATTGCTATGTTATAAACTATTTGAGATATCTCTGATATGTACCTGAAGCTGATGCTATGAAGGAAATGATAGGAAGTGAATGCCATTTTGTAGCTGCTTTTCTTGAAAATTCTTCTTTGGACACATTAGGTTTTGGACGAGTTAGGCTATTGTGGATCAATTTTAATTTTATATTAGTTAAATTTTATTTGGTAAAGTATGCAGCATTAAGACTTTAAGGAGAGACTCATGGTTTAGTTAAATTAGCTTTTGCAAGAATGTGAAAATTACACTCCACTGAGACACCTTATCAGTGTGTATTTTCCCCTTGGTTCCCATTTTTATCCATTTTTACTTGCTATTTCCCTTTAGTAAAGATATCCTTTTCCTCTGTTTGTCTTCTGTTTGCCCTTATGAATTTATTGAATAAGAAGAGTCAAGACAGAAGCTTAATTCTAAGATTGTAAGAGTATCAATGCTCAATAATAAGATAAGGCAGGTGGCTATAGTGCACTGTTAAATTTATTGTTAACCTTCAAAGAAGAGAAAATTCCACTTCTCTCAAGAGTTAAAAGTTCTTACTTTTGTAAAGCAGCACTTTGCACAATAGTCAATAAAATTGGTATCTCTTAGCACAATTACGAGAAGTATATTGAAATTAACTGTGCCCAGTAACACATGGGACTAACATTACCAATTAACTTTAGGATAAGCATGCTAATTACCTTCTAGTTTAATACATAGTATTTCCCTCTAGGTAACATAAAAAAATGTGTTATTTCCATCATCCAAGAAAAATTTTTTACTGGCCCTTTATTGCTTACTCAAGTTAATCCTCTGAACTGTAGAGAAAAAATATATTTTTCTGTTTTGTTCTAGGAATGATTAAAGCAGAGAAAAGTGCATTGATTTCTCCTATCAGCTTGGAGAAATCAATGATTGATTGGGTTTGGGCAATTGATGGCACTTGGTCAACATTACCTTATATTTGTGATTCACAGGCTGACAGCAACCAGCCATTCTCTGACACCCCCAAGTGATATGGACGCCAGTAGCTCTGAGGAATTCTATCAGGCGGTTCACCATGCTGAGCAAACCTTCCGAAAGATGGAAAGCTACTTGAAACAGCAACAGCTCTGTGATGTGATCCTTATTGTGGGCAACCGCAAGATTCCTGCACATAGGTAGGGGGGTCTTTCTTAACCATAAATGTATGCCCATAGACAAAAGAGCATGGTCAGTATATTGAATTCACAAAATCTTATTCCAAGTTAACTTTTCACATTTCTAAATGATAATGATTTATCTTTCTCTTTTTTTCTTTCTCTTTCTTTGTTTCTTTCATTCTACAAATGTGGGAGTACTTTAAACTTTAAATATTTTCATAGAAGAATAAGCCAATTTTAAGGTATCTTTCAATTGTTCAGGTATATTCATAATCTTAGATGTGGGGTTAAGTTGTTCCTTTCTTTTTTGCCTAGAGTTACTTTGGATGGAATATGGACTGTATAGGGATATCTGGGAAATAAGATAAGGTCTACACTTATCTGATAAACTACTATAATATCATTGTTTTATGCAATCATTTTCTTCCAGTAAAATCAAAGAACTTTTCTCATATTTTTATATATGATTATTACCGCTAAAATATTTATTAATAGTATTAATGGTGTTGTACTTTGTCCCTAAGGCATTTTAAAGTAAAGACACATTTAAACTTCCCTCATTCCTTGGTAATTATAATTCCAAAAGTAAAATATAAATTATCTCTAATCATAATGATGCCATGTCATTTGCATTAAGAATTATAATCTCTTTATCCTGCGTTCACTAACTTTGATTCTGGCTACCGCATTTATCTTGTGTAAAATTTCCCCTACTCTTTTAAGTTGGCAAGCAATTATATCACTTTAACTTAGGGAGCTTAACTTTTTCTTTCATAATGCTCTATATTTAGGTCTACCTGGAAGCACAATATTATTCAAAACATGAAGAATCTAGCTTGGTGAATAAACATTTGTTTTGCTATGACTTTCTCTTCAGTTTCCACTATTAGTGAGCCTAGAATAAGGGAGCTACTTCAATGACTTTCAGAATCATAGGAAAGGGACAAAAAGGATCACTAACAGTGAAGCCAAGGAATAAGCTATAATTTGGAAGATGGACATAAAATGGGTGTCAGGGGATAAGAATCATTGATTTTGAAAAAAATACTATATCAGTATTCTTTTGGTGCTGGCTCAGGCAGCAAGCTATGGTTGGTGTTCAAAAATTTGATGATTTCTTTTAAATCACTCACATACAATAATCATTTTTATTATCACCAATAAGGAAGTATTGCTATTCAACAAAAATGATATTTAGAAAACATTATTTTTGAAGGTAGGGCTTATAGAATTAGTATGGATGTGGGAAAAGGAAACTTTCCTAACCTTACATCCATTTTTCTTTCTTTCTGCTGGTCAGTTTCTCTGTTAATAGCAGTTAGAGATTTGCTTAACATCGTGGATCACAGCATCCCCTGTGACAATTCTTATTTGAAAATTCCGAAGAACACTCACATTATTTTTCCCTGAAAGTATTATTCCCTATGGCAGTACAACTGTTATTGGAGGCAGTTGTAAGATATTGCTAATTAGTTGGTTACTCAAACATAATATAGCCTGAGCATATTTGTCAAAAGAATTAAACTAAATTGTTCCTCCAGACCGCTAAAGTCTTTCACCTAAATCCTTTTCTGGTGTACTAATTGGTATATTAACGACTTGAAGGAGGTAATAAACATTGAAAAAGAGAAAGAGAAACTCTCTCTTCATTGATAGAATAAGACCTATAAATTTTTTTAATAATAGCTGGCCTAAATCCTAACATTCTAAATTTTCTCAGTAACTTTTAAAATGCAAACCAATTGGAAGTACAATATTGTACCATTGTTTTCTATCTAAAAATATCAATTTTATTATAAATCTTATGTCCTTGAATAGAAAATAATAAATATTTGAATTGTTTTAAGGTTTGCAAAGTATTATGTCAACAGATATAGACAAGTATATAAATATATATATATATATATATATATATATATATATACATACATACATACATAGTATA
The DNA here is from genome assembly GCA_023548195.1 of Bettongia penicillata ogilbyi. NCBI lineage: Eukaryota > Metazoa > Chordata > Mammalia > Diprotodontia > Potoroidae > Bettongia > Bettongia penicillata. The sequence continues at coordinate 1,636,894 of JAJHZJ010000747.1, read as the reverse complement.
TAAAATGCATATTGTCATTCAGTCATGTCTGACTTCTTGACGCCATTGGAGGAGAGAAGAGGTTCTTGGCAAAGATAGCGGAGTGGTTTGTCATTGCTTTCTTGATCTCATTTTAGAGATGAGGAATTAAGGCAAGCAAGGTTAAATGGTTTTCTCAGGGTCACACAGCTAGTAAGTGTCTGAGGTCAGATTTGAAGTTGGAAGAAGAGTCTGGCACTCTATCCATTGTACCAACTGGCTACCACTGGGCAATTACAATAGCTCTTAATTTTAATCCTTCTTGACTTCTTAGCATCATTATGACATAGTAGATCACCCCCTTTCTCCTGGAAATCCTCTTCTTTCTAAGTTTTCATGAATCTTTTCTTTTCTTTTGTCTTCCACCTATCTGGCCATGCCTCATTTTCTTTTGAGGGATCATCATGCGTGGCAGCATCCTTAACTATGCATCTACTCAAGGCTTTGTTTTAGGGCCTCTTTTCTCTCCAGCTTTCTAAGTGATTTCAACAGCTTTTGTGGGATCAAGTAATCTCTATAGAGATAATTTCCCAAATCAGTTTATTATCTTGCTCTTAAGGTCCTGTCTTACACTACTAAGTAACTACTGGACATTTCCAACTATATATCCAATAGACACATTAAACTCAACGTTTTCCAGATTAATCTTATTCCATTTTTCCTCCCAAATCTCTCCTCTTATCAACTCCCCACTCCCTCCCATCTGTCTAAGCTATCACCATCTTTCCAGGTGATTCTTCCTGAAAGTAGGTCAAATTCAGAGACAACCTTGACTCCTGACTCTCCCTCCCTAACTTCCTAATACATGATATCAAAATGGTTGCCAAGTCTTATAAATTCTCCTCCATAATCCCTTTTATATTCTTCCTCAAAGTAAATTTGGCCCTCCCTCCAGGTACCTGCCATGGAGGGGAACTATTAATTGAATATAGAGCTATTTGTACTCCCCAAAATTGATATTCTTCCAATTCTCATTTCAGTGACTTCGTATGGGGTGCATTGACTGACTGAGCAAAGTTATGTTAGAATTGAGTTTTGTCAATAACTACCACAACAGAGAAAGAAACAACAGAACTACAGCTGTGACATAGGCAACAAGTTAGTCAACTGAATTTCAGGGGTGTAAATTTTGAAAAATATTCTGGTGTTGGGACCATCATCTTTCCAGGCAGTCAGTGTCACAACCTGAATCATTTCCCCCTTCCATGTCCTTCCATATCCTCTAAGTCTTGTTGAGTATGCCTCCAAAACCTCTCACAACTAACTTCTGTCCACTCATACCATAATCACCCTAATTCAGTTCCCTTTCATTTTTCCTAAGAGAACATTATCCTCCTTTAGTTCTTTTCCTCATAGTTCTCTTACCTCTGAATCCATGCCTCACAAAGCTACCAAAGTGATATTCCCACATTACAATTCTAACCATAGCATCCTCCTCTCTAAATGTTCCAGTGGTCCCTTATAGTTATCTAGAACAAATACTGACTCCTCTGGATTTTTAAAGATGAAGGTCTAGCTCACAGTGTTCTATTTTCTTCCCAAGAAACATGTGAGAGATTTTATGAAATTAATAGCTGAACTCTAGGTAAGACATATCATTCCCCTGATCTAGAAATCTTTGTTCTCTTGTTTGGTTTTGCTTGGTTTTTGTTTTCCTCTCCCCGCCTTTTGGGTGTTGTTATACAACTTCATCAGTGTAAAAATTGCCAGTGTGGAAATGACCAATAATTTTTTTTCTATAATTTACAGTTGTAGAGTTGTTTGGCAATATGGAAAACTTAAACGACTTCCTCATGGCTACATGATCAATGCATGTTAGAGTTAGATCTTGAACTTATGTTTTCCTGATTCCAAGGTTTGCCTTCTGTCCATTATGGCATGCTGCCTCTTGATCTAATAACTATGTCAACAAAGGAAATTATATTAGTTTTATATAATCCCTTGGTAATAGAGTCCTGCTAACACTTGGTGATCACAATTTACTTGTCTAGATGTTCACTAACTGTATTTTAAATAGGACTTTAAGTAATTTTGATAGGAATTAAGTAACTGATCTATATGTTTGTGGAAATGGTTTTCTTTTGAAAACCTGAGTTATTCTCCAGTCATGCAGCACTTTTCTTTTTCTCTAGGCTCTTTTGGTACCTGCTTGATGAAACTGATTTAAAAGTCTGAATCTTTTTTAACAATTTATTTGCTCATATTCCTCATTCTGTAAATTATCTATCTTTAAGGTTCCCTCTAGCACTATGATTCTAGACATCATTTCATAATAGAAACTTCCAAAAAATAAATGAATTATGTAAAGGACCAATTTTAAAGGCCTCCTTTGCACCTAAAATGTAGAAATCTTTTAAAAAGAATACATGAAAAGTTGTTATAAATGAAATAATGTTCTTTCTTTTTGTTACATAGAGCATAGGATGCATTTATTAGCAGATTTTGATTTTTTTGGTATTTGACATAAAAGAAAAATGTTCAACATTGCATTTTTTTCCCCAGAATAAAAGCACTTTAACATTTTCACCTCTAATTCATAATTTAAGGGCTCTTCTAAGCAAGCATAATTGATTTAACTTGAAAATAAATTTACTTCCTATGTGCCAGGCACTGTGCTAAACAATTTTATAAATATACCCTCATTTGATTGTCACAAAATTATGGAAACTAGATGCTGTTGTTATCCTCATGTTTCTCATTGAGGAAACAGAAGCAAAGGTGGTGTAAGTGACTTGCTCAGGGTCACACAGCTAGGAAATGTCTGAGACTATGAACTCAGATCCTTTTGACTCTAGGCCACTACAACATCACTGCCTCTGGAGAACAAAAAAAGCAGAAGGTGGAAATACATTTTCTTTTTGACCTCTCTTCTTATGTTTAATATCAAAATAATCCTTCAACAACTTCTCAGGACAAATTTGACCCTAAAAAGAAATATAGCATTAGTCTACAGGACTTCAAAAAGAACTTGCATCAATACACCCCCTGACATACACCACAATTTTTTCTTAGCTTAACACCAAATTTTAGGTGACAAGGGGTTTGAGGCTGCCTGATGCTTTGTTAGTGGATGGAGAAATGCAATATGACTCCAGTTCCACGCTCACAGCTACTAGAGAAAAATGTTTACTTCCTACACTTTGTGACTTTACAGGTTTCAGGTTATTATAGTTGAAAAATTGTTATCGGGTGACTAGAAGGGAAACTTCTCATGGTCCTTCTGCTTCCAGTTCACCCTGGGAGAAATGTCAATTCTCAGTTTATCAACATGTTGAATTTATTACTCCATCTGTTTTCTATACCTTCTGTGATAGATTCAATAAATGCCATTACAGTGACAGGAACTGAAATTGATCCGGCTCCATAGTTGTTGACAAATACTAATGACTGCAGCAAAAATGACTAATGAGTAGGTGAAGCAATAGTCGCATAGCAATGTATGTATATATGTGTGTATATGACAAACACATTTACATATGTGAATAAAATGTGTCCATATTACATGTACATGTAATTACATGTGTTTGTGATATTATATATGTGTGTGTATTATATATATATAATATATATATATATAATACACACACACAATGTGGATATAGATTTAATGTAGATCTCTTTCTATCTATATAGGTTTGTGTGTTTTAATGTAGATGGAAACAACTGAAACAAGCACTGAGACCTTGTGCTATTAACAATTCAATAGGCCTGGTTACTGTTGGTGAAACATTTTGATTCATGATCAACCCAGAAAATTGCACTGAAACCCTTTCAGCAATCTGATTCAGTTCACCTTTACCAGCTATGCCATACTTTAGACTTTGTACTTTACTTTAGAGTGATAAAGTATGACAGTGAACATTGGCTTCAAATCCCTGACTACAAAGTGCTAAAATGCAATTAAGGGAAATGTAGACCACCACTTAAGTGTTTCAGATAATTGGTGATTTTTTTAAATTTTTGATACAGGTTTGCTATGTAAGTTATAAGCACTTTGATTCATTTTCATTTTGATAGACCAAAATAAATCTAAAAATTTCTTCCCTTCAGTTCTACACAATTAAATAAATTCAGTTAAACATTTATTAAGTGAGTAGTATGGATAAAGCATTTTAATAGGTATGAATTTTAGAATAATGAAAAATGGTATAGACTTGCCATCAAATAACTTACAATTGAATGGGAGGGATATAGCATGTTAATTTTATAAATAATGTAGGAACAAAATTAAAAGAGAAATCAAGGCACATTGTTTTAATGGTAATGTATGGAATGAGATCTCACTTTACATTGGTAAGATCAGACAAGACGTCTTGGAGAATAGTGCAGTTGAGCTTGATATTAAAACAAAGCATATAAATGGGTGAATATATGTAGACGGTATGCTCTAGATAAGAGGGTTGCTGTGTGAATATACAAAGAAATAGGATGAGGTCAGAAAATAGTTGGTAGTTTAACTATAGATGGAACAGGAATGAAGGGAAATAATATTAAGTAAAACTGAAAGATATAGAGATGGAATAGCTAAGTGGCACAATGGATAGATGACAAGGTCCAGATTTAGAAGGATCTGAGTTCCAATTCAGTCACAGACACATAATAACTGTGTGTCCCTGGGCAAGACACTTCCTTGTTAGCTTCAGTTTCCTCATCTGTAAAATGAGCTGGAGGAGGAAATAGCAAACCGTTCCCATATCTTTGCCAAGAAAACCCCAAATGGGGTCATGAAGAATTATATGACTCAAATGACTAAACAACAATATTAACATTATGGAGCTATATTGCAAAAGGTCTTAGACTTCATGGTAAAGAGTTTTTATTCTGTCCTGCTACAGGCAATAGGGCATCACTAAAGGTTTTTGAATGGGTAAGTGATGATGGTCACATCCATAGATTAATTTGGCATTAACTCAAAGGAAGGATTAGGGAAGGGAGAATCTGAAGGGAGGATCATCAAATAGAAGGTTCACCTAGTAAGTGTTGTATGGCTAGATTGGAGTTGATGACAATATCAGTGGGGATCTGAGAGATAATGAATGGATATGACTTAGCAATGTATCAGATGTGGGGAATGGAGATCGAAGAGTATAAAATGGCATCAAGGTTTTGAGCTTCAGTAAGTGGGAGAAAGGTAATGTTATAAACCAAATAGCAAAATTGGAAGGAAGGGCAGAGTGGGCTAGGGGAAAAATGGAGAACAAAATTTCATATTTACACAGTCTTAATTGGCATCATCAAAGAGAAATCGGTAAATTTCCAATATAGAACTGGATGTAATTCTGTGCATTTGGGAGTCATCTGCATAAATGTATTTTGTTGATCAACCAGAATATATTAAGTACTTAATATTTGTCAGAGTCTCTGACAGGAACTAGAAAGACAAAGACAAAAATGAAATAGTTACTATTTGCAAGCATTTTGTGTCCTATTGAGACATCAACATTTGCATATGAAGTGTGTGTATGTGAAACAGCGATAGTGATGAAGGCAGTGATTTTGCTTTTGTAGATATATTCTAAATGAAGGAACTCCCTCGGCCAGCACAGGTCAGCACCTTCCCTGAAACTTACATTCTTAGAGAGTTGCTAAGTTAAGTGACTTGGTCAGAGTTTCACAGCCTCATGTGTCAGACTCAGACCTTAAACTCAGATCTTTCTGGCCCCATTTCTGAGGTCCAATGAATTACATTGTACCACAAAGTATGTATGAGGTAATTTGTAGGATTAGAGCACTAGGTTGAAACCATAGGAAAATTTGAGATTTCAAAGAAGAGAAAGGGAAAACCTAAATCACTTCAGAAACTTGAGGGATACCTACATTTAGATGTCAGGGGGTAGAAGGAACATGAAACACTGAAGGAAGCCCCTAAATAGTACCCAGGTAGGCCCAACAAAATTAGAAAGAACATTCACAAAACTGAAAGAGATATGGCTCTCAAGAAAGGATGAGGGTAGGAAGGTGTGACACAGCCAACAGTGTCAAATGCCACCAAAACTTTAAAAAAGAGAATAATGACTAAGAAAAGCTTCATTTGGCTATTAAAAGGTCATGGATGTTGGGGGAACAGTTTCAGCAGAACACTTGAGGAAGAAGCAAGATTGTGGATCGTAAGGAAATGGAAGTGGTGAGCATAAGAAATTCTTTCTAGACATTTATCAAGGAAGTAGGAGACCTCAAACATGAGGGAGCAGAAGGATCAAGGGGGCCTTTATTGTTGTTTCTGTTCTTGTTATTGTTACATTTTGTGTTTTTGTTTTTATCGTTCTGTTTTTTAAGTATAGAAGATGTGAACTTGTTTATAGTTAGAAAAAAGTGTCAGTAAATAAAGACCAAAAATAGATATTTTTGTGTACAACTTTGTTTTTTGTTTGTTTGGGGTTTGTTGCCCTAAATAGTATTTTTTTTATCTTTACACATAAAAAATAGTTTTCAGCATTCATTTTTGTAAGATTTTGAGTTCCAAATTTTTCTTCCTCCTTTTCTTCCTCCCTTTCCCCTCCCTCAAGGAAGCAAGCAATCTGATATAGGTTATACATGTACAATCATGTCAAATATATTTCCACATTAGTCATGTTGTGAAAGAAAAATCATATCAAAAGGGAAAAATCATGAGAAAAAACCAAACATACAAAAAACTAAAACCAAAAACAGTGAAAATAACATGTTTCAATCTGTATTCAGACTCCATATTTCTTTCTGTGGATGTGGATAGCATTTTCCATCACTATTCTTTTGGAATTGTCTTGCATCATTGTTTTACTGAGAAGAGACAAATCTATCATAGTTGATCATTACACAATGTTGCTGTTACTGTGTACAATGTTTTCTTGGTTCTGCTTGCTTCACTCAGCATCAGTTAATGTAAGCCTTTCTAGGATTTTCTGAAATCCCCCCACTCATCATTTCTTATGAACATTAGCATTCCATTACATTTATGTATCCCAATTTGTTCATCCACTCTAATCGATGGACATTCCCTCAATTTCCAATTCTTTGGTGTGTGTGTGTGTATTTGTACACATGCAAGGCAGAGACAGACAAGCATGTTACTGAATGACCAGTAACAGAGGTTCTAAAGGCAATAAACCAGGATGGAATCAAAAAGAAGGGTTAGACTTACTGACAAAGAAGTCTGTCTCATGCTCAGATACTGAAGAGAGAATTAAGAGAGTGAGTGAGAGTGCAGGAACATTCTGAGGTATGCAAGAGAAGAGGTCAGATCATTTTCAAAAGATGTCTCATTCAATATGGACTTTAAAAAAATCAAGGCTTCTTTTTCACTTCTCATTAAAAAGTAAGTACCATTAAAAAGTAAGTACCATTCATCTAGAATGCCTCTTTTGTAGTACTGTCATTATTAGAATCAATTCTAAGACTTAAGATGTAGCTGCTTCTCGGCATGTTCATATGAACAAATTACAGTTGCATTATGTATAATATGTGCAAAATGATGTAATAATAGTGCAATTTTCCCGCAAAGTTTCATTTATTGGGGAGAGATGTTTGAGAATCTCATGGTGATTAATCACAAGCACCTGAATTCCTAAGGTATCTTTTCTACTTGCTATTCCCTCAGTTCAAGGTAACAGTCAATCTGAGTTTCTAGGCAATTGGTTGTTCTGTTGGTCATAAGACATGAGTCAGGGTGATATCCTAACAGCAACAAAGACAAAAACAAAAATTGAGTGCAAGTGCCACAGAGTAATGTGGAATCTATAGTGACAGAAAGTTCTGGGTTTTCTCTTTTCTCACTTTTTCCCCACATATTTGTAGAGTAGGTTGCTGCCATAAGTAATGAGCAATAAAAAAGTTATTTTTGGACACACAACTATATGATACTGTACACATTTATTCTTGGAAAATAATTCCATAGCAGACCTGAGATTGGTATAAATTGTAAAAGTATGAGCACAGAGAAAGTTTTCTTTCTTGGCGATCACATGTGGTCCTCTAAGTCTTCAAGTGAACCACATGTTGCCTAAAAGTCACAGGTTCCATACCCCTGAAGCTTATATTCTTTTGAGAATGATAGGGCAAAGGGAGGGTGGAGACATGATGCCCTAACTTTGTGATTCTGCGAGGCCCAGTGACATTAAGTATGTAGCACATGTCACAGAGTTCATTAAAAGGAAGAACAAAATTTAGACATCAAGTGGTCTTGATGTAAATGTAGGATTTTGTTTTGTTTTGTTTTTTAAAGATTTAGACATGAAGTAGAAAAAAAACCACTGGATTGGGAGTCAAAGGACAAGAGTTCAAATACTACTCTGTTAATTATTATTTGTACATGGATAATGATAATTCACAATACTGTATCTACATCACAGGGCTATTTTGGTTTTTACTATTTTACAAACCTTATAGAGATAAATAAATGCAAATTATTTTATCCTATATCTTCTTGAGGAAAGAAAATGTTCAGAATCATGGAACCATAGACTTATAGAGCTAGAAAGGATAGTAGAGATTTTCTATTCTTAACCTTCATATTACAGATGATAAAAGTAGGGCCTAAAAGATTAAATAGTCTTTGTCACACAACTAGTTAGAAGTAAGATCAAATTTGGAATCTATCTCTTCCAATTCCTATCCAGTAGTGGATTTCTCCATATACTATTGCATCTCATAATGGGCATTTGTTCATTTGTGTAGGACTTCATTGGTGCTGAAAGGCAAGAAACTCAGTTTCATCAATCATTTTGCAGTTAAGCATTGCTCCAATACAAGAGAAGCTAATTTTTATATTATTTGCAATGGACTCCTAGTACAGATTCAAGTCAAGTACTGTGTGACATTTAGAAAACATCCTCCATGCCAGCAAGTCAAGATGAATAGATCTGATGTTCCTTATTCTCTCAGTACAGCATTGATGTTGTAGTCCTAGGATATAAAATTACAAGTGTTCATTTTACGGATCTTTTCCCCCCACTTGTATAACTGATATATTAATGCATTATATCCAGCCTGAGCCTCTCTCATAAACTCCAGTGCCACATCATCGTTTGTTTATTGTACATCTTCTGTATAGCTCAAATTCAGCATGTGCAACATAAACCATCAAGACACCCCTAAAAAACAACAGCAAAAACCTCTTCTTGCAACATTTCATATTTTTGTTGAGGACACTAATCTTCATAGCCTCCCAGTTTTCAGTCTAAGAAGCATTGTTAATCCTTCATATACATGTTTGATCAGTTCATATGACTTGCCGTTTCTACCTCTATGACATTGCTTGCATCCATTTTATTCTTACCATTTACATTTCCACCACCCCAGTAGAAGCTCTCATTGCCTCTTACCAAGATTGTTGTAATGGACTCCTATTTATAGGCCTGCTTGCCTCAACTTTCTCCTCTCTCCAACCTGTCTTCCATACCAGCCAAAGTGATATTTCTAAATCACTGTCCATTGGTCAGAAGCTACAATGGGTCATTCTTGACTCTAGGACAAAAGATAAATTTGTTTGATCACACAAGGGTTCTCCCCACTTTCCCCTTCTGTTTGTGTTTGTGGGTGCATGGTATCTGTGTTAATATTGTTTTTTCCCTAATAGAATGTAAGCACCTTGAGGGCAGGAACTATTTCACTTTTGCCTTAACCACATAGTAGGTACTTAATAAATGCTTGTTGAATATATATATATATATATATATATATATATATATATATATAAAGTATATATATAAAGTATGAAGGTATGTATAGCAAAGCATGGGAATGAAATTAAAAGGTGAGTACTGGAGAGAGTTTATGACTAAAAGCCAAGTGTTGATTATTTATTTTTAAAATAAGTTTATTTATTTAACTTTTAACATTCATTTTCACAAAATTTTGGGTCCCAAATTTTCTCCCCATTTGTCCCCTCCCCCCACCCCAATACACCGAGCATTCTAATTTCCCGTCACCAATCTGCCCTCTCTTCTATCATCCCTCCCTTCCCTTGTCCCCATTTTTTCTTTTGTCCTGTAGGGCCAGATAACTTCCTATTCCCCATTACCTGTATTTCTTATTTCTTTGTGGCAAGAACAATACTCAACAGTTGTCCTAAAACTTTGAGATCCAAATTCTCCCCATCCCTCCCTCCCCACCCATTCCTTTTGGGAAGGCAGGCAATTCAATATAGGCCATATCTTTGTAGTTTTGCAAATGACTTCGATAACAGTTGTGTTGTGTAAGACTAACTCTATTTCCTCCATCCTATCCTGCCCCCAATTGTTTCTATTCTGTCTTTTGATCCTGTCCCTCCCCAAGAGTGTTAACTTCAAATTGCTCCCTCCTCCCATTGCCCTCCCTTCCATCATCCCCCCCACCCTACTTATCCCCTTCTCCCCTACTTTCCTGTATTGTAAGATAAGTTTTCATATCAAAATGAGTGTGCATTTTATTCCTTCCTTTAGTCGAATGTGATGAGAGTAAACTTCATGTTTTTCTCTTAGCTCCCCCCTTTTTCCCTCCATTTAAAAAGTCTGCTCCCTGCCTCTTCTATGAGAGATAGTTTGCCCCATTCCATTTCACCCTCTCTCCTCCCAATACATTTCTCTCTCACTGTTTACCTTCATTTTTAAGATATGATCCCATCCTATTCAATTCACTCTGTGCTCTGTGTGTGTGTGTGTATGTGTGTGTGTGTGTGTGTGTGTGTGTGTGTGTGTAGTCCCAACAACTACCCAGATACTGAAAAGTTTTAAGAGTTGCAAATATTGTCTTTCCATGTAGGAATGTAAACAGTTCACCTTTGATAAGTCCCTTATGACTTCTCTTTGCTGTTTGCTTTTTCATGCTTCTTCTCATTCTTGTGTTTGAAAGTCAAATTTACTTTTCAGCTCTGGTCTTTTCATCAAGAATGCTTGAAAGTCCTCTGATTCATTGAAAGACCATATTTTCCCCTGAAGTATTATACTCAGTTTTGCTGGGTAGGTGATTCTTGGTTTGAGTCCTAGTTCCTTTGACTTCTGTAATATCCTATTCCATGCCCTTCCATCCCTTAATGTAGAAGCTGCTAGATCTTGTGTTATCCTGATTGTATTTCCACAATACTGGAAGTGTTTCTTTCTAGCTGCTTGCAATATTTTCTCCTTGACCTGTGAATTCTGTAATTTGGCCACAATGTTCCTAGGAGTTTCTCTTTTTGGATCTCTTTCAGGCGGTGATCAGTGGATTCCTTCAATACTTATTTTGCCCTGTGTTTCTAGAATATCAGGGTAGTTTTCCTTGATAATTTCAGGAAAGATGATGTCTAGGCTCTTTTTTCGATCATGGCTTTCAGGTAGTTCCATAATTTTTAAATTGTCTCTCCTGGATCTATTTTCCAGGTCAGTTGTTTTTCCAATGAGATATTTCACATTCTCTTCCATTTTTTCATTCTTTTGGTTTTGTTTTGTGCTTGGTTTCTTATAAAGTCATTAGTTTCCATCTGTTCCTTTCTAATTTTGAAAGAACTATTTTCTTCTGTGAGCTTTTGAACCTCCTTTTCCATTTTGCTAATTCTGCTTTTGAAAGCATTCTTCTCTTCATTGGCTTTTTGAACCTCTTTTGCCAATTGAGTTACCCTATTTTTCAAGGTGTTATTTTCTTCAGCATTTTTTTGGGTCTCCTTTAGCAAGGTATTGACCTGTTTTTCATTCTTTTCTTGCATCTCTCTCATTTCTCTTCCCAGTTTTTCCTCCACTTGTCTAACTTGATTTTCAAAATCCTCTTTGAGCTCTTCCATGACCTGAGACCATTGAATATTTATTTTGGATGTTTGGTATACAGAGGCCATGACTTCTATGTCTTTCCCTGATGGTAAGTATTGTTTTTCCTCATCAGAAAGAAAAGGAGGAAATATCTGTTCACCAAGAAAGTAACCTATGGTCTTATTTTTTTTCCCCCTTTTCTGGGCATTTTCCCAGTCAGTTACTTGACTTCTGAGATTCCTTTCCACACCCACCTCACCTCCAGATCTGCCCAACTTGTGCTTGGGGTCTAAGATTCAAATGCTGCTTCCCAGCCTCAGGGCTTTCAGCTGAGGCAGGGCTGCTATTCAGGTGGGGGCAGGGTAGCCACACGGGGCTCAGTTCCCTCAGGGGGTTTACATGGAGACCTTCAACAATGGATCCCAGCTCCTATATGCTTTGGGAGCTCCTGTCTACTGCTGCCTTCTTAGGGGGCCTGAGTTATGGGGACACCCCCCCTCCCCTCCTGGTGAGCCAGACAGGCTCTCTCACCAACTTTTGGCATCTGTGGGTGGATGGACCTGCGCGGCCGCTGGAGATTCCGTCCCTGAAGCCTGCTCAGATCTGGTGCTCTCGGTGCCGTGTGGCCAAGGCAGGGCTGGGCTCTGCTCCGGGTCCAGTGCGCGATGGACCTTTGGTGTCATTTTTTCAGGTCTCTCTGGAACAGAAATCCCCTCCACTCCATTGCTGTGTGGCTTCCACTGCTCCAGAATTTGTTAGGAGTTCCTCTTTACAGGTAACTTATGGGTTGTGGGTTTGGAGCTAGTATATGTGAATCTTTCTATTCCACCATCTTGGCTGCTCCCCCGTGTTGATTGTTTTATTACACTGTTACTTACTTTAAAACTAAATGCTCTTAAGTGTTCAAAACTACCTTCACACCTCTCACCACTTAGAATTTTTATCTATTTGCATCTATAGCTCTCTTGAGTAGTGACAAATCTTCTCACTTAGCCCTTTTGATAAGATTTTTGACAGACTTACATGCTCCCCTTTTTATAATGAGGCCAACTCAGATGTACAGCTGAGTCTTATTACAGGTTGACAAAACTGTGAGCAGGTCAGTTTGAATGAAAAAAGAAAGTCTCTGTGTAGCACTGGGAACCAGGGAAATAAACATTCTGAATGAATGAGGTTTACTTTAGAATAATCCTTAATAAAAGATATTTGTTGGTTATCCAGAGTAACATCACTGAAAATTAATAAACCTTGGCAAGATCAAGTTTTTTTTCTAAGGCAAAATATATTCTTTTCCTCCAGAGAGAATATTGTATCCTGGCCTAGCTCCTTGTCCCCTGCATCCCTATAGTCTCATAGCTGGGACTATTCCCCAGTTACAAGGTTAGCTTCCACTCTCTAAAGATTCTTAACATGGATCCAAGAACTTTTCAAGAAGTATTTTGCATCTATGTTTCTATACAATTAGTTTCCTTTATATGTAAGTGGAAATTTTATTTTATGCATTTAAAAACATTATTCTAAGAAATCGTACAAGAGTGTCACTAGATAGTCAAAAGGGCCCATCATGCCATGCATGTCAGATGTTAAGGTCATAGATGTTGTAATATTAAGAATCCTTGGGGGCCAAGATAGCAGAGTAGAAGGACGACCTGTAGGAGCTCTCCTCCTGCAGCCCATAAAATACCTGTAAAAATGACTCTAAACAAATTCTAGAGCAGCAAAAACCACAAAAAGACAGAGCAAAAGAGATTTCCAGCCCAAGAAAGCCTAGAAGGCCAACAGGAAAGGTCTATCACACCAGGCAGGGAGCAGAGTACAACCCAGCCTTGGCTGCATGGTACAGCAGGGACAGGACTGGAGCAGGCTTCAGGGCACCAACTGCAGCAGCTGTAGTTCCCAGTTCTCAACCCACAAATGCCAAAGACAGCTTCAAAAGTCATTGAGAAAGCTTTTTCACCTGGGTGAGAAGGGAGTAGGGTCCTCCTCAAGCCCTGGCCCCAGGTGGTGCCAGGTAGCATCCATCTTTATAGCCCTCCTTCTAAAGGCCCTGGGGGAATCAAACACCTGATCTGGGTCTGAACCTTGAGTGACAGTCCTGGAAGTGAGGAGGAACACTGACTGGTGGAGGCTCTGCAGAGGGATTTTTACTCACAGACACAGATCCTGGGCAGAAAAGCTTGTAGTTGCTCCCAGACCAGAGTGCAGGCCAGGAGAGGAGTAACCCCTCTCCCTTGATTATGCCACCTTGGAGGAACTGAGAATTTACAGGTCCCCAAAGTATACCTTCTGCTTGACAAAGGACTCAAAAGTCAAGTAACTGGCTGGGAAAATACCCAAAAAAGGAGAAAAAATAAGATGAGAGGAGATAATTTTCTTGGGGAACAGATATTTTCTTCCATCCTTTTGGAGTAGGAAGGGCAAAGCATACCATTAGAGGAAGACATCAAATTCAAGGCTTCTTCCTCCAAAACTTCTAAAAAAATTTTGCAATGGTTTCAGGCCATGGAAGAGTTCAAAAGAGATTTTCAAAATCAAGTAAAAGAGGTGGAGGAAAAATTTGGAAGAGAAATGAGAGCTATGCAAGAAAATCATGAAAAGTTAGTCAATAGCTTGCTAAAGGAGACCACCCCCCCTCCAAATAATGATGATGAAAATAATACCTTTAAAAATAGACTAACTCAAATGGCAAAAGAGGTCCAAAAAGCTAATGAGGAGAAGAATGCTTTAAAAAGCAGCATTAGACAAATGGAAAAGGAGGTTCAAAACCTCACTAAGGAAAATAGTTGTTTGAAAATTAGAATGGAGCAGATGGAAGCTAATGACCTTATGAGAAACTAAGAAATTACAAAACAAAACATAAAGAATAAAAAACTGGAAGATAATATGAAATATCTCATTGGAAAAACAACTGAGCTGGAAAATTGATCCAGGAGAGACAATTTAGACATTATAATTGTAAACCATTATAAAAAAAAGAGCCTAGAAGTCATCTTTCATGAATTTATGAAGGGAAACTCCCCTGATATTCTAGATCCAGAGGGAAAAATAAATATTGAAAGAATCCACTGATCACCTCCTGAAAGAGATATGAAAAGAAAAACTAGGAATATTGTGGCCATATTCCAGGGTTCCCAGGTCAAGGAGAAAATATTGCAAGTTGCCAGAAAGAAACAATTCAAGAATTGTGGAAATACAATCAGGATAACGCAAGATTTGGTAACTTCTACATTAAAGCATCAAATGGCTTGGAATATGATATTCCCAAGTCAAAGGAATTAGGATTAAAACCAATGATCACCTACCCAGAAAAACAGAGTATAATACTTCAGGGGGAAAATGGTCATTCAATGAAATGGAGTACTTTTGAGCATTATTGATGAAAGGACCAAAGCTGAATAGAAAATTTGACTTACAAACACAAGATTCAAGAGAAGCATGAGAAGGTATACAGGAAAGAAAAATCATAAGGGACTTACTAAAGTTGAACTGTTTACATTCCTACATGGAAAGATATTATTTGTGACTCTTGAAACTTATCTCAGTATTTGAGTAGTTGGAAGAATTACACACACACACACACACACACACACACACACACACACACAGAGAGAGAGAGAGAGAGAGAGAGAGAGAGAGAGAGAGAGAGAGAGAGAGGACATGGGGTGAGTTGAATAAGAAGGGATGCTATCTTAAAAAAATAAACTTAAGGGGTGAGAGAGCAATATATTGGGAGAAGAAAAGGAGAAATCAAATGGGACAAATTATCTCCCATAAAAGAGGCAAGAAAAGGCTTTTTCAATGAGGGGAAGGGGGAAGGTAAGAGGGAAAAAGTGAAGCTTAATCTCAACACATTTGGCTTAAGGAGAGAATAACATGTGCCCTCAATTTGGTACACTACATTACAGGAAAGTAGGGGAGAAGTGGTAAGTGGGGTGGGGGGATGATAGAAGGGAGGGCAAATGGGAGGAGGGAGTAATTAGAAATAAACATTTCAGGGGAGGGACAAAGTCTCAAAAGAGAAGAGAATAAATTGGGGGTAAGATAGGATGGAGGGAAATATAGTTAGTCTTTCACAATGTTACTGTTATGGAAGCCTTTAGTAAAACTACACATATATAACCTATATTGAATTGCTTGCCTTCTCAGGAGGATAAAGGAAGGGGGCAGGAAGGGAGAGAAGTTGGAATTCAAAGTTTAAGGAATGAATGTTGAGAACTGTTTTTGCATGCAACTGGGAAATACGAAATACAGGTAATGGGGTATAGAAATCCATGTTGCTCCAAAAAAGAGAAGATTGGGACACAGGAAGGGAGGGGTATGATAGAAGGGAGGGCAGATTGGAGGAAGGGGTAATCAGAATGCATGCTATTTTGGGGTGGGGAGGGGAAAGATGGGGAGAAAAGTTGGAATTCAAAATCTTGTCAAAATTAATGTTGAAAACTAAAAATAAATAAATTAATTTAAAAAAAAAAAGAATCCTTGCTAGGTACTCTAAGGCTTCTCTAATCCTTAGGTAAGGACATAGAAGAACTCATATCTTTCCATACTACAAGCATCTTATCATCATGTCACCCTTGGTGGTATCCCCACAATCTTTAATCCCAAAGTACTTCTAAATAAGCCCTTATGTATTTGACTCCACCATCAGCATACTAGGTTATGAATTCATCCCTTTTCCCCTCCTGCTTTCATGATGACCAGTTGGATGCTCCAGTCTTTGCCAGGCCTGGCTTCCCTTGCTTTGAGCAGTCCCCACACTATGCAAGCATAGTTTTTGACAAACAATGTGTTCTATTGATGAAAGGAGCCAAACATGTCTACTGCTTATATCCTTATTAATAGCATGGCTGTAGTCTCACCAAAATAGTTTCTTATTGCTAGCATAGATCTTATAGTCAATGGGTATGTAGAAATGGTTCAAACCAACAGGCTTGTTTGCCTCTGGTCTTTTCTATCTGTTTTATTAAATAGTCTCGTCAAATGCCAGTGTACAATCCCCATCATTCATATACAAGTACAGGAGCTCAAGGGAACAAGGAAGTAATGTAATACATACATAGCAGATACAATTACAGGGAGGAAGTGAAAGTATTCACTGGATAAGCACAGGTAAAGGTAGCCATCTGTTTCCTTTAATGAGAAAAAAAAGTTTCATCTGAGAGTAAGTAGAAACCTACATAGAGAGGTGATGACTACAGTATTCTTCTGTGTGATCCCAGTTGTTACTAGCACTGAGACATATTGAGTAAACATATCATAAGTGCAAGCTTATAAATCGAGGCTATACGCATGTACAGAGTCTGCTTTCCAACAAGGGAATTGCAAGTAGCATTTGTAAAATCTCTGTGTGGTTTTATGCAAAGTACATTTTAGCTTCTACCTTTCACAGCTCTTTCCTCTTCATTGCAAGCTCTGAACTGAGTCAGCTCCTTGTAGACCTAGAGATCCTCAGAGAACTGCAAACATATGGTAATTCATGCTTTAAAAATCAAATCATAAATTGAATCAGGAATTCAATAGATGAAAAATAAGCTAGAAATGTATTTGGTAATAATAAACTGAGTATTTTTCTGAACAAAATAGAAAAAAATGTTTTAAAATATCAGGTTTCACTTATACAATTAAGGTACCCACGTTTCCTCTTTTTCTCCCCAATATAAAAGTGGGAAGCTGATAAAACATAAGGAATATAAAAAATAAAATAATAAATTGTCAAATTGTATTAATCCTTTTCCCCTACTTTCTAATCTAGCAAAAAATAAAAAATTCTCCACTCACATTCTTTGTTTAATGCTGTAGTCATTATCAATATTCAGGGCCTGAATGTACAAGGAACAGAATGATTGAGAGACAGAAAAAATCTACAACCTATCTAAGTCTGTTTATATTAATATTAGCAGCCATGGGTGAAATAATAGAACTATGCTGAGCTCTAGGGACACATTTATCCTTCAGCTGACAACAGTAGATCAAGTTCACATCAGAAACACAACTACTGGAACATTTTAATTGCTCACATGAACAGAGGATCTTTATGTGTCACCAACTTTTCCCTTTCAGAGTCAAGAAAAATAAGATGCAATAGACTGAAGAAATGCAAATATTTGTTTATACATCAACCTTCATTGTCTATGGCTTGGAAAGTAAATAGTGAGTGAACTCTGTAGATTAGGAATGAAAAAGTAATTCTTTTACTGAAGAAAATCTTGGACTGCAGTATTAGTTGTAGGAAGTGAAAAATTTTGCAAATATATTTTTATAATGTTCTTTCAATTTCTGGTCAGTTTCTATAGTTAAACAATTTTAATGGTAGACAACAACATAGGAAAAAAGAAAAAGAAAGAGAAAGTAGTGATGTACCTGTGTAAACCATAGACAATCAATTAATATTTAAAAACAACTATTTTCCAAATACTGTCCTATTTGGTAGGGATACAAGTAAAAGGATGAAGCAATCCTTGTTCTTAATGAGAATGTATATAACTGTATAATTATATAAAAATGTAATTGATATATAAATATTTTGATATTGATGTATATTGATTGTTGTGGTCATCCTTTGTTTTTGAAGAGGACCATGCCATCAGAGAAATGATGACATGACTTGCACTTGACTCTGTTCTGAGTGAGACTAAGTGCAGGTTACCAGCCTCACTTCTCCTCCAGAGCCATGTGAATCCAGTGACCAGATATTCATCAGGATGACTGGAGATGACCCAGGATGAGGCAATTGGGGTGAACTGACTTGCCCAAGGTCACACAGCTAGTGAGTGTCAAGTGTCTGAGGTAATATTTGAACTCAGGTCCTCCTGACGCTTGCACTGATGCTTTATCCACTGTACCACCTAGCTGCCCCACTTGATTGATATATAATAGGATGATATACACACATACACAGTAGTTAAATCTAACTTAATTTGGCAAGGTGGTCACCAGCAGTTGGAAAATGAGGAAAAATTTCATGCAGAAGAAGGTACCTGAACTATATTTTTTAAAAGGGAGGAGATTTATGAGGTTGTAGTGCCAATGTGATATTGACAGCGCCTGTGGTGGCCATGAATATTCCAGCCGAATTCTGAATCACGAAATACAACAGACTCTCCACATGGAAGACAGAAGCAAAACATTTATTCAGACCAGAAAGCCATTTCCATCAAAGTAACAAAAATGTATACACAATAACAACGCAGAGGGTAACACCATCCCCAGGACTTCCCCCTACCAGGCTTCCCACAACCAACTCCATTGGGCAAATTACAAGCAGACTCTCAAACAAAATCACAAACAAGCTCTTTCACTCATACTAGACAGCTACCTGCATGCTTCCTAGCTCTGACAAGACTGACCAATTTCCTCTCAGGTCTGTTCTAGCTCTGTCTTTTTCTGTTCCACCCCTTCAGCAAACTCCTCCTACCACAGGCTTCAAACTCAAAACTCCAAACTCAAACTCGCGTGACTTAGGCTTCCATGTGACTTAATCAGGTCACATGAGCCTATTAATGAATGGGAAAGATCTACCCATTTAAATAGTTAGCATTACAGAGGTGGTGGTAAGGAGGTGTGCATTCCTAGACAAAGGGGATGGCCAGCTTAAAGACAAGAAGAAGGGAGGCCTCGTGTTCTATGTGAGGAACAGAGAGGATAGTTTGGACAAATCATGCAGCACAGAAAAGGGAGTAAAATCCAGTAAGGCTGGAAAGATAGGTTGAGACAAGATTTTGTAGGACTTTAAAACCTAAACGGAGGAGTTTGTATTTTTCTTTGACATAATTGAAAGTCACTAGAGTTCACTGAGTAAGGAAGTCACATGATAGGTCTGTACTTAAGAATTTTTCTGCAGGGAAGCCTTGGACAGCTGCTGGAGTGGGGTAAAAGCTTGACATAGAGAAATCAATTAGCAGGCTGTTGAAAGAGTCTAGTCAATAGTTGATGAGGGAGGGAGGAGCCAAGATGGCAGAGTAGAAAGATTCACATATGCTAGCTCTGAACCCACAGCCCACAAATTTCCTATAAAAAGAACTCCCCACAAATTCTGGAGCAGTGGAAGCTGTGCAGCAACACAGTGGAGGAGATTTCCATTCCAGAGAGCCCTGAAAAACCAGCACCAAAGGTCTGTTGCATACCAGACAGTGGAGCCCAGTCCTGCCCTGCCCTGGCCACGTGACCCCAAGAGGAGTAGATCCAAACAGGCTTCAGGGATGGAACCTCCAGTGCCCGCAAAGGTCCCTCCACCCACAGGCGCTACAGGTCAGTGAGAGAGACCTCTAGGCTGGCCGAGAGGGGAGCTAGGTGTCTCCATAACTCAGGCCCCCTTGGGAGGCAGCTGCAGAAGCAGTGGCAGCCCAGGACTCCCAGAGCAGGCAGGACCTCAGATGCATTACTGAAGGCCTCCTCATAAACCCCCTGAGGGAACTGAGCCTGGGAGGCGGCCCTGCCCCCACCTGAGAACCTGAATTTAATCTTACCCTGAATAGCAGCCAGGCCACCTCTGAAAGCCCTGAGGCTGGGGAGCAGCATTTGAATCTCAGACCCCAAGCACTAGCTGGGCAGATCTAGGCAGGGGTGGAGAGGACTCTCAGAAGTCAAGTAACTGACTGGGAAAATGCCCAGAAAAGGAAAGAAAAATAAGACCATAGAAGGCTACTTTCTTGGTGAACAGATGTTTCCTCCTTTCATTTCTGATGAGGAGGAACAATGCTTACCATCAGGGAAAGACATAGAAGTCAAGACTTCTGTATCCCAAATACCTGAAATAGATATCCAATGGGCTCAGGCCATGGAAGAGCTCAAAAAGGATTTTGAAAATCAAGTTAGACAGGTGGAGGAAAAACTGGGAAGAAAAATGAGAGAGATGCAAGAAAAGCATGAAAAATGGGTCAATACCTTGCTAAAGGAGACCCCAAAAAAAGCTGAAGAAAATAACACCTTGAAATAACTCAATTGGCAAAAGAGGTTCAAAAAGCCAATGAGGAGAAGAATGTTTTAAAAAGCAGAATTAGCCAAATGGAAAAGGAGGTTCAAAAGCTCACTAAAGAAAATAGTTCTCTCAAAATTAGGATGGAACAGATGGAGGCTAATGACTTTCTGAGAAACCAAGAAATCACCAAACAAAACCAAAAGAATGAAAAAATGGAGGATAATGTGAAATATCTCATTGGAAAAACAACTGACCTGGAAGACAGATCCAGGAGAGACAATTTAAAAATTATGGGACTACCTGAAAGCCATGATCAAAAAAAGAGCCTAGACATCATCTTTCATGAAATTATCAAGGAAAACTGCCCTGAGATTCTACAACCAGAGGGCAAAATAAGTATTGAAGGAATCCACTGATCACTGCCTGAAAGAGATCCAAAAAGAGAAACTCCTAGGAACATTGTGGCCAAATTCTAAACAAGTTGAATTTAAGACATATCTAAGACAGAGTGTGAAATGTCCAGTAGGGAATTGATTATACAGGAAAGCTCAGGCAATAGAATGGGGATAGATATATCCAACTGGAAATAATAGCATAGAAATAATAATTCAAACTATAGAGATTCCTGAGATTAACAAAAAAAAGGAGTGTAGATAAAGAACAGATGAGGGTCTAGAACAGAACCTTAGAGAATACCAATAAAGTTTGTGATGTCAATGATGAACAAGTCAAGGAGACTGTAAAGTAGTGGTCAACAGCTAAAACCAAATTTGAGGGGGCCAATTTTTTTTTAAATTTCTTCACTTTCTCCATTACTGATAAGAGTCAAAAATACTTTGATCCTATGGTGATCAGGGGAGGTAATGTTTCCTTTCGTTTCTTTTAGATTTTTTTAAAGTTGTTTAGATTGATTCAAGGTATAACACTGGTCTCTGTAAGGACCTCCATGGTCTCCACAACCAGCTAAGTGAAAAAGCCACAGGAGAAGCTCAAAATAAAACTTTCAGGTTGGCTAAAAGTCCCTTTTTTTACTGGTGGGAAAGTTTTGATATAAGTTAAGTGACAATTCCCCAGCGGTTTCTACTGCCACCTCCACCTTACCCAGCATATATCAGCGCCAGTCTCTGAATCCTGATCTACATAGAGATTCGGGCTCCAATTCTCCCTCCTCCTGCCCATCTCCCTTTGCTTGATCTTGATAAGAACCATTAAAAAAATTCATCAGATTTTACAAGTTTTGTAAACCACCACCTAGCATCAGCACACTTGCTCTCGTCATGTCTAATTGACCATGTTATTTCCCCTCCACAAAATCGACTTGCTTTGTGTTCTCTCTTGTGGTGACCCACACCTTTGATTTCAATTTAGAATTAGAAAGCTCCCTCAAATTGCTTTAAGAAAGTCCCTATTCCTTCCTTGCATTACCTGGGATTAATACAGGACAGAGTTGTGGTAGCTTGCAGAAGGGCTTCAGAATTGTAGGACAGCTCTAATGGAAATTCGTATAAAATTATGTTTCAAAAAGAGCTATTAGTATGAAAAATTGCCACCATTGTTTTAATTGGGCTCTTAGACAATTTTTGTTATTTTGTAAACTGGTTTGAGAGGATAGATTTCCATCAGTTGTGGGAACATTTTGGATGTGTAGCCTAATTCATTAATAGAAAAGAATAGATATCAAACAAAGACATTTAGATGAAGAAGCTCACACTTGAATGGATTTTTATTTAAATCAAGTAAAATCAATTTAAATCATAATTTAAAAAAACTACTCAGGAAGAAAGTATTCAATCAAATTATTCAACAAATTGTTCATTGTCATTTTTTTATATGCTTGATACACATTTTTTCACCAATCATAGATTTAGGTTTCATAATTAGAAGGCATAAATATATACTATGCATTTTAGAGCAGTGATTTGTGTTGTTTTAAAAATAATAAATTTTGATGCATCAGAAAATTTAATGTCAGTTTCCCAAAATATTTAAATAAATACCTCTGATAGAAGTCATCTTTTCTCAAAAGTTCAATCAGAAATATTTGGAATATTTTTGTCATGTTGTATTCAGAGGACAATAACCATCACTAAAAGAAAACTAAGTTTTAATTTTGTTTTGCTTTGTTTTATCCAGTCTGACTAAAACACTAAGTATATCTTGGGGAGTAATAGCTTATAATATGTTATAAAAGGTGAAACTATGAGTTGAATGAGATTGTGTAGTATATTGAAAAAAAACACTGGATCTGGAGTTGAAAATTGTGGATTTAAACTCTACCTCTGATGTTTACACTCTGGGTATGTTTGATAAGTCAGGTCCCCTCAATCCTAGGCCTCAGTTCGTACATCTGCAAAATAAGGAGACTGGACTCAAATCTCTCTGAGGACTCAATCTAAATAACCTGTGACTACTAAGAAAGATCATATTTAAAGGTATAAGGGCAAACCCTTGGGGAATTACTGTGTTAAGGGATTGAGAAAAGTTTAAAGAGGCCTCAAAGGAGACAGGGAAAATTCATTAGAGGAGAATCATAAGAGGATGGAACTTTGGAACCAGGATAAGAGAGAGTATCCAGTCAAGAGGACAGATTCAATAGCGTCAAAAGTGAAGACAGGTTAAGGAGCATAAGGACTGAGTAAAAGCTGTTTGGATTTAACTTTTCAGTTATCATTTGTGACTTTTGAGGGAACATTTTAATAATCAGGTCATTAAAATCTGTCCTAAGTCTTTAAAGGATATGCTTTTAAGAAGTTTTTAAAAAGCCGTCCTGGTGTGTCTTTATGATAGGAATCAGATATTATTTTAGAATGGTTAAAATATGAATATTTACCACTAATTATGAAGGCATTTAATAAGGATAATTGGTCAGTATTTATTTGTAAAAAAAAAAGAGCTGTCACAATAGATCTACAAATTAATGCATTTATCTAACATGCATTGAAGGTTTTAATAATATGAAATCACTAAGTAGAAAGTTAGAAAAGATATTGTGTATTATTCAGTGTCGAAAATAATGACTTATTAATTCAGATGATAAGGATTAACCTGAAGTGGGATGGCTATAATTTCTGAATGAATCCTTCATAATATTAGCACCTATCTACCGTGATGGTTGTGAGGATAAAATAAGATACTGGTAAATTTTACTGCGAAACCAGAAAACACTTTATAAATTCAAGCCATTAAAAAAAATGTCTAGGTAAAGGGAAATCATGGGTTTGTAGTTTTGCTTTGGGAAATGAAATCACAATACCTCTTTTATCCCTTAGTTACACACTTGCCTTTAGAAGTCAAGAGCATGAGTAAGGGTTTGGGTATGTGAGTAAGAGGCCATAGTACTCAGGGCTAATAATTCTTCAGATTTCATGAGTCAAAATCCTATCTTGAACAATATCTTTTGGGTGACTCGGTTTGCATTTTCTAATAATCTGCGATTTTAGGGAAATACAGTATCTCAAAACATAGCTTATTGCTTTGACCCAGATATACCCAAACGATTAATTCTTTGGCAAGTGAAAGATTTCATGTCACACTTGATATTGTTTCTGTCTTATTGTTAGTTAGAATAAGGATGACTGGATAGGCATTTGTTTCATTTTGACACAATTTATTTTAAAATGTTAATACTGAAAAATAGAAAATAGATGAAAGCAAAATACATTAACTCTGATTATCATAATTTCTCATAGAAATATAATAAATATAACTCTCACTACAACAATAGAATCAAAAGGTGCCCAAACCACAACACTTGATCTCCTTTCCAAATGAGAAAAACAAATCTACTGAAAGACAGAACTTAGAGAATAATTTCATCCATAAAATATTTCAGAGGGAGATAATGAAAGATTGAGTTTTGTCTAACAAAAGAGGGGAAAAAATTTGTACAACAAAATGCTACTTTTAAGGTTCATTTCCCATAAACCTTCCATTTGTAGGTTATGATTTGATGGTATTACTTTATAGATACACCCACAAAAATAATCTTGTCTCATGATCCTGTAATTAGTAATATTAAGCACAAAATAATATAGTATTTTATATATCTGTATCCATCGATAGATAAATGGATGGATGGATAGGTATATTTAGCAAGATTTTCACAACTATTGTGAACAAAGCATTTTGTTTTAAGTCTGCATACATGGGAAGTTTCCTAGATGACAGGGTCCTCCAGAATTGTCTGTTTGTAGGTGACATTTTGCTGAGTGCCAATGCAAAATTAAGTGAAATAGCAGAAATAACATTCAACTTATGGTCAAAAAAAGAACTGCATTTCAACATTCTTGTCAACACTCATTTCATAGGCAGCTTGGCTTACCATATTGTCAGATTTACTGTAGACATATGATTTTTTTTAGTATTATTATAGTTCAGAATTCCTAAATTCAAGCTTTATACCAACTTTACTTTCACCTAATAATATGGATTACAGATGTGTGCTACCCTGCCTGACACAAAATGAGATTTGTTAAGATAGATAAAAGGATTTTTTTTTTAATTCTAGTTAGACTGAACATTTATTAGGGTAAAGAGGTATGTGATCTAAATTTGGATTACAGAATCTCTGAATGGGAAAGTTCCATAGATTTAAACTAAAGTGTCCTATACCTGACTGAGAAATCCCAAGCCCTCTAGAATGGAGATATCAAATACAAAGCCAATCCCAGAGCATCCTGAACCACAGTAAAATGTAATCGGTTAATAAAATAAATAAAAGCACATGGATAATGTCAATGTGTGGTTTTCTAGGTCAGTTTGAGGCCCATATGTTGGCTCTCATTTTTACTATATTGTGAAACCACTACTCTAGAATATACCTAACAAGCGGTCATCCAGACTTCACTTGAATATGTTTAGTGAGAGTTAAACCAGTTTTTCCAAAGAAGAACATTTTATTTAGAGAAACGAATCATTAATTTCTCTAAAACACATTGAGCCAAAATCTGCTTCTTGGAAATTTCTGCCCATTCGTACTAGTTCTGCTTTCTGACGCTAAGCAGAAAGGAAAAAAAAATCATTTACATTTTCCTTTTTGTTGGCTGAACAGATGCAGTTTTTTCAATCTTTATTTGAATGGAAGTCATATGAGACCCTGTCATTATGTTGACCACCTTCCTCTGGATACTCTATAGCTTACCAATAAAGCTGACTCTCATAACTGGACCTAATAACTCGATATAGTCTGATCAGAGCAGAATAAAAAATACAAAAATTATCAACTGCTATTGCATGCACACCTGACAGGTAGAAATAGCTCTAGGGAGAACAAAAAGGGAAAACCTGCTGGAATGGATTAAATGAATATTGATGAGAACTGTGCTGGTAACGATATGAGCATAAGGTCACAAGGTATGTGTGTTGGTCCTTTGTTTTCAAAGAGGTCCATGGCATCAAGATAACATGACTTGCAGTTGACTTTGATTTGATTTGAGTGAGAAAGAGCTATGCAAGGTCACTGATCTCACTTTCTCCTTCAGAGCCATCTGAGTCCAGGGGCCTGATATTCATCAGGACATCTGGAGATGGCCCAGGATGCAATGGTGCATCTATAAAATGATACCATGACATCATAACCTACAAATTGAAGAAGGTTTATGGGAAATGAATTTTGAAAGTGGTATTTTGTTGTACGACTTTTTTCTCCTCTTTTGTTAGAGAAAATCTAATTTTTCATCTTCTCCTTGTGAAATATTTTATGGATAAAATTATCCTCTAACTTCTATCTTTCAGTAGATTTTTTTCCCATATGGTCATTTTAGGCTAAGGTCTTAGGTTCTCACATTAAGTGAGATACACACATTCAATGAATAGGCCTCTTTAAGTAGTTGATCAAGGCATGGTTCCTGTAATAATAATAATACAATCAAACTGGGAGAGGAAGACACTCAGAGTTTCTGGGTAATAGAGAAACATTTAGTATTTATACAAGGTATAGGAATACATCTAAAGAAAGGCATCAAAAGTATGGGGAAAAATTCTCAACCTGAAAATACATCCAAAATATCACTAATTCTTTCCCATCTATTCCCATCTTTTTTTTTTTTTTTTTTTTTGGCAAACATGAATGAGGGCATTATTGATGAAGGTGGAAGCAATCAAGATTTCACAATGGTATTCAGAAATTGGAGAGAACCATAAAAATAATATTTCCAATAAAATTAACATGAATTGAAGCAAAATAAACTTAAATCACACAATTCTGAGCATGAATTAAAATCCAAAAAAATCACAGATGAAAGCTGGAAGGTATCATGGAGGGTATCAAAATCTAACTATTTTGCAGATGAGGAAACTGAGATCCAGTTTCCCAGTTTTATGAATGCATTGCCCATTTTCCCAGGGTCAGTAGAAATTCTAGAGTCAGTATTTGAACTCAGGTTCACAACCTTCAGATCTAATATTGTCTCCTCTGGGCCACCCAGAATAAAAATTAATGTGAAGAGTTCAAAGAAATAGTGATCAAATCATATAGTTGATAGCTTACTTGAATTTCTATTTTCTTTTTTAATATATTTATTAATTTTTAGTTTTCAACATTCATTTCCACAAGATTTTGAGTTCCAAATTTTCTCCCCATCTCTCCTCTCTCCCACCCCAAGACACTGTGCATTCTGATTACCCCTTCCTGCAAATTTCCCTCTCTTCTATCAAACAATTCCTTTCCCTTTTCCCCATCTTCTCTCTTTTCTTGTAGGGCAAGATAGATTTCTGTGCCCCATTACCTGTATTTCTCATTTCCCAGTACCACACAATAACAATTCTCAAATTCATTCCTAAATCTTTGAGTTCCAACTTCTCTCCCTTCCTTCTTCCCCATACATCTCCACTGTGAAGGCAATCAATTCATTATAGGCTATACATATTTAGTTATGCTAAAGGCTTCCATAATAGTCATGTTTTGAAAGAATAGCTATATTTCCCTCCATTCTACCCTGTCCCCCATTTATTCTATTCTCTCTTTTGTCCTTGACCCTCCCTAAAAACATTTACTTCTAATTACTCCCTCCTCGCATTTGCCTTCTCTTCTATCATCCTCCCCACAGACCATTTGTCCCATCTCCTCTACTTTTTTGTAGTGTAAAATAGATTTTCATACCAAATTAAGTGTGCATGTTATTCCTTCCTTAAGCCAAATGTGGTGAGAGTAAATTTCACTTTTTCCCTCTCACCTCTCCCCTTTTCCCCTCCATTGAGAAAGCTTTTTCTTGCCTCTTTTATGAGAGGTAATTTTCCCCATTGTTTCTCCCTTTCTCTTCACAATATATTCCTCTCTCACTCCTTAATTGTATTTTTTAAATATCATTCCTTTCTATTCAACTTACAATGAGCCCTCTTTCTATATGTATGTAATCCCTCCAACTACCCAAATACTGAGAAAAGTCTCAAGAGTTACAAATATTATCTTTCCATGCAGGAATGTAAACAGTTCAACTTTAGTAAGTCCCCTATGAATTTTTTTTCTGTTTACCTTTTCATGTTTCTCTTGATTTTTGTATTTGAAAGTCGAATTTTCTATTCAGCTCTAGATTTTTCATCAAGAATGCTTGGAAGTACTCTATGTCATTGAATGACCATTTTTTTCCCCTTAAGTATTATACTCAAGTTTTACTGGGTAGGTGATTCTTGGTTTTAATCCCATTTCCCTTGACTTCTGTAATATCATATCCCAAGCCCTTCAATTCCTTAAGGTAGAAGCTGCTAGATCTTGTGTTATCCTGACTGTATTTCCACAATACTCAAATTGTTTCTTTCTGGCTGCTTGCAATATTTTCTCCTTCATCTGAGAACTCTGCAATCTAGTTACAATATTTCTAGGAGTTTTTGTTTTTGGATCTCTTTCAAAAGGTGATGGGTAAATTCTTTCAATATTTATTTTATCCTCTGGTTCCAGAATGTCAGAGCAGTTTCCCTTGATAATTTCATGAAAAAATGATGTCTAGGCTCTTTTTTGCATCATGACTTTCAGGTAGCCCCATAATTTATAAATTGTCGCTCCTGGGTCTATTTTCCAGGTCAGTTGTTTTTTCCAATGAGATATTTCACATTGTCTTCTATGTTTTCATTAATTTGGTTTTGTTCTGTAATTTCTTGGTTTCTCATAAAGTCATTAATTTCCAATTGCTTCATTCTAATTTTTAAAGAAATATTTTCTTCAGTGAAATTTTGAACCTCCTCTTCCATTTGTCTAATTCTGGTTTTTAAAACATTTTTCTCTTCATTGACTTTTTGGATCTCTATTGCCATTTGGATTAGTCTGTTTTTAAAGGTCTTATTTTCTTCAGCATTTTTTGGGTCTCCTTTAGCAAGCTGTTGTCTCACTTTTCATGATTTTCTTGCATTGCTCTCATTTCTCTTCCCAATTTTTCCTTCACCTCTCTTACTTGATTTTGAAAATCTCTTTTGAGCTATTCCATGGCCTGAAACCATTGCAAATTGACTTTGGAATTTTTTGAATAAAGAAGTCCTGACTTTGATGTCTTCCTCTAATGGTATGCTTTGTTCTTCCTCACCTGAAATGATGTAGGAAAAAAACCTGTTCACCAAGAAAGTAACCTTTTATAGTCTTATTTTTTTCCCTTTTTTGGCATTTTCTCAGGCAGTTACTTGACTTTTGAGTCCTTTGTCAAGTGGAGGGTATACTCTAGGGATGTGTAAATTCTCAGTTCCTCCAAGGTGGCATAATCAGGGGAGAGGGGTTACTCCTCTCCTGCCCTGTGCTCTGATTTGGCAGCAACCACCAGCTTTTCTGTCGAGGATCTGCAAGTAGGGTTCTCTCTCTCCATAACTGCCTCCAGTTCCATCACAGCAGTGCTCTTCCCCATCCCAGGGCCTCCACTCAGAGTTGAGATACAGATCAGCTGCTTGATTCCCCCAGGGTCATTAGGCCAAGGGCTCCAAAAATGGATGTTGCAGCTGCCTGGGCCTGAGGCTAGGGCAGGATCCTGCTGCCTTGTCTCCTAGGTGAAAAAGCTTTCTTACTGACCTTCGAAGTCATCTCTGGTGTTTGTGGGTTGAGGAAGCTGGGTACCAGAGCTGTTACTGGGGATTCCACTCCCTGAAGCCTGCTCCAGTCCTGTCCCTGCTGCATTGTGTTGTGTAGCCAAGGCTGGGCTGCACTGTGCTCTGAGTCCAGTGTGATAAACCTTTCCTGTCAACCTTCCAGGCTGCCTTGAGCTGGAAATCTCTTTCACTCTGTCATTTTATGGCTTCTGCTGCTCTAGAATTTGTTTTGAGTCATTTATACAGGTATTTTATGGGCTTTGGTGTGAGAGCTACAACAGATCTGTCCTTCTCCACCATCTTGACTCTTTGTACTTCTATTTAAAAGAATAATCATCTGTTTTAATAAGGTATCCTACTTTTACAAAATACATTAATAAATGTGGGTAGAATCTAAAAAGTATGATAGCTCACCATCTGGGTTGTTTAGGTTGGTATTAGATAGAAGTAAGGAGTCAGTCAAGAATAAATCAAGAAGGCATTTTCTGGCCATCCCAGGGAAATACCAGAATGGAAGACATCTGCAATGAAACTGGTGTAAGAGATTCCTTACATATAAATTATAGAGCATAATTCATAACCTAATTTTAGTTAGTGTATCATGATGTGAAAAAAAAAGAAAGTTGGATATCCATAAAACACAGGTAGTAACACACACAAGTATACTTATTGAAGAAAAATGTGTATTATAAGTTAGAGAAGTAGATAAGGGATTTATCTAGTGTGTATAGCTAAGTCTCACTATATTGAAGAATATTGCCCATCAGGACAAACAGGGAAATGAACTATCCCAGAACTCTGAATTCCTCTACCTTCAGCAAGATAACAGCCAAAAAGGAGACAGTGAGGAACCCTAGCTGCTGAAGCTGCTCTTACACTTCTCCATAAGTCATTTCTAGTAAAAATAGTCCAAACACAGCAAGATAGAGTCAGCTTGCCTTGAGGGAAGTCTGTTTCTAAGGAGGAAAAGGTCTATGTATTACACAAACATGTCAGGAAAGTTCATAGTCCAATAACAGATTTGGTAAGAGATATTGAGACAAGGGCAGTGAGGAGGTTCAATCAAGGCTGCCAACTTCTGGAAACTTGCTAGAATCAGTCTCTGGCAGCCATCTGGGAAAGTAATTCTGTCTACTTCTCCCACATAAATAAATAAGAATGTAATTCAATACCTTTCACATCACAATAGAAACCCAAACTCATCCAACTCTTAACAAAGGAATAAGTATACAAATTCTTATATGTTGTCCTAAAAATATAAATACAATATTGCTACATAACTGGTTATTCTTCTGCTCCAGAATGGGACATAAGCTAGTGTTTTGATGTTTACGTTGTTTTTTTTTAATTTTTTGCGCATAATATATATGAGTTTTTGAATATTTCAGCACTACACTAAAGTATTAACTACAAGATCAGCAAGTAATTCCAATTGATGATTCTTTTTATAGTGAACTACTGTCTTCCTGACATGAAATATGCCTTTCCATTCATTTGTGGAATACAAAATGAAAAGTTAGATAAGTCATCTGTTGTTGGGGAAATTTTAGTTAATAACTCATATTCAAAGTGGCAACATGCATATCATCACTCTGTTGTATATTTTTGCATAAATAGTCACAAATATAAAATTCTTCTCTGTTTCAGGCTCAAATATAGATCCTAAGATAAATATGGTCTTCTGAGAGATTACCCAAACTGATTGATTAAGAGCATGTCAAATCATTTGAGAGTGAATCCCTATAGTCTAAATATAGAGAACAGCTAATAAATAAGCTGCCGTGATCAGTCATGTCAGATTCAGCAAATGAGTCTGACAAAATCAATATTCATAATGAGACTTGAATTTTCAATGGATTCAAAATTAACATTCTCAAAGCACTGATTAGACTGTTAGAATGTTTAAGGACAGTGGGTTATGATTCTTATCTGGTTGGTTTAAAAAAAAAAAGAAATACACTGTCCTAAGAGTAAATTATTAAAAAAAATAATGTTTCATGGAAAACCCTTGATGAACAACAGAGCTTTATGACTATAAAATTATAATTGTGATGTTTTTAATTCTTAATTAATTATGATGATTTTTTTTGGTTAATAAAATAGGATTTTTTTTAAAGGATTTCTGTGACTTCTAATTTCTCCTTAAAGGGTCTTTACTTGACTCTTCCTCAGTCCTTTGTGACTTATTGGTTTACCAAAGTCAGTTATCTTTTCTTTTATGTTTATCTCAATTCTTTTGCCTCTGCATTATGGCCCTATTTTTGATTTTCCTCCTAAGTCTCAGATTTCCTTTTTTTTTGTCATGACCCTCCCAAGGTCACCTTTCCATTCTCCAAACTTAATCACTTCTTAAAAGTCCTGATATGAGTCCTCTTTCCTTTTTGTTCTGTATCTCTTCCCTTGGTTATTTCATCAGCTCTTCGGACCCTTACTCTATAAGGATGATTCACGAATCTATAGAACAAGAGAATATTAAAACTGAAATAAAGGTGAAATAAAAATTATAGATGAGAAAACAGGGTAAAAAAATTAAATAACTTGTTCAAGGTAATAAAGCTAGGTAGTAGAAGACTGGGGTTACAATTAAGGTCTCCACCACAAAACTACTCTCATTCCTCAAGTCAACAATGATCTTTCCATTCTCTAAAATTTTATAGGACTAGGGACCACTTTAAAGTTCTTATTATATTCTCAATTAGTTATTTTTGTATTTTCCCCTATTATATATGAATATCTTGAGAGCAAAGTTGTTACATTAGTTTTACATCAACCAGCAGCAGGCACATAGTTATAGATACAATTAGTGGCCAATAGATTTGCGTGGCTTA
The DNA here is from genome assembly GCA_023548195.1 of Bettongia penicillata ogilbyi. NCBI lineage: Eukaryota > Metazoa > Chordata > Mammalia > Diprotodontia > Potoroidae > Bettongia > Bettongia penicillata. The sequence continues at coordinate 1,604,453 of JAJHZJ010000747.1, read as the reverse complement.
ATTTAGTAGTTTGTAATTGAAATTTCCACCTGTGTGATTATAAGGAAACAACCTAACCTTCATAGTCCTGAGTTTTCTTATCTGTTAAATGGGAAGTGGGTTCAGATTTCTAAAGTTTTTTTTAATATTAAAAATCTGTTTGTTATTCTTATATCCATGCCTAAGTTAATAGCACTGTATAATCTAAACAAAATTTTTCATAGCTTAAAATTGAGTTATTTACCAAGTAAAGGCTTGATAAACCCTGAAGTGGAGACTAGCATTTAAAGTGTATTAAATTATATGTAAACATAATCACCTGTCCAAGCCTCAAAGACAGTGAAACTCTAGCTCCTCCCTTCCCCATGTAGACTTGGATTTTGATTCACAAAAAGGTTCCCTGACTAGGGAAAACAATTTCACCCTTATTGTCTTCTTATCCCATCATCAGGAGATGAAAATGGCAAACCACTTCACTATCTTTGGGGTCAGTAAGAGTCAGACAGGATGGAAATAACTCAACATCAATGTCACCATCATCACAATATCGCAATTGACCCATTCACTCATGTGGTCACTTTCAACTATCTGTGGACACACCTACTGATTTATGGAGTAGTATGGTTTAGTGGGTAGAGTCAGGAAAATCTAGGTTCATAGCCTTTTTCAGGATAAACTGAAGATAATTAACAGAGAGAAGACATTGCAAGACAGAATTCTTTGTACAAGTTGGGATTTTAGCTGAGACTTGAAAGAAGTCAGGTACAATAAACAACGGAGACAGAGAGGGGGAGGGTGTGATGATACCTCAGCAATAGACTGCATGAGCCTTTTTGTCCCCATTATTTATTAATCATCCAACAAGTATGTATGAAAAATGTCTGACTAACAAAGAAAGAGAGAAATACTGAGATCCTCCCTTAGGGGAATAAGGCATGAACTGCTTATGAAATAATTAAATGTTGAATAAAATAATTCTGAATCTAAGTGCAAGGGAGTTTAGAGAAAAATGGCCTAGAACAATCTAGAAGGCTTTATTAGGTGGATAAATCTAGAATTGCACCATGAAGAACAACTAAGATTTCTTTAGGTAAAGAAGAGTGAGGAAGACATGCCAGTTTGGGGAAGAAACAAAAGCCAAAGCATAGAGATTAGGAATCTATTTAAAAAGAGCTAGGAATCTGGTCTGGTTAAATCAGGAACTATATGGTGAACAGTAGTGGGAAATATGTTCAATTAATTAGAATAATGATAGTTTATGGAAGCACTTGAAGAGTAGACACATTTCAACTTGACACCGTAAGCAAAAAAAAACAAAAACCAAAACAAAAAAAAAAAAAACCAAGAGAATAAGAGATTCTTTTTTTAAAAAATTAAAGTATTTTATTTGTTTTCAGTGTTCGACAGCCACTTCCATATATCTTAGATTTCTTTCCACTCCCTCTCTCTCACTCCCCCCTCCCTCTTCACTCCCTCCCTGAGACAACATACAATCTTATATAGGTTCTACATGTACTTTCCTATTGAATACATGTTGCATAGAAGAATTAAAATGAGTGGGAGAAACCATAAAACAAGACAAAACACAACACAAAACAAAATGGTCTGTTTCTATCTGTGATCCAGTTCCATAGTTCTTTCTCTGGATGTGGAAGGCATTTTGCCTCAAGTGTCCATTGGAAACTTTTTAAGTCCATGCATTTCAATGAAGTCCTAAGTCTACCAAAAAAAAAAAAATCCTTGCACACTGTGGTTTTTGCTATGTACAAAGTTCTCCTGGTTCTGCTTCTTTCACTCGGCATCAGTTCATATAAGTCTTTCCAGATTTCTCTGAAGTCTTCCTGTTTATTGTTTCTCATAGGACAATAGTATTCCATTACTTTCTCATACCACAGTTTGTGGAGTCATTCCCCAATTGATGGGCATCCCCTTGATTTCCAGTTTTTAGCAACTACAAAGAGTGCTGCTATAAATAATTTTTTACGTGTGGGACCCTTTTACATTTCTGTGATCTCTTTGGGATAGACTCCTAGAAGTGATATTGCTGGATCAAAGGGTATGCACATTTTTGTAGCCCTTTGAGCATAGTTCCAAAATGCTCTCCAGAATGGTTGAATCAGTTCACAGCTCCACCAACAATGGATTACTGTTCCAACTTACCCACATCTTCTCCAACATTCATCCTCTTCCTGTTTTGTCATGTTAGCCAATCTGATAGGTGTGATGTGGTACCTCAGAGTTGTTTGGATTTGTGTCTCTCTAATCAGTAGTGATTTAGAGCGTTTTTTTCCTATGATTATAGATAGCTTTAATTTCTTCCTCTGAAAATTCCCTGTTCATATCTTTTGACCATTTATCAATTGGGGAATGACTTGTATTCTTGTAAACATGACTCAGTTCTCTATATATTTTAAAAATGAGACCTCTCCATCTCGGGGAGGGAGAATAGAAGGAGGGGAGAAGCTGGGGGAGGGAAGGGAAAAAAAAAATCTAAGATATATGAAAGTGATTGTAAAAAACTGAAAACAAATAAATTATTTAATTTAAAAAAATAAAAAAAGTTCATGAAGTACTCACCTAGTTTATCACATTTGATCACCACAATTCTTCTATAAATGTAATATAACTGTTCTCTATTTTATATATAAGGAAATAGAGACACAAGTAAAACATTTTGTCCCTGTTATGAAAAGCAAGTGAATATTTGAAGTAGAATTCAAATACAGATGTTTCTTCACTCCAAGTCCAATATTTTGCTGTGTATTATCTTTTTACTTTACTGTGATAGGACAGAGTTGAAGATGAAGATTTGAGCTATATAAGCATGGAAATGATAGCTAAAGTCAAAATATGTAGATAAAATGATTAACGGAGTGGATGCAGAGAAAAAGACCTGGGGGAACAGTTTAGTACAGTAGAAAGAATTCTCATTCTAGAATTAGAAGACCTGAGTTGGAATTTCTATTTAATTATTTACTCCAGGGCAGAATACTGGACCTGGAGTTAAGAGAATGAATCTTCATGAGTTCAATTCCAGCCTCAGACACTTACTAGCTGTGTGACCCTGTGCAAGTCACTTCCCCATGTTTGCCTCAGTTCCTCATCTGCAAAATGAGCTGGAGAATGAAATGGTTAATTATTCTGGTATCTTTAGCAAGAAAACCATAAATGGGATCATGAGACCTCAGAAAGGACTGAAATGACTGAACGACTTCCATGACAATTCATTTAATCTCTCTTGATCTTGGTTTCCTCATATGTAAAATGAGTATATTTAACTAGTTGGTCTCTAAGGTTCCTTCCATCTCTGAATCTATAACCAGAGTTAGGTAGAAATTGTAGGGAAAGGAGTCAATAAATGAGTAAGAGGGCTCCAAGTTAGAAGGAAGTGTCGGTGGATTGCCAGTCACGTAGTCATTTAGCGGAAGACAGAATTTAAACTTAGGTTTTGAGCTCCAGATCTAACATACTCCAAATCAATCATACTGCATCTACATTTAAGTACTAAACTTTACAATGAATAAATAAGATTTTTTCTTATCTTCCTGATACATAAAGTTATTCTCAGTTCTGTTCATGGGACTAAATATTCAAAATCGATCTGTGTTGTCTGTTGCAAACACAGAGACACAAGGTGGCTGAGAGTTTAGTGTGGGAAAGCTATTGGATTTTGTAAGAAATATATTTACAGATTTCTCAATAAAGAGGTTATTTTATATATCCACTTATGTCCCCTACCATTTCTCAGTCTGAATGATTTGCTGAAAGCCAAATACATAAGTTTAAAAAGAATTACAGAGTAGCCTGAAATCGTCTCTTCTAACATCTCCCTGAAATTTTATGTATCACTTCATTTAAATGCTCCATAGGACTCTTTTCCTACCTCTGTCTTTGAGTGTACTATATTTGGAATATTCTGATAGATGAAAAGGATTTAAGGTTTTCATTCAAGAGAGAGATTTTTTCACTTCAATTTTTTGAGCTGTTTTTGTTTTTTTTGCTTCAGCTAGGGCAACAATCCATCTTTTGTGTAGGTAATAAGTTAACTCAGTTAATATCACACTGATAAACATTTAATTCCCTAACATTTTGCTAAGTCTTTCCTAAATTAAATGGAAAATCATTCTCACATATAAGTAAGACCTTGTATCTTTTTGACAAAAAAAAATCATTTCTAGTTTTGTGGATTGGACCAAATATTTGATGGTGATTTATCTGCTTGGTACATACTAAATATAAGGAGATAGATATGCCTTAATAATTTTATCACACTTTAGCACTATAAAGTTCTGACGTGAATTATGGACAGCTCCTTGAGTACTTGCTAACTGAATAAACTGTGCAATGTTTCCATACATACCATGAACATTTTCTGAAGGATTTAAAAATGGAAACAACTTTTTAAAAAGATGTTTCTTTAAAAAATGAAAAGAAAAAATATCAACATTATGTATTTCCTGAACTAGTAAAGGAAATTTGGAGACTGGTTTCAATTGAAACATTCTCTTTTGATTATTCTGTATTAATGGAGGTCAACATTAAATATTGTTAAATAGTATTTCCTCAAGATTTTTAAATTATTGAAACCTTCAAATAACTTACCTTTTTTTGTTAAAAATAAATTTTTGTGGGTAACTTGTATTTTTACATTACTCAGTATAGAGCCATTATAATGAACTACAAAAGGAAGAAATAAAAACAAAATTTTAATCAAAATTAATTTATATATCAAAAAAAGTCTTATATAATATTCATTGAACTGTTCTTATAGGCCCCACTTCCACAAAGCAGCGAAGGAGGTACCATCATTTTCTTTTGCCTCCATCCTCAACAATGTTCCTTCAAAGAAAATTCATGCTAAGGTTTCCATATATAGGTATAGGCATGTGTACAAGTACATGTATGTGTGTATGTGTATGTCTATATATAAACACTACACACAATGCATATATGTATACATGCACATATGTACATAAATACACATATGTGTGTATATTTCCTTTATAGTTAAGATGTTCTTTAAAGGATACACTCAGATACTGATCTTCTTGTATAAATTCTGATGATGTTCCTTTATGTTTCTTCTTTGGACCCTACCATACATCTTGAAATGATTTCACCTCCTTTCATTGACTGCTTTTGTTCTCATGCTCTTGCATTCATAAATTTAGACCTACTGTCTTATCTCTGTTTGTCCTCTACCTCCATGTCCTCATTTAAAATATTCTTCAAGTACTAAACATTCCAGAATTTGAACATGAAACAACTTCTGTAGTTGATGTGCATATATTAGAATATAATTTATTCTAATTTCTAAGTTTTGGGTAATTCAACTTTGTATTGTCCCTGGCAAGTTTTGAAAATTATTAGAGGCAGGGCATACAGTCTCTAATGATTACAAGTGTCATCTTTGACAAATGACTTAACCTCATTAGACTTTAGTTTCCTCATCTGTAAAATAAGACAATTTTACTAGATGGTCTCTGAATTTTTTTCCAGCTCTATATTGATGCAATAATATGCCTTAGGAATATCTTTGGTGTCTCTCTCTGTCATTAATATATGTGGTTTAAAGTGATTTCTCCTTCTTATTCATCCTTTTCTTTCTACTTTGTACATTTGTAAACCTCCTGGCTAAGATGAGGAGTACTGTCTGTTGCCATTGAACTGACAAAAGCTAACTAGTTTACATGAATATCAAACCTATGACCTTAACAAAATTATCATAGCAAGCTAACCGTTTTTTGTTAAGCAGACACAGTTCTGTGTTTATTTACTACAATGCCTGGTGATTCAGATTTTAAATGCAGTCTCTCTGAATTGTCCTGAGCACTGACCCAGTAAAGACATTGCTATGGCAGTGGCCAAAACCTACAGGGATTTGTATAAGCATATCTACAATGACAGTTTGACATGTAATCCCTTTGTCATGATCTCAGACTTTCAACTGAGGTTATTAAAAGTTTGTCTCCATTGTATCATGTATCATAACATTTTTTCCTAAATGACAGTGTTGTAATATGATGTACAATGATGGTTAAAAGTAGGTTGTAACCAAAGGGGATATATTATTTATTTTGATTTTCTTGCTAACCTTTTGAAAAATGAATATCACTTTTTAAAATAAATCCCTGAATAATATTTACTTTAATGAGCTCTGCCTTGCAAGTCTACTTGAACTTTAATGCTAGACATTTTAGTCATTCATTTTGAAGAGCAATTGTTCAATTAGTTATTCAATCTAATTACAAAATTAAGTGCACATGAACAAAACGCTCGATATCACATGGTATATTCTAAATACGAATTTTGAAAAGTTACATTGCATATGAATAGATAATTGTGAGATTTGTTTATAGGCTATCGTATGATTTAGTGTTTCAAGGGACCACATAGATCATCTTACTTAAAACTCCTAACTTATAGATAGTGAAACTGAGGCCTAGAGAGGATTGGCATTCTGCCTACAGTCAATGGGTGGTGAGTTATAGAGCCAAATTTGTGTTCTGCCTAGGAATCTATATTAAAATTTAAGCTTGAAGAGGTAGAAATCTGAAGAAAGTGTAGATAGGGTAAAATAAATCATTAAGGAAAGGGAAGAATAAATAGAACAACATTAATAGAGGAAAGGAAAAAAAAATGAGGCAAAGAAACCATACTGTAATTTTCAGTAGATTGGATGTAGCCATTCATCTCTAATGGCTCAAGTACGTTCTTTTTGAAGGTAGGGGCCTCCAATAACAGATGCCTTCTCTATGTCTCTTCTGGATAATACATCCTATATGACACATCACAGAATATAACATCACAGAATATAGAAAGGCTTCAATTTAACTTGAAGCTATATATTTTGCTTTGTCTTTTCTAGGCTTGTTCTCAGTTCTGTCTCTGACTACTTCGCTGCTATGTTTACGAGTGATGTCTGTGAGGCCAAACAAGAAGAAATCAAAATGGAAGGCATAGATCCCAATGCTCTCTGGGACCTTGTACAGTTTGCATATACAGGTATTGTAAAGAGTACATTTATGATTTCCAGTGACTGATGATGGTATCCGTTTTCCTTCTATTTGTTCAATTATGGGTTTTATCTTCTAAATTAGTATTTAGAATTATTATTCTCTTTCCTGACAGATCATTACTTAAACTTTTCATTTTATTAGCAGAGAGAGGCAAAAACCAGAGAGGATTCATTTAACATGAAAAGATCAGAATGAGTTATTTTATATCTTGTCACTTATATTGTCAACTTAAATTTATTTTTTCATTCACTATGTTAATGAGCAGAGAAAGAGATACTAGTTAATTAATCTTTTCTCCTCCTAGAGGTTCCACCTTTAAATAAATATTTTCACTGGTAGGTATCCTAATATTACATCTTTCTAAACAAATCAAGAGGCTGTGCTTATGAGCTGTGATGTCATTCAGGTACATAATGTTTCTCCAGGTAGCAGTCTGATATGTTGGTATAAATGATGTTTATGGGTTTTGTTTGTGCTTTACTCTTTTTGCATTTGTCAGTTTTTTCTAATCTCTCTACATAATCACATGTTCATGGGTAACATCCGTGTTTCCTTTGAATTGTTCAAGTATGAGGCATATAATAATATGACCTTTGAAACACCTTACTAGGTGTAATGAAAACAAATTCTGTGTCTATTCTTATAAACTTCTTGCTCAGTGCCTTATTGTTCCTCTATGGAGCTAAAGCAATGTGTGACAGAGAAAGGGAGACCTGCATTCTTGTTCCTAAATAGGATTTCTGTTTCAACTTCATGGAACCAAGTTTGATAGAATGAGAGAGTCGCAAATTGGGCAAGGGCCCTTAAGAGTCCGTGTAGGCCAAACCCTTTGCTAGTATCTATAATATAATATTACACTATGGTAGGATAGTATTCTAAGCTTTCCTCCCATACAAATTAGCATGGTTTTTCTTTAGAGGATTTTTTTAAACCTTTCTGGAGACTTGGTTGGCTTAGGGGACTGATGGCGTGGTTTACTGGCATCGCTTTGTCATCACCTGAGTACAATGCGACCACAAGTTGTTGCAGGGGCGGGAAGTCTGGTTCTTAACAGGTGGATCATTCTGGATAACTGGCTGCCCTCAGTTATTGGGACACTGCATCAGTGGTTCAAGATTAACCACTTGGATCAATCAAATCTCAGAGAAAGCTTTCCTTCACCTAGTAATGCCATGGCAAAAGAAAAGGTTACTGAGAGATGCTATTTTCTTTTTTTTTTAGAAAAAAAGGATGAAGAAAAATTAGCCTTGAGGGAGTAGGGGAAAAAAATGAAGCATTTCTGCAAGAAAAAAATGAATCAGCAGTCAAAAATAGAAAAGGCTAACTGTTCAGGAATACTTTGTTGGATTTTAAGGTCAAGGGAGATCCTGAGAAGCAAAGACGCCCAATTATGTCAGAATCTAAGAATTGCCCATTTGTATCAGAAGCAAAAAGGTCACTGATGTGAATGGAAATTGGGAGAATGAACTTAGTAGGTGGGCTACAAAAGGTTACTGGTAGAAGAGTGAAATGACATCTTCAGTTACAGAACACTATTTCTTTAGGGATTCTCTATTCTAAAGAACAAGAAGTTTCAGTAGGTAAATCAACATTTCAATTGGAATTAACATGCATTTGTTAAGCACTTGTTATCCAAAAGATAGAATGGTAGTTGAGGAAACTAGATGCCTCCTCAACAGGGGTGGGGAAAGGATCCCTGGCCTCCAGGAGCTAATATTCCACTAAAGTAAAGCAACTAAGTGTGCAAAAGTAAATATAAAATATACAAAAAGGGATAGAATGAATATGGAGGAAGAGAGAGGGATGGAAGGAAAAGACAGGAAAAAAAAGGGGGACTGGAAGAGAATATCAGTAGGTTTTGAGATGACTGTTGGGTCCACGCACTATCTTCTCTTAGGGTGAAGCTTCCATGAACATTATCTCATGTCATCACTGCCCTGGGAAATTCTGATCAGTTAATGAAGAGAAAGGGCTTACAAGGAACAGTAGATGATAATATGAAGCTAAGTTACAAGACTCTAAGCTAGGTTAGCAGTTATTTATAGAATATTTAAAAGGGAAGGATTTAAACAACTAAGTTCTATATTTTAGAACATAGCTAGATGGTATATCTAAATTTAATAACTTAGAAAATATACATTCTATATGCCATATAGGTATATATTTATATTACATGGGTGTGATATATATGCGATATATATAGTGACAAATATATTGTGTGTGTGGGTGTGTGTACATAGGGAGAAGAGAGAAAATAAAGACATTATAAGTGTCATTCAACCTCTGAATGTTTTAAATGTTTTAAAGATATATGGACCTGAAAACTCCCATAAAAGACACTCTCATGTCTTTGTCCTTCCCTGTAATGTGCTATAATTCTAAGCGATGGGTGTTTATGATGTTTGTGGTAAACTATCTACTGCTTATGATAAAAGGGAAATTTTGCTTGATCCATTACAGGAAGTCACTCTGGAAAAGTCAAAACAATCCTAGGGGTTACCTGGTTGAGTAGCCCATTGGTTTAAAGTCTCTGTAACAATGTTGAGTTACAGATGTAGGGATCTCCAGAATGCCATCCTTGCTGAAGGTTATATACCACTGGGAAAATGTACTGAATGTTGAGATATTTGTGACTTCCGAGAGTGGTATAGACTCATAGGATTAGAGATTTAGGGCTGAAAAGGACTTTAAAGATTATATAATCCAACCATTTCATTTTACAGGTGAAGGAACTAATTCCCAGAGAGGGAGAATCATATACCTCACATTAGAAAACATGTAGGTTATTGTTTTTATAGGCTAAATGACAAAATTGGTGAACAGAGATTGTGATTTGTTCATGGTGGTGGAGCAAGACTGAAATGAAGGTACTCCAACTTCAGCCTCTGATTTACTTTATCATAATGTCCTCTGATCCTACCAGATGAATCTCCATCCAAAGGAGGTGCCATTACTTCAGCATTTATCCATTTCAGTATTTAATGACCTCTGTGAGCATTTGGTGGTTTTACATATACATACATACATACATACATACACATACACATGTACATGCATACATACACACATGCAATATATACACATAAACATTATATAAGTATATGCATGTCTCTATGTATTTTAATACATATGTATATTCATATAATGCATGCATGTATATATAAATATATGTATTGTGTGATACATTCATGTATATGTGTATATATCTATATCAATTGATTGATAGATATGTACACATCCCAAAGTAATTAAGGTTTCAAATAAACTTTTTTTCATTATTGTACGTTCTTCTAAGGATAATGCATTTTTTGGTCATACTTTAAAAAATAACAACTTTGCTTTTCATTATCACCGAATAGTGCATGTTATAAATTACTGAAGGTTATTGCTGCTTTTGTTTATACATTTTGGGATGTCAGAGATTGTCAAAATGTTGATCGTTGTATTGTAAAAATAAGAAATATTGCTCTGTCTTTTAAAAAGAAGGGATGGGGTTCATTTTTTTTTTCTTTAAAGCTGCCTTCAGGTTGACAGCAAATTATGTTCTGATTTATCTCTTACATAGTTCCTGGTATCCTGACATCCCCTAAAAATGTTTTGTGCTCATTGATGTGGAAGCAAATAGAGTCCTAACAAATACAGGAGGTGGAATTATAGGGTAACTAGCAAAGTGTCAGGTTCTGTAGCGAATTGATAAGGACAAGGTTTAAATAAAGGAAGCTGTCCATCTAGCAGTGGTATTAAGGAGAAGGGTAGAAAATTAAACTGCCAAATGGCAAACCTTTAATCATAGTGAGTGCTAGCTTTCCTTTGAGAAACCTTTTCCTGGCACTGAAGTTAATTAAAACTTTGGTATATACTGAGTGGCTAAAAAATAAAAATAACAATCTTATGCTTACTGCCAAATACATGAATAAAATAAATACTAGCATAAACTGTATGGAATTTTTAATGTTGTGTTTAAAAATTTATTTAAAGTATTAATACAAACCATTTTGCTTAGATTTGCTACAAGTTTTACAACTAAAGTTAATAAAGAAGTTTTTTTTTTATTACGATTGAAGCTAAATTATAATTTTATTAGACTCACCAGTTTAATTTGAATGGGATGAATTATGCAAAAACATTAGCAAAATGTTGTTCTTAAACTTAGAGTGTTCACTAGGCTGCAAGCTGCTTTTTTTCAATTTAAAGGATTAGGTGGAAAAGTCCCCGTGACCACAGACACTTGTAACATTTGTGGCAGAAATTACTTCACTAAAATCAACGACATAGATTGTAGCCAAAAGAAACTGAATTCATTGTACAAAACTAAATCAAACCACCCAGAGACAACAAAAAGGCATCAGTTCCTTGATTTTTTTCCAGCCTCCAATTAGTTGTGATGGCACTTGGTGAAAACAGTCAGAAGGCTTGATGGAGATCAGTTGCACCTGATTTTAGACTTTTTACATGTGACTTTAAAACAAAAACCGAGGTCTGATAGAACCAGTGTAGTTAATATGTTTTAAGTTACTTTTGGGTTTATAGAACTCTTGCACTTGATTAAAAGATTGAAGATGAGGAGGCATGATTCAAACAGTATTGCCTTGGACTTGGGCAAGTAGGGTTTCATGCTTTGGATAAGACCCAACTGTTTATCTTGGGGAAACTGAGCATGGAGGCCCACTGTGATGGAGCTGAGATTGTTAAGCCACAAACAAAGCAACGAGTGCTGTCAGCTCACAATGAAGACTATTTCTCTAGGTGCCATTTTCCATGAGCCTTCCATGAGTCACCTCTTCTCTTATCCTCCTTGCTGTAAATTCTCTCCCTAAATTTATCTTCAACTCTGTATCTTAATCTTGAACTCATCAAAACCTACCCTGTATTACTGTTCTTTGTATACATGTTATAACTTGTAAGTTCTACAGGTTCACAGTCTAAGGGCAATCAGGAAAAGTTTCTCATAGAAGGTAGAATATTAGCTGGAACATGAAGGAAGCCAGGAGACACAGTAAGAAGTGAAAAAAAATCCAACAACACCATATCCACTGGATATCCAAACAACGTATGTATAGTCTATCATCCATCATGCGATAGATTCTAATTTCAGAATTAAAGACCAAACTTTCGTGAGTGTTAAGAAGAAAGTACAGGGGTAATGACTATATGTATATATTATGTGTGTGTGTATGTGTGTATAAGAATATACATATTAATGTATGGGAACTGCCAGTGAAAATGTACAATTGGGAAATGGAGTGTCTTGTTTGAGGAACAGCAAGTTGTCCAGTGTCATTGAATCACAGAGTTCATGTGTGGAGTAAGGTGTAAGAACATCAGAAGAAAAAAATGGAGATCATTATAGGAAGGACTTGGAATGGCAGACAAAAAATTTTATTTCTAATCCTGGAGGTCCACTGGAGATTATTGAATGGTGGGGTAGAGGTGGAGGGGTGAATGACATGATCAGACCTGTTGACTTGCTAATGAACTTATGAAATTATGAAACGCAGGCTGGCATATCCATTTTTTTTGGGTACTCCCTGAGAAAGCCCATAATGGTAGGAGGAATTGGGACTGCAATCACACTTTATTAAGTCACAGAGGATACAGAGATAAGCTGTAAAAGGGTCACAGATGGAGGCCACCTAGGATGAGAGAGAGATAGGATGGTGATGGGAGGCAGGTAGCATGGGAGACAGGAGAGTGTTATTCAAATAACTATGTTTAGGGTTGGGAACACTAGGTAAAGAGAGACAAAGAGAGATAGAGAATGAGAGAGACAGAGATAGATAAAGAGAGATAAAGAAAGGAGAGAAGGGAGAGGCCAGAGGAGGGAAAGGGAGAGGAGGATTGAAGATGAGCAGGAACATGAGGGTGATAAAGGGTGAAATTTGCAGGAAAAGAGAGCATAGAATGGGATCTTATGGGAGAGGCATGGCAAGGAGAAGGGCCAACTTTTTATGTGAGACAGAAGTGAAGGAATAAATGATTGCTGAAAGCATCTAAGTGATGTAAGAGAAGAAAGAGAACAGGGAGCTCTAGGAGAATGGCCTCCCTTTTTTTGGTTGTTTCTGTTTAGGGCAATATGAGTCAAGGTTCTTAGCTGAGTGGAAGTAGGTTGGGGAAGTTCTGCCAAGTTTGAAGGACAAGAAGTATAGAAAAATCTCTGTGGTGAATGGGGTAGTGAGTCCGTTAGGGACATGTAAAAGGATTGCCTTCCCCTACTTGAGACTGCATGACCTTTATTAGTAGTGGATCCAATTAGCAGTTTCCTGATTTTCTCCAGTCTGGTTCTTCAGCATGTGAGTATGAACCATGTCAGTGAGGGCAATCCAAGTCTGAGGCTTGGCAGAGCAAAATAGGTTATAGAATCATAGGGCAAGACAATTCAATAAAAGAAAACAGTACAGAGTAAACTATTCCTCCAAGGGGTGAAGAAGGGGAAGGTAGGAACATGTGATTATTGTAGAAGTGATAGCCTGGGAAACACTGAGATGTTCAAGAATTGTAGGTCATGGTCAGAATGAAGAAAAAATGTTTGAGACAAACATCAAAGGTATAATGACAACAGATCACAACCATATAATGGAATTTTAGAGTTTATAAACATAGAAATGGTACATTTGTGGGTGATTACAAGGTCAAATATGTGGCCTTTATGACTTTAGCTAAATATATAATTGAGGTGGATGGAATTGGTCAAGGGGAATGAGTAAATTGAGGAACTGGAAGCTTAGCATCTGTTAGTGATTATCAGAATGACTGTTGAAGTCCCATAGTATGAGAACAGGGGATAGAGAGTAAAGACAGTTACTGGGCAATTAACTGATTGAGGGAAAAAAAAGTTATCCTCAAGGTCAGTAGACAACCTCTACCAGTATTTTGATTGGGTGGTCACTATGGATTGAATAAACTTCAAAGCAAAAGCTATTAGTGAGTGATGGTGGTGGTTGGCGATCTTGGAAGAGTCAATGAAGAGCAAGACATACTCCAACTGCCCCACGTGAACCACATTGAAAATCCAACCTGCTTTGGAAAGGGTACCCAGGAAAACTGTCATCAGGAGGAAGCCAGGTCTCAGTGAGAGTCAGAAGAAGAAAGAAGTGAAAAGATTTGGGATTAAATCAAGCATGTTACCTAAGAAGCAAGTCTTCTAAAATACAGTGAAAAGAGGTGGATAGATTTAGAGTGGGACACGTGTGTTTGGGGTGGGGTGTGTTGAAGAGAATGGACATAAGGAATTTGGGAAGAACAGTTTTAGATCATGACAACTGAGTGTTCAAAATCCATGGGATATGGAGAAAATAATGAAATAAGAGATGGTCATTGTTGAAAGAGTTGAAGTTATTTTTCTAGGGGTTTGGCCTCAGGGTAAAGTCTTCTCAGGGCCTTAGGCAGCTCAGGTATGGGAGCCAGTGGGGGCAGATAATGGAATGGAGTTATACTGCTCCTTCACTTAAAATAAAATAATGACTGTACCAGGATCTGGCCAATTCAAGACAAAGGGGGATTAGGGAGGAAAGGGTTTTCAACACAAGTCACCATCAGTGTTTAACTATTTTCAATAACAACACCACATCCACTGGTGTTACCAAACAACATATGCATTGTCTATTATCCATTGTGCCAGAGACTCTAGTTTCAGAGTTAAAGATCAAACTCTCATGAGTATTAATAAGGAGAAAGTATAGAACTAATGACTATACATATATGTATGTGTGCATATATGTATGTGTATGCATTTATGTATATGTATACACACATACAATCTAAGACATGAAGGTAATTGCAGTTATTCTCACAGTGTTTCACTCACTTGTCCATGGAATGGTCATGTTCAAATAGAGCAGAAGAAATCACCAATAGAACCAGAGAAGACAAGAAGAGTGTAAATAGGAAGACTATGGTGTTGATTAAATGGCTCTCACATTATTTTCTTTCCCTCTCTGATTATCTCTTCCTCAGTAGCCATCAGTTTCCTTATTCTTTCCTGGATGTGAGTGTCCTGACCATCCAATCTAAATTAACCTTATTTTATATCCTAGTGTCTTCCTTGAGTATTATATCAACTTAAAAAATTAATTTTAACATTTATTATACTCCTAAGGCTCTGTGCTACATGCTTTAAAAATGTTATCTCACTTGATTCTTACAACAGCTCTGAGTTAGGAGCTACTGTTATCACCCTTTTATGGAAGAGGAAACTGAGGCAGAGAGAGGTAAATACTTTGCCCAGGATTATGTAGCTCATAAGTTTCTGAGGCTGGATTTGAACTCAGGATTTACTAACTCCAGTCCCAACACCAATCCACTGTGCCCATAAAGAGTTTTAAAGGGAAAAGACTTATAAACACTTCTCTCACCTTCAATCTTGCTAAGTACCTCCATTCAAGTAATTTCTAAGACCTTATAAAGATAACCATAACCATTTGCCTTCATGTTGCAATGATTTCATATTTCTTAAGTTGTTTTCACTTAAATGTTCACACTGAATATACCCCATGTGAATAGTTGACAATTATTGGATAATCTTGATACCAGGTATTTGATCATTAACTCTGATTTATTTAGGGAGAAGTGCATTGATTAATTTGACTCTTTATATAAGCCTAGTGCCTTCCTAGACACAGCAAATACTTTAATTCCATTACTTTAACCTTGAAGTAGAATTGAAGCTCAAATGGAATGAGGCAGCATCTTGGCATACGGATACACCACAACTTTTCAGGGCTTGATTTGTTCCACTGACTTTCCATTCATTTTAACACTGTTAAAGCTATGGTTGTTTTCCTTTAAATCCATAAATCTAAAACAATTGTTTTTTTTCCCCTATACCTCTGATATTTGGAGTTTTATTTTAATTAGCTATTTTCTCAGTCAGATTAACAGAATTTATGGAAAATACATTTTTACTTAGCTGTATTACCAACTTCCATTGTTATGAGAATCTTTACTTCAGCTTTAGAAATGTCATTTCTTTTTAATTTTGGAGATGGAGGTACATGAAAAGTTATTTATTTTTGAGAATCTGCTTAAGGATAAAAGGTGTTTGTTCTTCCACAGAACAGTGAAAGCAGTGTGTGGCTGCAGGTGAAAATAAATTCACACAAATTATGTGTGACACAAGCTGTCTAGCCAAGAGACTGGCCCAAGGAAGATAGGCCATGGATTAAGATAGACTACTGGTAAAGTGGGGGTTAAAAGGGATATAAATTAGGTGGAGGACAGGTATCAGTAATACTTAAAGGTTTAAGGCAAACAGGGGAAAAAAGGTTTAAGGCAAGACAGACACAGAGACAAAGGGCTATGGTTTACTAGGTAAGAAAAAATGTTAGTAAGACTGAATGTAGCATTATCAAAATTTAGGGATCACCTTGTGGCGGGGGTGGGGTGGGGTGGGGAGGTGGCATATACTGATTTGAGCTAAAGATTTTTTGGCTCAGAATCCCAGGCTGATTCAACTGGCTTCACTTTCAATGCATCAATACATCTATGAGTTTATTCATGTGGCTATTCCTTTCACTGATGCAGGTTGACAGCCATGAAAAGGTTTAGGATATAGTCTTCTTGAATTTATTTAGAAAAAGAAAAAAAAAACTACCTGGTAAACTCTGTCTACATAGTCACAGAAACATTTCTATATGATTTATATTGTACTTACTGTTCTCTCTCTCTCTCTGTGTATATATATATATATATATATATATATGTGTGTGTGTGTGTGTGTGTGTGTGCATCACCTATAATACTTTTATGAGTTTGATATTGTATATTTAAAGTTATATATTTACTAAATATATGGAGTAAGTATAATAAAACAATAAAAACACACTATATACAAAAATGAATTGTCAGACATATGTTGTGTATGTACTCACAGATGATTATTTTTTTTAACCAGAAAAGTCCTTGAAAACCATCTTCTAGACTATATTCTATTTATACTATGCATTCCTCAAAGCAGACAGGTAGGTAGTGCTGTGGATAGAAGGATGAGTCTGGAGATAGGAAGACCTGAGTGTAAATGTGGCTTCAGACACTTATGAGCTATATAACACTGGCAAGTCACTTAGCCTTGGATTCCTAAAATATAAAATAGTTATATAGAGATTTAAACCCTTTCCTTCCACTCAGAGAGCTTACAGTTTAATAAAGAATGGAAGACAAGTTATCTTCTCCTTCCCTAAGGAATAATATGATGTATACTCTAAAAGAAACAAAAATGCTATTGTTATTTCACCTGATTGTGGAAATCTGGGAAGGCTTCCTGGGTGAGGTAACATTTGATATATTTTTTAAAGGATGGTCAGCGTTTTAACTGAGTCAATGAAAAGTCAAGGCACATTTGCAGTATGGGAAAATGAGGGCTGAATATACTTTTATTTCCAACTGTCATCAGACATTAGTGTCTTGAAAACTAATTCTTTAGTACATGAAGCACATGGTATCCCTAAGGAAAGGAAGTAAAGCTTCCAAAAAATTATTTGGAAAGATAACTCAATGCAGATCGTTAATGCCTTCAGTTTAATAATAGACTTGATATTAATTTTCTGATAAATTCCTAATTGATAAATTTTGTTGCATTTTCAAAACCAAAAAGAAAGAGTTAAATATATTAAGTGAACTTCCTCAAAAGAAGACAAGACATGATGAATGTCACTTTTATGGTTTTTGTTTTATTTTTATGGACTAAGATTTTGCCTGTACTATGCAGGGTGAAGTGATGATATACCTCTACATTTGACTAATCTGAATTTTAAAGTAGAAATTGATTAATCATTCACTAAGCAAATGATTTTGAGTGTCTTCTTGGTATAAATTATTATCTAATTCACTAATTAATTACTATTTAATATATAAGAGATATAAGACTTATAAGACATAGGCTTTTCTTTCATGGAACCTTTAATAGAATTTGGGGAAAAGGAAATGAGACCTTTATTAAAAATACAATGCAATGCATTATTATTTAGCACATGATGATATGAAAAATAGGTCGTTAAAGTAAGGTTTTAGATAAAGTAAATTGTTTGATAATGTAAGTTGTTAGATAAAAGACTTGTGAACTTAGGGGTAGGATTAAAGTAGGACCTTGAAAATCTGGGATAGATGGTAGAAGAAGGAAAATCATTCCAAGAGAAGGGAAGGACATCTTTTATCCTAAGTTTTAAAGAGATAATAGAAGATAGTGGGTATAAATACATATGCACACAAATATATGTGTATATATACACCTGTGTGTCTATATGTGTATAAATGTATGTGTACATATGAATACACATGTATATTGTGTGTATATCTAGCTATCCACTCATCCTTATGTATGTGTGTATGTATATTTTTTTACATGAACAAGTAATGGAATTTATCTTTGGAAACAAATTTGTGTCAGATTATGTAGGATGTTGCATGCCTTGATAAAGAATTTAGAGTTTATCTTACAGGTAGTAAATTCTACTTGGCATTTTTAACAGATTAAAATTTTAAGAGAATGATCTTCACTTGATGTTTTTGTTGTGTAATTTAGCCACCTGCCCACTCTGTGTAAGTTGCCCCGCAGAGGGCACTGTGACTATCTTGGGGTGAGACCTCTTAAAGTCTTCATTCTCCACCTCAGGAAAACTAGAAGGATTCTAAGTACTAAGTTACCCATCTGCTTGTAGATAATGAAAAACGTTTAAATTGTGAAGATTATAAAGGTGAAGTTTTAGCATATTGTCACTTTCCTTTCTCTTGAAAACTTAAAAAAAATTCACACACAAAACAAATATAAAAATAATAATAATAAAAAGAAATTGGCAGGCACTATTGCATAAAATGCTTCGGGTCCTTAGTCACTCCCCTGATTACTAAAGAAAAAAATTAACCACCTGCCACCCAGTTAAATTTAGCAAAATTCAGTATCCATAGCTTGTCTTTCCTTCTCATACACTATCTATAGAGCAAAAACTCAAACTCACGATAGTGAGGATTTTTCATCTGCATCTAGCAAACCATTTAAAAAATGTAACTATTAATATAACTATTAAGTAACACTTTTAAATGCAAAAAAAAATTAGTGATTAACTTTGCCCCTTCTCTCTTTCTCAGGCAAGTTAAACAAATGGGATAAACAGAGATTGACATTCTTCCAGCAGTTTCTCCAAGAATTTAGAATTCAGTAACTCTCAGCCCTATTCTCTTAATAAATTAAACTTTAGACCAAGGAAAGAAACTGTTCCATCCAGACTTAATAAGTCTTCGTCAGTTTCCTGGGAAAATACCTCTATCTGTTGCTTTCACTAGCTCTGCCAAGTTGCTGCTATCCATTTGCTCTGTCTCTCCCACCCTTTTTCCCTGGCCCTCTCCTTTAAGGTTTTCAGAACTCTTGCAATACCAGAAACCCCCATCTTCCAGGTCTAATACTGAGAGAAAAATCCTCTCTTCTTGTGCTGGAAGAAACACAACTCTAGGTGTTTTACTGAATTATCCCAAATCCAGAAGTCCTTAGAAAGTGAGGTCCCTTAACAAGATGGTCACTGCAAGACTTGCCAGAAAATGATTACAAAGGATGTACGTTTCAGTGTAGTGTACATGTTTGAGTCAACTAGAGGACTCCATCGATAGAGCGTTGGGTCTGGAGCAGGGAACAGCTGAATTCAAATTCAGCCTTAAACACTAGCTGTGTGATCCTGAGCAGGTCACTCAACTTGGGTTTTCCTTAGTCCCCTGGAAAAGGAAATGGCAAATCATTCCTGTATCGTTGCCAAGAAAACCCCATAGACCATATTGGTACACTATGGTCTATGGGGTCAGATAGAGTTGGAAACACCGGAATAACAAAACAGCTGCTACTACAACTGCTTCTGTGTTTGTAGTAAGAGGAGAACTGGAGAGGATTACAGCTTAGTATTGAAGTGTGAGGTTTTCTACTCACACCTGTTAGGAAAAGAACAGATTCTTAGGTCAATTTTGCACTGTCTTTGGACTCGTGTCAAATGTTAGAATTACATTGTGGTATATGAGTGGGGAAATAGATGGCAGACAATCCTCAGAGAAACTTGGAAGCAGGTCCACTAAGTAGGACTGGAGTTTCTCCTTTTATCCGTTGGTATTTCTCTCAGCTGTTATTTATCCTGTGATCAGGAACTCATTTGACACAGATTTATCACCCAAGTAATCTTGCAAGATAGATCCAGGATAGAGTAGATCAGGGAGGAGAAGATAATTTCATCGGATTCAGCATCATAGTTGGCTATTGGTAAGTAGAGCTGACAGACTGTGATAGACAACTGACTCCCTGCTTGGTACCAGACTTGTGATCTTTTTTAAACAGATGCCAGATACTATGGAAATTCAGCCTTGCTTCCTACGTAGCAGAGACACAGCTGATGCCGGCTAGCTAACACTAGCTGCTGAGCTGATTGTTAAATCTTGGATGTGAGCATTTACTCTTCAGAAAATGGCAAATACTGCAAATCGGTGCTTGGTTTATTGTTTTTTTGATTGTCTAGACTTAAGAAAATCACGGAGAAAATGTTGATGATTCAGATTAAACTTCAAAGTTGTACATATGTACACTTTTTGTGGTGGTTGCTGTTAAGTATGTGCCAGCATGCGCCTGTAGAGACTCTCTAGTAACAAAAAGACTTTTCCGGGAACATGATTTTTATTTTGTTCTAACCGTTACTAGGGGCAGGTGGATAGCACAGTGTATAGACCACCGGGCCTGGAGTCAGGAAGTTCTATCTTCCTGAATTCAAATCTGGTCCCAGACATGTACTAGCTGTGCAACCCTGGAAAAGCCTCTTTACTGGTTTGCCTTAGTTTCTTCATCTGTAAAATGAACTAGAAAAGGAAATTCCAAACCCCTGGAGTATCTTTCCTAAGGAAACCCCAAATGGGGTCCAGAAGAGTGGGATAGAACTGAAAATGACTAAACAACAATAACCATTATTAAAATTATCGTGGCTGGGAGGTGACTAAGATAGAACTCTGGGCCTGGAGTCAGAAAGCCTTCAATTTAAATATGGCCTCAAATATTTAATAACTGTGTGATCTCGGTTCAATCCATTAATGTCTATTTGCTTCAGATTCCTTAAGTGTAAAATGGTGATAATAGTGATACTCATCTCCCAGGACTGTTGGGACAATCAAATAAGAATATTTTAATGCACTTAACACAGTACCTGGTACACAGTAGATGCTACTTAAATGCTATCATCGTTAGTAGATATCTATTATTAGCTAGCTATCATCATCACTTTATGCAACCATTTATATTCACAAAGTACTTTTCTTACAGTCTTTTGAGATATGTATTGTCAAGCATTTCATTTTATAGAATAAGAGACAGGACCAGAAATTTCAAGTAGTTAGCCCATGGTCAAAAAAGTAGGAAGTGTTTGAGCTGGGATTCAAACACAGGTCTTCTGACTCTTATTCCAACTTTCCTTCTATTATATTTGGGTACTTTTCAGATTATCCTCAGCTAATCACTGGGAAATAATTTTGTGGTTTGTTTGAAATATAAGAAAACAGTATTAAAACACTGATATATTAAATTGCTAGTCTGACCTAGACAAAAATAGCAGTTAATTCACTGTGAGATAGCTCCCATAAGGTAGGATGGCAGGTTGAGAAATGTTTCAAGCTCAGAATGTTCTTTGTAATAACAAGTATAATAGCGTAGGCTGAAAAAGATTTGCTGGAGGTTTCAGGAAAACTCCCGAGAACACATGCCAGAATGATTGGTTAGCTTGGGGCAAAATATATTTTCAAAGAAGCCTGGGACATATGCTTTCTTTATGTCTTACTCTGCTAAATGTATGGTCAACACTTTAGTTGACTGAAGTATTTTTTCTGAACTAAAGAAAATCAAATCTTATGATTGTTTTGTTCAAGGTTTTCTTATATTTCAGACAAATGCATTCACTAAAGGTTCCAGGGACCTTTAATATCCATGTGAAATAGATGGGAGTGGGGGAATTTTTATTACTTACTCTATTTGCTATTGCCCATATGTAGAAGAAACTGGCTTATTGGAAGATATGCAGGAAAACATTTAGATCATTCAAAACTATTAGAATGGCTCACTGAGTGAATGAATGGATATAGCATTTAAAAGGTTACTACATGCCAAACACTGCTTTGAAAAAGGATATGAGGATATGAGTACCAGAAGGAAGACAGTCCAGCCCCTCCCCACAAATAGCTTATATCCTAATTAGGGAAGGCAACAACACATACAGAGAATTGGTGTCAAGGTAAACATATGGTGAATGGGATCAGAGGATTAGATTGACATCTTCCAGGGGCAATGTCACAGTGCATTTGATTATGATTTTAGAGCCTAATTATGTGTGTGTGTGTGTGTGTGTGTGTGTGTGTGTGTGTGTGATATACATGTGAATCTGGTGAGAAGACCAGGAAGTACGAAGTAATGAAGAAAGCCACAAATGGCTGCCAGCTGCCTGAAATAGTGGGCCAGTGAAGTGTTCACCAAACAAGTGAGACCCCAGAACAGAAATTCCAAAAATTAAAGGGTTATAGTCTTCAGGTCATAAGATAAAAATAATTCCTGCTCAAGAGTGATGTTGATATTTTACATTGTGTGCTGTGTTTTTATAATATGCTTTGCTGTTTTAACCCATCAATATGAATTCCCCTGATCTTGAATATTTCACATAATTTCTAGTGAGTTTCTATTTGTGTATGTGCTCATAGAAAGGTCAAGTAAACTGTAATTCTCATCAATAACAGAGCTCTTTTAACGTGTGCTGACATTTCATTTGATTTTTGCCTGGCCTTTAGTATTTTTTTATAAATAGGGGCAGATGTAATTTTCCATTGGCAAGCAAGTATTGAACATTAAAATGTAAATTTGTGTTACCTCATTTTTCCCATGGCTGCGTGTGTCTCTTCCATAGCTTCCAAGACATTTAGCCTGGGAAGTTTAAGATTGTTCAATTTAATTTTTCCTTTCACAGTGCAGATATACTCTTCATAAATTCCCTGAACACATACATTTCCTCTCCTTACAATAAAGGGAGAACCAACTGAAGGGGAGTGGGGAAATATTTCAGTCTTGAAAACATATTACATTACTTAATATGACTGTGTGAGTACATTCCTTGGTCCACTGGGATGAAAGTAGACCTTAGAAGGGAAGCTGATTCTTCCACCTTCTGTTGAGAAGAAACAATCTCTACTGACTTCTCCTTTTCTGCTTTCCTTTACCAATAAAAATACTGGCATACCAACTGGCATTTACTGAGTTCTATTTCTTCCTCCTCACTCCCAATTTTCCTTTTACTTTTCCCAACTTAAGTAGGAGGGTCAAGTAAAATGATTCAGCAAAAATTATAGAAATTAGAAAGTCAAGAGATAAAAGAAAACTCTACCATAGCAAAAGCACAGTAAATTCAGAAAAAAGAACACCCAAAATGAAATAACATAGGAATACCTACAGAGACAATTTAGAACCATTTATCAATTTAGCAAGATACAATATATGGCCCTTAGTTAAGTTTTGAAACAAACAATGGGTTTAACATACTATAGTTCCAGATATTATTGGTATTGTTATTTATAACATAATTTGAAATAAAATGATATATAATATATATTATGTGTATATATATACACATATGTATATATATACACATATATATAATAAACATAAATTATTGCTATTGAGTGAGACTTGTATGGCAGGATGCTCTCAGTAACACTCTCCTAACATTTTGTTAAGCTTCTAAATTTGCAATATTCTAAGTGAAAATACATTCCTATCTATGCATTCATTCATGTGCTCTAAAGCAATATATTTCACACTTTTCAAAGAACTTAAGCAAATGGAAATATCTCATGCAAATAGGCACATTCAACAAATATTAAAAAGAAGTCTTTTTATCTTCCTATAATAACCTATAACCATATGAAGTGGAAAACTACCTCAAAACCTTGCCTCACATAAGAGGGGGAGAAAAGATGAAGAGAATTATTCTCCTTTAAATGTTAAGGACAAAGAGATCTAAGCAAATAGAGGGTATGTTCAATGGAGTCTAAACTAAATGGAGTGAAAAGAAATTTTATCCATATATTCAGCAAAACTTTTCAACTATATTTTTTCCTCTATTAGAAATGTGTGTGTTCGTCCTTCATTGCCAAAGAAGACCATGCCATCAGAAACATGACTTGCACTTGGCTTTGTTTTTGAGTGAGGGAGGACTGTGCAGGTCACCAGCCTCATTTCTCCTCCAGAGCCATCTGAATCCAGTGACGAGATATTCATCAGGATGACTGGAGATGACCCAGTATGAGGCAATTGGGTTAATTGACTTGCCCAAGGTCGCACAGCTAGTGAGTGTCAAGTGTCTGAGGTGAAATTTGAACTCAGGTCCTCCTGACTCCTGCACTGGTGCTTTATCCACTGCACCACCTAGCTGCCTCCTTCCATTAGAAATAAGCAAATATTGAAGGAAGAGAGAAAGAGCTTAGAAACTTTATATAATTATTTTGTACCAGCATTTTAAATTTTAAAATGATGAAAAATATTGAATTTCACAATTATTCATAATCAGTGGATTTCAAATGACAAAATCATGTGATTTCATTAGTGTAGGGAATGACTGTTGAGAAAACTCTCTCTACTAATGAACATGGTTAACTATTCTGCAGCTTACAGAGTTTCTTAGAGGCTCTGAGAGGTTAGATGAATTACCCAAGGACACATAGTCAGTATGGGTGAGAGGTGGTACTTCTCAAACCCAGGTGTTCCAGACACTGAGGACAGTTCTCACTCTACAGTACTCTTCCAGGCTTTCTCTCTAGCAAGACACACAGGTGAGGGGGGTAGAAATTAAAGTGAGACAAAGGCAATAATTATCTGGAGTAACTCTGTCATGAGTTCCAAAGTGCTTGGCTCCTAGTAACAAATCTTGTAGAGCAGAAATAACCAAATAGAAAGATCTACTTTCTTATAAGAGGAAAACCACTGAAGAGTTGTTTTTTCCCCTTGTTTGAGGATTGTATACAATAAGACTTTTGTCTTTTGTAGAAGAAAACAGATTATAGATTGTAAGCTAAGAGAGTAATGGTATAGCCTATTCTTCAGATGAGAAATAGAGAGATTGTGGCAATTATTGCCATACGTGTAAGAGCTACCAGCTTCTGTAGCTTCTCCAAAGTGCCTTGTCCACTGAACTTCAGCCCTCAGGGGATACTGGGATATAAACAATGATCAACATTTACTCTGGTGAATGAAAGGATTTTTTTTTCCCTCCAATCTGGAACAAACCTTGAAACCTAAAAAAATTTCAGGTAGAATTTTATTAAATTGGTTCAGCAGAAGAGAGAGTCAGGAAAGATGTCTTCCTCTCAAATTTCTGCTCTCCCAGATTATATACAGTTCAAAGTCTCATGTTATACAGAGCTCTACCTAGAGCATAAGCACAAGTAGCTGGGCAGCCTGTACTTGGTAGGTAAGTAGTTTCCAGAAAAGAGCAGTTTCCTAGCTTGCTTGAGATGTCTATCAGCAGGTAAGTATAAACTTTCATTATAATTTGGGTGAAACCCAAACACAAGCTACTGGGCAGCCCAAGACTTGATTGGACCAAGTGCTCTGGTTTAGCTAGGTCAACATGACCTACTGTTTGGGGTTAGATGTTTTTTCTAGCCACGTAAAGCTAGGTTCGAACAATATCAATAAATAATAAAATGTTTTCCTCTCGGTGCAGAAGATGAAAAATTCTGGAAACCTCATTATTACTAGGGAGGAAATTAGGTGAAAAAGAGGTAACAAGAGTAGCCCCAACATAATCAAATAGCAGCTTCTCCCTCCAGCGCATGCTCTGTGTAAATAACAAAAGGGCAGCCCTATGAAAGTGAGTGGAGCTCAAATTAGTGAAGGGCAAAAGTTTCTAATATAATTTTAATATAATTTAAAAACTATTTTATTTAATTGCAAGAGTTATACTAATATTGCTTCCTCCTGTTTCATTAAAGAGATATTCATCTGCATGATAGGTTAAACACATCTAATAGATTAACAGGAAAATAAAGGCAACGATAAAAATAATAATAGGTCCTAATAATTTATATAGTGCTCTAAAGTTTGCAAAGTACTTTAAAATATCACATTTTTTCCTCTAACACTTGTAGGTAGCTGATATTGATTTTTCCCCTTATATAGATGAGGAAACTGGAAGACACAGGTGAAATGACTGGCCTAGGGTCACACACAGCTAGTAAGTATATAAGGGCATATTTGAACTAAGGTCTATTATCTACCTAACATTTGGTCAAACACTGTATCTTGTATGCCACTTAACTATCTAAGTGACATTCATAATATTCTTCCTAAGGGAAAATTTCATATGAGCTCTAAGCATTTGACTCAAAAATGAACTTTCAGAAAAAATCCATTGATAATTGAAGAAGTTTTATACATTTTTAAAAATGGGAAAGACATGATTTCATATTTTGCCTTAATTATTTAGCTATCTCCCATTTGCTATAGTTGCAATAATGAGAATCAAAGTTAGTGGTTCCTCAGAAATTCCATAGTCCAACTTTTTCATTTTATACCTGGGGAAACTAAGAAGTACGAAGTTATTTAACTACCCAAGATCATCAAGGTCCTTTAACTATGAATATTGTATGTATTTCCCCATTAACCCTTGTTAATGTTTATTATTGTTAACATTGACTTGTTAATATTAATATGTAGCATTATGTAAAAGTGGTCACCTGGATGGTTCAGTGAATAGAGCTTTGGACTTGGAGCCAGCAAAAATTGAATTCTGAAATACTATTTTGCTATGAGAAATGATGAGCAGGTAGACTTCAGAAAAACATGGACTTGTACGAACTGATGCTGAGTGAAGTGAGCAGAACCAGGAGAACATTGTACATGGTAACAGCCATGGCTTGTGATGACTTACTTTGATAGACTTAGCAATGCAGGGACTTAAAACAATGCCAAAGGACTCATCATGGAAATGCAATCCATATCTAGAGAAAGAACTGTGGAGCTGGAATGCAGAATGAAGCACAATATTTTCTCCTGTGTTGTTGTAGTGGTTTGTTTCTTTTTCTTTCTCATAGTTCCTCTCATTCATTCTAATTCTTCTGTTCAATACTACTAATGTGGAAATATATTTAATAAGAATGCATATGTAGAACCTATATCATATTTCATGCTGTCTTTGGGAGGGGAGAAGGGAAAGAGAGGGAAAAAATTTAAAACTTATGGAAGTAAATGTTGAAAACTAAAAATAAATACATTAACTCAAAAAAAGAACAAAAAAATTCAAATTTTCTTTCAAACAACCCACTCATGTACCTACAGTTTGCCTGGGTTTTCTATTTTGCAAAATAAGTTTTGTAATAGTAACAATAGTCCTTACCCTCTAGGATATTGGAAAGATTGGAATGGAAATTTTTAGGGACCTAAGAGGGTAAGTACTTCATAATCTGGGTTCTTGAGGTCAGGATTGAACAGAAGCAGGAGGTAATCAATTAAGAGTGAAGCAAGAAGGCTTTTATTCTTGCCAGCCAGGGTAGATGCTAAGATGGAAAGCATCTATAATGAGTTTGGTAGAAGAAATTCCTTATATAAAAATTTTTAAGGCAGTATTCAGAACTTGACATTATTTAATGTATCATTGTGTAAAGCAAAGAAAATAAAGATGGCAATTCATAAAACACCTGAATATACACATAAAGAAAATAGTGTACTCGTTGAATAAAAATGTATATTATTAGTTACAAGAGATAAATGAGGAAGTTGTCATCTGAGTATACTAACTTAAAGAAATGTAAGACCAGCCAGGGAAGAGAACTGTCCCAGGACTCTGGAATCCTTCACTTTCAGCAGAGAAGTTTTTTTTTTTTTTTTTTTTTAATTTATTTATTTTTTTTATTTGTTACACCTCTAAAAGATGAAAAGGAAATGCTGAAGAGCGTCATTTTCAGCAAAGTGGCTGATATAGAACAAGATGAAGTGAGCATTGAGTTTGTGCTATTTCTAATGAAAGGAAGGTTTATGTATTACACAACAAATATCAGGGGAGTTCATCGTGAAATAACAGTGGGATTGGTAAGGGATATTATAAAGGCAAGGTTGATGAGGATGTGCACTGGAAGCTGTCAACCTCTGGAAACTTGCTGAAGTCAAAGGAGCAGGGACATGGCATAGTGCAGAGAGTGCTTATCTAGTCAGGAAGACTCGAATTCAAATCCAACCTCACATGATTTACTAGATGTGTGACCATGGACAAAACACTTTAACCCAGCTTGTTTTAGTTTCCTCAACTGTAAAATGATGATAAGAACAGTATCCACCTCCGGAGGTTGATGTGAGCCTCAACTGAGATAATTTTAAAGTGCTCAGCTTAGTGCCTGGCACATAGTAAGTATTATATACATATTATTATTATTATTTTACTTTTTTAAAATATAAATTTATTTAACTTTTTACATTCATTTTCACAAAATTTTGGGTTCCACATTTTCTCCCCATTTATCCCCTCCCCCAACCCCAATACACTGAGCCTTCTAATTTTCCCTATCTCCAATCTGCCCTCTCTTCTATCATCCCTCCCTTCTCTTGTCCCCATCTTCTCTTTTGTCCTGTAGGGCCAGATGACTTTCTATTCCCCACTAACGGTATTTCTTATTTCCTAATAGCAAGAACAATACTCAACAGTTGTTCCTAAAACTTTGAGTTCCAAATTCTCCCCATCCCTCCCCACCCATTCCCTTTGGGAAGGCAGGCCATTCAATATAGGCCATATCTGTATAGTTTTGCAAATGACTTCCATAATAGTCGTGTTGTGTAAGACTAACTGTATTATCCTCCATCCTATCCTGCCCCTCATTGATTCTCTTCTGTCTTTTGATCCTGTCCCTCCCTGAGTGTTGACTTCAAATTGCTCCCTCCTCCCATTGCCCTCCCTTCCATCATCCCCCCACCCTGCTTATCTCCTTCTCCCCCACTTTCCTGTATTGTAAGATAGGTTTTCATACCAAAATGAGTGTACATTTTATTCCTTCCTTTAGTCAAATGTGATGAGAGTAAACTTCATGTTTTTTTCTCAGCTCTCCTCTTTTTCCCTCTGCTAAAAAGTCCCCTGCTTGCCTCTTGAATGAGAGATAATTTATCCCATTCCATGTCACCCTATCTCCTCCCACTACATTTCTCTCTCACCATTTACCTTAATTTCTTTTAAGATATGGTCCCCTCCTATTCAATTCACTCTGTGCTCTCTGTCTCTGTATGTGCATGAATGTGTGTATGTGTGTGTGCATGCACACGTGTACACGTGTGTGTGTGTGTGTGTGTGATCCCACCAACTACCCAGATATTGAAAAGTTTTAAGAGTTACGAATACTGTCTTTCCATGTAGGAATGTAGACAGTTCACTCATGGTAAGTCCCTTATGAATTCTCTTTGCTGTTTACTTTTTCATGCTTCTCATTCTTGTGTTTGAAAGTCAAATTTTCTTTTCAGCTCTGGTCTTTTCATCAAGAATGCTTGAAAGTCCTCTATTTCATTGAAAGACCATATTTTCCCCTGAAGTATTATACTCAGTTTTGCTGGGTAGGTGATTCTTGGTTTGAGTCCTAGTTCCTTTGACTTCTGGAATATCCTATTCCATGCCCTTTGATCCCTTAATGTAGAAGCTGCTAGATCTTGTGTTATCCTGATTGTATTTTCACAATACTGGAATTGTTTCTTTCTAGCTGCTTGCAATATTTTCTCCTTGACCTGGGAATTCTGGAACTTGGCCACAATGTTCCTAGGAGTTTCTCTTTTTGGATTTCTTTCAGGTGGGGATCAATGTATTCCTTCAATACTTATTTTGCCCTCTGGTTCTAGAATATCAGGGCAGTTTTCCTTGATAATTTCATGAAAGATGGAGTCTAGGCTCTTTTTTCGATCATGGCTTTCAGGTAGTCCCATAATTTTTATATTGTCTATATACATATTATTATTTATTACTGTGTCAGTCTCTAGAAATGGTAATTTTGTTCATTTCTACAGGATCAAATGAGACAAGCTATATAAAGTGCATTGCAAACTTTATAGTGATACGTAATTGCTAGCTGTTATTATTAATAGGATAACACTGGTCTACAATCTGTTTCACTTTTTCTTTTATGGAGAACCACTGTTTTGTTTTTATAGCTAAATAATTGATGCATGGGGAAGATTCATTTTTTGTTGTAGTCAGGACTTTAAATGACTTTCAAGTAGATATTAGGATTCTTTATTCCATTGCAAAAAAAATAGCCCTCAAATATAGCATTTTGAAGCTGAGAAACAAAATGACCTTAATGATTTGGGGAAAAAAGGATTTTCTTTGTTTCTATTAGTTGGTAGTATTCACATCTTTCTTAAAATCACCTTGAAATCAAATTTATTGACAAAATTCTTGTTCAGTACCACCTAAATATACTGACAAAGTGGTCAGGTAACATAGATAGAGAAACACAGCATCCATGAAAAAAAGTTCAATTTATGTACACTCAACCTCCGCTTTCATTATTGTTCTATGTACACCTTTTAGCTTTTGCAAAATGGTTCCCTTTTTCTCAATTTTTAAAATTTTTATTTAAAGTTTTGAGATACAAATTCTATCCCTCTGTCCTTCAGTCCCATACCCCCCCCTGAAAAATGACTCTTTTATAAAGGAAATATTTAAAGATGAAAAGCAAAAAATTATTAGACTTTCTAGGATGATTGGAGATTGGATTCTGCTTATTTTCAATATGCATTCTTTTTTACTTTTGCTTTGGAGTGGGCCGGCTGGGAAACGTTTAGCTGACATTAAGTCTCTGTTATGGAATAACAAACAAAATCTCCTTTTTTAAACCCTGAAATCTTATATATATCTAGGCACACACACACGCGCTCACACACACACACACGCATGCACGCACACACACAAACACCCTAACTAAAGGACCACCCAACCCCTGAATTTATGCATGCATTGGTCTAATTAAGTTGATTCTGATGACACAAAGACTGATAATAGAATCATATATTAAAATTGACTTATTATGAAAATAAAAATGTGTGTACCTACATTTTAAAGGTTATTTATAGATGATGTCATAGATATTACCTTTTCATACAATTTAGACTTTCCAGAATTCTGATGAGTAATGCTGCTACTCATTGGAGAAAGTGCTTTGCGTATAGATGCACAGTCATACTGGGGAGACAGGCACAAATGGGAAAGACAGAGGAAGCACTCAGATGGAGAAAGAACAAATGGTGTGGATAAAGAAGAAAGCAGCAGCCACCTGGAATGGAGAATATCAGCATCAGAAAGAAAAGAAGGCAGGCTGTATGGATTTGAGATAGATTGACTGAAGAAATCAATGAACATTTATTACCTGCCTCCTATATGCCAGGATACCGTGCTATAGAATGAGAATGAAAATAGGAAAATGAAACAGTTCCTACCTTTAAGGAAAGTATATTCTACAAAGGAAAGGAATAGGCCACAGGGACTGGAAAGAAAGGACA
The DNA here is from genome assembly GCA_023548195.1 of Bettongia penicillata ogilbyi. Lineage (NCBI taxonomy): Eukaryota > Metazoa > Chordata > Mammalia > Diprotodontia > Potoroidae > Bettongia > Bettongia penicillata. Next base: position 1,572,944 of record JAJHZJ010000747.1, on the reverse strand, counting down.
ATATTGAATTGGATTATAATTAGTAGTTTTAATATAAATCTTTAAATATGGCAAAGAACAGTATAAATAACCCATTTAGCCTCATGACCACCAACTGGCCTTCTGGTCTATCTGTTATCTAGCCTACATCATTGAGATTAGATGAGAAAGAAGCTCAAGAGACAGATGGAATCAGATCTGAATCTTTACTACTAGTACTATACATATGAACTACCAATGTCAGCCAAAATCCCACCTTTTGCAAGAATCCTTTTCCTGGCAGGAGGCAGATAGGTGGATCAGTGAATGCTGGACAGGGAGTCAGGAAGACCTGAGTCCAAATCTAAACTCAGACCCTTAGTTATTAAACCCTGGGCAAGTTACTTAATCTCTGTTTGCCTCAATGTATTGAGCTATAAAAATAGATATAATGACAGCACCTACCACTCATGGATGATGTAAGGATCAAAGATAATATTTGCAAAGTGCCAAGAACGTAGTAAGTGCTATATAAATGCCTATTCTACTTTCTCTCTTCCTAGTTCCCCTTAATGATTATGCCTTCTCATTAGACAGATCATCTTTCATCTACCCTGTATCTACCTTGTATGTACTGGTTTTCTCCTCCCACATTAGGAAGTGAGTCCTTTGAGGACTGTTTTTTCCTTTCTTTGTATGTCTATCATTTAATACAGTGCCTGGCAGTGCATAATAATTATTAGCTGACTAATTGAATTAAGAGGAAATATATCAGTATCATGGAGTTATGAGAAGGCAAATACAGTGAATCTTCATTACTTGTGTCATTTCCCTATTAGTTTCCTTGTGCAGGAAACTCCTAGTGTGGAAACTCTCTCCATTAATACAGACCAGGAAATACTCTGTAATTTGTCATTTTCAAGAGTTGTATAAAGATACTGAGAGTTTATGGAATTTACCTAGGGTGATATGTTCAAGGTGTTTCAGAAGGAAGATTTGAAACTATGTCTTTGTCCTCTACACCTTGATGTTTCAGAGGTCCGGAGTGAAACTTCTGCTTTTATGATTTATGTATTCTTATATGATCTGTCACAGGGATACCTTGGTTGTAGTTTAGGCTATAGTCTTGGGGGCAGCTAGGTGGCACAGTGGATAGAGCACTGAGCCTGGAGGGAGGAAGACATCTCCCTGAACTCAAATCTAGCCTGAGACACTTACTAGTTTGTGACCCTGGGCGAGTCACTTAATCATGTTTCCTTCAGTTACTCGTCTATAAAATGAGCTGGAGAAGGAAACAGCAAACCTTTTCAGTATCAGTGCCAAAAAAACCTCAAATGGGATCACAAAGAGTTGGATATGACTGAAATAACTAAATATCAACAGTAACAATAAAAACAAATAGCATATTGAGATGTCTAATTTTAAAATTTAAGGGTAACTTTAAAATTTATTAAATTTGTAGTAGCTGTGTCTTATGCCATGTACAAACTATATACATATAGTTTCATACTAGAGATGCACCCTCCTCCTCAGATTTGTGAATTCCTTCCTTGAACCTACTTTTTCCTCCCATTACCCTTTTATCTGTTGCATTCTTCCATTAGCATGTAAACCCCTTTAGAAAGGGGGCTTTTTTTAGTTGAAGTTAGCATTTAGCATAGTTTAATAATCTCCAATCTAAATGGTGATGTAGGGAGTATTGAAGAAGCACTGATGGCAAGTTATTCAGGATGGATACCTATCCTCCTCAGTTCTTTCCTTTATCCCCTTTCTTCTCATAAAATGACTGATTAGGGCATAAACTTTAGATGTAACTTCTTCTTTTCACTGTCTGCCAGATGGTCTTCTTTGAAACCAATTGGAATATTAACGTTACCCCAACCCCACCCGGAGGGAAAGAAGTTCATGTTCCCAGTGCCAAAGCCATGTAGCTCTAGAGAGAAGTAAGCTCAAAAAGTCAATGACATGTAATTGGCCACATTTATATAGCTCTTTGAAGTTTACAAAACATTTTTCTCACAACAACAACCAGAGGCAAATTATTCAAATAGTATCCCCATTTTAAGGAGAATAAAAATCAAGTTTGGAGAGGTTTGTCCCAAGGCTACACAAGTAGCAAAGTTCAGAGCTGAGACTCCAACCTTGGTGTTTTAACTTCAAAATTTCAGTTCTTTAGGCTACCTAATGCCTATTATTTAATAAAAATTCATTCTAACTTAGTTAAAAATAAATAGGCAAAAGGAGCAGTGAGAGAAAACTCCTAATGGGAAGAGATCAAAATTTGTAGCTGACATGCTCTATCCCCTGCCTAGGCTAAGGTTTTCACCTTTCCAGTCACCCCAACTTTTCTAGTTCCTGGGTTCCTGGGATAGACTCTGCTATTGCTAACCTGAACTCTAGGCAGAATCATTTTTATACCCCTATTTCTTTTATTAGCCCTCTTTTTTCCCTTTCATAAGAGGAAAAAAGGTTGAGATGTAAAGGAATTTTACCAGGTAGCTAAGGGCAAGCTACATCAAATATTATAAGTACTATCTAGTCATATTGATTTGACTGACAGCTCAAGTAGATGTGGTCACTGAATTCTGTTATTTCCTGATGTCTTGTCCTTTTGTCTTTACCCCCTCCTTACCTTTCTGAAAATAAAGAAAAGAGAATGCTGGAACAGCAAAGAGAAAGCAGGCTATATCAAAAGTATAATTTTCATAAGAGGAAAGAAGAAAAAGTAAAAAAAAAATTAGAAATTGATAGCAACTTAGATTCCTATTTAATATTTACCAGACAAAATGTAGGAAGAACTACTGATTGTGTTGCAGTAATGATAGGAATCTGCTTATTTGCATTCATATACACCTGAGCAGTTGAGCAAATAACTTCAGGTCACAAGAGGAAAGACAGGAAAGTCCCAAGGAAATGAAAGGATAGGAGATGGTGGACAATGAAGAGGCAAAGTACAATGCTATCTTGACATCTAGTCAGTTAAGGGGAGAAGAGAAAAGAAAGGAAAGATCAAGAATTGCCCAGAATTTGCATTTCTACATGAGATAATAAAAGCAAAAAGTAGCTAAGAGAAGCTGTGATTTGCATTAAGTTTGCTGAGAGTTTGCCAGAGTAGTTTTCAGAATAAATCTTAAAGTTCATTGAGGTAGCAGGTGTTGTGAATGGTAGACCATTCAAAATACATTATATTATATAGGATCTTTAAAGTAATACTATTCATATATATATATATATATATATATATATACATATAGAGAGAGAGAGATACACACACATACATACATATATACACATATACATATGTATACATATACATACACATAAATATCTTTTAAGAAAAATACTGACAGAGAAATACATTGCTAAGAACTGACAGATTCTCTCACTAATCAAAGCGATATTTTCACATCTCAGAGGGGTAAGTATTGAGTTACAGGAAGAGAATTTGCTCTTGTCAGATCAAATTAGGTAAACTGAGTTAGAAGTCGAAAACATTTTAGAAGTCAGGAGTACTCATTTTTTTTTCACATCTCAAGTTTAGAAATAGGCCCAACAAAACAAAACAAAACAAAACATGGGCTATGCTGTCAAATGCCACTGCCTAGGAGTTCTTATTTGAGAAGAGTGGTCAGAGAAAAAACAAAAAGTCCAAGTGAGATTTCTGTCCTCACACTTACGCAAAAGTACAGAAGATCTGAAACAAAGTTTTTTAACCTAGGACTCACAGATATATAAATAGATATCAGGGGGTCCAGGAAATTAATGGGAAAAATATTTGTTATTTTCACTAACCTCAAAGTAAAATTTAGCTTTTCCATCATTTATGGAATAAACATTAGTCTGAGGCAACACATATTATTCTGAGAACGATCACTTCACCAGAAGGAGTAATGTCACTCAGGGCCCAGCTATTTCCTATCTGGTCCCTCATCCTTCTTGAATTCTCTGAAGACTTTGACTCCCTTCTCCCCCTCAGTATTCCCTTCTTATTACTTTTCTATGCCAACACTCTCTACTGCTTCTTCTGTTAACTGATCCCTCCTTCTTAGTCTCCTTTCCTGGATCTTCATTTAAGTCATCAGCGTGTGACCCCCAGTGCTCCGGGCTGGACCCTTTTCTCTTCTCTTTCAATCCTTTTCCATTGGTGATCTCATCAACTCCCATGAATTCAATTATCCTCTTTATGCTAATAATTATCAGATCAACTTTGATCAATTATCAGATCAGATCTACCTCTCTCTCGACTTCCAGTTTCATATCTCCAACTCACTACTGGAAACTTGAAACTGTGTGTTCAGCAGGCATCTTAAACTCAACATGTCCAAACTTTAACTCATTATCTCTCCACTCAGACCTTTCCCACTTCCTAATTACTGTTTAATTAATTAATTTAATTTATTACTTATTAAATAATAAGTTAATTAATTAACTTGATATACCTTCATTCTCTATATCTCTGACGCACTGTAATTTCCTTACAGGTAATGGATATTTGTTTTTGGCTTTGTACCTCTAGTACCTAGCAAAGTACCTTTTACATAATAGGAATCTGATAAATGTTTGGTGAATTAAATTGATTGTATCTTCCCATTATACCATATCCTTTCATTAAATTATAATGATCCATCTTTGATAAAACTTACTTTATTTGTATACTTTCTAAAAGCTTATTGAATGTATTGTATAAAATTATTTTCTATATGGAGAATATGCACCAGAAGTGGTCTTCCTGTTGTAGAAACTGCTTCTTAAATTGTTGCTTTGGTAGAGTAAGGGATCCTAAGTTGGGAATAACATCCATAAAAGTTCAGAGGTGTTTGGCAGTGTCAGCCACTGAATTCTCATAGCTCTCTTCTCCGAATCTTCATATAATGCTTTTAAAAATAAGTCATGCATTTATCATATTAAATAGTACTCTATTTATTTGCGTATATGTATTTTCTCCATTGTTTTGTAAACTATGAGGCACATCAGTAACCATTTTATTTATTTTAGGTGCCCAGTACGTATCTTTTGAATTATGGTTAATGAATGAGTGCCAACTCCTATGTTCTGCTGAAACCCTAACTTTGCAGTCTTTAAGAATTACTCTGTTAACTCAAGGGGCATTAAAGCTTTAGTATTGCATTCCAAATAAATGTTCATTGATGAGGGAGCTTTTACAATAAACTCAGTTACTTGGACATCTTGATGATATAGATTATAATGTGGAAAGTGAGAGTTTGAAAAGAAATCAGTAGGATAAAAAAATGGAGAACCACTGATCTTGGAGGCCACAGTCCAAGGAATATGGGACATTCTGACTTCCCAATGGAAGGCACTCCCAAACTTTGAATTCAGATCAAATCAAATCAACTGAACTAAGAGCCTTGTGTTCAAGCCAGATGATCTGAAGTGCCATAAAATTTTACTCAAAGGTACTAAACTGAGTTCATGCTTTTTCTTAAAATTCTAAATCATTGGACAGTAGTACCTACTGCTGGAATGGCTAATATTCTTATAATAAATGGTAACTCCTTTTAGTTTTGAATGCTCATTTTTCTTCATCAACTCAGTGTAATTTTGATTTCTTGTATTACAGTAATGAATAGAATTTCCCATAGTTATCTTATAAATGAAGGAGAGAGAGAAAGAGAGACAGAGACAGAGACAGAGAGAAAGAAGAATTTCATGAGTTTCTTTACTTATTTTCAGGTTGCCTGGAATTAAAAGAAGACACTATTGAAAATCTTCTTGCTGCCGCTTGCCTTCTTCAGCTTCCCCAAGTGGTAGAAGTGTGCTGCCATTTTCTCATGAAGCTTTTACATCCATCAAACTGTTTAGGAATCCGAGCATTTGCAGATGCCCAGGGGTGTATTGAACTCATGAAGGTGGCCCATAGCTACACAATGGTAAGAAACACTTTCTATAAATTTTCATAATAGAGAAGTACTGTAACTGCAGACACATGCAATTTATTGAATAAACTAGAGCTGTTATTTAGCGCATCATATAATATATGCAAAGGCAACAGGTCATAGTATCTGGATTTGGGGTTTGGATTCAGGAAGACAGGGTCCAAATCCTACCTTTAACACTAGCTATTTGATGGGTATAAGTCCTATGTGCTTTAGATGCAGATATTTATAGTTGTAAATGGGTTGTATTGGTAGAAGGCGTTCTGGTGCCAAGAGTTTCTAGCATTGATGAAATTATAACTCAATAGCATACATTATGTACCATATAACAATATCTTATCATTTTAAAACCATTGCATAATGAATGATTTATTGCTACATGATCAGATGCATTTATAGATGAATCTCTCTGAATGTACAGATATGTATGCATATATATCCATATGATATTTGTGTATGTATACATATATGTGCATGTATGTGTATAATATATGTGTGTGTACATAATCTCTCACAAACATACACACATGTAGCTTGTTCCTTTCAGGTGCCAACAAATCTATCAGTATTTCGTTCTGTTTTCCATATTAGTTTTAAGCTATGAATAACGTCTGTCTTTGGTGATGTAGTGTCTGACTCTTTGTGACCCCATGGACCATATCACACCTATACTTTCCATGGGCTTTTCTTGGCAAACATAGTGAAGTCATTTGCCATTTCCTTCTCCAGTGGTCTATATGTTTAACCATCAGTAAATAGTGTTAATGGAATTTGGTCCCATCTTTTCATCACCTGTTAATTACTTCTTACATAGCTGTAAGGTTATCACATTCTTATATAAACGATCCTAGTATTATTACTTTTTATTATTTATTAAGATTTCTCTATGAAATATTTAAGAACTCTTTCTTTCCTAGATATAATTAAAATTAGAAATCTTGTCATAGAAATTCACACTTAGCTGAGAAGAAAATCTGATTTAGACCAGCTTTATATTTGACTAACATTATGCAATAGAAAAAATTTTTAAATTGACAAATTACTTATGATCAGACAGTACAATAGTCTTCTAATTGGTATTCTTAGGTATACATTCAAGAGTCTTTCAGTGTCATTCTGTCCAATCCTTTAAGCAGATTACTGAAATAAATTAAAATATAAAAATATGGGATGAGATACAGAATTTGTAATTCCATTGTTAAATTCTACGTTAGCAATCTTCCCAGACAAGATAGAGTTTCAGTTTTAAAATTATGTGAAGCATTTAAAATCAACATAGCCAAGCATTTCATCAGCTATAACATGGAAGTCCAACTATCTTCATTTAATTATCTATGTTTTAATACAATTAGCAAGTTCTGTCTTGCCAAACTAAAGAATAATATGCCTCCCTACCAAAGGGAGTATGGTCCCTTCTGCTCTAGATTGAAATAATTTGTTCTGTAATAAAAGTGTTTTCCACACAGCTGCCTGAGTTGTAAAGCAGTTTACCGAACTATAGCTACTATTTTTTGAATGTTCAGAGATGTGCACTGTATCGATGCATAGATGGTCTGTGGGTAATAGGACCATTCTTACTACTGCACAATTTGTGATCAGTACATGCTATGTCAATTTCCTCATTTCCCTGTCAAGCTTTAGCTCTCTGAAATCTGGCTTCTCACCTTACCATGATATTGAAACTTGTTTTTGAAATCTATGTTTTGAATTATTGAATTGTGTAGTCTTATCTTACTCTTTGTTTACCTTTGCTTTTTGAATATACAGTATATTCTTAGCTAGCACCTTCTTGCATCTTTCTTCATCTCCTTTCTATTTAACATGCTTACATTTTAAAATTCTTTCTCTGTGGGAGGTTCCTTTCCCGTCTACTTCACTGTTTTCAATTGTTCCTATTCACTTCTGAGAATGAACATTTCTCAGAAATCATTCCCAAATCTCTACTCTACTTTCTGTACATCATTTTCCTCAGAGATCTCATCCATTATGATGGATTAAGTCATGGCTGCTATGTCTGTTATGTGAACTTTATATCCATGGATACATATATGTGGGTGTATATATATATGTATCTGTGAATATATTGTGTATAAGTATGTATATGTGTACACATGTATGGTATGCATATGTTGCACACATGGACGTACATGTATGCATGTGTGTGTGTGTATGAACTAGATTGGATAGAGCGGTGAGCCTGAAGTCAAGAACATTCATCTCCTTGATGCATCAAACACTTAACTAGCTATGGCAAGTCACTTAACCCTGTTTGCTCAGTTTCCTCACCTGTGAAATGAACTAGAGTAGAGAATGGCAAACCACTCCAGTATCTTTGTCAAGAAGACCCCAACCAGGATCACAAAGAGTTGGACATGATTACACAACAACAACATGGCAGAGATCTGTACCAGCAAGCAATTCAGATGAAGTTGACCAGCAAGTTTCAAATGAACTTAAATTTTAAATGAATTAATATTGTGGTATTGATTGATGAAAAAGCTAATCTATCTTAGACTATGTTAACAGAACTCTAGATCATGGGATATAATTCCGCAATATTCTTTGCTATTCTGAATACATCTTGAGATCTTGAGTACACTAACATCTGTTTAAGATGAGGAGGATGAAGGGAAATTCTGGGGAGATTTCAACGAAACCATGTATAACGAAGTATTTTGTGAATGTGGAGAAGATGGCAAAGATTGTGGGGGAAAAATAACTCAGATTTAAAGAATAAGATTAAAGTCCTATGGATGTCTGAAAAGCCAGTTAACATGACTGTGTGTGTGTATACATACATACATACATATATATATATATATATATATATATATATATATATATATGTTAGGAAATTCAATTCATTTCTTTAAGAAGTTATTAAGCTGCTTGAGATACAAAGACAAAAACGAAGTAGTTCTTATTCTTCAGGAATTTTTGTTGTATATGGTCATAAAACATTCTTTAAATAAGTAAATGCTATATTGCCAAGGGCAACTGGTTTAGACCAGAAACCTGTATATGAATATAGGTATGCATGTGTATGTGCATATATATGTATATTCCTGCATATATTTATTGTATATATGCTATACTGTGCATGTATGTGTGTATTATGTAAATATGCACATCTATCCACAACATACAATTATTTTCAGGTGTTCTTTTTGCAAATGCTTCTAAAAGCACACAAAAGGACCTGACTAAAGGGCATCATATATTTCTTGTTGTCTTTCGATGTACAATTAAAATCAGCTTTGCCAACTCAGTTTCTTTATTTTCCTTTAAAATGAGAGCCAGAGGAGCTGCAAATTCCTTTAGTCTTCTAATTTCATTTATAGTGAAAATGTGGAGATTCTATGATTCAGTCCTGCCAGTAGGATCCCCACTAGTTTATAATTATACAATCTTTTCTCATTGAGAGCACCAAAGTTAAATTAATGATTATAACTCTTTTAAAAAAATGTGTGACCCTGGGATTGAAAGTCATTGATGTCAGGAACAGTGCTTTGTCCAACAAGGCTCTATGCAAAGGCATATGAGACAATACTTTGAATTTATAATTGCTCAATAAAAATTTTGAAAGATACACACATACACACAGGCATGTGCCAGTATCACCTGACACCTGAGTCTACCAATTCTTCAGTGTAAGAATGAAAAGATACTAGAGAAATGTTTAATATTCCCTAGATTTGAATTATAGACAATATAGGAAGATTGTTATTATGGAGATTTATCTTTTCTGCAATTTCTTTTATCCCTTGGCTTGTTTTTACATGATGATGAATATACATATATACATATCTATTTATAAACATATATGTGTATATATATACATACACACATGTACACACATGTATATATATGTATAATTTTCCCTCTGGTGGCCATATTTGATTTGATTTGTCATAAAAAATCATTGCTGAGACACCATTAATATAGTCAAAGTACTATAATGAGTAAGGATTATTCTAAATGAATGAAACTGGTATTAAAAATAGTTCTTGATTTATGTACTTGGATTCAGGAAGGCTTTAGGATTGGGAACATTAACTTGGCATTATATGAGTATATCTATGTCCTTTTTTTCCTATCATCTATCTTTCTGTCAATCCATGTATTGATTTATATTGAGAGGCAAGCACTGTATTTCACAGTGGATAAAGCCTGTTTCAGATTGAAAAAGACCTGGTTCCTCAGAAACTAAATTATTCTCTTCTGCTATAAATTGCAGAGAAGACACAGATCTTCATTGGTAGAGAGAATTTGCTCATCAGATATTCACTATCCCAATGAAATTTGAGTGGCCACTGTATTTGAACCTTCTAAAATGCTTAATAGTTGTGGTCATTTGATAGAATCTCATAAAATATAATTACAGACTCTTAAGAGTTTGAAGAGACCTTAAAAACCATGTAGTCAAATGTCGGCCCCATATTGAAATCCCCTCTCTTACATAACTCAGAGATCATGGTACAACATATATTTAAATATGTCCAATATTCAAATCTGAGTTTTACTCTCATACTATCCATTTCTTGCTATCTAGTTGCCTACTTATCTATCTGTGTTTCAGTGCCCCAAGCAAAGGGAGGGACAACCTGCATTGCTGTATGTGAGATGATGGAGGGGTGAATAAATATGATCCAAGATGAGAAAAAAGAGCTCCATAAATTTAAACTTTTTTCCATTCTATTTTCTCCCTTTCCCAAATGACTTTGGACTTCAGTTTCTGTTTTCTGCCACCTTATGGCATAGAACATTTACAATATTCACCTTAGAGATGGAAGCAATTTTAAAATTGCTGATTTGGGGCTCTGGATCTCCCCACAAACCAGTATCTGTGGAAGAATCTATTGTGCTGTTAGTGGAGAATGAAGATTTTTTGAGTCTGTTTGCTTTTTGAAGTTGTCCTTTCAAAGTCAGGTGACACTAACAAATCTTAAAGGTAACTCACTTGTTCTTCAGGGCTATTGTAGCCCTATGTGAAAAAGAATTAAGATTTATCTATGTGTTCTCTTCCCAAGATTTGTTATAAAAGATATTTGCCATTTCTCGTAGTCACCAGGACTGTTTAGAAAGCTAACACTGTGCCTTATCTTTCCTAATAAACCAGAAATTGTATTCTTGGGATGAGTACTCAAATTGACGAGACCACAATTCTATCAGAGTAGGGCTTTCTGTGTGCTATTGTCAAATTATGGTTGTGTTATATAGTGCATAAGTTTTATAATATTTTGTATTATCATGTAATAGTTTATAATTATTGAATATATTTGCATGTTATCATGCTACTAACCTATCAGGTGTTCATCTTAACTTTTTATCTCCTTTGACAGATCTCAGAATGTTCTAGATACAGTAAACAAAGAATATTTAGTTTTTTTGTACATTTTTCTGGTCAAATTTATTGAAATGGAAGTTGGTAAGTAAAGAGAAAAGGCATTTATTTCTAAATTCCTCAATTTTCTTCTTTTTTATTCCATTGTTTTCTTTTCTTCCCAGGGATTAAAATAGAATTTGGATAATAAATTATGTTTTCCCGTTTACAAATAATAATCATTGATAGAAATTTTAGAATTTTAAAAATAGTGTTTCGTAATGTTCCAAAATTTTCATTTTCTCTTATTTATAATAATTGAAGTTTTACTGGAAATTGAAGGCAATTTTATTAGAAAAGTCAAAATTTAAAAGGGAAATATGTGAAATGGTTTAACAAAATATTTTGCCTTGCTTTGCTTTTGTTTGGTTTTGTTCTAATTGGATCGATGATTTCATTTGCATAGGCAAGGTCTGTGGAGAATATTCTTCTACTAGTGCAGATTCATAGAAGAGAGGAAATTCAACATGGGGCCGATAATGGACTAAATGACTTTTAAGTTCTCTTCAAGTTCTTAAGATTCCATTCACTTACTGGACAGCTCTAAACAAATTTCCTTCATTGAGAAGAAATCAACTTACCCATAATTTCACCTATACTAGGTTCTGCCCACTAGAGAATATCTAAGGCTACTTTGTGGAGACATTGCTTCAAATATTTGAAGAAATCCATCATACCCTATTAATTGTTTGCTGAGTTTTTTTTCCAGTTCATTTAATCTCCCATTCTATGATTCTTGAGGGAGGTGGGGAAAGGAGGGAGGATGGGGATATTTCACAGAACTTTTCATCTGACAGTTCAATGGCTAGATATTATTTTTTTAAATGTTCTACAACTATATTATTAGAAAGTTGACTAGGTCTCTGAGAATTTAAATGACGATAAAAGTCACACAGCCAGTGGGTACTGAATCTGAGCCATCTGGATTCCAAGGTTGTTGCTCTATCCTATTTGTTTAATTGCCTCTCTCTCTCTCTCTCTCTCTCTCTCTCTCTCTCTCTCTCTCTCTCTCTGTTTCTCTGTCTCTCTGTCTCTCTCTGTCTCTCTCTGTCTCTCCGTCTCTCTCTCTGTCTCTCTCTTTCTGTCTCTGTCTCTCTCTTTTTTCTCTCTGTCTCTCTCTCTGTCTCTCTCTCTGTCTGACTGTCTGTCTGTCTCTCTGTCTCTCTCTCTGTCTCTCTCCATCTCTCTGTCTTTCTGTCTCTCTGTCTCTCTCTGTCTCTCTGTCTGTCTGTCTGTCTCTCTCTCTGTCTCTGATGATAGGAAACAAACAAAAAACAACAACATGGATTTGGGAGAATCTTTGTTTTAATCAGAAATTAACTTGTTCCATTTGTACAAAAAAAAAATGCCTCAAAACAAAGACCTTATAGAAAGCAAAACAATCCAGATTAAAAAAAAATAACTGGGAAAATACTTTATTTTATTCACTTTGTTTTAGTCATTCAGAAATTATATCAGCACTGCTCAAATTAAATGGTCAGTCATTGTGGTTGTCTTACATGATCTCTTAATATGTAATCACAGCATCTTAAGAGCCTGAAGAAACTTTAAAAGTCATTTAATGTAATCTCTACCCCAAGTTGAAATTACCTCTGAGAGATCATGATTGATTTCAAAGTCGCTTGAATGTATAGGTCCCTTGTACATCCCTTTCAATTGTACAAGTAGATTGTTTTTTTGGATTCTGGGTATTTGTATTCCAAGAATCTACTTTTCCTGAACATGTAAGTAATCAGTTGATCAATAAATATTTATTGAGTACCTACTATGTGCCAGGCACTGAGCTTATAAAATGATTGACTCAATATGAACTTTTGTTAGTAAACTTTTCCTCAGTCAATCTTTAAGTAAGCAGATGATTAAAAAAAATTCTTGAATTTATCCCTCTAAAGATTTCACAGTAGACTCAGATCACAATTATAGGATGTAAAAATAAATCTGAATCATTTCTTTCTTCTCTACTATTAGGCATCCCTTCTAATTCACTTTTAAACAAATATTAATTAAGTGCCTACTATGTGCAATGAACTTTACTAGTTGTACTCCTGCCACATATTTTGCAAACATAATAATAATAGTAAAAATGTTGAATGGTAAATAATACACTATGGGCCTCTGAGGCAGGTCACAAGACACTAACTTCTATAAATCCATTAATCCAAATTTTTGTGTATTTTTGTTCAACTGAATCCACTTATTTGGATGATTTTTTTTCCAACTCATAAATAGTGTAACAAAGTAGGTCAGGCCTTAGAAGTTAGAACAGGTGGGTCAAACCTTCCCTTACATACTTATCAGCTTTGTGAACTTAAGCCTGGAACTTACTCTCTATTGATCCTTAGGCAACTGCCTATGGCTTAATATTCAATCCTGGGGGCAGTTCCCACAGCAGAAATTCCTCACAATGATAAGAAATATCAATTTTTTTCAGATATTCAGGACATCTTGAAAAACTGAAAAGTCAAGGTGTGCTCTATCTACAGCAATCTACCAAATTTAATAGCATATTTTTTAAAGGAAGGACAAAAGAAATTGAGTTACTCTGGAAATCTTTCCCCTTTTTTTAGAATTCATGCTGGTTCCAAGTGACCACTTCTATTTTATGTGCTTAAGAATTAAACTATTTAGTAATCAATCTATTATAGACTCATTCCTAGCAATTGAGCAAAAGGAGTAGCACCAGGAGAACTTTGTGCATAGCAACAACCACGGTGTGTGAGGACATTTTCTGGTAGACTTAGGACTTCATTGCAATGCAAGGACTTAAAATTCCCAGTGGTCTTTGAAGGCAAAATGCCTTCCACATCCAGAGAAAGAACTATGGAATTCAATCACAGAATGTAGCGATAGTTTTCTCTTGTATTACGTTTTGGTTTGTTTTATGATTTCCCCCATTCATTTTAATTCTTCTATGCAATATGACTAAGGTGAAAATAAATTTAATAGGAATGTATGTGTAGAACCTATATAAAATTGTATGCTGTGTCAGAGAGGTAAGGGGGAATTAGGGGAAGGGAGGGAAAAAAAATCTAAGTTATATGGAAGTGATTGTAGAACACTGAAAATAAATAAAATAATAATAATAAAAAATGGAAAAAAAATCATTCCTAGCATTACCATCAAATTCATTGATTTGCAGAATTTACTACATTTTATCCCCCTTTCCCCTCCTTTTTTAAAAAAATAATGCAATCATTTGTCCATCCCCACACTGTCTTTTCCTTTCTCATTTTCCATGATTATTCCTCTCACTCCCCTTAATCCCATATTCTTTCTGCATTTTTGCGATATAATTTTTGGAGACCTAGAAACCTCATCTTATTTAAGATCATGAGGCCCAACAACTAGAGCTGGAAAGAATCTTAGAGATTCTTAGAGAGCTGGAAAGTCTGTTTCATAGATGAGAACACTGAGGTCCACAAATTTTAAAGGATTAGCTGAGGTCATAGAATTCATATGAAACAGGGCTGGAAGTGGAACTGAAGTTCGATGCCCTGGTACTCTAAATTCAGCCTTCTTTCCACCTACACAAGAGAGCTAAATAAACTCATGTTTCTTCACTTACCTTTGGCTTCAGTTTCCCTCTAGATTTTCAGCTTTGAAAACCATTCTCATTAGTATACACAATGGATAAAAAGCAAGAATAGAGTGCTTCTGTGTTTCCTCATCCGTTCACATTATGGCACTTCCCCTGGTGATAGGATTACCTTTTCTTAGTTCATATTCTTCCTTTAAATATAGTTTATGAAGAATACATTTTTGTTGCCTTTAACTTTTTTCAAGTCACAGATGGATTCCATGTTTTAGACTTTCTGATGTCATATTTATAGTCATGCAACACTTTTTATTGGTATGACCTTCTTTCTGTTTTCCTATAAGAATTTTTAAAATCTGAATTCCTCAGCTTTCTGTACAGCCATACCAATTTATTAAAACCTTTTCCACCTTTTCTCATTAACATAACCAAGATCGTTTTGCCAGAACTTTACCCTTTGGAGTATTCCTTCTCCTTTAGAGACATCTTACATTTAGATTCTCTCATTTGGTGATACCTAATTTAGGGGGAACCATAGAATCAAGCAACGCAACGCAACGCAAGATCACTCAGACCACCTGAATTATTTCACAGATAAAAAACAAAACAAAACTGAGTTCCTCTGAGTTGAAGTGGTTTATCTAAAGCCAGTGCATAAACCTATTTCTCCTGAATCACAGACTTGTTGTTTCTTTGGTTGTTTCAGTCATGGCTGACTTTTCAAGACCTTATTTGGGGTGTTCTTGGCAAAGATACTGGAATGATTTGCCATTTTCTTCTCCAGTGTGTCCTCATTTTGCAGATGAACAATTGAAACAAACAGAGCTTAAGTGACTTATCCAGGGTAACATAGCTAGTAAATGTGCCAGGTGAGTGAGTAAGTGAGAATGAGTCTTCCCGATTTAAAATCCAGCACTCTATCCACTTTGCCAGCTAGCAGCCTAGCCCTTCCATTATAACACGCATATTTCCATTTTTCATTACTATTTTGAAACCTGGTACATTCCTAATAATGACTAATGTCCTTTTACTCGATTACCATTTACTCTAATGTTAACATACTTTCATCTAAAATTTTACATATGTCAACATCGTTGTCCAGTTCATTTCTTCCTATGAATCGAATGCAGAATTGTTATTCAGTCGTTTCAGTTGTGTCTGACTGTGACCCTAGTTGGGGTTTTCTTGGCAAGGATACTGGAGTGGTTTGCCATTTCCTTCTCTAGCTCATCTTACAGATGAGGAAACTGAAGCATACAAGGTTCAATGGTGTGCCCAGGGTGACACAGCTAGTAAGCAACTGAGGCTGGATGAATTCATGAAGATGGGTCTTCCTGATTCTGAGCAGAGTATTTTATCCACTGTCCTACTTAATTACAGAGTAGCTACCTTTCTATTCCTTTCACACTCTATTACACACAAGGAATTTTGTTAGCAGTGTGTGTGTGTGTGTGTGTGTGTGTGTGTGTGTGTGTAAAAGAGAATGCTAGAAGCTTTAGGATTATTGAAGTAATCCTCCAGTACTGTCTTTCTTCGATTCAGTTTTGTAATTTATGTTCTAGAGCTTTCAGCTGTATTCTTCAACTTAGAACTGAATCTGCAAATATGTCAGATATACAGAGAAAATGGACATAGGATAATGGTTTCTTTTCCTGGAGAATAGGATATGAGACTGTGAAGAATCTGTTATTTAAGTAACTAGAACATGGAATTCCCAATGTGGAAAATCTCTTCACCCATGATAGAGATCTAAAATCTCTTGAGGGAGGTCTCAATCAAGTTACTATGGGACTTGTCTAGCAGTGTTTGATTGATTTGTTTATTTTTGGAAATATAGTGTTTATTACAGAAAGCAAGGTGAGATCCCTCAAACATTGTGCTACATTAGTCTATTTACAGGGTCTCATCCAGCATCCCAGTAAACTAAAAGTCCACAGGAAGGGGTTACTTCTTTCCTGGGAAACTTAATCTCTCACTTTTGTTGGGAGTTTATTTTATATGTTTCCTTTTTCTATTTTTATTACTAATTTGATATGGTGTATTTTGTTTTTCTATTTGTTTTTGAAGGTGTTTTGGAACCTTTCCTAATTATTTGTTGGAGGTCATTTTAAGCCGCCCTGATATGCAGAGTCTGAATATTCACATAAGATTGCTTATTTGGCAAACATTCAAGGCTTGGGCATCTTTGGGGAAAATATAAGAGTTAGAGAAAACAATCAGGAAACAGACTTGCTGCTGTAGAGTCTTTCTAGAGTCTCAGAGAACTATGCAAAATTGGGGATATAAAACAATTTTCCTGGAGGCACCTTGGTTTGATTTGCAAGAACTGAAATGTTTTAAGGGAGTGATAAGAGAGTATAGATGGTTAACTAAGGGAACCTAAAGAGATGAGACCATTGTTCAGGACTTTGAATCTATCTCCAGCGACTGTGAATATTTCCATTAAACCTCATTGAGCGGTTTGAGAACATCTAAGTCTGGGCTCTAATTGACTTACTCAGAACTCACCAAAAATTAATGACTAAGTCTCAGTACCTGGGTCTTTTTTTAATCTATTCTAGCTACTGTGAATCCTAGTTACCTCCCATGTATTGGGTCTGTAAAGGAAATAGGGAACCTATTTCAGACCTGCTTGAGTCAGACAGTTAGAAGTGATAGCAGAGATGTGTGAAAAGCCTGTATGTCTTCATTGCCTAATTCTCCTACCCCCTGCTATTAATGACAGCCTAGGAGAGGCAGAGGCCCTTTGCAATTATACATATTATCACCCCTGCTGGTTTAGTCTAACTAAAATCTAGTAGAGAGATCCTAGAGAGTTACCGGAATGTATAGAAGATAGATTGCCCTAAGCATTAAGTATCAAAGACTTGAACCCAGAAGATCCTGACCTCAGACTGGCATTCTATATACTCTTCCCTACTGCCTCTATGGAGAAAACAATATCCAATATTAAAAACTTTATTGGCTTAGAACTGCTGCACTTGCATTGATTTCTGACTAGGAAAGTCTATTCATGTGCTGTTGCTTTGTATTTGTGGCATAATGAAATATAGCCCCAAAGACAAATACTTATTTCAGACTGTTCTCCTTCTATTTAGATAGACTGCCTGACTCCCTAATAGTCTCGAATTTGGGGATGGAGTTGGGGAATTGGAAGTAGTATGTTACCCTTTCCAAGTTTACCTGATTCCTTCAGGGAAGAAGGGGCTTAGTTGTGTTCTCCCTAGTCCCTTCCTAGACCCCTTCTATGTTTTTAACACTGAGGTTTTAGAATTACTTTTATTAGATAATTTAACAGTATTTAATAATTATTTAGTTTTGACTATTTGGGCCAGACTACTCCTAAAAGACATAATTCATTTGTATATATAGCAAAAAATAATAATGTTAAAAAGAATAATTAGGTCGTTCTGAGTTTCTCTAAATTAAAGAGTTTGTCATAAACTGAGTCTTTTGAAATGATACTGACTCAGCATTATTAGAACCAGTAGAAGTCATTGTAAAGGACTTTGCAGATATTAATTATACTACAAATATACATTTAAAAGAGCTGCACAGCAATTCTTAAGTACCATATAAGTAAAACCATTGCCCAAGTGCCATATAAGTGTTAGGCGGTAATATTACTAATTATGCATTACAACTTCCCTCTGTGAAAAGTAATATCTCTATATTGTTGAAATTGTACAAAAAGGCTAAATGAACTTTCCATATCATAAACCAACAGGAATAGAACACAAGGTTTTCTTAATCTTAGTCTTTTGCTGAATTTTCCTAGTACACTGCTAAATTCTTTAAGTTAGCATATGAAACTATTTGCTGGAACTCAAGTGAAAATAATTTCTCATTGCTTATTTGAAAACATGTCATGACCCAAAACAAACATTTTATCATAAGCAAAGGAAATAGCATTTTTCTATTGTTCTGAAAAGCTAGATGCCAACATTAGAAAAATGTTGCTTTAGATTTCTTTTGAACCATCATTTCCCAGTCACAAATTGCACTGTGTAGTACTTTAAAGGAGCCAAAAGAAGAAAGAATTAATTACAGTTAAATAGAAATGATGTGAAAAATGAGGCTGGAACTCTATTATCTGGAGAAACTGGACACATGGCCATTTCATCTCATCCAGTGATATAGCACAAAATAAGAAGGATGGGGTCAGGAATTTTGCTGTTGGTTTTTTTAAAGTTGTTTTGAGGCACGTGACATTCTTGCTACTGCTTTTCAAGTGTAGTCTACCATATCCACATCTGTCCTATATTTGATATCTTTAGAAAAATTCTTTGAAGTTACCAAAATCTCTTTCTCTAACAGGTTCAGTCTTACAGGCAACACTAGTAAAGTGGAGAAACTTGAAGTTGAAAGGCCAATGGGAAGCTATTGCAATAATCCAGGAAAACGTTGGAAGCTGTGTGAGTGGAGAAAAGCAATGAGATGCAGCAGAATTGAAAGTCTAGGACGGAACCTTGAAAAACACTCACAGGGACTGTGATATAAATGATGTGCCACTGAAAGAGACTAAGAAGAATGGCCAGGCAGGTAGCAAGAGGCAAGCAGAAGTAAGGAATGTCACAAAAGCTGGAGAGGAGGAGTTTTCAAGAAGATAATGTGGGCAATAATGTTGAATGGAGCATTTAGATTGAGGAAGAAGAAAAAAATCACTCCATTTGCCATTTAAGTCATCAATGACTGAGGAGAACACTTGAGTTGAGTGATGAGGCTGGGAGCCAGATTGCAGAGTGGGAGAGAAGAAAGTGGAAATAATGAGTTTAGACAGAATTTTCAGAGTTTCACAAAGAAAAGGAGAAGACATATAGGACAATAGCTTGTGGGTACAATAGGACCTAGTGAAAGTTTTAATCATTTACTAGATGACTTGGGTGTTCTGCAGTGACTCTGACCTCCCGCTAAAATGGGGAATGGGAGGGATTGACATAAAACTAGATTACTATTTCCCTGAATATGAAGATTATACAAATTTATTCAAGTATCAAGAAAGCTTTTACTATTTATTTTCTTTTTTTCTTTTTTTCTTTTGTCTTAACTACTTAAACAATTAGATATATGTATCTTTCATATATATCTGTCATTAGAAATTAGAGTGGATTTGAAGGTTTTGGCCATGAAGCTTTTGAATAATTACCCCCCAAGTAGCCTGATTTAGTACAGTGAGTAGTGAGGGGTTTGATGCAATTAAACTCAGAATTGCAGAATACAAGAATTTGAGGAAACCACATTAGCCATCTCAAACTATCTGAACATTTGGCTAGATGACTGAAACTGAAGGTTCTTCCTTGCCTAAAAGGTGGCTAAATATTTATCATTTGAGCATATAGCCATAGCTGAGACACCTCTTATTAAATTAGTAACTGCCATGTTATATATTGTGAAAACATAGCAGCGGAAAGCATATCAATGATTCTATAAAGGATGTGCTTGTGAACACTTGGGTTTGAATCACTGCTTTTGTCACTTACTATCTGTGTAATGTTGAACAAAACAGTTTGCCTCTCCAGCCCCCAATTTAATTTATACAACAAGAGGGTTGTAATTGTTGTCTCTTTCAAATCTTAAATCAATGATGCAATGATCCCATGATTTGGGGCTTTGCTAAGAAGGGATAACTTCCTTTTTCTTTGATAAAATTCTTTGAAAACAAGGACTCTTTGTTTTTGTATCCCTCATGCCTAGCCAAAGACCTGACACATAGTAGATGTTTCATAAATGTTTTTTAATTGATGGTAATGATCTAGCCCTCATATCTTTGTTCCTTTTGTTCTGCCATTTTCTCTTTTATTTTCAAATTTGTACCAGTTATCACAATACTTTATATGGATAAGTGTTTTATCTGAGTTATTTTGGTTTGTTTTATTTGTTACCTTGAACAGTGGAACTTTTCAAATATTTACATGAAGTAAAGGAGTTTCAGCATTTTCCATTTTGAAGTAAAATTCTCTATGTATATAAATGGAAGAAATGCTTCTTGGAATTATCTATTTCTGATAGATTTAAGAGCCATGATCTAGTATATATAGAAAACTGGCTTTGAAATTGGGAAAATCAAAAAAAATTCTAGTCTTTGCTGCTGACATTTCCTCCATTCCCCTGGCCAACTGATCTAACTTCTCTCTATAAGTTTCCGAGACGGGGCCAGCATGTATTGGTGGTGGGAATTTCTTCCTTCCTTCGAACTTGTTTATACAAATAAAAACTACATGTTAGTGATCTAATCTACATAGTACAACCATACAATCTGGATAATTCTATGTTTTTAGAAGTATAGACTACATCTTTAGCTTACTTCAAAGCAACTTATTTTTGGATAATTACTATGTATTAATTAATTCCTCAAAAAATAATACCAAAATTTAATAGCTACACTTCATAAAGGATAGGAATCAAAGAAAAGTAAAGGTTGTATGTGCTAATAGATACATTGTTAGGATAGGAGTTAGGAAGAAGTGGGATTGAAACTTGTCTCTGACACTTACTAATTGTAAACAGCCATGAACAAGATGAAACCTCTCCCAATTTAAATTTCCTCATCTGTAAAATGGAGATGATGATAATATATGCAGCCACTGTCTTATGGAGCAGTCAAACTCAAATCAGAGTATATTAAGGAGTGGTCAGTCTTTTAAGTGGCATATAAGTGTAAGTCACTATTCTCTGTATGTCTGTCTGTGTCTGTCTGTCTATCTATCTATCTATCTATCTATCTATCTATCTATCATCTATCTACCTATCTGTATGTTTATATATGTGTATGCACATATAATATATACATATATGAAAAATGATTGTTATCATATTGAAGTGTGGTTATTTCTAATTAGAACTTAAACAAGTGGCTAGGGGATCCATACGGGAAGAAAGATTTAACTACCTTAGGCCATCACTTAATGCATATTAATTAGTCATTGTTTCGCTCTTGTGTCCTTCTTTTCTTCAGCATGTCACCATGTCAAAGTGGCAATAAAAATGTGGCTGCTAGTAGAGGTTTGCCCCCGTTTCAGGGTTGGAGGCAGCTTTAAAGTTTGGCACATTATGCTGAATCATTAGAATCAATGAAAATATAACACACATTGCCATGTTTCTTTTCTTTTGAGAGCTAAACTGAAGTGGAAAATGCTTTCCAATTTGGAACCTATGCCAGTTTTTTCACATCTTTCCTAGAAATCTAAATGTGATTTCAAAAGAGAAAAAAAGAAGAGGCATTGACTGAGTCAGTCTATTCTCATAATTCTATCTTTTTTTGTTCCTTTGATTTATACTGTAAGATGGGATTTCCTCCATTTTTATCTTGTTTTGTTATGAATAGCTGAAATTATTCTTCATTTTGTGCTTCAAAATTTAAAGTCATTTTGGGTTCTCTATCCATGGTGTTCTCAGTGATAAATACAATTAATGATCTCTCCAAGATAACTCCATTCTGTTTCCCGATTTGTTGTAATTCTCACCACCCTGCACACATTTTTAGCAGGCTATATAGTTCCACTTATCTGCCATGAAAAAGTGGGGTGAAATATCTTTGATCTCACAAAAAAATAGCATCCCTCTCTATACTTTAGTTCTCAGTCCCAAATTTCCAATACAAGTTTCAGAATAGACACCCTTTTCAAACCAAATCAGTAAATATTTATTAAATCCCTGTTGTGCACAAGACTGTAGAGGTAGAGCAAAGTATTACACATAGTCTGTGTCCTCAAGAATATCACAACCTATTTGGATAGTTAAGACAGAAACACTGCAGAATTTACATCGATGAAATATGTAAATACCATTTTGGGGTACTCCTTAAAGGACATTATATAGGACTTTATATGATTAATTTAAAACATAATTTCTGTAGGAATTAAAATAAGGAAGAGATAATTTCACACTAGGGTGGCCCACGAAAACTTGCTGAAAAGACAGTAATCAAATAGTTTTAGAGAAATAGTATTTGTGCATTAAAGAGGAGATAGAAGGGAATTCCAGGTCAGCCAAAAATTAGACAAGAAAATTAAATATATTATGGGACAGTAAATTTGACTGGACAGATGTTCATTTAAAAAAGTACTTTGTGATGAACCTGGGAAAATTCCTGGGGGACAGATTGATTATGAAAACTCATCTTCCTAGTTCATTAATATTAAAAAAAAAATAGCACTGTTTTAGATATTTTGTGACAGTGAAAAAAGAAGAGGTTTATAATATTGTCTCTGCACCTTCACTGCCTACTTTGTTTAGGTGGGGGCAATCAGAAAACTTAAAGCTCTAGAAAGAAAGAATTTAAACTCACTTTAAAAGGCCTTTTTAATATTTTATTAAGTTCCATCCTTGTGGCTGATATCCTATGTCTGTTACTTATATCTAATATCTAAATACTAGTCTCCTATTTCTCACATATTTTGGATGAAGTTGTCCAGACCTGTCCCAAAGGTAACATAGTTTGATGTAGAGAGTCCTGGATTTGCAATTAGAACATATAGGTGAAATCCAAGATCTATTATATGTTGTTTTGCGTGATTTATTTGGGGGAAATCAATTATACTCCCTAGTATTCAGTTTCCCCCTCTGTAAAATGAGAGGGGTGGACTAGATCATCTCTAAAATCTTTTCCAGTTCAAGATCACATGAGCTTACTTTGTTTCATATCCCCTTTTTCCCAAGTATCCTTCCTTAGGTTCTTGACTCTTGCTTTAGCTGACCTCATCTGAGGATGGTTGTTTTTGTTTAGAACCATAATTTGTTCCTAATGCCAAGTACAGTAACTAGAACACAATAGGAACTCGATAAAGGATGACTGGTTGATAGAATGATTCTTCTGAAATTTTGCTGACTCCTGTAGGTTTCACCACGACAAGAATTATGTATGTTTTCTGTCGCTCTTTCTCTTGTCTAGATAAACTCCTAACTCTGGCCTGTCAGATTTTGATGTGGCAATATCCTCCACCCACCAGCAGCTTCTAATAGAATCTATATACGTGGATAGCAGTGGTATTCTTCCAAGATATTAATTGATATCTAAGAGGCTGGCTTAGATACCTCTCAGCTGGTTTTGCATTTTAATTTGCAATTATTGAAGATCAGAAGATTTTTAAGACTCAGAGGCATGAAGTTATAATGGTAGAAAAATAAATGGAGCAGATCTTTTGGGTAGGCAGGAAATCTCTTTTTTTCTTTTAATTAAATTTGTTTATTTTCAATTTTCAACATTCACTTCTACAAAATTTTGGATTTCATATTTTATCCCCACCCAGAACAAGTATTCTGATTATCCCTTGCTCCAATTTGCCTTCCCTTCTATCAACCCCTCCACATACGTACCCCCTTCCCTTTTATTTTCCTATGGGACAAGGCAGATTTCTGTACTCCATTGTCTATATATCTTATTTCCCAAGTGCATGTAAAAAAATTTTTTAACATTCATTTTTAAAGCTTTGAGTTCCACCTTTTCTCCCTTCCCCTTCCCCACCACCTTCATTGAGAGGCAAACAATTTGACATAGGTTATACATGTAGAGTCAGGCGAAACACCTCTATGATAGTCATGTTGTGAAAGACTAACTATATTTTCCTCTATCTTGTTCTATTTTTTCCTTTGGTCTGTCCCTCCACAAAAACATTTGCTTCTCATTACCCCTTTCCTCAATATGCCATCCCTACTGTTATTCCCCCTTTTTTGTCCCCTTATGCCCTGCTTTCCTGTAAGGTAAAATAGACTTCCATACCCAATTGAGTGCATATGTTATTCCATCCTGAAACAAAATCTAATGAAAGTAAGGCTCACTTATTCCAGATCACCTCCCCCTCTTCTGCTCCATTGTAAAAGCCCTTTCTTGCCTCTTTTATGTGACATGATTTACTATATTCTACCTCTCCTTTCTCACAGTGCATTCTTCTCAACACTTAATTTTATTTTTGGGTATCTTCCCTTCATAATCATCTCACCTTGTGCCTTCTGTGTCTGTTTCTCTCTCTCTTTCTTTCTCTCTCTCTCTCTCTCTCTCTCTCTCTCTCTCTCTCTCTCTCTCTCTCTCTCTCTCTCTCCATCCATATATATATATATATATATATATATATATATATATATATATATATATATATATATATATCATCTTTCCATGTAGGAATGTAAACAGTTCAACTTTAATAAGTCCCTTATGGTTTTACTTTCCCGTTTACCTTTTCATTCTGTCTTGTTCTCATGTTTGAAAGTCAAATTTTCTATTCAGTTCTGGTCTTTTCCACAAGAATGCTTGGAAGTCCTCCATTTCATTGAAGTTCCATGTTTTCCTCTGAAATATTATACTCAGTTTTGCTGGGTAGGTGATTCTTGATTTTAATCCTTTCTCCTTTGACCTCTGGAATATCATATTCCAAGCCCTCTGATCTCTTAGTATAGAAGCTTCTAAATCTTGTGTTATGCTGCTTACGTTTCCATAGTTCTTGAATTGTTTCTTTCTGGCTGCTTGTAATATTTTCTCCTTGACCTGGGAACTGTGAAATTTGGCTACAGTATTCCTAGGAATTTTCCTTTTGAGATGTCTTTCAGGAAGTGATCAGTGTATTCTTTTCATTTCTATTTTACCCTCTGGTTTTAGAATATCAGGGCAGTTTTCCTTAAAAATTTCTTGAAAGACCATGTCCAGTATCTTTCCAATAATTTTTAAATTATCTCTCCTGGATCCATTTTTCAGGTCAGTTGTTTTTCCAGTAAGGTATTTCACATTATCTTCTATTTTTTTATTCTTTTTGTTTTGTTTTATATTTTTTTCCTTTCTCATTAGCTTCCATTTGCTCCACTCAAATTTTTAAGTATTTTCTTCAGTGAGCTTTTGAACCTCCTTTTTCACTTGGCCAATTCTTCTCTTTAAGGCATTCTTTCCTTCACTGGCTTTTTGGACTTCTTTTACCATTTGGGTTAGTCTAATTTTAAAGATATTATTTTCTACAGAATTTTTGGGTCTGCTTTAGTAATCTGTTGAATTTTTTCATGATTTTTTTTGCATCATTCTCATTTCTCTTCCCAATTTTTCCTCTACTTCTCTTACTTGATTTTGAAAATGCTTTTTCAGCTCTTCCATGGCATGAGACCAACTTATATTTTTCTTAGAGACTTTGGATGCAGCAGCTTTGACTTTGGTGTCTTCTTCTGGTTGTAGGTTTTCATCTTCCCCATCACCAAGGATATTAGAAAATATCTTTTTTACTGAGAAAGTAATATTCTATGGTCTGATTCACTCCCCTTCACTCCTATTTGCTCATTTTCCCAGTCAATTACTTGACTTTTGAGTTCTTTGTTAAGTGAAGTGCTCCAGAAGCAGATGCCTATGCAGCAGTGGTGCTGCTGCCATGGGGCTGGTTCTGGGACCAGACCACACTCGCCTCTCACCCAGGTGAAAGCCCTTTCCCACTAACCCTCAAAGCTCTCCTTAGCATTCCTGGGCTGAGAAATCTGGAACCCACTCCAGCTGCCAGCTATTCAGTATGCCTATGCAGCAGTGGTGTTGCTGCCATGGGGCTGGTTCTGGGACCAGACCACACTCCCCTCTCACCCAGGTGAAAGCCCTTTCCCACTAACCTTCAAAGCTCTCCTTAGCATTCCTGGGCTGAGAAATCTGGAACCCACTCCAGCTGCCAGCTATTCAGTATGCCTATGCAGCAGTGGTGTTGCTGCCATGGGGCTGGTTCTGGGACCAGACCACACTCCCCTCTCACCCAGGTGAAAGCCCTTTCCCACTAACCTTCAAAGCTCTCTTTAGCATTCCTGGGCTGAGAAATCTGGAACCCACCCCAGCTGCCAGCTATTCAGTATGCCTATGCAGCAGTGGTGTTGCTGCCATGGGGCTGGTTCTGGGACCAGACCACACTCGCCTCTCACCCAGGTGAAAGCCCTTTCCCACTAACCTTCAAAGCTCTCCTTAGCATTCCTGGGCTGAGAAATCTGGAACCCACTCCAGCTGCCAGCTATTCAGTCACATGAGGCCTGTTCCAGTCTCATTTGTAGTGTTGTCGTGCATGCTGGACTTTGGCCTACTCTTAATCCAGAGGGACAGACACTTCCTGTCAAACTTCCAGATTGTCTTGCGCTGGAAATTTGCTTTAATTGGTTATTTTGTGGCTTCTGCTGCTCTCGAATTTGTTAAGAGTCCTTATGTACAATTTTTGGAGACAGCTCAAACAGTTCTCTGCTTCTTCTGTGTCATCATGCCCCCCCACCCCCCCACCCCTCAGGAACCTCTTCTTGTAAAGTACACTACATATGTAATCTTCTATGCTTTCATCCTTTATTTTATTGATGAGTTTCTCATGAAATTTATTCTTTTAGACTTCCTTTTATGTTGGAGTAAAATTGAGAGAAAAGGATGAGGAGGTAAATCTAAAATAATTGTAAAGGGGAAATAAAAATGTCAGTTAAAACCAATTCATACAATCTATGTGGAAATCACCAGATTTCTGCTGCATGATGTGTAGAAAGCTAATTTGACATAGTCCCTGTCATGGAACCTTCTACTTTTTTATTTCAAGAACTGTTAAATCATAGAAATTTAATATTGAAATGCAACTACTAATATAGGCCAACATTCTTCCAACTGAGAAACAGGGTTTAAATTTCCCCTCCGACACTATCTCTGTGAATCTTCCGTTAATCTCTGTGGTTCTGCTACTTAACCATTCTGGGCCTCAGTTTCCTGATCCATATATGAGGGAGTTGGATTAATTCTGTGGGTCTGTTACTGAACTACAATCAACATTAATTGTTTGGTCCACAAAGTGAGAGGTTTAACACTAAACAGCCTCTGAAGTCTCTTCCTGCTCTAGAAAAATTACTCTATGTTCTCAAGTAACAGAAAGCATTATTTCCTAAATGATTTCCTAAGTTTGACAGGGTTATTTGAAGGGCAGAGGAGCAAGAAAGGAAAAAAAGCAGTTTAAAAAATTAATGCAAGAGAAATTTCAAAAAAGTTCTGCCTATCTCCAAGTCACGTACAGGGCTTTTCATCACTCATGGCAAGTAAACAGATATAGACGCCAAAAAATGTCATCCCTAGTAAAGGTGATTTTCCCAGAAAGGAGGCAGCTTTGCCTTGTGCTCTAGCCTGGTAGGCACGCCTGTAAGTGAATCCCTTCTATTGCTGCTTGCTATCCTTTTAACTGTGGGCCTCACTCCAGGGGAGGCTCATTATTGTTTATAGAAGTGAGTATATGAATGCAAGTGTAACATGACAGTGACAGATCCAGAAGCCATTTGGATTTTAACCTACTTCATTAAGATAGCATCATGGGTGATCAGTAAAGGGGCTGTTGTCCCAGTAATGCTGAAGTCTTAAAATGTTTTTTAAAGAAGAAACAGGACTATTATTTTGTCTCTAGCCTCTTGCCAATATGAAATCTGAGAGGGCTGATTCAAACATTGTTGTAGAAACAGCACTTGCCTTATGTAGGTTGGTCTGTTTTAGGGTGAGGAAGGGACATCATGGGTTTGGATTCTATGCTTTCTGAAGCATAAAAAGCCTATGGGGAGTAGTGTCTGAAATATCCGATTGTCCTTAGAGAACCCCTTTCTGACCTAGCATGGCTTATTATGATCAGTTGCTATGGTGAGTGGGAATGGGGATAGTCATTTTACCTGAATTTAGAAATGATGTCATTTTTATCCGTTGTTAGTGGTTGTCATTTTCATTGTATTTTAAAGACTTGAGAGTGTCTAATTTCATTCTAACATCAAGTCTGAATTATTAGTCCTAGTCAAAATAAGATTTAGTAGAATACCAAGTCAAGTAATATATTTATTAAATAAATATAATTTACAGATGTATTAAATCTTAATAGTTTTGAAATAAAAGAAAATAAAGATATTTCCAAATAAATTTATGATGTTGAAATTCAATTCACTCAATACTCCATATTTAAAAGGATTTTAAATTAAATTATTATTATTAATTTATTATTAATATTAAATTAAATATTTATTTAAATTAAATAGCTATTAAATTAAAATAATTAGTTCATTATAGTATTCTCTCACCTTAATACTGGTGACTAAGTTGGAATAAATAATTGTAATAAAAACAAGAGGTGATAGGGAAGAATTTAAAATGTGGGGGGAACAAGGCAGTCCAATAAAATACATTACAGTTAAAGTTGCAGAATACTGATTGAGTTAAAAACTAATTATTGCATAATATGTTTGGTCACTGAAAATTTAAACCTATTCCTATGATTGTCAAACCAAGGATAGTCAGAATTTGATGTAAACAGTAAAATACACAATGAGGTAACTACATGTTCTAGTGCAGAAGGACAAAGGAGAGTTGGCACCAAAATGCAAATAGTTATGGGATATTATATATGGATTTATAAGATACACAATGTACCTGTTTGTGCACAAACTGCTGAACTACATGCTAATGCCCTAGGCATCTTACAGGAACAGCAAAGGTATTGTTTACTATACTACATATGTGTGTTTGTATGTGTATGTATACATATACATCAGTAGCTCAGAAAATACCATTGACAAAATGGTATTATCTTAACTACTGATTTCTGTCACAATTTTTATTCAGGGTTAATAATCTAGAATTCCAAATTCATTTTCCATTTGGTCACTAGGCAAATCAAGAAGCATGATTATTTGGGTGCCCTTACTATTCTGGACACAGGAGATGTGACAAAAGGGAAAGGCATCAGGATGAAAAATCAAGATAAATGGTAATGATTTTTCTCAAGGAGTATTTAGTTTGCCATCTACATTGGCAGCTGTCACTGTTGAGTATAATGTTCCATTTGTTCACCTGCAGAAAAATGTGGTGAACTGTATTTTCCTTTAATGAGATGACATGCACCTTAATGGGTGAGGATGCTATTAAAAGTTGTATCCTTAGAGAATTGAACCATTCACGTAATGACTAAAACTTGTTATTAAAAGGCCAAAAAGATTGTGGGCAGTGAATGAATCTGTTGTGATGAGTATAGAGAGCTGAATAATTTACTGTAGTTTATTATTCATTTGGCAGATGGAGACTTCAGTTTGCACATGAAAAGATCATTTTACGAGTACATTTAGAGTTCCAAAGTGGACACTTTGATGGATTTACTTGAAATCTATTATAGTAAATGTATGCTGAGTTTTGTTTTTCTGGGATTTTTTTGTTAAGTTTTGAAATGCAGTGAAAACTATTACTCTACCTTATTTAAGCAGGACAGAAATATGAGCAATATATACCAGTATAATGCAAATAAAACTTGGTAGTAACCATATCCTGAGATAAACAAGCTCAGAGTCTATAAACTTTACAAAGCAAATGCATCCGTTGGCAGTCTCATCCACAGAGCTTGGAACCAATGAAATTGCATAGTCCAAATCAAATTAAAGGTAATTTATAGACTGAGCTATGTCTGTGGATGGAAAACCACCAACTCCTGTCTTTGGAGCAACAGCATAGGATGGATAGTTGCTTGCAATAAGTATTTTCTAAGCTATTCTCAACAAAGAAGAACTGTTATTGGCTGCTAATTTCAGGATATTCCCTATACCAAGATTCTAGTGTGACTTTCAGGTGGATATGTCCAAAGCATAATTGGAACTTTGGGTCTGTGGCTCTATGGATAGGCCTGTGGTGTAGACAGAGATTTAGGAACCAGGTGTTACTATAAATGATAGATGGTAGTCAAAGTCATAAAAGGAGATAAGATTCTCCCAACAAATCAGAATTAAAGATGGCAGAGGTCATCTAGTCCACATTATGCCTTAATAAAAATCTTTTCTGTGACATCCCTAACAAGTGCCCATCTAACTTTTGATTAAAGACTTCCAGTCTGATTGAAATCACCACCTCCAAAGGTGGTAATTTCCACTTTGGCTGCTCTATTGTACTGCTGGTAAGTATTTTGATTATAATCTATTACAACTTGGGGGAGTTTATCATAGGAAAAATCATATAGCCATGCCTTCAGTTATTATGCATATGAAGTTGACATTTATAACCTTTTTCTAGCCATGGAATTATAGATTTAGAGCTTTAAGGGACCTCCTATATCCTCTAATAGAAGTCCCTTTAGTTTACATATGGAGAAAATGAGATCCAGGGAGGCTGTGACTTTCCTAGAGTCATACCAGTCATAGATATTAGAGGTGAGTTCCAAACCCAAGTTCTTTGACTCCAGAGCCATTCTTCTTTCCACTATTGTACCACAGTCCTTCCCTTAATGTAGAATTTTATATTTAACTCTATTAAATTTCATCTTAAAAGGTCCTACCCCAAATTTTATACCCTGATTAAGAGCTAAATTCAAAACCCAACTCTGCCATTGAACAATTGTGTGATTTTGAGCAAGTCACTGAACCTTTGTCCTCAGTTTCCTCATCTATAAAATGAGCATTTTGTACTATATGAATTCTGATGGCCCTTTCAGCTGTAGCTCTATGCTTCTAATCCCTTAATCTTTTTTGGATCCTGACTTTGTAATCTAATGTGTGAGGTTTTCTTCCAAATGTTTCATCATCTACAAATTTGATAAAGCATGCCATCTTTGCTTTTGTCCAAGTCATTGACAAGAAAATTGGACATCACAATGCAAAGTACAGATCCATGGTCCAGTCTACTTGATACCACTTTCCAATATGGCATGAACTCTTTGTATCCTCTCATTCAAAGAATTCTTAAATTTACTTAACCAAACTATTATCAAGTCTACATTTTTCCATAATCTATTAATCAAGAAGTATTTATGAAATGCTTATTATGACAGATGCTGTGCTAAGTGATAGAGATACACCTACAAAAGTGAGATTTTTCTTGTCCTCAAGGAAATCGCTCCCTATACGCTAATGACATAGTATATTGACAGAGAAGATATATACAAAAATCAATGATCCAAATCACTATTGATGAAAAAAAATGATCACTAACAAATCAAAATGCCTCTGAAGTACTACAACATACCTATTAGATTGGCTAACATGACAAAACAGGAAAATGATAAATGTTGGACAAG